>CM062816.1:1875438250-1876638250 GCA_031772625.1 Pinus tabuliformis
ATATGTAGCTAAACCAATATCTCCATATCTACCAACACTCTGCTACAGTTTTATGCATCGTTGACCTGAAATCTAAAGTTCTAAACCAATACACTATTTCAACAAGTAGATCTGCTCATTCTATAGTCATTAAAGCTCATACATTGAAGCATCTATGCTCTCCAATAGTACTGAAGCATACTCACTCTATCAAACCTTCCCTTACAAACATGCACATGCCATCAATCATCCCTGAGCTCCAAAGTGAAGTATATAAAATGTGTTGGGTGAAATTCACCTTAGGCATATGATCAAGAGTGCACAAATTTTGAAGAAATAAATCCATTATCATCGCTACTTATTCACTAAAGGTGTTCACGTCATTGAAGGACCTTTTCAAACCATTCTTGATGTTTACAATTTAATCTAGAAGCCTTTGGGAATTTCCATGTCAAATAAAATTCGATTTACATGAGGAATGCAAAGAAATTTCAGTTAAAATGATCGACCACACAGACAACTCTAGCTACTCTAGGTTGCAACCACTCCCACAATATTGCATGCCAGCGGTTGGGGAAAATCCTAAGTAAATACATCAAACCTCAACCTAGAAACTCCGCTAGATGATTTTTCACCTTCTCCAGCTCTTGTATAAGCCTCCAAGCCTCTCTCAAGCTTATTATAAACCTCAGAAAATGGATTAAACAATTATCTCAAGTGTCACTACCAAGTTGACCTAAAATTCCAACAAACAAGGGTTGACATGAGTGCCAACAAGTCCTCCACTCTCCACAAACACCTCCACAAGTTGCAACACCTTTGCACATACCTACAACACACTTTATCGCATCTCATCATCATCATGAGGCCAAACTATCACTACAACAAGTCATCTTCATGAACATAAGCGTGAATACCTAGTATGCCAACTCAACTAGTGTGTCATCTCAACAACATGAATGAAACTTGAACCATCGTCTCCAACACCTCCATATCTATATCATCAACCTGTAGCAACATCAACAACCATCAACCATACCAATTTCATTATCTGACCATCATGAGTGTGACATCATGCAATTGACATCAATGGAAACACAATCATCTCAATTCCAACTCAACTTGTTGCAACCACGCTATAGGGAAAGCATCCAAACATCACTTACATATGGTTGACATCAATTCCAACATGAGCTAGTTGCCATCATGAAACCATGCCAACATAATCTATATGGAACCATGCACACCATAATGCTAACAATCTCCTTTGGCAATGATGGCAACCACACACAACCTCTATACCATCATCCTCTACCACTCCCCCTTTGACATCAATGGGAAATGGTCAACTCCATCTAATAAGGAAACATGAATATAAGTACATACTAGAGAAATTAATCTATATATGGCTGAAATATGATTTATATCAACAAAAGACCATACTCTCCATATAAGCAACAAGAAACATATGAACCAAACAACATACAGAGTAGCATGTCCAACCAACAACCTTTAGCAGCATGTAGTAATATGCACAACTGTAGGTAGCATCAATTAACAACATCATAATAGTAACCATGAGAAAAAATAAGTATATGAAACAATATGCACATGAGCATCAACCCATCACTGTCCATAGCAACTACATAGCAACAATCATCAACGGATATCATCATCCTCGTTGCCCATATAATGAGGTCAAAAACCATCAAACATAACATAGCATGAGGCACATCATAACAACTCCAAGTGGAGCATAGTTCCAATAATGTATGGATGAACTGACTAGAGAAAATAATGTCACTCCTTAACACATTCCATCTCCAAGTTTTAATGACTACTCACACTGCAACATTTTCTTCCTTGCTAAGAAAGAATCACCATATGGACTAAGAATCCACATGACCATGAATCAAATGACTATACATTGATAACTACATGGTTGTAGTAGTGACATAATACCTCAAGCATGACTCATGACTAAATGACCCAATGATAAGTAAAATACAAGTACATTGCTCCATGAGCAATTTACAAGAATATATCAACGAAATACATAGTTGATATGATCATCTCCTATGGACTAATGAGTCAAATACATGACATATCATAAATGATACAACATCATTAGCCCATACTTGTGGTTGTAAAATGACAATATAAACTACTCCAAAACATGCCTATCACCATAATAACTCAAACTTACGAAGGATTGCACTCTCAACCAATACATAATGATGAAACAATGGTAAATACATGGTTGTAATAAACTGCATATAACAACCTCTAAATGTTTGGTTCATGTCTCATGTCATCTCTATACATGGTTGAAGCAATGATGACAGTCAATGCACGATTTCACATCTTTTCAAGCAATTGTTAGTGGAAACCAAAAACATATATGTGGTCAAAAAATCATTTCACTCGGGAAAACATGTATATAATTGTTGCAAATAACTGAGTGAAAGTGATGAACAAAAGTCAAAAATTCCATGAAAATATCATACCTTGCATAGCTCCCCTTCTGCTCAATATACCTCTAATAGACATGCTAACTCTATGGACCTGAATGTGCATGAGACTGAATGAACTCATAATATGTTGTTGCACCAACTTGTACTCATCAAAATATCATACTTCTATCATACGCTCCCCCTGAGGTTATGTACCTCTCATAAACTATGTAGTCCTCTGTGAGTATGCAAGAAATAATCATGTACTGCAGGAGGGGATTGTCTCCACTACTTGAAGAGCTACTCCTCCTTCTTCCTCCACACGAAATTTGAATTCTTTTTTTTTTCCTTCATGTAACACCCTCCTCCCACATTTACCCATTCTAACTGATCCACCAGGGTAAACATGTTACGTAGAGTTACTATGACATGATTCAACTCCCCAAGTATAGGTAGGGAAATGGAATTGAAAAACCAAAACCAAAATGACCTTCCTTAGGAGCTACAAGACCCCTCAGGGGCTTACCAACCACACTAGGTACCCAACCCCTAAGTTAACTTGATTTTTACTCACCTAAACCCCAAGTCACTCCTATGACAATCTCTCCATGCGACTAAAAGCCTTCAATCGCTCCATGTGAGTGTAGTCTTTTTCAGGTAGTTTTGTGCCAGCGACCTCGAAATTTGAGCCACTTTTTTAGGGCTAGGACTCAGACCTCTACCCAAAACTTCATGAAACACTCAAAAGTGATAAATAATGAGAATGCAAGGCCTCTAATGAAAAACTTGAACAAGGAGTTAACCTAACCCAGCCTAGCCATGACAAGAATTTTGTTAAACACATCAAGAACATGTAATGTATAGGTCTTAAATACACATCTCAGCATAAGTACCTCATACTTATATGGTATTCTTCAAGAAGGTATGATTCTCTCTCACAATAGCTTCATTATCATCTGTTGGGTCATACATTCATTGACATTTCATTTACTACAAAAACATGATGAGAGCCATAGCCAAATTCTGTCATAAAACCATGCTTATAACCAAAATATAACCAACAGATTAACAATGATAGAAAACCATTAAAATCACATAATAAAAAGCATATTTACTCATAAAACTTAAGAGGAAATATTCTTATTATTGATATGAAAAATCCAACCAAGTTAGGGACTTCCACATACCACCTGACCATATATTGGGCTGAACCAAATCTTTATTTGAGCCAATCACCCCTGTTCGATATTCCAAACATGAATGTGGGACTCACAACAAAACCAACCAGGGCTTCTCAGGCTTTACCGTGTATCCCACCATTATCGGTCAAGGGATTTCTAGACCTAAAACCCTCATCTATACCACGAAGCTTTACCGTGTATATGTTGTTATCGGTAAATGGATTCCTAGGCCCAAATAAAGAAAAATATACTATGAGCTTTACCGCAATCCCACCATATAATGGTCAAGGGATCACTAGGCCCTAAACAAGCATGGATGCCTCCAGATCTCTCCACCTAAACCATGAGGAATTTTCATGTCTCCACTCTTAGGATTTACTGTGCATCCCACCATTACCGATCAAGGGATTCATAGGCCTTTGAGAATTTTCATGAGACCACCCCACTTAGTTTCCAACCATCCGGAAATCCATCTCAACCAAGGAAAACAACCCTATCACACCATGGATATCCATAAATGGTGAGGCAAGGTTGAAAACCACTATCACACCTGGAAAAATCCATGTCAATGACAACAAGAGAACCAAATACACACATGCATGTACCATTCATTCCAAAACTAGCAAGGAAATCATATATGCAACTTGATACGTACAACTAATCCCATTGTAACTGCTTGATCCAACTCTTCCTTGCTTGATCTTTGCTTCCCTTTTCTTTCTTATCCTTACTTTTCCTTCGTTTCTCCAATGCTAGAGTGCTCCAAGAATACTCGTGTGAAACAATATGAGAGAGAGAGAATAGAGAGAGCTCCACCATAGAACTATCAAAATTGTGTGAAATGGTCCTCATAAGCCTTTTATTAATTAGGCCTCCCTTTTCTTCAATTTCAATTATTTCCTTCAATTTCCTCCTCACATGCAACCTGTGACCTTTCACCTTCCTTTTCTACTATTTCCTTTATTTTCATAAATAAAATTCCAATTAATTCCTCAAGCCTTTCCAAATCCCTTTCAATTTCCTTTGCAAATTTCCTTAGCCATAATAAACCAAATGAACACCACTAGGATGTTTTTTCCAACATTCAACTTGGAATAAGTGTCACATGACCCTGGTCCTATTTTTCCTTTATTAACTTTATTACATGAAATTTTGAGATGCAGCTATTACAAACCCCTCCCCCTCAGGGGAACATCGTCCTCGGTGTTCACTGAAACCTACAACCAGCACGACCATTGAAAAGTGAAACATACCACCCATGGAGCTTTATAACTTAGATTGTTGTAGTATTTACAATGAACAACTTGCTGAAAACAAAACCAACACAAAAAACATAACAACATGACACACATACCACTTATTGGAGCTTTATAACACATCTTGTTATGGTATTTACATCCATATACTTATATACATGTACCACAATTTCTTTCCCTCAACCGGTATACAATGAAGAATATATATCCTGCATCTGATAAACCATCTCCCATGTAGCTTCCATTAGGGGAATTTTGAGGTCTAAAATGGGCCTCCTAAGGAAATTATAAAATAATAGTGGAAATAATAAAATAAGGTTAGATTACATCATCAAATTTTAGAGGGAAAAAAGAAAAAACTATTTTTCCAACTAATATTTTCAACTTATCTCCCTATGGGTTTACTCAAATTTCGAGTGGAAACACTCGTTGGATAAATAATTTTATTTCTCATCCAAGGAGTACCCATGTTGCATACTTTTGATGGACCCTGCTACACAAAAAATGAGAAATACATGAAAAAAGTGATTGCAATCATGTTTTTTCATGTATTTCTCATTTTTTGTGGAGTAGAGTCCATCGAAAGTATGCAACATGGGTACTCCTTGTATGAGGAATTAAATTTTACATCCAACGAGTTCTCCTGCTCCAAATTTGAGTCAAACATTTGGGAGATAAGTTGAAATACAAGCTGAAAAAAAAAGTAGTTTTATTGTTTTATTATTTTTTAATCTTTTTACTTTTTTACTCTAAAAATGGTGAATCATCGTCCATGTTTGACATCATCATCTTGAATCCTATTGGTTCTTATAAAGTTTATTTTGGTCGTACATTTTTCTTAGGAGGCCCATTTTAGACCTCAAATTTCCCCTAATGATTAGGTCCATGATGCTTCCACTTCACTTTAACCTTGTTAATTGCTCGATTCCTACATGAGCATATTTCTCTTCAAAATGCAGTAAAGTTGCAACTATAATTCTCCTTCTAGCTCCAGCTGCAATACAAACTAATCAATAACATGATCAACATGCTTTACATATATGTTAAGAAATGAAACATGGAAAACATCATGGAATTTCATTGTCAGTGGTAGTGAAAGTCTGTAGGCCACTGGTCCAATCCTCTCAAGGATCTCTAAAGTCCCGCAATACCGAGGTTCCAGCTTCACACATGACCCAATCCTCAAGGAGCTATTCTTGGGCTGGATGCGCAAGTACACATGTTCCCCAACCTGAAACTCCTTAAATGCTTTATGTTGATCTACATAACTCTTCTTCCTATCATGTGTTACCTTTAGATTCTTCTTGATAACTTGCATTTCTTGTTCCATTTCTCCCAACATATTCAGTCCTATCAAGACCCTATTCACTGGATCACTCCAACTGATATGAGTATTACAACTCCACCTGTAGAGTTCCTCAAAGGTGCTCATCCTCAATGACTCTTGATACCCATCGTTGTAAGAAAACTCAACCAATGGTAGATACTTTTCCCACTTCTGTTTTTGGTGCATAACATACATTCTCAACATGTCCTCCAAAATCTTGTTGACCCTTTCTGTCTTCCCATCTTTCTGCAGGTGATAATTTGTGTTGAAGGCCAATTCTGTACTCAAACCTACAAATAACTCCTTTAAAAACTTGGAAGTGAACTTAGCATCCCTATCTGACACAAAATTATTCAGAAAACCATGTAACCTTCCTACATCTCTGATGAAGACATGTGCTACATCATTAGCTCAATCAGTAAGCTTTACTAGGATGAAGTTTGCTACCTTTATTAGCCTATCAACCACAACCATAATAGAATCATGTTGTCTATATTTCCTTGGAAAACCTATAACACAATCCATGGAAATGACCTCCCATTTCCACTTTGGAATCGGAATCACCTATAGTAGACCACCTCAATGCTTGCACTTTGCTTTTACCTGTTGACAATCAAAACATCTAGCCACAAACGTTGCCACTTCCTTCTTCAGATTCGGTCAATAGTAGAAATTTTTCATCACTATCAATGTATTTTGGTATCCTGGGTGACCTAAATATGGCTTAGCTTCAAATTCTCTCAGGATAAGCTTCTTGAGCTCACTATTGTGTGACACATAGATCTTGTCCCTAAATCTAACCAAACCATCTGCTGTGAAATTATAGTCCACATCTTGATCACCTGTACATTTTTTTTGTAACCTATGCCTAAGCTCCCTATACCTGTCATCCTACTAACCTACTTTTAAAATTTGATCCTATAAATTTGTCCCATAAGAACTCATAGTTGTAATGTGATTTACCTGTACTCTTCTACTAAGAGCATATACAACCCTATTCTCCTTTCCCTTAACATACCTAATATTGAAGTAAAACTCACTAATCATGGCCAACCATCTAGCCAGTATGGCATTCAGATCCAGTTGGTCAAATAAGTATCTCAATCCACTATGGTTGCTCATTAGTACAAACCTCATGCCAAGAAGATAGTATATGCACATCTTCAATGCAAGGACGATCGTTGCCAAAGATCATGTGTAACATAATTATGCTCATGCTCATTTAATTTCCTTGATTCATAACATACCACTTGTCCCTCTTGCATCAAGAGTCCACCAAGTCTTCTCTTGCAATAATTTGTACACACTACAAACTCTTTATCTTATTCTGCAATCTTTAGAACTTGAGTTTTTTCAACAACTATTTCAACTGCGCAAAACTTGTTGCACATTACTCTTTCCATTCAAATTTCTTCCCTTTTTCCTACAATGGTGTGATAGGATAGGTAATCCGTGATAAGTTCCTGATGAACCTCATATAGTAACCTGCCAACCCCATGAATGGTATGACCTCATCTACAATCCTAGGATTTTCCCATTCCATAATAGCTTTGATCTTTTCCAAATCCACTGTTATGGATTCCTTGGAAACAACATGCCCCATGTAATGTACCTCTGTCTCACAAAAAATGCATTTACTAAGCATGGCATACAATTGACGCTCTCTTAGAAATCTCAATACTACTAATAAGTGTTCATCGTGCTCTTCCTCATTCTTAGAATATATCAATGTGTCATCAATGAATAAAATAACAAACTTATATAGATAAGGATGCAACACACTATTCAGCAAGCACATAAAAGTAGCTGAAGCATTAGTCAAACCAAAAGGAACTACAACAAACTCATAATTCCCATACATAGTCCAGAAAGAAGACTTGTATATGTCCTCTTCTTTAATGGATACATGATGGTATTTTGATCTCGAATTAATCTTTGAGAACACTGGTGCTCCCTTCAACTGGTCAAACACAGCATCAATCCTCAACAACAGATACCTATTCTTGATGGTTACCTTGATCAAATGCCTGTAATCAATGCACAACCTGAGAGTACCATCCTTCTTCTTCACAAACAATATTGGTGCACCTCACAGTAATATACTTGGCCTAATGTGTCCTTTGTCAAGCATTTCCTTCAACTACAACTTCAATTCCACCAACTTTGGTGTGCTCATCCTGTATGGTGCCTTTGATGTTGGTGTTGCTCATAGTACCAACTCAATAGAAAATTTCACTTCCTTGTGAGGAGGAAACTCTAAAATATCTGCTAGGAATACATCCTGAAATTGATACAAGACATGATACTTATTCAATACTTTTGCATCCTCGACATCCTTACCTTTATCATTGGAAATATGAAATTAACACACACCCTTTCATGCGACTACGATTTTCCTACATAGTTGTAACCATTCTAACTGATGTTGCCTTCTTACCCTATAAGATTATTTGTTCTCCATTGTCATACAAGCACTCAATAGTCTTGTCATAACAATTTACTTTGGTCCAGTGGAGATACAACCAATCCATACCCAACAACATATTGTATGATCCCAATGGAAGCACATTCAAATGCATTGATGTAGGCATACTATTCAATTCAAATGCACAAGCTCCTACCCAATGATGAAATATTTTATTTGTACATGTAGCCAACTGCACTAACCAATATTTTTCATGTACTTATTTGTTAAAACCACACTTATACACTAGGTAAGGATTAACATAACTATAATTAGATCCAAGGTCAATCAAAATAGAAACAACTTTATCACAAAGCTTACTGTCCATCTCGATAATAGATGCCTGGCAATCTGCCTGCCTATTATCCAATGTTGCATAGATTTGAGGAATGCTTTGTCCAACATCCCCAATTGTTAGTGCTTCATGTGCACTGTAGATATTAGGCCTACCACCCTAATACAATGAACAATCCTTCTTGAGATGCTCCTTTTCACATATCCAACACTGCAACTATCCCTTACCATCGCCTTTAGTCTGTTGCCCTCTAGGTTGTGGCCCATGTCACTGTCCAACTACATTAAACTTCTTGTAAGGAACAACATTCTCTTTCTCACCTGCAACCTGAGGTCTTGTTCACTTCGGTGGTAACTTCCCCTTAGATTTTTCTTTTTCTTTCCAACCTTGTTGAGACTCTATCATATTCTTCAATTGCTTGTAATAATGTTTCAACTTTTTGATGGCTTCCTCCAATGATCTAGGCTCATCAAACTCGATCATGTCTTTGTATGCTACCAGAAACCCACTGATGAATATTTGAATCTTCACTTTCTCATCCTTAACATAAGGGAAATACCTCAACAACTCCAAGAATGTGCTAGTGTACTCCTCATCGGTGATAGACTCCATCTTCAACTCATAGAACTCCTTCGCCCTATCATCATAATATCTCTCAGATAAATACTTCTTCTTGAAAAGTCTTCCAAAATCCCTCCAAATCAACTCCTCTTCCCTAATGCCTCTAACATTCTTCACGTCTTCCCACAAAATGTCTATTTTACCTTTAACTTATTCTTGTCCTCGTTCTCTAAGTAAGCACGCAATCTAAAGAACATATTTATTCCAAGAAACCAAGTTGTTGCATCCTGTGACTTCTTCATTTCTCCATCAAATGTAGTGGATTTTCTTTCTTAAACTCGTATAAAAAGTATCCCCTATCACTCCTCCTATAAGAATGATGGTGATGATGACCATGGTATAGGTCTGAACCATAACCAAAATAATTCTCATGTCCACTACCTCTCCTATTAGGTGTGTCCAAGAATCTTCCATCCCTGATAGTATCATCATTTCTTGACCTGTGTCCATCATGAGATATGCTACCATAGGGTCCACTAGTCCTGTCCTCCTATCCATGACTGATCCTAAGCGGTCCCTGTCTCTGCAAATCTGACAAACTCTAAAGGATAATTGCATTAACTTCTCCTTGTTTCTCCTGTGCCCTAGTAAGTCTCTCTTATGGCTGAATGATTATGTCATTATCTTATTTTCAACTTCTTATTTATGTCTTCTAACTTCTCAAAGTGTCTACTATGTGAGGGGAGTACTCATCACCATGTTTCTCATCTGATCTATATGGAGAGTCTCTTGAACTATAGTCTATCATCTTGATAGTCATCTTTGATCTTATTCCTGCAAGTATACCATGTCAGCTAAACCAAAATATAAACATAACCAACATACCTCGTTATAGTTCAAGGGAGGATATCTCATCTGCAAGATCAACCCGATTAGCACAATACATGTATAATCATATTCATAATAGTATATAGACATCACCTCAATCATCATCCCAGTTACCATGCATGATGTCACAAACTATAACAGCAACTAGATACAGAGCATGTAAAATAACATATAGACACTAACATGTATAATGAACACATATATCACTGACATGTATGCATGAAAAACACATCCCAACAACAACTTCATCAATTTCTACATGACAACACAATTGCAACAATGACCATCACCATACATACACATCAAGAACATGTAAAACCTACATACATGCATGAAAACACATTTGCCCATCCAGTCCAAGGGGTGAACCATGTTATGATACCACTATGTGCTATTAGTTGTCACCCAAAGAGAACACAACCTGCTCTAATAGCACTCTGTGGTATTAGCTATTACCCAAAGAGAACACAACTTGCTCTGATACCACTCTGTAACACCCTCCTTCCACATTTACCCAAGTTAACTGGTCCACTGGGGTAAACATGTGACAAAGAGTTACTATGATATGATTCAACTCCCCAAGTATAGTTAAGGAAGTGAAATCGACAAAACAAAACCAAACTGACCTTCCTCGGGAGCTACAAGACCCCTAAGGGGCTAACCAACCAAGCCAAGTGTACAACCCCTGGGTTAACTTGATTTTGACTTACCTAAACCCCATTCTCTCCCATGAAAATCCCTCCATGTGACTGAAAGCCTCTAGTCACTCCCACAGTGAGGCCTCCATGCAATTGTAGTCCTTTTCAGGTTGTTTTGTGCCAACGACCCGGAAACCTGAGCCACTTTTTCATCACTAGGACTCAAGCCTCTGCTTGGAACTGAATGAAACACTCAGAAGTGATAAATAACAAGAATACAAGGCCTCTGATGAAAAAATTGAAGAAGGACTTCACCTGACCCATCCAAGCCATGACAGGAATTTTGTAAAACACATCAAGAACATGTAATGTACAGGTAATAAACACACATCTAAGCATAGGGACGTAATACTTATCTAAGATTCTTCAAGAAGGTATGCTTCCCTATCACAATAATTTCATTATCATCTATTAGGTCATACATTCATTGATATTTCATTTAGTAAAAAAACATGATGAGAGCCATAACCAAAGTCTATCATAAAACCATGCTTATAACCATCATATAATGAACATATTAATAATGATAGAAAAACCATTAAAATCACAGAATAACAAGCATATTTACTCATAAAAATCAAGAGGAAATGTTCTTATTATTCATATGCAAAATCCAACCAAGTCAGGTATTTCCACATATCTCTCGACCATATATTGGGTTGAACCAAATCTTTCTTTCAACCAATCACCCCTGTGCCATATTTCAAGCATTAATGTGGGACTCACAATAAAACCAACAAGGGATTCTTAGGCTTTCTAGGCCTAAACAAAGAAACATACACTATGGGCTTTACCGCAATCCCGCCATATACCAGTCAAGGGATCACTAGGCCCTAAACAAACATGGATGACTTCGAATCTCTCTACCTAAACCATGAGGAATTTTCTCATCTACACCCTCAGGATTTACCATGTATCCCACCATTTTCAGTCAAGGGATTCCTAGGCATTTTGGAATTTTCCTGAGACCACCCCACTCAGTTTGAGCCATATGGAAATCCATCTCAACAAAGTAAAAGAACCCCATCACACCATGTTTATCCAAAAATCGTAAGGCAAGGCTGAAAACCATTGTCACACCTGGAAAAGCCCATGCTAATGACAGTAAGAGAACCAAATACACACATTCATGTACCATGCATGCCTAAACTTGAAAGGAAATCATATATACAACTTGATACCTACAAGTAATCGCATTGTAACCGCTTGATCCAACTCTTCCTTGCTTCATCTTTGCTTCCTTTTCTTTCTTTTCCTTCATTTGTCATCCTTTATCCAATGCTAGAGTGCTCCAAGAATACTCTAAGTGTGCAAGAGTATGAGAGAGGGAGAATAGAGAGAGAGCTCCATCATAGAACTACCAAAAGTCTATGAACTAATCCTCAGAACCCTTTTTATTAATGAGGCCTCCATTTTCTTCAATTTCCTCCTCACATGAAACATGTGACCTTTCACCTTCCTTTTCTCCTATTTCGTTTATTTTCATAAATAAAATTCCAATTAATGCCTCTTGCCTTTAAACCAAATGAACACCCACTATGATATTTTACCCAAAATTAAGCTTGGAATAAGAGTCCAATGACCTTGGTCTTATTTTTCCTTTATTAACTTTATTACATGAACTTTTAACCCAAGGTTGTTACACTTCACTCACTTTCTACTAGGTTCTCTTTGTTTTTGTTGATTTTGCAATTTTTTTCTTGAATAAGGGGGAAACACACAATCTCTTGCCATACGGCCAAAGTTATGACATGTGTACCACTCTGTGTGGCCAAGCTATGCAGCTAGAGGATCAAATCTCTTATTGCTCATGCCAGATTTATACCTTGCATGCAATGTGCTTCTCCTCCATTGGTTAGATCTGAAATCACATGCCTTATGGTGAAACAAGTTACAAGAATAACACCATAAAAAAAATGATTATACCTAATGGATGGTCTCCTTAGATGTTGATATTGTTGCAAGTTTTGTTGATGTGATATGTACACTCTGCTCCTATAGTTAGTTGTAACATGTCCAAACTTTTGATAGTTGTAACACTCAACCTTGCTCATCAAAGGAATGAAGGGGCTTTGATTCCTTTGAAATCTTACAAATCTGCCACGATCTCCTCTTAGAGAAAAGTATCTTCTAAATGTAGGTTCTCCTTAAGGTTTTCTTGTCTACTGACGTTGGATCTGTTGGTTGATCTGATGTTGGTTCTGCTTCTTGTTTCCTTGGTTGATACTCTAGTTTCTGGTATTTTTTTCTATAGGCTTCTTGGTGATGAGCCCCAAAAATGGGTAACTTATTGGGCTCATTTTTCCTATTTTTCTCCATTTATCCACCATTCTTCATATTTTATGTATGCTTTTGAAGTATGTTTATGTTAATTGAATGAATGAGAATAGTCACTTGACCATGAAGGTTAATATGTGTTTGCTGCAGATTTTTGGACAACTTTTGGACCAAGGTCAAGCATTTATGGACCATTTGACAGCCAAATACGAGGGGACAAGGCTGAGGATTCATAGGAAGGATGTCTCCTGCACTAAATTACCCCTTCCACGAGTTCTCCACCATCAACTCGGAGTTCAACAGCCCACCAAAGTCGATTTCCAAAGGCAGCCGAGCAGCTTTTATGAAGTGGTTGAGTACTGCAGTTTTGAGCAGCCAAACCCCTTGAATTAAGGAGGACAGCTAGAGGTCCTCGTAGTGCATAATTAGGAAGGTTTCCAGCCTTCATAGGTTACTTTTTGAACATTTGTATTTCGCACTATAGTTCTGCTTTGTTTTTTAGCCCATTTTCGAGCTTCCACTGTAACACATTTTAGACATGGTTGTTTTTTGAGTAATGGAAACCAGTTTTATGTTGCATCAGTTCTGAGCTTTTTTTACGAGCCTGTAGCTTTTGGGGTTGGGCCCAACCCAAGTGCTAGGATCTCCTCCATGTACTGTTATATGTTTTTCTTTACTGTCTTCATAAACTAGTTTCTGCTGATAGATTAGAATCTTGCTTGGTTATCTAAGTCAGTTTTGATGATTGAAAAAGCTTCCATGTTTCAGAGTGATTTGATAGGTTGACAACAGAAAAGATGTTTGAAAAAGGCCATCAAGCAACCTTGGATCTCACCTCTCCCTTCTCGAGACCATGAGCTGAGACCCAGGTGTCCTTGCTGCCACAAAAACACTGTTCTTGTTGGGTGAGGAGCCTGATTATCTTCTATATTCAAAGGTATCGCCACATAGGACCCCAGTTCGAAATGGGGGCGGCAACGCTGCCCGTAAAATATTCGCTGCAGGGGGGTCCAGGGGGGGGGGGGGGGCCGCTGCAACCTTTGGGAGCCCCCCCTGGCGGGGGGTTTCGAGGGCAGCGCCCCCGAAGCTAAAAACAACTGTAAAATTGCCTTGTAAAAGTATAGTAATTTCTAGTCAATCTGGGCCGTTCATTAGGCAGATGATCTGACGGTAGAACTTATGTTTAGTTTAGGGTTTTTTTCCCTAGAAGGCAACCCCTCTCTTTGTATGAGGGTATTGTATTTGAGGCTGTGTGATAGATGTGTAATCTGTGAGCGAGAAACGGAGAGGTGAGGCTGTGAGAGAAAATAGAGGATATTACAGCGGATTTGTTGTAGGTTGTGTCTCTTCATTTTGCTAGATAATAGAAAGGAAGGACTGGCTGTTCGGGGTGGACGTAGCCCAAACTGGGTGAACCACGTATATCTGTGTCTCTCTTGTTTTTTGCGTTTTCTGTGTTTATATTTCTGCAATATTTTATGTGTTCCATTGCTCCGTAATATATAATTTTCTAACAACTGGTATCAGAGCCGAAGGTCTATTTGGCTGATAAACTCACAGGAAAGAAGGGTTCCTGGTTCGAGTGGGAGCAATGGTGGAAGATGGTAAGTTTAGGGTCGAGAAATTTAACGGCCAAAACTTCTCACTGTGGAAGATGCAAATGGAAGATTATCTGTATCAGAAAGATCTATACCTACCATTGGGCGGAAAAACAAAGATGCCGACGGGTATGAAAGATGAAGAATGGAACCTTCTCGATAGAAAGGCACTCGAAACAATACGGTTGTGCCTTGCTGTGTCAATCGCCTTCAACATTTCGAAGGAAACCACAACAGAGGGTTTGATGCAGATGTTGTCGAAACTATATGAAAAACCCTCGGCCTCAAACAAGGTATTTCTTATGAAACGGTTATTTAATATGAATATGTCGAAAGGTGGATCTGTTGCAAACCATTTAAATGATTTTAATACAGTTACAAGTCAGTTAAGTTCTATAGGGGTAAACTTTGATGATGAAGTTAGAGCTCTGTTATTCTTGTGCTCATTACCGGAAATTTGGAATGGTTTGGTAATGGCCATTAGTAACTCCATTTCTGGATCTAGTACTTTAAAGTTTGATGATGTTGTTGGTGCTATCCTTAGCGAGGAAATGCGACAGAAAAGCTCCGGTGAGACATCGAGAAATGCTTTGAGTGCAGAGTCTAGAGGAAGAAAAATGGAAAGAGGAAAGAGCTCAGGATATCGCAGTAAATCAAGGAAAGGTAGATCCAAGTCCAGATCAGGGATAGTGTGCTGGAAATGTGGAAAGAAAGTAGACCTAAAGAAAGACTGTAGATCTTGGAAGGGAAAATAAGGAGATGCACAACAAGAAAACAATCATGAAGCAAATGTGACAGGTGAGGTGTTACAAGATGCTTTGATTCTTTCTTTCGAAAATATTACTGATTCCTGGGTGGTAGATTCAGAGGCTTCATTCCATGCCACACCTGATAAGAAATACTTTCATGACTATGTTCAAGGAGATTTTGGACAAGTTCGTCTGCGTGATGATAAACCCTGTAAAATCATTGGAATGGGTAAGGTTCTTGTAAAACAGCAGAATGGAAACCAATGGCTATTAAAGGAGGTAAGGCATGTTCCAGATCTAAAGAAAAATCTGATTTCAACAGGGCAGTTAGGCGGTGAAGGTTGTGTGACAACTTTCACATATAAAGCTTGGAAGGTCACCAAAGGAGCCCTGGTAATAGCAAAAGGCGAAAAGGTTGGTACATTGTATTTATGCAATGGTATTTCTAACTCTGTTAATGCTTTAACTTCCAAAGGAGCAGATGCAGCATTATGGCATCATAGGCTCGGATACATGAGTGAAAAGGGCATGAAGATTCTTCACTCAAGGAATTTGTTGCCGGTTTGAAGAATGTTGATTTGGACTTCTGTGAGAATTGCATTTATGGAAAACAGAAGAGAGTCAGATTTCTCAGAGTTGGGAAAGAAAAGAAGAATGAAAAATTAGAGCTTGTGCATACAGATGTATGGGGACCTGCTCAGGTATCATCTCTCGGTGGCTCTCGTTATTATGTTACTTTTATTGATGATGCAACTAGAAAAAATTGGATTTATTGTATTAAGAATAAATCTGATGTATTTGATACTTTCAAGAAATGGAAAGCTTTGGTTGAGATTGAGACAGGAAAGAAATTGAAGTGTCTTAGATCAGATAATGGAGGTGAATATTGCAGCAAAGAGTTTGATAGGTACTGTTCAGAGTATGGAATTCGCAGAGAGAAGACAGTTCCAAGAACACCACAAGAAAATGGTGTGTCAGAAAGGATGAACAGAACAATCATGGAGCGTGCAAGGTGCATGAGATTGCATGCAGGATTGCCTTTACAGTTTTGGGCAGATGCTGTAGATACTGCTGTTTATCTAATAAACAGAGGGCCTTCAAGTTCCTTGGATGGTGGTGTTCCAGAGGAAGCATGGACAGGTAAAAAGGTAAACTACTCTATTTTAAAGCCTTTTGGTTGTGAGGCCTTTGTCCATATTGATAAAGAAAATAGAACAAAGCTTGAGGCAAAGTCAAAGAAATGTACCTTTATTAGATATGGTGTTAATGATTTTGGTTATCACTTATATGATTGTGAAAATCACAAAATCATTAGGAGCAGAGATGTAATATTCAATGAAAAGGTCTTGTATAAGAATCAGTTGCAGGAAAAGAAACAAGAAAAGGAAAACAAGGAATACGCAGTTCTTGATGAAATCACTGAAAAAGGAAAGGTGCCTGAAAATAATAATAATCAACAACCACAACAACAACAGGCATCCCAAACACCTGAAAGTGGTGTTAGAAGATCTACCAGGATAAGTAGACCCCCTGAACGATACTCTCCTTCATTATATTATTTATTGTTGATTGATTCCGGTGAACCCGAATGTTATGAAGAAGCAATGCAGGTTGAAAGCAGGAAGAAGTGGGAGGTAGCCATGGAAGAAGAGATGGACTCCTTAATGCATAACCAGACTTGGGATTTAGTCAGGTTTCCTATAGGAAAAACTACATTGAAGAATAAATGGGTTTACAGGCTGAAGGAAGAAGATGGAGGAAAACAGAGGTATAAAGCTAGACTTGTGGTAAAGGGGTTTGCACAGAAGAAAGGTATTGATTTTGATGAAATATTTTCTCTTGTTGTTAAAATGACTTCAATCAGAACCATTTTAAGTCTTGTAGCAGCTGAAGATTTGCATCTTGAGCAGTTAGATGTAAAGACAGGCTTTCTCCATGGGGATTTGGAGGAAGAGATATATATGCAGCAGCCACAAGGATATGAGGTGAAAGGGAAGGAGAAACTAGTGTGCAGGTTGAAGAAGAGCTTGTATGGCTTAAAACAGGCTCCAAGGAAGTGGTATCTAAAATTTGACAAGTTTATGTCTGAACAGGTTATACTAGATGTCACTTTGATCATTGTGTTTATTTGAAAAAGCAAAATGATGGCAGCTATATTATATTGTTATTGTATGTAGATGACATGCTTGTTGCAGGATCTAACATGCAGGAAATAAATGTGCTCAAAAGAAAATTGGCAAATTCATTTGTAATGAAGGATTTGGAAGCTGCAAAACAAATCCTTGGTATGAGAATAACTAGAGACAGGAAAAACCATAAATTAACATTGTCTCAGAATGAGTACATACAAAAGGTGTTGAAAAGATTTAACATGCACAATGCAAAACCAGTTAGTACACCTTTTGCTAGCCATTTCAAACTTAGCAAGGAAATGTGCCCAAAGACCCAAGAAGACATGGATTATATGTCTAAAGTTCCATATGCATCAGCAGTTGGAAGCTTAATGTATGCAATGGTCTGCACAAGGCCTGATATTGCACATGCAGTGGGAGTTGTAAGCAGGTACATGAACAATCCAGGAAAGGAACATTGGATGGCAGTGAAATGGATTCTCAGATATTTGAAAGGTACCACAAATCAAGCATTATGCTTTGGTGGTTCAAACATCTCCCTACAAGGATATGTTGATGCAGATATGGCAGGTGACAGAGATAATAGGAGGAGCACTACAGGATATGTATTTACTATTGGAGGAACAGCTATCAGTTGGGTTTCAAAAATCCAAAGCGTTGTTGCACTTTCAACAATAGAAGTAGAGTATGTTGCTGCTACAGAGGCTAGTAAAGAAATGATTTGGTTACAAAGGTTTATGGGTGAATTGGGTAAGGAGCATGATATGGGCACGTTATACAGTGATAGTCAAAGTGCTATTCATCTTGCAAAGAACTCAGCATTTCATTCCAGGACTAAACGCATACAGCTCAAGTACCATTTCATACGATCAGTGTTGGAAGATGGAGAGTTGAAGCTGGAAAAGATACACACTAGCCATAATCCTGCAGATATGCTAACAAAAGTTGTAACCAGGGAGAAACTGAGAATATGCTCAGTTTCAGTTGGTCTTCAAGGATGACGATGAAGATGAGAAATAGCCAGGTCCAAAGAGGAGTCATTGTCCAGCAAATGGAGCAGCGGTGGAGTTGCTACAATCAGTCTCCAAGTGGGAGATTGTTGGGTGTGGAGCCTGATTATCTTCTATATTCAAAGGTATCGCCACATAGGACCCCAGTTCGAAATGGGGGCGGCAACGCCGCCCATAAAATATTCGCTGCAGGGGGGGTCCAGGGGGGGTGGCTGCGACCTTTAGGAGCCCCCCCGTGGCGGGGGGTTTCAGGGGCAGCGCCCCCGAAGCTAAAAAAAGCTGTAAAATTGCCTTGTAAAAGTATAGTAATTTCTAGTCAATCTGGGCCGTTCATTAGGCGGATGATCTGACGGTAGAACTTATGTTTAGTTTAGGGTTTTTTTCCCTAGAAGGAAACCCCTCTCTTTGTATGAGGGTATTGTATTTGAGGCTGTGTGATAGATGTGTATTCTGTGAGCGAGAAAAAGAGAAGTGATACTGTGAGAGAAAACAGAGGATATTACAGCGGATTTGCTGTAGGTTGTGTCTCTTCATTTTGCTGGATAATAGAAAGGAAGGACTGGCTGTTCGGGGTGGACGTAGCCCAAACTAGGTGAACCACGTATATCTGTGTCTCTCTTGTTTTGTGCGTTTTCTGTGTTTATATTTCTACAATATTTTATGTGTTCCATTGCTCCGTAATATATAATTTTCTAACAGTTCTTGCTTCTTCGTGAAATTGCTAGTGTTAGTTTCTCAGTTGCAGAAGTTGATACCAGATGTGATTGCATGCTTAGGTTCATTCTTGCTTGGTTTTCATAAGTTGTTTCACATGATTTTCTACCAATGGATTTCTGTTCATCATGATTGCTAGTTCCTAGGTCAAATTAGGTTAGAATAGCTAGATACTTGGTTTGCATGATCTTTGTTTTGTCTGTTTCTAGAAGTAGTGTGCAAAACACCTGAGAAACCTCCCTGCTTACCCTTCCTCCATCAGCGCAACCTGTTCCATCCTCTAACTCAGATTCTTGCCTTTCGTTTGCCACACTTTCTCACTTTGACCTAATTTCCATATTTTTGTGCAACATTGCTCTACCCCTCCTTGAACAAATCCAACCATCCTCATCACTTCTCAGCTTCATCTGCCAGGTTCTAAACCTCTTCACACCCTCATCCAACCTCAATTTTCACTTCTCCACCTTTCTTCCACCATCAACCCTCCAAAATCTCCTTTCGGAACATCCTGTAGAACATCCTATAGAACATCCTGTAGAACCCCTACAGACTTCCTGTAGAAGATCACGAGAGTGGTTTTTCAAGATTCGATCACTGTGAAACTCTCTGGAAGGGTGTTAGGGACCCTTTAGTCCCTCTTCTCACCTTCACAACCCCCTGCAAAGCGCCCTCACCCTTTCCTTCCGTCAATCAACCTCTGCACAGTCAAACAGTTAAGCACATGCATAATAATAATTCTACAAGATTACTCAAAAATACAAAAAGACATTCCTTTTCAGATTTCACTGCAAGAGTAGCTTAGTCACATGCATTATAAATTTCTAGAAGTCAATGGCATCTATTCCCGTTGCTTTCATCTTTTCCCTTGCACCGGTAGGGTTAGTCTGTAGAACTAGGGTTTGCTAGGGTTTGCATTCCTTTTTCACTTTCAGCTTCTTTTTGCAAGTAGACGAGCTTCCTTTGAGTTAGCTTTCATCCATCACCATTAAAAGCTTCTTCTGACAGCTCATAGAAGTTGGCTTAAGCTCCTAGCGGACTTGTGCCAGCTAATCCAATGATAGCTCTGGCAAGAACTAGTACTTGTGCATATAGCACCGTCACTTCCAAGTTTGTTACGAACTATCTGGTTGATAAAAGTAAAGAAGGGAGTCCTAGGAGTTGTAGCATTATTGCTGCAATACTGGAGCCCACCATCTTTTTGGCACCGTTGCCAGGGAAGTGTCAGAGTATTTGTGATTGCTGCTTTTCTTCTACTTTCTACTTCAATTTTCTGCTCAGTAGTTTATTTCAGCAAGAGTAGAATAGTTGTTTCATTTCCTTTCTGCAATTTCATTTCCGCAATCGTAGAGTAGACATTTCCTGCTTTCATTTCATTTCAGAAAGTGTAGATTAGATATTTCCCGCCTTCATAGATTAGCATTTCAATTCTGCAATTTCAATTCTGCAAGCGGAGATTAGCATTTCAATTCCGCATTTTCATTTCAGCAAGATAGATTTTAGTTAGTTGCAGTTCAATCACTTTCAGTTTTGCAGGTACAAGCAGAAAAAACCACCAAAACTCCACCAAAAATATTCCATTTCATGCCTCGTAGGAATAGAGACAATACAGGGAAATTCTTACCCAACACCCCCACCACATCACTGAGTCACCCTTCTCTCTTCTTCGGTGGCAGTGATCCAGAAGAACCTATAGGTGGACCTCCAGAGATATACGAAGATCCTATAATAGAAGAAGAGCAAGAAAACATTCCTCTTGAGACCATGGCTGAAAAACATAAATGGTAGAGAAGATGAGGAAAGAATCGAAGGTGCCTTTCCCATCCGAGAGACCAACAGGGACATGAAACTAAAAAACATAAGTCCCTCAGTCTTACCTCATTTCCATGGATGGACCACTGAAGACACTGATACCTTCCTGTTTGAGTTTGTTGTCCTTTGTTGAACTTATGACTATGCAGAAGACGAGCAAAAGTTGAAACTCTTTCCCTCTACCCTCAAGGATGCAGCACTACGCTGGTTCATGGGGTTACCTAGAAACGGTATCACAACTTGGGCTCAAATGTAACAAGCCTTTAACAACAAATATCGAGACTACTGTAGGTCAAAGGAAACGAAGGGAGAGATCTTTTGGATGACCATGGGAAGTGATGAGTCTTTAGAAGACTATGAAGAAAGGTTCCAACTTAGTTATAAAAGGTCCAAGTGCACACTGGACCCCAAATCTCTAAAGCTGGTCCTACTCTAAGGAGTCCCTGAAGACCTTCTAGATACCCTCCATCTGCTAGCTGGAGGAGACATCTACCAACTACCTTATGAGGACATAAAGATTGTGTTTAGAAACCACTCTAGGGCAGCCCGGAAAAGAGGTAGGGGGAATCCACTTTCAGCTAGTGCCACCTTCTCCAAGCATGAGTTTTCAAATCAGATGGAAGACCTCAAAAGTGAGATGAGACAGACCATTGCCATGCAACTGGATACCTTCCGAATCCAACAGAAGAAAGAGGAAGTTGAGAAGGCTTTGGCCATCTTTTGTCCCATATGTACAAGGAAGCATCCTAAGAATGAGTGTCCATTGCACTCAGTGGAGGTATGTTTCGCTTGTGAGGAAGACCACCCCACAAACCAGTGCCCAACCTTACCCAGACTTAAAGCCATGTACCAAGGGGTTGAAGGGGCCACTAAGCCACTCTACTTCCTTAACCAAAGGAGGCCGCATGGATCCAGACCTTACCAGCAGGGGATGCAAGGAACATCCCAAACTTATTACAACCCCAACCAATCTGATCACATGCCTTCTTGGGGCCCCCCTACTCATCCTTCCTGGTCCGCACCTCCTCCTTGGTCTTATCCATCTCAATACCATACTCAACCAACTGCTCATTCGTTTCACTCTCATGTTCAACCACAACCTTAGTGGAATGCACCTCAACCGGGGTGGAGGCCCCAATACAACTCTCCTCCCACTATTTTGCCTCCACCTCCTACTCAACCATAACCATTACCTCCTGCTCCTCCAAGACAACCCCAGATGCCTGCTCAATTGAACCTGAACCCCAACAATAGACAGGCCCAGAAGGTATACACTGGAGAGATGACATGCCCTACATATGTTGTGGAGATTCAAGAGATCAACCTACGATCTGGAAAGGTCCTTCCAGATCACCAAACTCCTCCTCTGGACAATGAGGAATGGAAATAGGAAAGTGAACCCAAAGCCATTCCACCCTTTCCTAAGAGACTAACAGTAGCCACACAACCAAACCCAGAGGAGACTGAACTTCTGGGAGAACTTAAACAGTTGTGTGTGAAAATCCCACTTCTCCAGGCGATAAAAGATGTACCAATCTACAACAAATTGATCAAGGAGAAGTGTTTCAGGCACCCAGGTAGGCGCAAGAGAGATTCCCCGACTATCAATGTCATAGGACAACTGTTCGATCTGATGTTGGGACAAATAATCTGTCCAAAATATTTGGATCCTGAGAGTCCTGTAGTAGATGTCCACATCAGTGGCGCCATAATCCCCCACACCCTAATCGATCTAGGGGCTGCCATCAATGTGATGAGCAGGGACACTATGCTCAAACTCAACCTCCAGAGTTCCTTAAGAAAGACCTCGACAGTACTATAGTTAGCAGACTGCTCCACCGTGACCCCCGAAGGGGTTGTGGAGGATGTCCTGGTCTCTGTTGATTCTTGGGAGTACCCTGTGGAATTTTCAGTCCTTCAGCCAAAGTCAAAACTCACTGGATACCCCCTCATTTTGGGAATGCCTTGGTTAGCTACTGCAGATTCTTACATCAGTTTTCGAGCTGGGAGCATGACCATCAAGAATGGGCCTATGTCCAAACAGCTAGTCCTATACCCTCCTGCCCAACCTCTGCTAGAACATGACTTACCTCTCTGGTTAGAGGAGGAAGATGAGGGTGAAGTCTACTCTGCACCAGTGTTCACAATGGAAGCCACCCAGGGAGGTCCACAGACCGAAGACAACCTAATTGAGAATTGATTCAAAATCCACCTCCCGGTGTGCTGCCATTAGAGAAGTTGGTGGAAAGTACCCAATCCCACGCTTTAGTGGACCTCTGTGTGGCTGATCTGACCTCTCCCAGAGTTAAGAATGTGGAATTTGGCCCTGAAAGAACCTTGAAAATCAGTTCATCCTTATCTCCCTCTCAGGAGAAGGAGCTATGTAGCTTATTGAACTGCCATTTGGAGGCTTTCACATGGAGCTATAAGGAAATGAAAGAATTCCATTCGTCGGTCTGTACCCATCACATTTACATTAAAGAGGATTGTAAACCAGTCAGGCAGCCACAAAGGAGAATGAATCTAGCCCTTAAGGACATTGTTGAAGAAGAATTGTAAAAGTTGTTGGATGTAGGATTCATCTACCCCATATCGGATAGTGAATGGGTTTCTCCTCTGGTGCTGGTGCCCAAGAAAAATGAGAAGTGGAGAATCTATGTAGAGTATCGAGAACTTAACAAAGCCGCCAAGAAGGACCATTTCCCTTTGCCTTTCATAGATCAAGTGCTAGATGGGTTGGCAGGGAAGAAGTTCTTTTCTTTCCTAGATGGGTTCAGTGGGTATAATCAGATCCAAATCAGCTCGGAAGACCAAGATAAGACCACCTTCACTTGTCCATGGGGTACCTTTGCCTACCGGGTCCTTCCCTTTGGGCTATGCAACGCTCCTGCCACTTTCCAGAGAGTAGTACTGAGCATATTTGCTGAGCTGGTTCATGATTCGGTAGAAATCTATATGGATGATTTTACTCCTTATGGGTCCAGTATCCAAGAAGCATTGACTAACCTGGGAAAAGTTTTAACCAAGTGTATTGAGATGAACCTGTCCCTCAGTCCTGAAAAATGTGAATTCCTGATGACTAAAGGGACCGTGCTAGGCCATACAATCTCTCAGCAAGGATTACAGGTGGATCCTAACAAAATTGCTATTATCCAAAAGGTTCCACCTCCTTAGAAGGTAAGAGATGTTCGGAGTTTTCTAGGCTTAGCAGGATACTATAGAAGATTCATCAAAGACTTTAGTAAGCTAGCCTCGCCATTGTTTGGTATTTTGGGGAAAGATGTTGAATTTAAATGGACTGACAACTGCCAAAAGGCTCTGGATGAGTTAAAAGATAAACTGGTAACTGCCCCAATCCGGAGAGGTCCAAACTAGGCCCTACCTTTCCACATCCACACTGACGCCTCGAACAAAGCCATAGGGGCAGCTTTAGGACAAATTGAAGAGAAGCTACCATATGCCATATACTTTGTCAGCAAAAACCTTTCCAAGGCATAATTAAACTATATTGTTACCGAGAAAGAGCTCCTAGCTATAGTCCATTGCCTAAATAAGTTCAGACACTACATCGCTGGTTATCAAACATTTGTACACACTGATCATGCTGCGATAAGGTATTTGATGAATAAACCTGATGCGAATGCTCGTATCATTAGATGGTTACTTTTATTGCAGCAATTTGACTTAACCATTGTTGACAAGCCAGGAAAGGAAAATGTCGTTGCTAATTTTCTGTCTAGATTAGATTTTCCTGCAAATGAAGAAGGGACGATGGATGACCAGATGCCAAATGAACACCTATTTGCTATTTCAATACTCTCTCCATGGTTTTCTAATATAGCGAACTACTTGGTCTCAGCACAATTCCCTCCACACCTATCCTCGAAAGAAAGGAGCAGAATTGTGAGGAAAAGCACCCCCTTTACTTGGATTGGGGGCAACTTGTTCAAACTCAGCCCAGATCAGATCCTGAGGTGTTGTGTTAAGGAGGAGGAATTTTTTGACATTCTCCTAACCTATCACAATGGACCCTGTGGAGGCCACTTTGCAGCAAAAAGGACTGCCTTCAAAATTCTACAGGTAGGCTACTATTGGCCCACTCTTCATCAAGATGTCAGAAGATACATTAGCCAATGTGACTGATGTCAAAGGATGGGGAAACCGACTCTGAGGGATGAAATTCCCCTCCAACCTCAAGTGACTTTCGAGCCATTTGAGAAGTGGGACATGGATTTTGTGGGTCCTATCAACCCTCCTTCAAAGCAAAAGTCTTACATCATTGTGTGCACAGACTACCTGACAAAGTGGGTAGAAACAAAGGCAATCATGGAAGCGACAGAAGAAAAATTGGCTGAGTTTTTAAGGGAAAATATCTTCTACAAATTTGGCTACCTAAGGGAATTAGTCACAAATCAAGGAATTCAATTCACCTCTAACTTGATTGAAGACCTGCTCGCTCATCACAAGATCAAGCACAGAACTTCCACCCCTTATCATCCGCAAGAAAATGGGCAGGTGGAAGTCACTAATATGGCTCTAGAAGAAATTTTGACTAAGGTGGTAGGCAGCAGCAGAAACGATTGGGCAGACTGCTTGGTTGAGGCCACCTGGGCCTACAACACTACTTGGAAAACCACGACAGCTTTCACAACTTATGATCTAGTCTACGAGAAGAAGGCTTTGCTGTCCATAGAGTTCGAGTACAACACATTAAGGTTGGCAGCTCAGCTGGACCTAGATCTCAGCCATGCGCAACAGGAAAGGTTACTACAGTTGAACAGATTAAATGAATAGAGAATGCATGCCCTCCTCCACTCAAAAGTAGTTCAACTCTAGAGAAAGATATGGCATGACCAGCACCTTAATGAAAAGCAATTTCAGCCAGGAGATTGAGCACTGTTATATGACTCAAGATACAAGGATTTCAGAGGGAAGTTGAGGACAAGGTGGCTGGGACCATATGCAGTGGAGAAATGCAACAACAATGGTTCAGTCCTTATCAGGACCATTGATGAAGAAGCCATCCCCATGCTCGTCAACAGGCACCGATTGAAAATCTACAGGAAGCCCCTTTCCAAGCAGGAGTTCATTGAAACTCTAGCTAAGTCAGTGTTGGTAGTGGAGCAGGGCCTTGTCTCTACTCCATCCACACCTTGATCATCATCAAAAAAAAAAAAAAAAGAGAGAGAGAGAAAATAAAAAACAGAAAAGAATAAAAAGATCCTTGGGTGAAAACCTCTTAGAGGCGCCCAGGGTAGACAGTGATGGTGAAAACCTCCTGGAGGCGCCCCAGCTGTCTCACCAAAAAAAAAAAAGGGAAACGGGCCTAATTTATGTTAAATAATTGTAGGTTGCAAGGAAGACATTGCAAGTTCAGGGGGGCACGCAAAACAAGGACAGAGGTCAACACCAGACTACAAACATCCCTCACACACACCTCCTCCATGACCACTCCCCTTTCCTCGGATTTGATCGCATTCAGGCTAACATTCCACCTTCTACAAGAAGTTCTATATCTTCTATAGGAATATCCTATAGAACCTCCAACCATGCAAAAATTGATCGTGGGAGGGAATCCGAAGGTTGGAATCTGCTTATTAAGCTTGCAACCACCCCTGTTCACGTCCATCGCCATACATCACCCTGTTTCATCTCTTCACACCTCCATTGCACCCATTCCGTTATTTATGCCTGCAAAGTCAAAAACAAAATATAATAAAAAACCCTTGTTTTCCTCATACTGCCAGCAACAACTCTGAGTGACAAATCTAGCAATGGTGTTTCGCTCTCCCTACCTGTCAAATCCCCATCTGGACTCCTCATTAGCCGAATCCCTCGTCAGCAGTATAGCCCTGCTCGTTTAGCTTGCATCCCAGGAGGAGAAGCAGCTACAGGACATCCTACAGGAATCCTATAGCAGCTGATCCCTCTGGAAGACACACTCTGGAGATGAGGATAGCCAAAAAACAACAAAGGAGACATGCAAAGAGCTCATCTTGAATGCGGAAACATCATCAGCAGCCGAAACCAAGCAACACCTGAGCATGCAGCGACAACAACCAATGGAATGAATTCTGAAACACGTGCATGCAGCGTCAACGACTGAAGGATTGGGTTCCAAAACCCGTGCAGGAAGCAGCAGCAAACGAAGAAATGGTTCAGAGACCCGAAATCTGCATAACGCGGCCGTGACCATGCAGGTAAGTGTCTAAACTCATTCGTCAATTACATAAACTATATTTTAAAAAGCTGCATGCCTATGGAAATGGTTGGATAGAATGGGATCGGTGGCCAGTCAACTGGCCACCCTCAACTAGTTACATAGCCTCGTGGGATCTGAACAAGCTCAGTTACATTCAAATTTCCGACGAGACGCACAACCAACATGTGTGGAGTGTCCACTCAGGGAGAAATAGTCGGGACTGACAGAGGTGGCAGCGGTTAATGGCAGAGGGGAGGTGATGGTGGACAGAGACGCGTAGAGAAATTATGGCTGTGACATTGGATCAACGGTTCGGTCCGGCCACCTCACCCCCTCGCCACGAATTATGCCACAGTTAAAAGATGCTCAGCTGAAACTCACACCACCCTCTGTTCATTTGCACTTGCAACGTCCTCGACTGAAGTACGCGTCCTCCGCTCCAGAAATTGTTAACCAATCGCCACCACTAGTTTTTCTACCTGTTTCTGAGAATCTCCCACGTATCGGGCTCACTCAGAGGCACAGAGATATTCTACAGGAACCAGGGAGTCTTCTACAAGAAGGGTTCTACAGGAAACCCTGCACAACCTTCCAGAGCAAGGAAACCTTGGATTTTTCTTCATCGAATTTGGAGCTCCAAGGGAGGTAGGCTCAAAAACTCTTTATGCATGGTGTGATTTGAAAAGGTGGTGAATTGAATGATATCAGAGTGGGGAACCAGAGAAAAATCTACCTGGGGATTGGAAGAAAACATTTTCCTGTGTGTTTCAATGGGTTTCTCAGTTGTTTTTGCATCCAAATTCTCCTCCACGTTCCTATTTTTTTTAAATTCTCCTGTAGAAAGATATGCAACTATGGAGGTCAGCCTGTGTATGAAATTTTGAATTTGAATATCTATATATGTGATGGGAGGAAAAATTGAGCTCTGTACTCTGTCTATAGAAACAAAACTCTCCCTTTCATAGATAGGTAGTCATGTTCTAGGCAATAGCAGTCTTGAAAACCAGGGAATAGCTGTTAATTAATATTGATACCCTAGAAATCCCTTCTTGAGTTAAGAGGGAAAACCATAAGCAGCATTTCTTTTTCTAATCAAAGCAAAAAGAAAAACACTCTCACCATGCTAGGGGGATTCATAAGGAAAGAACCCTTGGACACCAGCAAACTGCACGAGCATCCTGAGGTGGTGGATCTTTTCACTCGGGCCAATTGGATGACTTTTTTTGACAGAATTAGATGTCATGACGAGGAGATAACAAAGGAATTTTTGATGTCCCTGAGACCTCAATCAAAGACATAGGCCATAGTAAGTTTTAGGGGTTTGACCCTAGAACTTACCCCTGAGCTCATCAGTCGTGTTACTGGTCTGCCATTAGGGCTCCCTTGGAGCAAAGAAGAGAGGTCATTGGGCCAGGTTGCCAATAAAACATTCTTCCTACCAGAGGAAAATCCTGTAGAAGACAAAAACGGGGTTAGGAGAACCAACTTGCCTCCTCTCTGGAGTGAGGTCAGTTTTCAAATTATGAAGTACATTACATGTGAGGGGAGGTTTAGTATTGTGTATGGATACCATTTCAGGTTGCTGTGTGAACTAAAGCATGGTATTAATTCACCTCCAGCCCAGAAGCTGAGCATTCCCTATTTTCTTCTTCAGTCACTAATTGAATGTGTTACAAAATTGAATGAAGGGACCCCGGATCAGCTGGCCCATCATGGGCTCATTAAGCTATTAGTGGAAGATGCCCTGCATACCTACACTGTCCCCATATCTTGGGAAATCTTCCGAAACATGTCCCGGGATGACGATATCGGAATCCTAGCCGAAGACATCACCTCATCCAACAGTGAGGAGGAAGAACACACTGAAGAAGGTAAGAAAACCAATGATGAAAGAACACAAGACATTCAAGCACAACAAGGACATAAAGAAAAATGGGGAGAGGGCCAAATTGCTGAGCCTAAAACAGAGCAAGGAACAACAGCATAAACCCCAAGGGAAAAGAGACTGCAGAGGAGAGTAGAGAAGGCAAAAAAACCCCAGGTGAAGGCTGTCACAGCCAAAGTAGTCACACCGAAACAAAAGGGAAAGACAGATCCTGAAATGGCCACAATATAGACAGAAACAGTTGACACAGGGACTTCTACAGGAAGCATGGTGTCAAACGAAAAGAGTCAATTTTGCGGACAAAACCGACCTCCTTAGAAACTAAAGCTTTTCTAGTGACAAACAAAACAATCAAGCACTATCTTTCCCTAAATATGCATTTAAAATAAAAGCAACCAGGTGTTTAAGGCTTACCTTTAGTCCAACGCTGTTTGTAGTGGCCAAGCCTCTTCGATCCAGATGAGCTCCTCTCCTTGAAGCCTGCATATACAAACAAGCAAACGATTACATAGCACCTAAATAACTCATATAATAAAACATATTCATCATAAAGACCAAGGAGTTTATGAAACAAATTATATATAACAACTTGTTGAGAAAAATGAACTTAATTGTATTAATTGGAAACAAAAGAAACCTTACAACCAACGCCTTGGTGTTGTGCAGGTCCCTCCTAGGGTCCAGCAAGAGTTCTCCTCTACTTTGATCAGCTCACCCACTTCCAAATGAAGCTAAGAAAGGAATGTGATCTCTCCTCTCAAGCTCTATAAGGGAGTCCTAATTTCAGCAGCATCTACCCTTAGGAATGTTCAGCTTTCAACCTCCTTTGCCTCTGGCCCAATGCCTGTATTTATAATGCTTTGGAGGAAGTTAAACAAGTCCACCATCAATGGGATAAGCCCCTCTTTCAAAGGGATAGCTCCCCTCTTCATGGGATAAGTTCTTCTTTCATTGGGATGCATGAACCATCTGGAGGCGCTCAATCCACGTCAAACCATCTTCTAGAATGCTCTAGAATCGACCGCAAGTAAGTTTTTTGAAGTAAAACTTGCGCCTTTTGACTTTTACAGGGGTACGCACTCACCCCTTTACAGACAGAGCGTACAAGTATGCAGGTATTATGTACTTGAGGTGCGTGCCCGCAGGTAAGAGTAAGAGAAAGTGCGGAACCAGAGTTATATTGATTTTTTAAAGGCTTTCTCTCTTTTTGGAGTTTGACATGAGGAGCAGAGGTATAAGACTTGCCAAGGAGGACAGTATGGTTATTGATGGAGCCATACTGACTGCAAATAGTCATGGTGACAAATTTTAGTGTAACAGATTGCCCCCTAAAGTGCGAGGTCTGTAGTAGATCAGGGTTTTATATCATCTAGGAAGGGTGAAGCACTTTATCATTTCGAGGATTATCTTGTGGAGAGCCCAGTCGGAACCTGCAAATATTCAACACAAAATACATATATGAGATCATATCATCGCTGAGGTAGGCATTCCCATACTCAGATCAAAAACTTAACTAACAAACTAACTACTGCTCTGATATAGGAATGATTTCGCAATACATCATAATCATAGACACATGTAGACACAGTATGGACGCAGCCATCTGTTTATAATTAGTCTACTGTATAATGAATACAAAACTCCTCGCAGCCTGGATGGCGGAAACTAGATCCAGGGTCTTCATTTCTGCTTCCCGAAATAGTACGATTCTATCCATGCGAATAAATGAGTTGATGTCGAACATGGTAGAAACCACTTGATTACCAGTCAATGATGTAAACTGTTAACAAGTGTGAGAGAGACCACCAGTGATGTCAATGGCTCTCAAAGTACCCAGTACAATCCATGACATGTGATTGAATGTGTTGATGTCAAACATGTCACAGAATCCCTTGATCGAAGGTCATTGATGTAACTTGTCGTCAAAGGCGAGAAACCTGCCATTGAGGCATGCAGATTTCAAGGTACTGATGATTCCTATATCATCTTTCTAGATAATGTGCTGATGTCGATAGAAAGCGATCCGTCATAGGCAAGCCCACAACACGAAATCATAGATCAAGTTGAATAAATTTAGTTGCAAGGACTGACTCAGGGATGGTCAAGATGGATGACAGATATTTTGCAGATGAATGGTTTATTTGCAAGACTCCTCTTGAACACATAACGACACAACAGATGGTTTGGTGACAATTGACCCAAAGTTAATACCCAAAAACCGGCTGAAGACTTTCAATGTGGTTTGATCAATTGTTAGGCAAAGGATTTCCCAACCCAGGTGAATAAAAGTGTCGTGTTCAAGAGTGGTTACAAAGTATGACAAATAGGCTCATTTTCCTCTCTTTTCCCCCACCATTTCTGGCAAGTACCTCTTTATTTGTTACAAGCTTGAGGAGGATAACATTTGCTTGATTATAAGCTCATCCTTTGGATGAGTCCAACTTAGTTTAGATTCGAACCCTAAGAAGGAGTGGTTCGTTCCTGTTTGTAATTGAACAGGTCCTTTACTGTGAAATTTTAACGAGTCCAGTATAGGAGAAACTCGGTGTTTTTCAATTTTAGAGAGTCTGAAAAACTTAAGAAGACTCCAGGGTTGACCTTTTTCGTAAATTTGTGTCTCCCAAGCCCGAAAAAGTATAAAATAATACTTGAGAGAACCGCTTGATCTTTACGACCAAGGAGTACTTTCATGATTAGTGTCTCTGATTTGAAAAGTAGAAAGCGATCAAGGACACGTCGTTTTATTTCCAATATCGAATTTGAAACGACAAAAATCCGGCAATCTTTTCATGTTTTTACAGAAAAGGGTTGTAAGAGGACCGTCTTTTTAATCTTGTTTTAACGAGCTAAAAAGAAAACTCGGCAATCTTTTCACATTTTAGGAGTCAGAAAAGAGCTTAAAGATGACTCTGATGTTTTTGTTTGTAAAAAATGACAATTTTCCTTGAAAATCCTTTATCCTGCACAAAAACCAACACATTACTCATACCTGTTGAAGATAGATAAAAATACTTTGAAAAATACCTTTTCATGGTGAAAAATAAACAAATTTACCATTTATTTACCCAAAAAACCTATAAAAAGGGCTTTTACCAATTCATTTTTACCATTTTACTATTTGAGGAGAGAAAAAGGGCTTTTGGCAAGAAACTTCCCGTGGACATTGCGGAGAATCCGACCGTCGAAATTGAACGCCGTCTCTTCCAGGTAATCTACAACATCCTCCTCTTCAATTTCATCCATTTAGAACTCTTTTTAAGGCCCCAGATTTCATTTTTGGGAGGTTTTATGGTTTCAAAAACCGCCTCTCGGGGTACGCAGGCGCCACACTAGAAACCCGCGGACCCCGACATTTTCTCAGTTGGAAAAATGTCAGGGGTCCGCACCCTACCTTCAGGGACCCTGCGTACCTACGCTCTGTTCCTAAAGGCGGGGTGCGTACCCCGCGCAACGAGTTTTTTAAAACCTAAATTCTCCAAAATGGACCAAAAAATTTTGATTTTATGGAATCTAATGGATGTTTCATGGCATGTAGATTGTTCACCATGCTTGATTGGCGTGAGAGAGAGCACGAAGATGTTGATTTGGCCGCCATTAATCATCAACCGTCAATTGATGCTTTGAAGGCATGCGGCCTTTATAAATTTTGGGCCATACCTGGCATGAGGGCCCACGTGAGCTTTCTAGAGTGGCTGGTAGAAAGATGGAACGTTCAGGACCAGTGTTTTTATATTAGAGGGCACCAGCTTGAGATGGAGCCGGCAGATATCTACTTTATCACTGGTTTTCCCAAGAGAGGCGAACACTTGACTCTGTTCGGGACTAGGCCAGGTGGCCAGTCTGTCACTAGTCTCCGACTAGAGTGGTGTAACACCCAGTCTCAGGAGAAGGGGATAGAGATCAAAACTATATCCCGCCATGAACTTATGGTGATTGCCTTTACAGTTACCAGACTTTGCGGGGCTGCCGCTTTACACATTGCGACTGGATCCCAGATGCGGATGGCAATTGATTGCTATCGAGGTACCATTTTCAACTGGTGTGATGCTGTGTTGGCCAATGTAAAAGGCCAACTAACTAGAGCCAAAAAAGGACAGCTAAAGACCTTTGGTTATGGGGCTTTAGTTGTGAGTTTTGGCTTAGAGAGGGTTCCGATGCTGATCCCACAGCAGCTCACTGTTGAGGTTGGGCTTCCTCAAGAGCCCAAATTGATGCAATGGGTTGCGGTTATGGCCCGTCATCCTGATGAGGGGATGGAGGTCGTCCGATTTACTCCGGAGTACTTTCGCTGGTTAGAAAACCAGGTCTTTGCTATACAGGATTTTCCTTATGCCAGAGTTGATTTTCGTGGAGATCCGGACATGGTTCTTCCACCGGGAGAACAATGGGATGATACAGGTAACTTCATTTTTCACAAGTTTTTTAAACTATCTATTATTTTTGTTTGTTTTATATCGTCTCAAAACTGATAGTAATAATTTTCAAAATGCAGATGTAGGCCCACGACGTCCAGCCAATCTCCGGCCTTACGAGAGGAGACTACCAGCTGCAGCGGCACCGGCCCCACAGGACGAGGCCACAGAGACTTTGGCTGAGTTGGAAAGTGACCTGGAGCGTCTTACAGCAGATATACCGGAGACTACCATAGATGATATTCCAATCAGGCTTCAGCGCTATGTAGTCGGGGTCCCATGACCTTTTAGGAGGTTCTTGTGTAGGGTGGCCCGTACAGTGGTGTCATATAGAGATCATCACCAGTGATTGGATGGTCGTTTTGTAGACATATGTGACATTTTGGTTTTTTGTACTTATCATTTTTGCCGATCATAAGGTGTTTTTCAACCTATGATCGAAGACGATGTATTTTTTTTTTTTTGACACACTCCTATTAATATATATATATCACTCTTACCGGCTTATCTTGTAAATCATGTTATGGAATGGTTTTAAATTTACATGTATGATTATTGAAAATGTCTATTTAACATTCGAGAAGCAATTGCATCTGCTAATGTATTTAAAGACCTTGGAATATGCTGATATTCAATGTAATCAAACTCACGTTCCAAGAGACGCACTCTCAAAAATAATCTTAATAACACTGGATTTCTAATGGCATACACTCTATTAAGCTGTAATACAACGAGTTCAGAATCTAACCTCACTATCAAACTCCGAATCCCAAATGAAATAGATTCAGACAATAACTCAATCACTGCACTCTATTCAGCAATGTTGTTTGTTGTTTGACCGAGGCTCACCCCATGCATAGATACTAACTCGTCAGAGGGCGAATAGATAACCCAAGCTGCAGAAGAGATATTCTGTGTACTACGACAAGCACCATCAGCGAAACCAATGTATGTTTGGAGAGGCATCGACATCTGCAACATCAAGAGTAAAACCAAGATAAGCAGAAATAACGACGAAAACACACTCTCTAAGCTAAGCACATTGTCTAAACTAACAAACACACCAGCTAGAAAGAAAAACTAACCTAAAAAATCTCCATACCCATTCTTTTAAGCATAATACCTCTTCAAGTAAAGACCATTTCTGGGTTTACCTAAAGAGTCCCCGTCAAAGTCTACCAACTCATAGGCCCCTTTTGCTAGCTTTCGCTTGACAATATAGGGCCCATGCCACATAGGAACGAATTTTCCAGCACCTAATTTATCATTAGCTTGATCATACAATAACACTAGGTCTCCTTCCGAAAAATTTCGAGGGGTCACATTTCGATCATACTGAGCTTTCATACGTTTTGCGTGAGTCTCGATCGCCAATGCAGCATCATGTCGATTCTCATCTAATTGAGCTAAGTATAATAAACGCTTTTCCTCTTCGGAAGTAGCTGGAAGTAACTCGATGGCCATTTGCAGTGACGGGATTTCGCATTCAATGGGTAGCACAGCTTCCAAACCATAAACTAGTTGGAAAGGAGTGAACCCTGTTGATGTTTTCACTGAGGTTCGGTACGCCCAAAGCGCTGAAAATAACATGTTATGCCAATTTGACCGATGAATACCAATGATTCGTCAGATCATGATAACTAAAACTTTGTTGATGGACTCAACCAGACCATTCGCTTGTGGATAATAAGGAGTTGAGCTATCGTGACGCAAACCAAGCTGGCCTGTAAGTTCTGTCATCATAACATTTCGAAAATGACGCCCATGGTCAGTGATTATCGCTTGTGGGACACCAAACCTAGCAATTATATGATTGAGCACGAAAATTGCAGCTGTCTTGCCGTCTGCCTCTCGGCCCACTTAGTAAAATAATCTATCGCAAGGATGATATACGCATGCCCCCCGGGCGAGTGAGGGTTACATGTAATAAAATCGATACCCCATTTGGCAAAAGGACGAATGGCAATTATAGGGTGGAGAGGAGCAGGTGGAGCGCGCATCTTTCGATCAAACACTTGACAGTTGTGGCATTTTCGGACCGCAGTAATACAATCTTTAAACAAGGACGGCCAGAAGTATCCAGCGCGCAATATCTTTTGGGCTGTGGCATACCCAGACATATGACCGCCACACGCTCCAGAGTGACAGTCATTTAGAACCCTTTCAGCCTCTTCGTGAGTTAAGCAACGTCGAAAAATAGAGTCCGACCCACGGCGATAAAGAGTATCTCCAATAATTTTGTATTGTTGGGACTGGAATCGAATTTTCCGACATTTCGACTTTGAAACTTCAGGCCGAAAGGATTGGGTCTGGAGATAGACGATGATATCCCCATACCACGGATCTAAAGTGCTGATTAGAAACAAAGATTCATCCGCAATGGTCTCCTCTGCCACAGTTTCCGTGTCAGCACACGGGAAGTCACACATTAACTCTGCAAAAACTAAAGATTTCTTAGACTTAGATTTCTCAAACTCCAAGTCGAACTCCTGCAGGATAACAATCCATTTAGAGTACTTGCCCCCTAGCAATTTTTTGGTCAAAATGTAGATCATAGGGTTGCAATCCGAAATGACTGTAGTTTTACGTAGTAAAATGTAGTGACGAAAACGTTGGACAGCTTGAACGGCTGCCAATGCCAATTTCTCCACATGTGAGTATTTTAGCTCAGTTGGATTTAACGTTCGACTAAGGTAATATATCACATGTTCCGTTCCGAATTCATCTTCCTGAACTAAGACCATTCCAATGGTGGAATGGGAGGCGGCGAGATACAAAAAGTAATCCTGGTTGTAGTTGGGAGGATGCAGCAATGGTGCATGGGTCAACGCGTGCTTGAGTGCATCAAAAGATTTCTGAGCTATCTCATCCCAAGAGAATTGAGCATTCTGTTTCAACAACCGTGTAAAACCCTTTGTAACCTCGGCGTAGTTAGGAATGAATCATCGTAAAAAGTTCGCTTTCCCCTGCAAACTTTGGAGTTGGCGAAGACTCGAAGGAGGAGGCAAATTGATAATAGCTTCGACCTTCGAGGGATCAATGCGAATGCTGGCTTTCGAAACTACAAATCCCAGCAATCAACTTGTTTCTATACAGAAGACACATTTGTGTGGGTTCAACCGAATACGATAATGCCTACACCTCATAAAAATTGCACGTAAGTGGACGAGGTGGTCAGCTTGATGTAATGAATGAGCAGGTAAATCATCGAGATACGGTTGCACAATGTGTTTGATGTCATGAAACGCATAAGACATCGCCCTTTGAAAAGTTGCTCCGCCATTCTTGAGCCCAAAAGGTAATTTGCAATAAGCAAATGTCCCCCATGGACAAATGAAAGCCGTTTTTGGTTGATCGGCAGGTAGAATGTTGATTTGGTTGTATCCGGAAAAACCGTCCATAAAGGAAAATATTTTGCTGCCGGCACAATCATCAATTATTTGATCGATATAGGGAGCTGGGTAGTTGTCTTTTGGACAAGCTCGATTAATGTCCCTATAGTCGATGCATATTCTTATTGTTCCCTGCTTTTTGTTAACCGGAACAATATTCGATACCCAATCCGTTAACGGGATCAGATAAGTGAAACCTGCTTTCAACAGTTTCTCAACTTCTGCTTTAATTGCAGCAGCTTTTCGTGGGTGAATCTGACGCAAACGTTGCCGGACGGGTTTAGCATCCGGGTAAGTTTTGATCTCATGAACAACAATCGCGGGATCAATTCCTGGCATTTCCTCATAGGACCAGGCAAACACATCGCGGAATTGTTGAAATAGGGCCTTGTATGTCTGAATTTCGTCATCTGTACACGAGGCACCTATATGAATGTTCTAAACAATTCCAGGCTTAACCAAAATGTCAATGGGAATAGTTCGAGAGATGTTTCCCAAATTTAACTCTGAATCAGGATGTTTCATTGGATTCTGAGGTTCCTTGACATATTCAGTCGTAAAGATTGATGAGAAATCATTTTCAAAACGATCATCCTCAGGTAAAAACGAAGATCTGTGATGGAGATCTTCCCATGGTAAATCATCTACACATAGGATTTCACGAATTTGCTCATCAGAGTGAACAAGTTCAGAAAACGTAGTTAAATCCGAGGTTGATGTGAAAAGTGATTCCTCACAGACCACATGCATTAAGCCTTTTTCGGTTGAAGACAGGTCGGTAAAAGACTACACGGCTTCATAGGCAATTTCATATGGACTCAAAGGCATAAAATTACCAAATGAGTCTATTTCAGATTCAGAAGGAACGATCCAAGGATCGTCATAAAAAATAGTGTCGGATGTAATCATATGAATGGTTGAAAATGAAGATGATGCGTTGATTGGAGGAAAAGGAAAAGTTCCCAGTAAACCGGCATCTTTAACTAATCCTACTCCAACATCCTTATATGGGATAGTCGTTTTACCGACATGCTGAATACTCTCTGAAGAGGCTGGGTCAGATGAAAAGTAAGCCAGCTGGTCTATTGTTACGATCTTTCCATTATGTGGAAACTTTATTACTCGGAAGACCAATGAAACGACCGCTGTCATAGCGTAAGACCAACTTCGACCCAAGAGAAGGTTGTAGTCTAGAGGGGCATCAACCACCTCCACATCTAGACTAACGGTTTTTCCTTCAACCCCTATAGGCAAATCCTATAGAATGCCAAAAGGATGAAACCCACGGCCATCAAAGGCCTTAAGAATTGTCAGGGATTGATTTAGTAAAGGAGAACCAAGCGATCTCCAACACTGTATCGACATAATACACGTTGAAGCTCCCTCATCAATTACAGTTCGATGAATAGGCCTGTTTTTTACTATCACTGGGATCTGGAAAGCCATTTGATGAGGCAAACGTGGTGTACTATTTTCTAGATCAAAGATTATTAGGTTCGGGTCCTGAACATCAACAGCTCTTATAGCCGACAAAAGTAATTTACGCTGTGCTGGGCATGATTGCAGCACTTCCAAAGCCGACATTGCTGAGGGTGAAACAGCTAAGTCCTCAACAATGTTATAATTCTGGGTTGCTCTCGCATGTGGATTGAAAGCAGACTTTCGAAGTATACCCTTGGCGGGTGGTTTGATTACTAAGTCTGGATTAGGCTTCTCGATCTGTAGTGGATCGGAACCGGGAGCTAAGGTTGATGGATTAGAATGAGAAGATTCTGCTTCTTTGCCATCAACAGGACTTTTACTACCATAATCTTGCGATCGAGTCGCAATCCTTACATGGGACATCATCAATATGGGTTCTTCATTGGCACTCGAGGAAGAACCTATCATCTTGCTATCTTGATTTGGAAATGGATCCTTCAAAACAGCAGGAGTTTGGGAACCTTTGACAATCTTCGCAACCTCTGCTCGATGAGGGCAATCTCTTGTAAAATGTTCTTCGTCACAAATGAGACATGGATAACGAGGTTTGCGCTTTTCATCATTGGATTCCGATTTTTCAGTTTTCTCCTTTGGAGTTTTGTCTTCTTTATTCTTCTTCTTTCCTTTCTTCTTTCCACCGGATTTTGATTTAGTCGTAGATGATTCTACAACGTGAACATCGGTGGAAACCTCTGCAAAAGAATCTCCTGTCGGGGAATCAGGCAAGGTTATGATAGGAGAAGAATTCTTGGAAGACTTCTTCTTACTTTTAGTGTTAACCGTACCAATCATACCATCAGCAGCATGAGATCCCGAAGGAGCTGCAGCGATTTGATTTGACTTGGGAAGATCGGGGATCTTTTCGTGTAACGTACCTGACTGAGTATAGACCAATTCAAGGTACTGTGCTTGAGAAATCACTTGCTCCTCAGTAACAACTCCGGCTTTAGCAACATCTTCAGTGATCCTTGGCAACAAAGATTTTACAAACCACTCAGCCAAGATTTGATCTGGAATAAATACCTTCACTAAACTTCGTCGACGTCTCCACTCATGAATATGATCTGAAATGTACGTGGATGTCGATTGTTTTAGCGAAGTTAATAATTCTGTGCCATTGTCATATCGGACTGGCAACTGGAAATGAGTTAAAAACGAGGTAGCTAACTGATTAAAATTATAAAAAGAGGCCCGTGGTAACTCAATATACCACTTGGCCGCAAGACCAATGAGAGTGCGCTGGAAAAGACGTAAGCGGATCGAATCATCTGTGATGGAGTTAGACGCACACAAGAGGTGGTAAGTCATCACATGGTTCGACGGGTCCTCTCCAGATTTACCTTCGAACTTGGGAATGTCATTGGGAAACTTATTCGGCATTGGCGGCCAAAACGGAAGATAATTAATTGGATCGTTCATTAGGCGCGACAAGTCTGGTAAGTCCAAAGTTGCGATAAACGGTAGCTGCCGATTAGGATCCCTAAAACTCTGGGTCATGAGACCAGCCCCAGGAGGAGGATATCTAGGATAACTAGGAATAGGAATCGCGTTCGGGATATTGTATCCTCCTGGAAAACCAGGATTAACCGGATCGTACTGGGGTTGTTGTGGTTGTTGATAAGTGTACCCAGGATACGGTTGATACTGATAAACTGGCTGCTGGACAGCAGGACCGAATTGGTACTGTCCCTGGTACGGTTGATAAGTGAATTGTGGTTGACTTGTGACAACCGTACTTAAACCAGGTTGTCCTACAGGCATCTAAACCGTAGTTTGAATCGTGGATCCAGATGGTGGTAAAGATGTCTAAGGAGTAGATACAGGAACAGTAGAAACCGGAGCTGTCGATACTCCAGAAGTAGGTGGGGTAGATTGAACAGATGTTGCGGCAGTTGCAGCAGTCGTTTGAGATGGAGTACTAGGCGCAATAGGCCCAGACTGAGAAACTACCGAAGGTACAGAAGTTTGAATATTAGACTGGACTGGTTGCTGGGGTGAACCAGAAACTAAGGGTTGTCCAGTTTGAGATGACAACTGTACATTTGGCTGCAACACCTGTTGAATTTGCGATGGATCCCACACTATGTTCATTCTGGGGTACTGACCCATAACAGGTTGAGAATATTGAGATCCAAAACCGGGTTGAGGGTAGGATTGATAATTGAAAGGTACATTTCCCGTTCCTTGAACATAAGATTGACCTTGGGGTGGTTGGAAACCTTGGTTCGAGTACTGACCTTGGGGTAGATACCCCTGAGGCATGTACTGATACTGGGGTTGACCTTGGGGTACATATTGAGTCTGGGGTTGACCTTGAGGAACATAATGCACCGTAGGCACGTACTGTCCTTGAGGTTGCCCCCCAGATGCAAATTGTGTACCTTGAGGTTGCCCCCCAGGCGTTAATTGAGGCTGCCCCCCAGGCGGTAACTAGCCACCTTGAGGTTGAGAATTGGGAATAGAACCTGACATCATAAGAATGTCTTCTACGCTCAATGGCTTTGCACCATTGCTTCCAGTGAATAACCCTTGTTCAATGGGTTGAGGAGATGCTCCCAAAAAAGTACCAGAAAGTGACTGATACCCAGACGGAACAGAAGGACCGCCATACAAAAAAGATTCAGGCGATTGAGTAAACATGGACGACTGACCTGACATATTTACGGGAGTATAAAAACCCCTAGGTTGATAAGGAGCACGAGGTGGTGAAAAACTTAACACTGGGTTTTCCAAATAATTAGTTAAAGAAAGATACCAAGTAGTACTTCTAGGTGGACTGTAAAAAATTGATTCACGCTCCCTTAGATCAATAACAGGTTGATTTTCAGGGATAGGGATGCCTATTTCTTCTTCCGGAGCAAGTTCTTCAATAGCTATCAAACCAGGAGGAAGATTTTCGGTGATTACTCTTTCTACCCTAGGTGAATTAGGAGCACTAGAAGTTGGAGAGACAAACCCCGATGTTGGAGTAACAGGTTCAGATATCTCAGGTTCTTCGCCTATATCACTAGTAGATGAAAAGCTACCAGCAAGTTCGGAAACCGAAATAGCTTCAGGATTATAACCTGTTTCTAGAGTTTGGTAATCAGGATGAACAACCAACGAAGACTCTCCTTCTTCAGGTGACCCAACTTTACTGCCACTAGGAGTTACGAGGACTTTCAAACCTTCGTAATGGCTCGGGACGTCTTTAGGAGGTTGGCCCCGAAGTCTACGGGACTTCCTAAACAAATCAGCCACGGTTACAACCTCAGGAGACTGGCCCCGAAGTCTACGGGACTGTCTTGGTAATTCAGCCACAGCTAAAAACTTTTAACTACTTCACATGCAAACAAAGTAAAATCTCAATGAAAAACACCTAAAGCCTCTAAAGAACCAAACAAATTTGAATCACACGCCTAAAGAATCTAGAGATCAAACACACACAAACAACAACTTTCCGGACCGAAAACACTAGTTGGTGATGAAATCCAACCTCGCAGAATTCAGTACAAAAATGGCGGTTGGAACAGTTACCCCGGCAACCTGCTTAATGAATAGACTGGACCAAGTTCCTCCACTTAACCGTCTCGAGTGAAGTGAACCCCCCAGAAAATCCAAGTGAGTCTAGCCGACGTCTGCTCCAGGTACAGTGGGATCTTCCCTCCACCGTCACCTTAGGAAGAATCCTAAAGATAATAGTCACTAAGGTCACCAACAGCAACAAATATACCTGGGGGAACAGTCTATGATCTGATACGCAAGCAAGGGCAGAGTAGCAAGCTCAATCCCCTTGAAGGCTCCTTGACATAATCCAAGGTTTACCAACAAGTGACCCCAGGCTCCTCGACAATGGTTAATCCGAGGTTTACCGTTTTTAATACGTGAATATCTGGCGTCGTTCCCAATGAGGAAGGATTGATTCCCACACTGGTTCGGACACGATCTTGTGCTTCTCCTTTAAGAGGAGCTTTCCCAGAGCATAAATGCAACAATTGGATTTCTTCCTACCACAAGATACAGCTACTTGTTTGTTTTTACTGTCTTGGAGAGTTAATTACTCTCCTACTCCAAGACACTAGCCTAAGCTAAGTTGGTGTATCAGAGCCCTAGAAATAAAATGTTACTAAGTGAATTTTACTTTAAGCGTTAATTTTTTATGGCTTTTCTTTAGGACAAAAGGTAGCAGAGATGAAACTTATGATGTGTAGACTCGACTCAAATCCACTAAAAAGATGCACCTAGGATGAAAAAACACAATCTTTCTTTTTCAATGAATTCCCTAGCTAAGAGAGTTGGAGAATGCAAAATTTATAAAGACAATTTTCTTAGCAATGAAAATCAAAGAAAAAATCTCTTTATCTTTTCCAAAGCACACAACACAAGACCACTAATTATTTCACGAAAACTTCCTTTCTCTTTTCAAAGACTTCAAACGCTACTAAAACAAACTTTCTTCAAAAGAGATTTTGTATTTTTCCTATTTTAACAAAGCATGTAAAACTACTTAACAAAAATCAATTTTAAGATCTATGAAAATCTAAGAAAAATTTACCTAAAAGCAAATCCAATGAGATAAAAGCCTACAAAATATAATTCCAGGTTGTTTTACTCAGTTACAATTCAACCAAGGACTAATTCATGCAGAATCACAAAATCAGTCAAAAACAAAAATAAAAAGCTCTTGTTCTTTTTCTTAAGAATGAAATTCACAGCTTAACAATCAAGCCTTCTCGAAATTCCGCAAAGAGACAACACAACGGTAGGTTTCTCAAACAAAGGTAGATTTTACGAATGGTCTAACTCCTAAGAAGACTGAAAAGACCAGGGATATCCAAGGTTTCTACAACTTCTAAATCTAGAGTCACTACAAGACCAATACAAAAATCAAACCTAGGGCTAGAATTTCTATGAACTTCACTAAAACCCTTGATGCTAATGAAACAAGCCTAGATGAAAACTTCTGACAGGTAATCAGTGGATCTGGGCAGCAATAAATAAGCTATAAACAAGATCTAATAGGTAAAAAAGGAAAAAATTGAAATTTTCTAAACTTTTGACAGGGTACGCAAGCAGCCCGTTTGCACAGGTGCGGCCCCGCTCTGTGTGCAAAGCAGAAGTGCGTACAGGTACGCACTGTGCTTAACTCGGAGGGTGCGTACTTCTCTCAAAAACAAGACAAATAAAAAACTAACTCAAACCTAAGCTATTCTACCCAAATTCACAGTCAATCAGTCAAAAATTAGAAAGAAATCACCGTTTCTCAAATCAAAGTATCAATCAAAAGAGAAATCAATCAAATCCATGGATTCCCCAGTATGGTCGCCATTTTGTCAAACGGAAAGAGTCAATTTTGCGGACAAAACCGACCTCCCTAGAAACTAAAGCTTTTCTAGTGACAAACAAAACAATCAAGCACTATCTTTCCCTAAATATGCATTTAAAATAAAAGCAACCAGGTGTTTAAGGCTTACCTTTAGTCCAACGCTGTTTGTAGCGGCCAAGCCTCTTCGATCCAGATGAGCTCCTCTCCTTGAATCCTGCATACACAAACAAGCAAACGATTACATAGCACCTGAATAACTCATATAATAAAACATATTCATCATAAAGACCAAGGAGTTTATGAAACAAATTATATATAACAACTTGTTGAGAAAAATGAACTTAATTGTATTAATTGGAAACAAAAGAAACCTTACAACCAACGCCTTGGTGTTGTGCAGGTCCCTCCCACGGTCCAGCAAGAGTTCTCCTCTACTTTGATCAGCTCACCCACTTCCAAATGAAGCTAAGAAAGGAATGTGATCTCTCCTCTCAAGCTCTATAAGGGAGTCCTAATTTCAGCAGCATCTACCCTTAGGAATGTTCAGCTTTCAACCTCCTTTGCCTCTGGCCCAATGCCTGTATTTATAATGCTTTGGAGGAAGTTAAACAGGTCCACCATCAATGGGATAAGCCCCTCTTTCAAAGGGATAGCTCCCCTCTTCATGGGATAAGTTCCTCTTTAATTGGGATGCATGAACCATCTGGAGGCGCTCAATCCACGTCAAACCATCTTCTAGAATGCTCTAGAATCGACCGCAAGTAAGTTTTTTGAAGTAAAACTTGCGCCTTTTGACTTTTATAGGGGTACGCACTCACCCCTTTACAGACAGAGCATACAAGTACGCAATTATTATGTACTTGAGGTGCGTGCCCGCAGGTAAGAGTAAGAGAAAGTGCGGAACCAGAGTTATATTGATTTTTTAAAGGCTTTCTCTCTTTTTGGAGTTTGATATGAGGAGCAGAGGTATAAGACTTGCCAAGGAGGACAGTATGGTTATTGATGGAGCCATACTGACTGCAAATAGTCATGGTGACAAATTTTAGTGTAACACATGGAAAAAGAACAGCAAAGGGGGAAATCACCTGAAATATTGGCAAGAGAGGCAGCAGCTGTGCTTGTCACCTTAAAAACACCTCCAAAACAAAAAGGGAAGCGAAAGAGGCAAACCTCCGTGTACGTTAAAGTAAGAAGGAGCACATGGATCAAAGTAGGCAGGCCCCAGCCATAGTCAAAGGAGCTAATTATCATTGAGGACACAACACGTAAACCAAAAGAAGGGTCTCCTTCAAAGATATCCATCACCTATGAACAAGGAAGCCCAAAAACTTCCACCTGGAGAGAGAGATTGAAGACAATGGACTCAAAGACAGCTCTACCGGAAGCTGAGAAATCTCTGCAGGAAACTCAGGCTAAGCTAAAAGCGACTGAGAAATTGGAGGAAAAGGTGGCCAGACAATCACAGGAGGAAGAAAAGACAGAGGAAATATTGGAACCAAGTCCTCAGCCTAGCTTGGACTCATACTATAACCTGTTAGAAGCCAGGAAAATAATTCCCCAAAAATTTGCGGTGCCACTATTCTTTGCACTTGAAGAAGAAAGAATTAGGACTCACACTTGGATGAGGATTTCCAAGTCCAAGGGTGTGGCAGACATAGGCCCCCGAGAAGAACAACTCAGGGAGTCAAGGAGAGAATTGGCCATGGTGAAGCATGTGGAAAGTAGTAAAAGGGCCAAACTACAGGAAGAGAACAAGCTGCTGAAACAACAGTTATAGCTACAGGGAATTCATAAGGAAGAAAGGCCCTCCATTCTAGGAGAACAGCAGCAATAGGAAAAGCCTCCAGCAGGCAAAGAAACCTCTGATGAACAGCATAAATGGATGGGCTGCAAGTAGAGGTTGAGGTGCTAACAAAACAGCGACAGGAGAAGGAGTCACGGGTAGCTGAGGAAATACAGTCTCTAAAGCAACAGGTAAAAGAAAAGGAAGCCCAACTGGCCTGCATGGCCAGCTGGGTAGTAGAGGCCTTGCAGTGTAGGCAACCTGCCAAGTCATATGCCATAAATCTTAAAGATTAATGGTTGCAGTTCCAGATTAACACCTTGGCCCAAAGGGGCACCATTCCATTTCAAAGCTACCATCAATTCATGACCTTGTGTGACAGTAGCTCAGTAAAGGATAAGGCTAAGTTATTTGAATTCTATTTACACAACTTGGCCCTTCCAAACATGACTCTTTGGGACCCCGATGCTACATTGGGATATGTGCAACTTATGGCCATGGCCTCTTGGTTAAATCATGAGGAAAAGAGGGCAGCAGAGATTCAGGATATTATGAACAGGGAGCTGAGTGAACCACTCATGATCAGGGTAGAACCAAAGGATACATCAGCTCTAATATGTGCCCATCAGCACCTGGCCAGCAACCCTTAGGTTTTACCAGATTACATTGAACAACAAGCTCAAGCTATTGCCCACTTTGAGGACATGGCAAGACTGTTGGGGGATAACTGCATTCATTCTTGCACAAGGAGGTGGAACACACTGCCCCACAGTTTGAAAATAAGAGAATACCACTCTCCAGCCAGGATGAGGGAGGCCTTGGCAAGGGTAACCCTCTATAAACAGTCAATGAAAAATCTACAGGCCAATTGGATCGGCCTAAAGTTCAGTCCTCCCTTGCTTTTGGGATTGCTGGAAGGAGTTAAGGAAGAAGAAGAAAACAGGCAGTGGGAGGAAGTGGAAAGAAAAGCAAGATTTCATGACCGGGAAGAAGACATCACCTTGGAGGCCTGGGACGTGAGAGAGGTAGTCAAAGCTATCAAGGATGATGAGCTAGATTAGTTGCTCAGAGGATGAGCAACCCATTTAGCAGGGGGTGATGATGAGCCCCAAAAATGGGTAACTTATTGGGCTCATTTTGCCTATTGTTCTCCATTTATCCACCATTCTTCATAGTTTATGTATGCTTTTGAAGTATGTTTATGTTAATTGAATGAATGAGAATAGTCACTTGACCATGAAGGCTAATACGTGTTTGTTGCAGATTTTTGGACAACTTTTGGACCAATGTCAAGCATTTATGGACCATTTGATAGCCAAATACAAGGGGACAAGGCTAAGGATTCATAGGAAGGGTGTCTCCTGCACTAAATGACCCCTTCCTCGAGTTCTCCACCATCAGCTCGGAGTTCAGCAGCCCACCAAAGTCGATTTCCAAAGGCAGTCGAGCAGCTTTTATGAAGTGGTTGAGTACTGCAGTTTTGAGTGGCCAAGCCCCTTGAATTAAGGAGGACTACTAGAGGTCCTCGTAGTGCATAAGTAGGAAGGCTTCCAGCCTTCGTAGGTTAGTTTTTGAACATTTGTATTTCGCACTATAGTGTTGCTTTGTTTCTAAGCCCATTTTGGAGCTTTTGCTGTAACACATTTTGGACATGGTTGTTTTTTGAGTAATGGAAACCAGTTTTATGTTGCATCAGTTCTGAGCTTCTTTTAGGAGCCTATAGCTCTTGGATTTGGGCCCAACCCAAGCGCCAGGACCTCCTCCATGTACTGTTATATGTTTTCCTTTACTGTCTTCATAAAATAGTTTTTGCTGATAGATTAGAATCTTGCTTGGTTATCTAGGTCAGTTTTGATGATTGAAAAAGCTTCCATGTTTCAGAGTGATTTGATAGGTTTACAACAGAAAAGGTCTTCAGAATAGGCCATCAAGCAACCTTGGATCTCACCTCTCCCTTCTCGGGACCATGAGCTGAGACCCAGGTGTCCTTGCTGCCACAAAAACACTGTTCTTGCTTCTTCATGCAATTGATAGTGTTAGTTTCTCAGTTGCAAAAGTTGATACCAGACGTGATTTCATGCTTAGGTTCATTCTTGCTTGGTTTTCATAAGTTGTTTCACATGATTTTCTACCAAGGGATTTCTGTTCATCATGATTGCTAGTTCCTAGGTCAAATTAGGTTAGAATAGCTAGATACTTGGTTTGCATGATCTTTGTTTGGTTCGTTTCCAGAACTAGTGTGAAGAACACCTGAGAAACCTCCCTGCTTACCCTTCCTCCATCAGCACAACCTATTCCATCCTCTAACTTAGATTCTTGCCTTTCGTTTGCCACACTTTCTCACTTTGACCTAATTTCCATATTTTTGTGCAACATTGCTCTACCCCTCCTTGAACAAATCCAACCATCCTCATCACTTCTCAGCTTCATTTGCCAGGTTCTAAACCTCTTCACACCCTCATCCAACCTCCATTTCCACTTCTCCACCTTTCTTCCACCATCAACCCTCCAAAATCTCCTTTTGGAACATCCTGTAGAACCCCTGCAGACTTCCTGTAGAAGATCACGAGAGCGGTTTTTCGAGATCCGATCACTGTGAAACTCTCTGGAAGGGTGTTAGGGACCCCTTAGGCCCTCTTCTCACCTTCCCAACCTCCTGAAAAGTTCCCTCACCATTTCCTTCCGTCAATCAACCTCTGCAGAGTCAAACAGTTAAGCACATGCATAATAATTTTCTACAAGATTACTCAAAAATACAAAAAGACATTCCTTTTCATATTTCACTGCAAGAGTAGCTTAGTCACATGCATTCTACATTTCTAGAAGTCAATGGCATCCATTCTCGCTGCTTTCATCCTTTCCCTTGCACCGGTAGGGTTAGTATGTAGAACTAGGGTTTGCTAGGGTTTGCATTCCTTTTTCACTTTCAGCTTCTTTCTGCAGGTAGACTAGCTTCCTTTGAGTTAGCTTTCATCCATCACCATTAAAAGCTGCTTCTAAGAGCTCATAGAAGTTTGCGTAAGCTCTTAGCGGACTTGTGCCAGCTGATCCAGTGACAGCTGCGGCAAGAGCTAGTACTTGTGCATATAGCATCGTCGCTTCCAAGTTTGTTACGAACTACCGGGTTGATAAAAGTAAAGAAAGGAGTCCTAGGAGTTGCAGCATTATTGCTACAATACTAGAGCCCACCACTTGGGTTCTTCTTTGTTGTTTATCCCTGCATTCAAACCAGACTCACCTTTTTGAAATCCAAGACAAGATTTATCTAATGGTGATCTATGGATCTCTAGCAAACCATCCAATGCCACAATTCTCTTCTTCATCTTTCGATGTTTTATCAAGGACACCACTTTAGCTTCTAAAATCTCACACTCGTTTTCCTTTCCTTGGTATTACTTCCTCATACCTTCCTCAACTTTTTCTAATTCTACCAATTTAATCTTTAAGCTCACAATCTCCTCCCTAATCTTAGCCTCCTTATCATCACAAATCTACAATAACTTTTCATGATCTTTACATGCATTTGTTAGTTTAGAAATCTCAACTCTAAGAACCTTAATATCATTCTCATCTTCACTAGGCACTTCAACATGATTAAAATCTAAATCATCAAAATTGTAACTCAAAAAAAAATTATTAATATTTATAGCTTTAGTTTCATGATTTTCTAGTTTCTTGTCATCATCAGTTGAATCATTTTCACTAGTAGGATGAGACTCTTGTGGATAAGATTATTGAATTTCAAGGCCCTTCTTCTTGTTTCTATTTTTCTCATTCTTCGTATTGTTGCTAGTACCATGTGTAAATACGGACTCTAGCTTTTCCCACATTTTTTTGGCATATTTCAAACATACTAGGCTCTTCAAATCATCATCATGAAGATTCTTGTAGATTATGCATCTATCTTGCGCATCCTGTTGCAAAACTTTAGGTGCAATTGGATCCTTGCCACATCCTTCACATACCAGTCTCCAAATGTTAGATCCACATGATAAAAATTGAGATTTAATAGTTTTCCTCCATACCTTGAAATTTCCAGTAGTAAGGATAGTCACTCTTTGAGAAGTCATTCTAAAAGAAAAAATAAGCCAACAAATCCAAAATCTACTCTCCAACAATCAATCTGCAACAAAGAGCCTCGCTCTAGTACCAATTGTTGGAAACCTTTGAGCACTACTGGGGGGTGAATTAGTAGTGTGTCTTATTATCAATTTTTACCACTTTAAACTTCTCTGTTGAATCACATTAACTAGCAACATATTATATCATCACATGAATGGAAACCATATAAGTAGCTAAAAAAAGTTAGCCATGAGAGCAATAATAATCAACACATCAAAAACACATCCACACAAGAGACACAAGATATCTAGTGGAAAACCCTTCACCGAGCAAAACACCACCCTCGATGTTGTTGTGCTACTTTGAATCTTCTATTAAGCAAAATATGTCTTTTACATACATTTGTTGACTCCCATCATCTAGGAGAGTCGACTTCATATACAATATGTCAAGACCAATCAGCCAGGAGACTCTATTCTACTAATCAACTCAGAATACTATTTTCTCACATGGATCTACAAACTACCATCCACTGAAAGTCACCACATTCAATGATCCTCGCCTAACTTCGATTGGGTTACCCAACTACCATTGGATGGAGAAACTAATCCTTTCATTGAAAATTCGTAATCAGTGCTCCACACACATGAAGTAATTACTCCTCTACTCTATATGGACCTCATTTTAGTTATTTTCATACTAGATCCCAAGACTTTCTGCTCAAACCATTTTAGCTCTATAATACAATCTCTAGTAGCAAGATAATCTCATCAAATCAACAAATAAAATCACCACATTCATATGCTCTCCACACCAGCAAAATAGTGGCCACCATACATGCATAAAATCTGAAATCCCATAATGAACTAGCAGAAAAATCATAGCTCATACTCAACCATAATATAAAAACCTCACTCCAAACTGAAATTTCTGCATAATATAATTAGCAACATACAACAAAATGGTTATGTGCTAAATGCACTAGCAACACCTGCAATACAAAAGTGAGAGTCTCAAATATGGAGCCTATTCGAGCTCTCTACCTACACCAACACTTTGCTACAACTCTCTGCATCACTGATCTGAAATATGAAGCCTTGAACCAATAAACTCCTTCAATAAGTAGATTTTCTCATTTTGCAGTCATGAGAGCTCATACAATGAAGCATTTATGCTCTCTAATAATTTTGAAGCATACTCACTCTATGCAACCTTCTCTTACACTCATACACACATCATCAACCATCACTTAGATCTAAAGTGAAGTATAACAAATGTGTTGGGTGAAATTCACCTTAGGCATAGGATCAAGAATACCTAAATTTGACAAAATCAATCCACTATCACCCCTACTTTTGTACTAAAGGTGTTCACATCATTGCAGGACCTTTCCAAACCATTCCCAACCTTTACAATTTAATCTAGAAGCCTCTAGGAATTTCCATGCCAAATTAAATTTCATTTGCATAAGGAATCTAGAGAAATTTCCATGAAAAGGCTCAACAGCACAAACAACTCTAGCTACTCTGGGTTGAAACTGCTCCCACAGGATTTCATGCTAGTGGTTGGGGAAAAACCTATGTAAAAACATCAAACCTCAGTCCAAAACCTTTGCCAATTGATTGGTCACCTTCTCTAGCTCCCATACAAGCCTCCAAGCCCGTGTCAATCTCGGTAACACCTCAGCAAATGGATCAAACAAGTATCCCAATTGTCATTTCCACGTTGACTTAAAATGCCAACAAACAAGGGTTGGCATGAGTGCTAACGAGTCCTCCACTCTCTATAAACACCTCCACAAGCTGCAACACCTCTGAATAGACCTGCAACACACTGTAGTACATCTCATCATCATCATGAGGTCAAACCATCACTGTAATAAGTCATCTCCATGAACACAAATGTGAAGACCTAATATGTTGACTCAAATAATGTGTCATCTAAAAAACATGAATGACACTTGACCCATCATCTCCAACACCTATATATTTGCATCATCAATCTGTAGTAGCATCAACAATCATCAACCATACCAATATCATTATTTGACCATCATGAGTGTGACATCATACAATTGACATCAATTTCAACACAATCATCTCAATGCCAACTCAACTAGCTACAACCACACTATAAGGAAATAATCCAAACATCAACTAGGCTACATATGGTTGACATCAATGCCACCATAAGTTAGCTACCATCATGAACCCATGCCAACATCAGCTAGCTAGAATCATGCACACCATAATGCCAACAAAAAGGAATAAATTAAAAAGACTAGTTTTTTAATGATATCCAAGTTTATTGTGAAAATAAACCATAGATAGCATGTATCATTAGAGTTCCATTCTATAACAAATAAACTCCAATATGATTTAAATAATCATTAAATATCAAGTATTCAAGTATTTAAATTATTATTGCATGCAATATTACTGAATAATCATGTTATATCAATAACCTGCACAATGAACTAGTGAATAAAACCTCACGTAAATAAAACACATAAAAAGATAATGAATAAATAAATGAATTATTAAATTATTAAATTAAAATCCTCATAGTCACTATGCGCAACACCACTATAACAAGTACATTATGGCCATACAAATTGATAAGTCTTCATCTCCAATGCACCACCTTCAATCTCTCCATATCCAACCCGTCAAACAAGTGTTTGGATCTTCTTTTGTATGGATGGGAGTTAGTTTCCTATTTCATTCTCATAACTTCTAAACTAAAATTACATTAATAATAATAAATTTATCTAAATGAGATATATATTTCATCGTTTAAATGGACTTTCGCTCAAATCTCTCATATAATGAGCCTTTTTAACAGTTTGCCCGCATTAAAAAAGAAAACACATTAATTAATTCTATAAAACATTACGATAAATAAAATCAAATTATAAAGAAACCTTTAATAATGTCCTCATAATATATCCCACGTACCTTTATTAATGAATTTTTTTTTTTTACCTTGAGTAAAAATTGATGAAATCATTTCCACTATAAGAAAATATTAGGTTATACACTATATTTATTACGTAAAATGATTTTCCAAAACATTTAACGTGAAAACAATTTCAAATTATTGAAGTAATTGATAAATTCATTTCAATGTTCCTTCATGTTAAATTTATGCCTACATAGTTTCTCGCTCCAACTATTAGAAATAAAAATTTCATATCTAAAATGAAACCAATCTTAAATATATATGCTAAGTTTTAAATATAAATAATAAATTTAATTATATATTTCAAACTCATATTTTAACATAAATTTTAAATATTTTTTTTAAATATCATAATTTCAACCATATATCTAAAATTTAAAACAATATATACGTAAACTTGTGTAAACTTTTATATATATATATATATTCAATTGAAATTATATATATGAATGACATTATACATATATTATAATTTTGGTTTCATATTTATAAATAATAATGGTATGCATCAAACATTTCATATATCTCGACCGTCGTTTGTGGAAGTTGAGTTATTGGAAGGGCATGACAAAAACACTTCAAGAATATTATATATATATATATATTTGCTAGACTATATATATATAGACTATACATATATATATTATATATATATTTCCTAGACTGTACATGGTTTTCCTTTTTAATATACACATGGAGGCACCAATTCATATATAAAGAGGTGAGGGAGTAGGTAGGTTAGGTGTTAGTTTATGCTTTTTGTGAAACGTTGGTTTTGAGTGAAGGATGTTACTTTAGGTGGGTTTTGAGTGAAGGATGGTAATTTAGGTGTTTTAGTTTTTGTTGGTTTAACATTTTATTTAATTTATTTAATTTTGTTATTTTTATTTTAATCAAATTTTAATTAATTCACATTTGTTTTTGCATGTCATTTGTATTTTTTTAATTATAATTTAATTTTAAAATTTTAATTTTTATAATTATTTTAAAAATAAATTATTATTATTATTATTATGATTATGGATAAAGTTTTTTATAAAAAAATTAATAATTTGAGATTAGAATTAAAAAAAAAAAAAAAATTATTCAATATAAGAATAATTTTTATAAGTTCTAATGTGGGGTAATGATGAATATTGAAGCAAGCAATTGTTTTATCATGAGGGAGTCATGTAGCGAGGGAGACACATGGTGAAATTGACAGAAAGAGTCAATTTCCAATTGGGGTCAAATCAAATACCAACAATCTCATAAATTTTATGCCAATTTGACTATACTTCACGAGATAGACTTATATCTATAAAATTTGTATCTTAGATTTGTATTCAACAAGGATGAGAAGAGGAGAATAGACTAGATGGAGCACCTACAACAATGAATTATTTCTTTAGCTACAGTAGTAATGTTGGCAGAGTAAAGCAACATTTTCTCACCTAGAGGACTAGTCTATTTATTGTTGTGGCTTTTGGCGTGCTTCTGGTGGTTGTATTTTGTGTTTATGCCCAACATATTCAATCGAAGGCCAATCTTATATCATTCAAAACTTTTGTCAGGGTAATTCAAACATCAAATGAAGTTCTAAGAGGAGCTTGTGATGGGTTGCCTCACCCATAGGTTTGTGTTTCGACTCTCGTGTGGTTCTTCCTTGAATCCATGCAAGCAATTGCTCTTCAGATTGTCAATTTTTTGGTGAAGGAAATGATAAGAGTAGTGGATAGGGTATTCATGGTCTCTTCGAAGATGACAAGGGAAGCATCCCTTGCATTAGAACAAGATGTTTTTGATGATTGTGTCGAACTACTAGATATGATAGTCGATGATCTCTCCCAATCCCTATCCAAGTTTAGCTCAAACAATGTGGGTGATATAAGAAGTAAAATAAACTATTATCATGAAGGGCGTTAGTCAAATAAGCTATTACCATAGAAGTTTAATTTATGTTCATGGTTTAGTTAGACATTAAATTCTTTTATGGCAGAGAGCTTTCATTGTGATGATTTTTCTCCACACTCCTTACAATGACAAAGATTCCACACATGAACATTAAATTTTCTTCACAATAAACAACTTTAGATAAGACCAAATGAGTAGTAAATTAATAAATTAAATATAACACAAACATAAAATATTCACAAACAAGACATGGTGAGCATAATAAGCATAACAATTTTCGAACATGTGCCCCCACCACTCATTTTTATATTATAAAGTCTACCGCTTTTCTCAATTTTTATGGCACATTTAATTAATAGAGAGCATTCACATTGCCATTTCAAAGGAAGTTCATTGTGTGGAGTGCAAAGAACCTTTGCACAATTAACTTCCTATAGAATGCGAAGGACCTCTACACCCTACACAACTTCGTTCACCTCCTCACATCTTTCTCTGCACCATCTCACACACTTTACAATTCATTCCTATGAAGTGAGTAGTAAATTAATAAATCAAATATAAGGAAAACATAAAATATTCACAAACAGAAAATGGTGAGCATAATGAGCATGACAATTTTCGAACACATGCCCTCACCACTCACTTTTATATTATAAAGTCCTCTTATTTGCTTAATTTTGATGGAACACCTGACATACTTAGTTAATAGCGAGCATCTGCATTTCCATTTCGGAGGAAGTTCATTGTGAAGAGTTTAGAGAACCTCCTCTCAATGAATTTCCTATAGAGGGTGGAGGACCTCTGCACTTTGCACAAATTCATCTGCCTCCATACAACTTCCTTTGCACACCTTTCTCTACACCCTCTCACACTCTCTTGGAGATGCATCGACAAAAAGCATGCCACAAATGTTGACATGAAAAAAAATTGATATAGCGCACCACTGATTCTCTGGATAATTTTATTGCATTCAACTCTAAATTCCATTATCTAGAAATAGAAGATTCAAGTTCAGTGATCCCAATTTCATGAAATATGCCTCTTTGGGATTGTGACAAGATAAGAGGCTAGGTTTCATATTTGGGAGCAACAATGTTTGGTCAGTGATTATATTGGCTTTTTTCTTCTAAAAGAGGGTTGGATTGATGGTGTCAGGAATGAAAATTGAAGAGTCTTGTTGGGAGCATGTTGATGGGGAACATCAACATGATTATTTTGCACACAAATAATCTCATATCAATTATGACTAGCTCATGAAATTCTTGATAAGTGTAGCCATGGAGAAATGAGTGAGGAGCATTTTGAAATCTATGGGGTTTGCTCATGTTCAATCTTGTGACCTTGTAAGGATTTTGTTTTCATCACCCGACAACTCTTTTCTAAATGCCAATTTTTCAAATGGAAATGGAAGCTCTGTTGATATGTTTGAATGAAATGTAAATTGGCATGCTAGTTTTGTAAGTATTTATAACACCAATCTTCAGCTCCCCTGCCTCTCAAGTTGTATATTTCAATTTCGTATATTCATAATATTCAACATTAGTGTGGACTCGAGATATGACTGCCTAGACTTCCCAATCTTAAGGTGGCCCAGGATTTTGTGTAACATCTTGCATAAACATGCACACACACATGAAGGGTTGATGGATTTCCCTATCCCTGGGTTGTGGAATGCACCATTAGGTGTTATTTCTATTTAACATATTTCATGCTCGAATATTTCATATTATTGTAATTTTGTATGAATCCAATATATGTATCCTTGAACTTCACAACATTTGTAATGTTGAGGTGACTAGGGTTATAGATGCCTCTATCCTATTATGATTACAACATTATCTAGTGATTGAGCACATAGTTGATTGCAACCCATAGCTGATAAGGTTATCTAGTCATTGAGAACATAGTTGGTAGTAGGAAGTGGGTACCCAAGCACAAGAATCTACTACTGCCTTTCAACTACTGAAATAGTGTTGTTGTTGCTAACAAGATTGGAACTTGAGACTTGTATCAAATCAATTCGTCTTTGTTTAACCAACCTGGCACACGACACATGAATGTGGTGCTTCACTATGAAATTTTGGAAAGAAATGGTGCATGCTACAATAAAATTGCAAGAAGCCCAAACCTAAAATGCTAAAGCCAAAGCTCCATAAAAGGAAATCTAATATGTCACAAAAATCTATGTGCAGAGTGTAGAGGCAGAAATGAGAGGGTGAACCTCCACACTCTGCAGATGGACTTTCACACTTTGAACACACAAATATTACTAACCATAAAAAAATAACAGTAAAGGGAATCCAGTAATTGGGGTATTAATAACTATTTTTCAAATCCTTATATTTGTTAAAGTAAAATTTGTTCTTGGTTTCATATATTCATTGCTTATCGTTGTTTGGTGCACAATGAGATTTTCCTTGTGTGGAGTGCAGATCTCTGCACTCCAATGGGTTAATGGGTCTACAAACTCGGGCTTCCTTTACATCACCTCGCAAAAGAGCACCGACAAAATCTCAACCAACACGCCTAGAACATTGGTGTCAAAGATGATAAAGGCAACCACTGTGGATCCCATCACTATGCCATTGACAAGAGCTAGTGTTGGACGTTGGCTCTTCCAAAAGAACTATTAATATTATCACATGTGAAGTTGCATAGAGATCGTGGCAAAAGAATTGGTATTAATGATTGTGTTTCATCAAGCAGGATCAAAGGAATAGGGAACCTCGGTACATAAAGCATACATACGATTTGTCATGTCGATGTCTCTCTCATTTATATTCTTTGCCGATCACTAAAGTCGATGACTTGCTACTCTATGACCTCCCTTGTTTCTCTTATTTTTCCAGTGCATGCATTAATCATTTACATCACCATTTTCTTTAAGAAATCATCCAATGTAACACTCTTGAGACATATATAATGTGAGAGGCAATGACTCCAATATGGTGTACAAGGTAAAAATTAGGTGGAATAAGAGTGTGTGTATAATAAAGCATTTAGAAATCAAGATCGACCATTCAATAGAATGAAGGTGATTATAATAATTTAATTTAGAAGCGTGAGGTCCAAATAAATATCATCTTTTTCAAGATGTGTCCCATGCTCTTGCAAGAGAACCGCGCACTAGAGGTTGAGGAACCAACATGACATTTTCTTTTGCCAATCTCCATTTAATTTTACTAAAACATATTAAAAAAACAAAAAAAAATTATTTAAATTGTGCTACACCATTTTAAAGGAAGAGTGATTTTTAAAAAGCTGAATACATTCTTTATTGCTTCATCAATGTCTCTACCAATGCCCCACAAATTCTAAATTTGAAGTCTCATGGAGTCACATGAATCCAAGCACTGCATTGATAATATTAAATGTTGCTTTACACTACCAACGAGACCAAAATACTAAAGAAACAAGCAAGAAATACATGTTATGGAATATTTCGATATTAAAATGAATTAATTGAATACTGATTTTAATTTTATTTTTTTTTATCAAGTAAGAGTAGGACCTTCTATTAAACTTAGTCAAATATGCATAATTTACAAGGAGCCACACCCGCTCTGCGAGAGTTCAACAGTCAACTGGGTAGGCCAAACCAAACCAATCACCCAAAACTAAGAGAAACCTAAATCAGAAATCTGGGGAGAACTGCCAAACAAAGCACAAGGGCTTCTGATGGACCCGACGGAATTTAAAGCATGACACTCTAACATTTTTCGGGTCTGACCAAAACACACAAACAATTGCCACCATTGATCCATTGATTAAGATCCAAAGATCATCATGGATATCAGAAAGATGAGAAGCGTGATAGTTAATCACCCTGTGAGGATAGTTTTCTCTCTCCTTGTTCCGCAACATGTCGCTCAAAGAGTGGAATCAGAGCCAAACATAGAAAAACCAGAAACCATTCAGACCCCACCCGATATACTGCTTGTGGTATTGGACCGGTAAACTCACAGGAAAAAAAAACATGCCCTTTCCCCATGTATTTTCCCTTAATGCCTTCCAGCGGGTAGTACTTGAGCCAATCCTGTTCACCAGGATTCTCTGTAAACCACCACCTAAGCCAAATGATGAGGGCTACCCCATTCTATGTAGCTATCCGAATCAAACCTTTCATAATTTAGTTAATGGGAATCTGGACTTTGGAAAATATCTAAAACAAGGCGGGTTATACTGTGTGGAGTTCTCCAACCCCCCGCTGGTCTTCAGGGTCCCTTTAATCCAACCTGTTAGTCGATAGTTCCATATCCTAGGTAGCCTGGCAAAGATAATCCTCCCGCAATTTACCTAGGGGAAGCGAATCCTAAGCATACCAAGAATCCTTGTCCTTATTTGTGATTCCTTCATTCACCAAACGATCTGCTAACATATTAGCCTTCCTTTTCACATGAGCAAATCTGACAGTTTTAAGGGTTCGCAGGTGAGAATAGATGTGGTAAAAAACCTACAAGAGCTTCTAGTGCTTCGACACTTTATCTGGAGAGGTTCCATTGCTAATTTTCTTAGCCGCTCTAATAATTAATTTCGAATCCGCTTCAATTATAACATTGTGTGAACTTGAATTCACCAGGATTTCCAAGCATTGCTCTAATGCCATGAGCTCAGCCATGTTTTTTGTGGCCTTCCCCAAGTGGCCATGGAAGATTATCTATATTTGTCCCTGATCGTCTCTTATGGCACCGCCAAATCCCGCTAAACCTGGGTTGCCCTTAGCTACTCCATCAATATTAACCTTTAAGAAACCATAAGGAGGAGGCTTCCATATGGTAGCACACTTGTTTATAGGGCTCACTGCCTTCATTATTCCCAGAGGATTGATAGACTAGAGACCCAAGTGAAGTAAAAATCTCTCCTCATGGGGCAGGGGAGGATCTTTAGGAAGGGTCCTCAACAAGCTTCTTACTGTGTCTTTGAGCTGCCTTACAATTTTCTCAATTATTTGTTGGGGCCTATGTGTTTTTTTTTGAAGATTTGACTGTTGCGTTCTTTCCATACATTCCAAATGAAAAAACTTGGAACCAGAATCTAGGCTTTATTAACTATCTTGTTCCCTAGGAAGTTCTTCCTCTAGTTCTTTAGAGTGTTGGAAATGCTGAGACTATCCCTATCAATTTGTCTAAAAATAGCAGCCACCCAATCCCACACCTTTGAAGTGAAAGGACAGAGGTTGAGAAGGTGTTCAATTGTCTCCTCATGAGCGCCACAAAGGTAACACCTGGAAGGACCAATGAAGCCTTTCTTGAGGAGATTCTCCCAAGTTAAGATCTTCCTTTGATGCACTAGCCAGATGAATAGCTTTATTTTCATCCAATGCGGACTTTGCCAAAGTTTCTTCCAGATCTAATCAAGATTCACAAAGTTAAATCTTGTGACTTCCTGTTTCACCTCTTTGAGGTTAAAGTTGCCTTCCGTGTTCCTTCCCCATCTTAATTGATCCGTTGAAGAAGAAACAAGAATCCTTCTATGCTCTAGTTCCTGGGTGAGGGCTTCTGCCTTGGTTTTCAGCTAGTTTTCATCACTATATCCTAGATCCTTCCACTCCCTCCATTTTCCATTATTCCTTCCTTGATCCCAGAAGTCTTTTACCAGAACCATACCTTTGTTGTCTGTGTCACTTTTGAGATCTGCAAATTCATCCCTATAAAGGTTGGGTTCCTGTTGCCAGTTATCCTCCCAAAATCGAGCAAGATCCCCTGCTCGAATTTCCAAAAAACAATGGTGTTGAACAATGTTTTTATTATCCTAGGCAAGGTTCCAAATATGGGAGCCCCTGATTTGCCCTGACATTCTAATGTGATCCTTCTCCTGCCAATACTTGGCATATTTTTGTTTCCAAAGCTTAGCCCAGGGGGCATTCGGTTCCTTAATCCATCTCCACCAAAGCTTGGCTCCCAAGACTCTACTGAGAGTCGTAGGGTCATGAAGTCCCAATCCACCATGGCTCTTGGGCTTGCAAAGCTTGTCCTAGGCTACTAAAGCCCACCTCTTTTTCTCTTCCCCTCTGCCCCACAGAAAGTCCCTTTGTATGCTTCTTATTTGTTGCTTAATACCTTGAGGAGCAGGAAGAGTTGAAAACATAAAAATGGGAATGGCTTGTAAGAGTGCATGTGTGAGCACAAGGCGTCCTACCAGATTTAGTGATCTGCATGTCCATTTTCTGATCTTGTCTTAAAGTTTATTTAAAATTGGTTCCCACACTTTCTTGCTTAGCAGTTTGTCAGTAAGAGGAATGCCAAGATATTTGGAAGGTAGCTATTCTCTTTGAAATCCAAGAATTCTGGTAATATTTCTCTGAATAGCAATATAAGTGTTAAAGAAAAAAAACTTTGGACTTGTTAAGGCTTACCTCCGTGCCTGCTGCCATAGAAAAGTCATTTAAGATGTTTTTGATTGCTCTGGCCTCCATAACTGTAGGTATGCCCTGCAACATTGTGTCATCGACAAATTATTGATGAGTTTTTGCCTCTCCATCCGTGATGATCTTGATACCCTGAATTCTTCCTTTAGCATTTTCCATTTTAATCGCTCTACCTAGCCCTTCCATCATGAGGATGAAGAGGAACAGTGAAAGTGGATCTCCTTGCCTGAGCCCTCTGGAGGGAGTGAAGGTCCTTGATGGAGCTCCATTAAGCAGTATGGAAAAACTGGTTGAGGTAACTAATGCCATGACCCATCTTCTCCAATTCTGATAAAAACCATAGGCTTTTAGAATTGCTCTTATGTAAGCCCAGCTCCATTTTCCATAGGCTTTCGTGAGGTCCAACTGAATGATCATACCAGCTTGTTTGTTTCTTTTGAGAGAGTGTACCACCTCATGAGCTTGGATGATGTTGTTGATGATTTGTCTTCCCTCCACATAGCCTGTTTTCTCCTCCGATATGAGAGAGGGTAGAAGTGGTTTGAGTCGATTGGCTATTACTTTGGAGATAATTTTATACACCACATTACATAAGGCTATGGGCCAAAAACCATCCGGAGTCATGGCATTTTCTTGCTTTGGAATCAGAGCTATGAAGGATGCATTCAGAGCCTTTAGAACCTTTTTGGATCTTCTTGAGTCTTCCACAACCTCGAGGATATCATGTTTGATAGTTTCCCACTAGGCCTTGAGGAATTCTACATTGAATCCATCCGGGCCTGGTGCTTTTCCACTCTGCATTTCATTAATCACTTCACTGACCTCCTCTTCCGATACTGGCCTGTTGAGATTGTGGTTGTCCTCTCTGGTAACCAGCTGAGGGATATACTGAGTGAAATGGTCAATGAACCTAGATCTGTCCTCTAGAGGCTCCTTTGCAATATTGCAGAAGTGCTGAACAAGGACCGATTCCATATCATTATGAGAAACAAGCTCAATGCCATGAGAATCTTTTATCTTTGTGATTTTGTTGTCTACCCTGTGAGCCATAGTGGTTTTGTGGAAGAATTTTGTGTTTCTTTCACCCTCTTTAATCCATTGTATCCTTGATTTCTGCCTCCAAAAAATTTCTTCTTGTAAGCATCGATCCTCCCATTCTTCCTGCAGAGAGTCAGTTAATTTTTGCCGCTCTTTGGTGAAGCCATCTGTGATGTTGATTTGATTGATCTCCTGGAGCTTTAGTTTAGTTTCTCTTTTGGCTTTGAAGATATCTCCAAATTCATTTTTGTTCCAAACTTTAAGACAAGATTTGATATGTTTAAGTTTCTGCTGGAGAATATACATTTTTGTGCCCTGAATATTCAACTCCTCTTTCCACCATTTATCAACGTTATTAGTGAAATTAGGGTGTGAGAGCCAGGCATTTTCAAACCTGAAAGGTCTGTTTCTCGGAGTGCCCATAAAGATGGCTTCTAGCTGTACAGGCCAATGATCTGATCCTCCAAAGGGCATAATGGAGGTTGTCATGGTAGGTCCTGAGAGAAAGAGGTCCTCTGAAATCATGAACCTATCAAGTTTGGAAGCAACTTGATGTGCCCCTCCCCTTTTGTTGTTCCAAGTGAAGGTTCCATTAATTGTTTCAATGTCCACCAGCCTCATGTTTATGATGAAGTTCTGGAAGGCCATGGAGTCTTTGCCTAACTGTCTAGTGCCTCCTTCTTTTTCCAAAAGAGATCTTATCATATTGAAATCTCTTGCAATGATCCAGGGCAAAATGGGATATCTCGCTCTTAGTTCCTCCAAGGAAGTGAGAAGCTTGAGTTTGTTTGCTTGCTTTTGAGGTCCATACACATTTGTAATCATGTATATCTCCTTGTCCCCTACAGGTTGACATATCAAGGAGAGATAGTTCCTGGATGCTTCAGCATCCAGAATTCCCAATTTTTGTGGGTCCCACAAAGTGAGAATCCCCCCCGCCGAGTGATTTTCCTTAACCTCTAAATACTCATATTTGAATAACCAATTATTATGAATATCTCTTATCTTTTCCATCATACATTTTGTCTCTTGAATAAAACCCATGTCTAGTTTTTCTTCTTTCATTATGGTACTAAGATTTCTTTGTTTCCTCTTATTCCCTATTCCTTTAATGTTCCAGGTTGTGAACTTCATTAAGAAAGATTAGTAAATGAATAGTTGGTAAGATCTTTCATCTTACCTGAGTTGATCAACAGTTTTCCACATTCGTTCAGCAGTTCATTCTGTCTCTTTCTTCCTCTTTTCCTACCTGAGTTCTTTGGAGATTGTGCCTGAGGATTCACCATCATCTTAACCCCACTTGACTCCTAGCTTTCATGATTTCTTTTGACTCTAGCTCCCTTCGCTTGTGACCTCCAGATAAAGAGTTATTGTACTCTATCATAGTCCTTTTTTGGCAATGAGTCCACCCCTATGTTTTTTCCTTGTTCCAAAAATTTCTCTAGATCCAGATTTTCTCTATCTAGAATCTCCTGTAACTCATGCTCCTCTATTCATGCTTCACTTGGAGTCATCTCCTAGTCCCTACTGATATCCATCAAGCTTGGTAGATCATCCTTTTCCTGGTTGTCTACTGTGATATCCTCCATGTCAACTACCATATCCTGTTCCTTTGTTGCATTCTCCATGTCCTAGACTATCTCCTTGTGCCCCTCTTCTTCCTCCGGGATCTTGAATCTGTTTTGTCTTCTATATTTGTCCTCACTTGCCTTCTTTTGTGGACGCTTTCCCCCTTTTCCTTTGCTCCCGACTTTGGTGAAATCCTTGTGATCTCTCTCCACAGTGGTTTTTTGGTTATCTTCCCTATTGATTGTGGGGCAGTCTCTGTATAGATGCCCATGTTCATGGCATTTGTGGCATCTAAATGGTATGTGCTCATAGTCCACTGTTTGCACCCATTCTTCATCATATACTTCTAAAATGATCACTTCTGGAAGGGCTCTAGATAGATCCATTTCCACACATATTTGGGAAAAGGAGGTATATCTTCCTTTAAGAGTTGCCTCTAAGATCTTTAGAAAATGTCTCAGCTTGTTGCCTATGGTTTTCAAAGATTCTGGCAGCCAATAATCTAGAGGAAGGGAATATAGTCTGATCCAAACTGGTACTGATGTGAATGTTTCATGTTCCGGGACAAAGTTCATCATCCATGGCCGCATGTAGAGTCCTCCCGCAGCATAGAAATAGGGCCCCCCTTCAAACACTCTATCTTTGTCTTCCAGGCTTGTGAACACTACTATGAAAAAGCCCTTAGAACCCAGATGTAAATGTATTTCTCCCTTTGGCTTCCAATGGCTCCTTATCCAGACATGTAATGCCCTCTCCATCGGCCATAACCCCATGAACTTGCATATGATTGCATGCTCCGTCATATGATCTCTATGAGCTTGTATCGTTGTGTTGCTTAATACGACCCTTGGAATAATGCCTGATTTGGGCTTGCAGGCTCCAGCAGTATTTCTGCAATCAGGTCTTTCACTACTGCCTCCATTCTCCTTTTCTTTTCTCGTTTCCTATTGATTCCCTTCCTGATCCTGATCTCCGCTTCTTCTAGATGTACCCCGACTTCGGGTTTCTGAGATTTTGTCCAGTGGTTTTTTTAAATGCTTCTTTCCCGCGTCCGGACTTCCTCCTGTGACTGCTCGGCTATAGGAGGGAGCAACACTCCCCCCTGCGCTCCCCGCCATGGTACCCTGTATCCACAACCCTGTCTTCAACTCCAACCCTAGCTTCTTCGCTCTCTGTTTATTTTCACAAGGGAAGGTTAGCAGGCTTCGACTACTGATATTAATTAAAGCTAATAAAAATATGGATATGTAATTGTATTAATCAAATAGCTAATGTTAGTAAAGCTAATTTGTTACTGTAATACAAGTTAATATCGGATATCCACAATTAATGCAAGCATATTATAATAATTATAATAACTATATTATATTGTCTCTTTTTTAATTAGCATTACTATCATTAGCTTTATGCTAGTAGGAAAAAAAATGGCAGTTGATTGAATCCATTATTCCAAATTGAGCTCCACACTTCGTTGTTGCATATTCATGAGTCTTTAAACTATTGTTGAAGTTTGTGCAGAGAGCTTTCATTGTGCTTATCATCAACTCCAGAAGATCAAATTCAGACATATAATGAACATCAATAAAGTTAATAGAGTTACCTCAAGGAATACTATACAAATAAATAAAAACCAATGAAATACACACAACCAATGAAACCACAAGACTAAAGCAGCAAGAGAGCAATACAAGTTATGGAATATTTCGATATTAAAATGAATTAATTGACTATCCATATTAATTAAAGCTAATAAAAATGCATATATGTAATTGTATTAATTAAAAAGTTAATGTTAGTAAAGCTAATATGCTACTGTAATACAAATTAATATCATATATCCATAATTAATGCAAGCATATTATATTAATTATATTATATTGTCTTTTGGTGGATTAGCTTCACTAACATTAACTTTATGCTAGCAGTAAGAACAAATGGAAATTAGTTGAATATGTTATTCCAAGTTCAACTCCGCACTTCGTTGTTGCATATTCATGAGTATTTAAAATATCGTTGAAGCTTGTGCGGAGAGCTTTCACTGTGCGGACAAATGACAATTGGCTAAATATGTTATTTCAAGTTCAAATCCACACTTCCTTGTTGCATATTCATGAGCGTTTAAACAATTGTTGAAGCTTTGTGCGAAGAGCTTTCATTGTGTGGACAACTTTGTTTAGAGAGTTTTCATTATCTGGAGATTTTTCTTTGTACTTGGCACAACCTTTAATCAATTAAGTAGTTATAGAGCCAACGACTATGTTGCATTGCATCTATTACCCTTGTTTTATTATGTATTTATTATATTATTGACAATTTTTATCTTAAAATAAAGAAATTTTCTATTAGTTTTATTTGTAAAATAAAATCGAAAATTATATAAATTTATTAAAATTAAAAGTATAATAAACAAATTTGAAATTGTATTTAAATTTTATTGAAAATAATAAAGAATAATAATGATTTGGATTAATTTGGATTTAATATGGGGTATTTTCACCCCAATGGGAGTGTTAACGAGGTAATTATGAGGGCAAGGGTTGATAGGGTGGGGCTTCTTGTCACCCCACCCCACCACACAGAAAAAATAAATGGGACTTTTAGTAGAGACTCTCAAGCATGCCATAATTGGGAAGTTGGAGACATGGTTAGGGACCTTTGTAATGCTCTACCTCTTCATAAATATATTTTCCTTGCTCGTGCTCTTCCATTGAGCCCTCATACTGTTTCTATTTGCAAGCATGACTTTCGACTATTGCACAATGTCTCGAGCTTGGGGGACTCACCCTTCTCCTCTAAATTTTCCTCAATCATTGGTGAATTTTTCAGGTAGTGAGGGAATAACTCAGTGTCCGATGGAGATGCAATCCTCCTAAGATGATTTATGAGTCAAATTCCATCAATGCCTCTTACAACCCTTGGCCCCACTCCAGGTAAGCATCAGGTATGTCTTGTTACCTCTTACAACCATACTGCGTCAACGTGCATGCTGTTGCAGGGGAGGGGGAGGAATGGGAGTAATTGGCAACTCTACGATGAGCTTTTGAGTTTATTCCTTGGTCTGTGGTTTTCATGAACATACCCCTCCTAATATCTAGGAAGAAATCCAACTGGTGGAGGAAGAAATTCGCCAATAGAGGCAGGAAGTCTTAGATTCTGAATTCACGGTGGGAGTAGCTAAGTGGGAACCAGACACAATAAATTCATGTGGATGCTAGGATCATTACCTCCATACAGTGGACCTCTATAATCATGTCCAATTGTTGCTAAGGTTCTCATCGATCAACATCAGTCACAAGTTAATCTTATGCACGGGTTAGACGCACTGAAGGACCTTAGGTTGGACGTAGAAGGAAGGATAGCAATATTGGAGATGAGTTCACCACCCAAGTCTCCAATTCCATCGCCATGCAGGGTGGAGTAACCATTAATATTATCACTTCCTTGTCCTCTTAAGACCTAGGTTCCCCTTCGAACCTGTTGTTTAGTTTCTAGATTTCTATGCTAGTTCTCTAGGGGTGTTTACACCCCATTGGAGTTGTTAATTTTAGGTTTTTTAGCTTGTTATCTTAGACTCCATGAATTGGCAATTCTATCGTTTTGGATGAGCATTATTGCTAGTTTCCCTAGTAATGGGACATGAATCTGGTTGTTAACTCTCTAAATATATCTTGTCATCTTTAGTTGAATTTTGTTATTTTGAATTGTAACCTCTTCTATCTCTAGTTTATTATCCTAATGAAATCTAATAAATATGTTCTAAAAATTTGAAAATTCTAATAAAAGATCATCTTACTGCAAAAAAGATATGAAATATTTTATAACTTAAATCTTACTAAAAAAGATATGAAATATTTTATAACTTAAATTTCTTATTATTTAGTGTGTTATATCTTTGAATTTGATTCCTTATTTAATAATCACTTGTTATAACTTAAATTTCTTATTATTTAGTGTGTTAAATCTTTGAATTTGATTCCTTATTTAATAATCATTTGTTATAATGATTTTTCTATTTTAATGCCTAAAAAAATATTTAATTTTTAATATTTATATTAATTTTAAAAATATATCAATTTTGTTAAAGATATTTTTATATATTATATAATTTTTTTCATGCTTTTATATCTACTTAAATTCTATTCTAAAATAAAAATATCAGAATAAAATAACATTTAAAATAAAAATAAAACACAACTTTTAATTATTTTTTAAAATTAAATGGGAACTCCATTCACCACATAACTAAGGGATAAACTATAAATAAAATAAATATATATCTAAAATATAGACATAATGATGAAATCATGTACAACCATGTTAATGGATTAAAGTGGCTTTTTCAAAAGGTAATTCTAAATAGCTGATTAAATAAGCTTTGCACTTATTGAATTTTCATAACCTTCATTGGGAAATTATAATTGATTAAATAAGCTTGCACTTAGTAAAGTTTCATTACCCTTATTTTGAAATTATTCATAAGCTTTAAAACTGTACTTTTCTTTCATTAATCATAGGATGTGTGTAAAAGTAAACTCACTTGGGAGTGGGACCCAAACCTAACTGTCCTTTTTAAGTGGGGCAACTTCTGAAACTCTTCACGATTCGCTCGATTGGATTCTGACCAACAAGGTAAAAGTTTAATGTGGATCACCAAAATCAAAAAGCTATGATTGAAACTGTATTGGACGTTGACACCACACCCGAAGTTTGTTCATCCGACCGATCAAGTCATAGGTGATGCGTGAAAATAAAATCAACACGAGATGTCTTTTTCGTGTGTGGTTGGTAGATCCTTCATAGATATTTTTGTGCATTCTGTGGTTGGGCAATGTTAAAAGATTTTTAATACGAGCAAACATATTCCATAGCTTCCAGAGTTATCGCATTTTGTTATTTCATTTTAACTTTTATTTATTTATTTATTTTCATCTGTTTTTGACTTTTTCACAAATCTAAATCCTGATGATAAATTATAGAGGATGGTTCGAAACGTGATGCATAAAATAACAAAATGCAATGGATTTGGAAGATATAACCACACATAATGCAGATCGCAGAAGTTTCAAATCCATTATATTCCATAGCCTCATCACGAATCGTGGTTATCAATTATAGCAGTGTAATGAAATGATTTTTGGCTTTGGTTTTTTGGAATTTGAAGATTCGATTTAGTAATTTAAATTCTATTTTTAAATGTAAAAATAATTTCGTGTTTTTTTAATTATTATATATTTTATATATTTTAGTGTATTTGGTTGAAATTTTATGAAATATTTTTTTTATTTCACCATGTTTTTTGTTTGGTTTAAAATTTATTGCATAAATGGATTTAGTTTGTTGAAGAAGTTTTTGGGTAGTTCCAAATTATGCAGTTTATTGATTAAATTTCTGATTTCAACAAATTTTTGTGGTATTGTGAAGACATTTGATCAGAAAATGTATTTGAAAAACTTTCAAAATTTAATTGTAAATGAAGGCAATGTTTAATAATTTAAAATTATAATTTCCAAATAATTTTAATTATATTTTAAACACAATAAATCAAAAAAATTATAATGAGAATGTCTTTTGGATTAATTACATCATTGAGATTTGGTGAAAGTTTGGAAGAAATGTCTCTTAAAAAACACCAAAACTTAGAACGTTTAAACAAAAGACAATGTTTAATAATTTTCAAACAATTTTTAATTATATTTTGAACAAAATAAACCAAAAAATTATAATGAGACTGTGTTTTGGATTAATCACATCATTGAGATTTGGTCGACTTTTTTGAACCATCTAATGTGGTTTATCCTCAAGATAAAGTTGAAAAAATCAACCACAATAAATGTCCCCTAATCCGAAAGACATTTTCATTATTAATATAAATCACAAAAGTCTAATATCTAGCAAAAAAAAATTATGTCCAAAAAAACAAAATTATAATAATAATTTAAAATTATGTCCAATGTTTAATAATTTAAAATTATAATTTCCAAATAATTTTAATTATATTTTAAACACAATAAATCAAAAAAATTATAATGAGAATGTCTTTTGGATTAATTACATCATTGAGATTTGGTGGAAGTTTGGAACCATTTAATGTGGTTCATCCAAATTGTGAAGACATTTATCAAAAAATGTCCCTGAAAAAACACCAAAACTTAGAACAATTAAACAAAGACAATGTTTAATAATTTAAAATTATAATTTTCAAACAATTTTAATTATATTTTGAACAAAATAAACCAAAAAAATTATAATGAGACTGCTTTTCGGATTAATCACATCATTGAGATTTGGTCGACTTTTTCGAACCATATAATGTGGTTTATCCTCAAGATAAAGTTGAAAAAATCAACCACATTAAATGGTCCCTAACGTCAACCAAATCTCAATAATGTGGTTAATCCCAAAGACATTTTCATTATTAATATAGATCACAAAAGTCTAATATCTAGCAAAAAAAATTTATGTCCAATAAAACAAAAAACAACTTAATTACATTAATACTTATCAATAAAATTTAAAATATAAAAATCCTTCTAAAATCCCATGATACTTCTGAAACTGAAACAATTTAAAATATAAAAATCCTTCTAAAATCCCATGGTACTTCTGAAACTGAAACAATGTTTAAAATTATCTACATATGTTCAATCTCATCTAATCCTGGAGTCCCATGTCTTCAAAATTATAATTCCATTCATTCTCAGACAATCCTAATTTAGCCTCTCATAATTATTAGCCCAAAGGAAGGGAAAAACGATCGTCCTTTATCAATTGCAGAATATTTCAGAATCTATAATTGAATTACAAATAAGTGTGAGAAACTAGACAGGCCCAAAACGATAAACATATTCTAAAAAGCGTGATAACTGATGAGCCTTGAAACATCCGCAACATAGGAGTGAAACAAAAGACCGCACAATGCCAAATTTTCATCGATTTTTGTGCAGAGCAAATTTGCATTTTTTTCCCTTTAGCCACAGACGCTTAACGGAGCAAACGCTCAACCAACCAAAATAATAACATTTCAATACCAAAATCCAGGGTTCTAAGTTCGGTTAAATATGTCACAGATCGTTTCATTTCCTGCGACTCCCATTTTTTGGCAAGTATTTTTGTGATGTCTGATTATTTTAAAATTGGTAAAAATCCAAGGACTAAGTTGGATTAAGGCAAAAGTAGAATTCAAATTTTAAAGATAATTTCAATTAGATTTAGTTATAATTAAAAAATAAGGAGTTATGGTGGGTTTGGAGTATGTTCTAAAACTGTTATATTGCTTAGTTACGATCCAAAATGTAAAGAAACATGTTAATGATTTAAGAATCAAAACTATTTAACAAAAGTAAAAGCTTACCTTTTTCGGAACTATCAACTAAATAATATCAAATCACATAATTTTCTTTGAATGATAATTATAAATCAATTTACTAACCAAAAAACAATTTATATCAATTTTTCACACTATTTAAAAAATATATATTATACTCTCTCATACAAATATCATCCATTCATCCATTTAAAATGACAGAAATCCATTCGTATAAATAAGTGTCATCCAAAATAAATAAATATATATGGATATAAATTATTTTTCCATCTTATTTTCATACACAAATCTTATGAGTAAAAATTAACTGCGCAATAATAGTTATCATCCTATGTAATTTTTGTTAACTCTAGAAGCATGCATGGTGTCATAATACCTTGTAACGTGGTCTTCAACATATATATTCATTCATTAAACAATTTTGTATTATTTTTTAAAATATTTAAATTTAAATATGACATGAAATTGTTTAAACTTTATTGTACATTGGGAAAGTCTTAAAATAAGTGTTTATTGCTATAGTTTTATTTAGTTAAAAGTTTAAAAATATTTGTAATAAGAATTGTTTTTTGAACTTCAATTTTATATTAAATATGTGATGGATAATTTATTAAAAAATATTTTTTTATTTCTTTATTATCATAAAGTGATAATTTTTTTGTTTCACTAAATTTTAGAATTAACCAATGCTCAAATTCAAATATAAATTATATTAATCTAATTATATAAATTAAATGATTGGTAAATATTGATAAACATTAATCAATAATAAGTATCAAAACACTTACTTCATCATACATCTCACATTAATCAAAATTAAAAAAAAAAAAAAACCGAAAGAGTTAATATAAGTGTTAAGTATATGTACATTTAAAAAAACCGTGTAGCAAGATTCTTATCTATAGAGATTAACCCTAATTTATTATGGAGATTTTTAATTTTTAAATAGGCTTTGTTATAATACCATGGACCAATATTGTGGCTTATCAATACCACATGTCTAAAAACCATAATTCATTTTATATGTCACTAGTTCATATGATATTTTTTATGATTAATGAATTTTGATTAAAAGAGAAAAAAAACATTACTTTGAAAATAAATATCAATATTTGATTTGTGTATTAGACAAATGTTAATCTTATTATCTATTTAATAATTGTTGATAATTAAATAATTAAATTAAAATTATAAAAACCCTATTCTAGAATAAAAATTTCTATCCCAATAATAATTTAAATGTAATTTAAAAAAAAAACGATAAATCCATTTATATGATAAAAAATTAATTAAAAAACCAAAAATTATATAAACAAATTCTAATTTTAACTGTGATTTAACAAAATCCAAACTATATAATTTTGGACTTGATTCATTTATATCTATAAATGAATAAACATTACCTTTTCTAAGTTAATAAAAAGAAATACTGTTGCTTTTACTTGATTACTTAAACTTGCAAATCCATAGATTAATAGATTTTAACCTAATGTACATTGTTAATCCATAGATAATAGACTTGGTCATCTCCATCGTGTCCATAGCCTAATGGAAACTTTTATATGTATTGTATGGACATTGTCATCTGTATTCTTTGTATCGTTTAGCACTCTGTTAAGGGTGGTCCATCTGCCAATGGACTTTGTCTGGTTTCAATTGTTTTATTGTTGGGCATGAACCATGGGGTTGTCTTGTTTGTCTTGTCTTATGTTGTGTTGTTGCTAATTTTGTGATTTATATAAGTTTTTATTTATTTATTTCTTTATTTTATAAAGACTAGTTATGTTTTGATTTAGAAAAAATTATTCACATTTAACTTAAGTTAGTCAATGTAATGAAGTTTATTGAATTAAATTCGCAAACAAATAAGAATAATAATTCCTCTCCATCAAATAACTAAACAAATAAATAATATAATTGCTCAACATTTTACTGAAATGATAAAGTAAATTCATGTGCCCATATTATCACAAAGACATCAAATTCACCAAAGTAAAATTTATTGTAAGAAGTACACTTAACAACTTAATCAAAAAATTACAAAGATATAAATTCATTAAAACAACTTATAAAGGTATAAATTCATGAAAACAACTTATAGCGAGGTATCAGTATCAATAAAACAAGTCCACCTAATTAAACCCACACTTATTGGTAACGACAGTAGAAATAAGCATTGTCTCTTCCCTGGTGCTCATCAATATGATGATCTGCATACAATCAGAGCATGCACATAGCAAGAACTCCAACCACAAGAGACACAACAAGCACCACCCCGTCCTTGATCTCCATGTATGAAGCTGCCACGGCTGCGCTGTCCGATGTTGTTGTTGTTGGCGATTTTGGTGTGCTTGTCGTTGGAGTTGATGGAGAAGAACCCGACGGCGTTGTGGAGGAACCGCTGGCAACGGTAACGCCGAGCTTCATGCCCCCTGAGCAGTGGCCACCGGTTCCGCAGATGAAATACTTGGGGCCTGCGCTGTCCAACGTAATAGTTGTGCTTCCTCCATTGTAGGACTTCAATGCGTTACTCGTCGAGCAAGCATCATAGTCTGCCTTGCTCACCTCCATCACACTGTGTAGCGACGAGTATGAGAAGACTGCATTCAATTAATCAAGAAGATCTCTCATTTAGTTTATATTTCAGTACCAATAATTAGATTGTAGATTTTGAAAATATTTTGAAACTAAAAAATAATAGAAATAATTAGTTTGTGAGAGATTTTTTGGCGAAAATTATATGGAATACCATTTGTCGACGCGTTTCAAACCAACTAGTGTGGTTCATCGTCAGGACAAGTTGGTTCGAAACGCGTCGACAAATGGTATTCCATGTGATTTTCGCCGAAAAATCCCTCACAAACTTGATATGGATCACAGAAGCCTGAACTCTATAAAAGAAATAATTATACTATAAATTTTGAAAATATTTTGAAACCAAAAAGATAATAAATTTAGATACTTCAACTAATTACTAATATTTCCCAAATTTACAAAGAATAAACCTAATACAATTGATTAATAAATTGTAAATATTAACCAAAATGCACTAACCTAATAATTCCCTTGAGTGTCTATTCACTTCTGGGTAGATGAGAATAAAGCTATATTAGATAGACAATAATTTTCAACTTCTCTATTGGATGAGAATAAATTATTAATCTATCAACAAAATTAATATTAATATTGCTCCGAAAAAATTATGGAAATTACCAAGTTTATCACCCACTGCAAATGTTTTGCCGGAAGCCCAAGTAGAATAATCCACTCCCAAATTCCACTGCTGGGTGTCTCCCACGGTGTACTGCGTGGCCATACACTTATATGGCAAAACTACCATCATTATCATCAACAATGTTGCTGCAAAACCAATAGACGATCTCGTTTGCTCCATTTCTTCCACCAAAATCACTGCCATTCCGCCATTAAAACAAAAAAACAGCAATTACATCTATAGATTTCTGAAACTACAGCCAAAAAATACATGGCAATAACAACTTTTCAAGAACAATTTTAACATTTCTCTGGTCCTAAGCCATGGCCGCTGAATTAAAATTACCTTTTGCTCTGCAAGTAGCTGCTTGGGATTCTGCACAGACAAGACTATAACCGATCTTGGTGTTGCTTAAAATTGGAGATTGGGCAGAAAGAATGGGTGTAGATCACAACACCTAAAGGTCTCATTGACTGGAGCATTGAATGATTAAGCACAGTATGGAAATGCTAGATATATAAGTCCCTCCTAACGAAACAGACATTGCTTGGGACGGCGAGGAAAGCTGGAGAGCAACGTTCCAGCAATATGGACGGCCAAGATATGGATTCGATATAAAATTTCAAGTCCGCCTTCTAGAAGTTGCCACGTAGCACCTCCATTACTGAATGACAATTAATTCTGAGCCAACAACTTCTGCTTTGGCTTTTGTGATTAGGTAGAGGGTTTTCAGTTTATATGCTTTTAGTTTTAGTTTAATCGATATTTTAAATATGGTGTTAGTTCTTTTGTTAGCTCTGTTGTTATTAAGTTACCACGTAAAGAAATATATCATAACTTAATTATTAATGGATTATAATAATAATAATTATTTGATAATTATAAATTTATAAACAAAATAATTAGAAATTTAGTATTATTAATTTAATTTTAAGGTTTTTTTTTTTCTTCGGTGGAGGGTGTTTTGGAGTGGGACTCTTTGTCGTGATATTATGGCAACTCAGTTACAAAGAAGCTACAACTCCCATGATGGTTGGCACCCTACATGTGTTCAAGTCAAATCACCCACTGTGGCTTACACGCATCAATGTAAACATCATTTGTGGGAGATGACCAACACCAAAAAGTATAGGATATCTTGGTGGATTAGTGTAGTGGTTTTCATGATGGAATTGGTAGTGGCTTTGGAAACTCATATTCATTCAGTATACTGGGCACCAACTATGGGGACTCACTCCACTCTGCTTGATGACATCTCGAACTTAAACAAAATTCAAGTTTGTTGCCAGTATTGGCACCAATCCCGCTATTGGAAAGACAATCACTATTCTTAGCCTCTGAATCATTAGCCTGATGTTATTCAAATTTCCTTCCTTTGAAACTCTCTGCAATCCAACATATGCACAACACTCAAGATTGAGCATGCCGAGAATTATTGGTGTTGCACTCCTATTTACCAATTGCTCTTTCACTTGTTTCCATGACAGGCGTTGGAATTGGCTTCACTTTGGACATCATTCCATTTAGCTCTAGCAAAAAATTAAATATGTCGAAAAATAGGTGTGCCATGATTGGTGTTTCATTCTTGATTGCCATATTGATGTTGCCACCCGCGATTGGATCCCCGACACTAGGACCTCACCTCGGTCATGCTTCTTTTGGTACATGCAAGTTGTTAATGTTTATTAACATGCCAAAATTTGTATAGGTTGAGTTCTCACTGATTGCGTGCAAAATCAACAGGATAATCCCATTAGATTGGCATAACAAGAGGAAAACATTCAGAACATCGATCACAAGTTGACCAATCTAGTCAAGAGATAAGGCAACATCTCCTTCTCCTTGGATGAAGAGGGTACTCAACCAACATATATGCTTGGAGATTCAACCCACTAGTTGTTATGGTTCATTGGTCTTTTGATTGTAGTTTCAACAGTTCCTTTTTTCTCCTATGTCATTATATGTCAAGCCCTGGAGTAGCTAGTATGGTTATATGAATTCTTGTATACGAAATGCTTTAGTTAGACAAGGCCCTAGCAACCTCAAAATTTTGAACCTATGCACTTTGTCTAGTTTCCCTTCGGCCAGACCGACAAAAGAAAATGTTTGGTCCATTAATTCTCTACCATAGTAATATCGAGTGTTTAATTATAAACATGACAATATTAACTCTAGTAATGATATATTAACTCTATAATTTATAAACATGACAATATTCTCCCATTTTAAAAATTTCAGTTTGGTAGCTTGAAGGCTATCGAGTTGAAAATTTTAAAATGAGATAATTTATTCTCATCTTGCACATACACAAAGTCTTTAATTTAGCAGTGAAGCAAGGTTTCCCTAAGCCTTGGACATAAAGTCTTATTCTTCTTATCTTTAAGAGCGGGAATAAAAGCATTCTCTCTAATTACAAGACCATTATGATTAGTCACATTCTAACCAAGTTTTACATACTTATTTTTGGAAAAGAAGATTAGCCTTTGGTTTGAAAGTCATGGAAAAAGAACTAAACACCCAGTTAGGTTTAGACGATATCGTTCAATCATGGATGATCTTGTTACTCTTAGAATAATTGTAGACGAATACTGCAATAGCAAAATTGATATATTTTGTTCTTTTTTTACTTAAGAATTCTTTCTGACATCATTCTTAGAACTAAGCTCTGAAAGAGGCTAAAAGAGCTAAGGGTTTTACATGAGTATAGGGTCGTTGTGACAAGGTTGTATAAGAATGTTATTTCTATACTTAGGGCCACTTAGGGTTGGTTCGAAGAAATTAAATGCAATATTGGAGTCAAGCAAGGGTGTCCCTTATCCCCTACCATTTTTGGCATATACATTGATAAGATAGAAGAGTCTTTGGAATATGTAGTTGAGTTGGCCTCACACTCACTGATATGGTCACAACTCTTCTCCTTTATGCTAACGATATTGTTCTTTTGGAAAGTAGCTATTGTGATCTTGGAAAACAACTCAGGATCATTCAAGATTTTTGTTGCAAGATAGATATCACTGTAAATACCAAAAAAGCTAAATTCATGATAATAAAATCCAAAAATATCATGCATGATACTTTTGTTTATGACAATGGTTCCTTGGAGGAAGTTCTTTCATACAAATATCGGGAATCGACATCCATCATAAGCTCAATTGAAATTATAGCAATAAGAAAAGGATAAATGGAAGTTGGAAATCTTACTATGTGCTTGAAAACAATTGTAAGTCGACATATATTTGTATTTTGAATAAAAGAAAAGCTCCTATTTGAGACTCTTGTCACTCTTATTATTTTATATGGCTATGAGATTTGGGGTTGTAGTATATCCAGAGAATAATGGAAGAAAATGAAATAGATCCAAAAGGAATTTATATCCTACAACCTCAATATTAAAGTAAATAATCCATACCCTATCCTCTTGATTGAATCAGGTTTTTTCCCCATTGAAAGTGTGGCTATGATTAGGTATTTTATCTATAAGAAGAAGTTATATGAAATGGACGCCGTGAAATTTTGTAAAATTGCATCTAACTATAGATAAAACCACCACCTTTAGCTCAAGCAAGGCTGGCATGAGGATGTCCGTCTTGGCTAGACCAGTGGGGAATAAAGGAGGAGATCATCTTGTAGAATTTAGATAATATTGAAAATATTATTACTTCCAAATTTATAGACAAATTGTAGGGAAATAAAGAGTTGGAGGGAAAATGTAACAACAATACTATAAGGAGGTGATTAACACCAATCTCAAAAACCAAAATGATCTCTATGTCTTGACCAATATTAGGAAGAAAATCAACATTACCTAGCTAATTACGATGAGCTTCATAGTGAAATCATGTATTTGTCAACTCCCAAAATGCCACGGAATGAAAGAGTTTGTCCTTTGTGTAATCTTAAGAGGATTGAAGATGAAAATCATTTTTCTCATACATTGCCACTTTATACTCATATTTGATTGAAATTTCAAAATACAAATCACACTACCAACTTTCTTGACCTTTAAACTCAACAAAATTATGATGATCACAAAAAAATCCTCTCACATCTTTTTGAACATCTAAATAAAATATTAAAAAAATTTAATTAATCTATTACCTTATTAAATTATTATAAACCATAATTTTTTTAAATAAATGTCAATAATAATATAAATATTATATTTATTAAATATGATTAATGGTTAGAGCATGGATTTTCTTTTAAATAATCACAATTTAAATTTGAAAAAATACAATATACGTGCCTCTAAAAACTTAAGCAATTAAACTCCTCCTCTCACATATATATATATCAACTATTACATATATTCAAATATTTAATTTTTAAAATTATATATATGATTTATTTTAAATGGTAATACATTTTATTAAAACTGAGAGCTTAAAAGTGGATATAAAAGATGTGCTCCTTTAAAAAGGAGTGGATATAACATGGATCATGACACTTACACAAGTGTACACGGAAGGTAAAGTGTCAATAAGGTAAAGTGTCGATAGAAAATGTATTATATTTGGACCACAATATGTTTATATATTTCTTTATTGGTTGTAAAAGTGTAGGCAGTTATTTACTAAATTAATATTCTATGTTCATAAAATTAAGTTTTTAAAACACTTGCAGATAAAAAAGATTATAATTATTTATAAAAACGAAATGTAATAACATAAAAGGTGCAAGTAAATGTAAAAAAATGGAAGCCTTTTTTGTTTAGTTAAGATTTTTTTTTAATTTAAGGAATAAGTAAAAAATTATCCTACTTTAAATTGTTTTAAGAAAATATAGAGTTCAAAATACATGATCGAAATCATATCTATGTGAGACAGCAGAAAGACATGCTGCTGTTTCATTTGTGAGAACTGTTGAAGCAGCATATTTACATTTTGTCACTGATTTTATAGAGAAAACCCAGCGAGATTCACTGAGCCCCGCATTGTGCAAAAAGGCGCAGCATATAGGCATGAGGAAAAACCATGAAACAAACACACAGTGTCGCTTCAAGAGAGAAGCAGACCTTCCAAAAAAGATTGAGAAGGAGAGAAATATAAGCCTTCAGTGGGAGCTGGGACAAGAAACCAATAACTGAAAGTACACCAGCATTGAAGAGTAGATGGTCCAAATATGCTGAATATGAAAAACAGAGCTGGATTGGAGATTAATCTGCGGGAGGCAGATTGCCCGTGATTTGGATCAGGATAGAATCAAGGGGCAATCTGGAGTTCTGGAAAATGCATTCATTTCTCCATTTCCAAAGAAACCAGCAGGTGAGGATAAACAATGAGCGCCAGGAGGGATTCTGAGCGCTCCACCAGTTGAAGCCTTCCTGTACAGATGAAAAAACTTGATGAGAAAAACCATATATCAAAGATAATTCATACCAGATTGTTGAAGATGAGGCACAGCTGAAGAACATGTGTGCGTTGGATTCAGCTTCCGAAAGGCACATTTGACATCTGCCTGGACCCTGCCATCCCTTTCTTTGGAGAACCTGCCAGGTGAGATTCCTGTCCGAGAAGAGGAGCCATGAGAAGAGAATCATCTTAAGTGGACAGGAAGCTTTCCACAATTTGAGGGGGAAGATGGGAGAGGAGGGTGTCTGTCCTGGTAGGAATGCAGCATAAAGATCTCTGACACTAATAGATTGTGATGAATTCTGAAGCGACCAGATGAGTTCATCCTTGGATCCCGATTGAGAGAAACCCTTGCTGGAAAAACCATTGATAGCTGATGACCATAAGGGACGAAGAGAGTGGGGCAGAGATAAATCAGCCGCATCCTTCCACACAGGGGACTGAGATGACCAAGTTTTTATTAATTTGTCCCATGTGAAAAAGCCCCTTTGGAAGAAGAAAGATAGCAATGCAGGGGGAATCATTGATTCCAGATTGAACACAGTAGAATCCATGCCAATAAAAATGCTAGATCCCGTGAACAATTTCCATCTTAAATTCATCAAGAAGAGAGACTGGATCTTTCTAAAACTCTGCCAAATGGGGGAGCCTCTTCTGATGCCCAAGGAGCGTCTTCTGTACCAAAAAACCATGCTTTTTCCTTTGAGGTATTTCTGATTTATGATAGTGCTCCATTGACATTTCCCGTATATACCTCTGATGAGGGATTTGCATAGTAAGGCTTTCCCGAAAGTCGGCATGTGCAGAAGGCCCCAACCGCCCATAACCTTCGGCCTTGTGATGGAATCCAGCTTTACGAGATGGATCTTTGACTGATAAGATCTGCCGCCCCATAAAAAGGTGGCCGCCAGAGAAGCCATTTTACTTGTAATAGATGCAGGAAGTAGGAAGAGGTGGCCCCAATAAACCGCCAGTTGAGAGAGAACAGACCGGACCAATATATATCTGCCTGCCAAGGATAAAAAACGCATCTCCCAACATGAGATTTTCTTGTAAAAACGCTCGATTAGCCACTGCCAATCCCTTGCGTGATAAGCTTTTGCTTTTAAGTGGAAACCAAGATATTTAAACCCATCCTTAATCAATGCAAGTTTTATGCCAAAACGAGCAGCGATCCATTGTGCTATGTCCGGATTTGTTCCATTGTGATACAGAGTGGATTTGTCTTTATTAATAGAGAGGCCCGATGCGGAATGAAATTTCTGGAAAATCACATTTAAGCAAACCCATGAAGATTTACATAGCATCGCGAAAAGGAGAATGTCATCTACAAAGAGGTTATGAGAGAGGGAAATGTCCTTGCAGATCTTGATCGGCCTGCATCTCCCTTCTGCAACGGCCAGATTGATCTGTGAGCTGAGGGAATTCATCACGAGAATAAAAAGAAGTGGTGATAGAGGACAGCCTTGGCGAAGGCCCCTCTCCGCTGGAAAGAAAGAAGATGGTATGCCATTTATGAGAACTGAGTAATTGACGTTTTCAACACACGCCATAATCCATCGAATTCCCTGAGCACTTAATCCAATTTTTGCAAGAAGGATTCGAAGGAAGCCCTAGTCTACGCAATCGTAGGCTTTTTTGAGATCTATCTTCAGGACTGCGGCATCTATATTGTTTGTTGTAATTGAGAATAGGCATTCCTGCGTCATAGCAACAGCGTCCAGAATAAGCCTATCTTTTAAAAAGGCATGCTGCTCCTTTGTTATGAAGGAATTAAGAACCACCTTCAGCCTTTCGGCAATAATCTTAGATATGATTTTAAATAGAGTATTGCAAAGGGCTATCGGCCTGTAATCGAAGAACGATTCCGATTTGTCCTTCTTGGGAATAAGTGCTATAAAGGTGGCGGATAGCGCACTGTTTATGTTCCCAGACATGCGGGAGGCATCCACCATGCCCAGCAAATCTTTTTTGAACAGATCATAGAAATGACAAAAAAACTCGATCGGCCAACCATCAGGGCCTGGGCTTTTGTCCCTTTTGAACTTTTTAATGGTGTCGAGAAGTTCCTCCTCCATGATAGGCTTAAAGAATTGATCATTTGCGTTCTCGTCAAACATTACAGGCAGCTGTTCCACAGCCCATAAAGAGTCATATGCATTGCTATCCTGCCTTTTATAAAGATTTTGAAAAAATCTGGTAGCTTCTGCCGAGATATCCTGTTGAGTGTGGAAAAAACCCCCTTGCCATTCTCAATCTTCCAAATGGAGTTTTTGGCCCGACGTGCATTTGCAAAATTGTGAAAAAATTTAGTATTTCGATCACCCTCCCTGAGCCATGTCACTCTGCTTTTGATTTCTTTAAAATAAAAGTGATGAATCAATTTATTCAAATCAGAATTAAATTATAATTATCCCAATCATTAAATGATGATTATTCTTTTTTTTTTTTTTTTTTTCAAAAGGTGGAAAAACCTATCAAACTCAGTTTGTCAAACCAACAGTGAGGACAGCCATCTCTGGCTGCTATCCGCGAATGTCAGTTGACACATCACTGTTATCAAGGAAAACCACGCCACCTGAAATAACCCGCTGGTGGTCCGTAAGGGAGCAGACTATCACTCCTGCCAGATGCCTCTGGGTCTTGGGCCGTTAACCTGTTTCCTTACGTCCGAGGAAGACGAGCTCTTAGCCAAGCAGAAGCAGTTTTAGGGCATACTCCAGGCCCAAAATGATGATTATTCTAATCTAACGAAATTATTAAAAAATAATATGATATTGGAAAAATATATATACATAAAAAGGCAATATAAAAATTGAAAAAGAAAAAAGAGGAGTATATAAATGGAATGCAGAGAAAAGAGGGTGTGATATTTATGTTAAATCGTAAATAGAAAATGTCATACTATGATCACAATAGGTGCTAGTGCTACTCTATCACTTAGAAAGACTAGATATGAAGTTAGCAACTCCAATTAAGTTACTCAATCGAATTAATAGTTGCGTATTAAAGTGAGATAAAGGTTGACTAAGTATTAAATGGTCGGGCATGAGCATTAACACCTCATTTATACATCATTCATATGGTCGGGCATGAGCATTAACACCTCATTCATATATCATTCATATATATGTATTACATTTTAATATAATTATTATTATTATTTTTAAATTATATTATATTTAAATGTAAATAAATTTATAAGGTATAGATTAGGTGGTTTGAATGAGGTTTTGTATTTATTATGTGGTTTGAATGAGGTTTTGTATTTATTATGTATGTTGTTTAAATTTTATAGGAAAGGTTGAGGATAGAAATCATTTTAGGGGAATTGAACCATCTTAAAGGATATTTAAGCTTAAACTAGCTTCACAGAATCTTATAATAGCATCCCATGATAGGTAGATTTTTCTTTTATCTAATAGATGGGTTGGCCATGGCCTAGGTTCAACCTAATTACCAAAAAATATATTGTATCAAAACCACAATACAACCTTAGTCTTCTAGAAATGAGTAGTATATAAGATAAAATAGTAATAATTAAAGTTAGTTTTGTCATTGAAAAAGGGGATAAAAAGTAGTTAAGCATTAAATAATAAGTATTGATGGAAATTTAAGATTTATATATTAAAAAGATACAATAAGTTTCCTTTTAATGTATTTAAAGAAAAAAATGTTATAAACTAAAAATTTAGTTATATAAAATGTGATTTGTTTTTAACTATGATGAATCGATAACTCATTGGAGAAATTTGGGTGAAGCCTAGGATCAAAGAAGATGTGATATTTTAATAACCTAAAGAGTAGATGTTCAAGGTATTTCTACATAGATAAAACACTCTAAGTGACCTTCAAATAAATAAATCAAAGATCAATGACTACTACATTATGTGGTTAAAACTCTTAAAGAAGGAAATAGTCCATTTTCCTAGCTAACAGGGCCAATTGAGACAATATATCAATGCAAAATATTTTTTCACGTATGAGTTTCTCATAATCTATTGAGAGCTAATGAATCTTCATGTTTTTTAATTAGAAATCATTGACCAATTGAATGTTAAGCCACAAATCAATATACTCATTAATATCTAGTAGAATATAAATTATCAAAACACTTTATGTCTAGAACATATTGTGACTATCAAATTACAAAACTACAAATGTATACAAAGGAAACACACTAGAGAAACATAATTGACCTAAAGACACATTATACCAAATTGATCTTAACTAACTCTTAAATTTCTAAATATCCTAACACCACACACTAACAGGAACATAAGATAGGATGTAGGGTTTACAAATGTGACACTATAGGAGAAGGAAGGTGGTATCATAACTTATTCCTCCTTAATGGAAACTTCCTAAACTCTAACATAGATTGAATCTTCAAATACATTAGTTTTATAAGAGATTGTGGAAATGTATACAACGTTCTTATATAGCATAAACAAGCACTTTGATAACACAAACTTGGTTACTTTGTTTGATGGAGTGTGTGTAAATTAATGTTTTTATTGTGTTGATGTTGAACTAGATCATTGATGAGCTTGATGAAACTTTAATTTTCACACCAAAGTGTGGTTGGATTCCCTTTCTACAAATCAAAATTTGAAAGCATCTTCCCGCAACAACTTCTTGAGTTGAACTAATTATTCCTTGATACTCTACTTCTACTAAAGAAAGAGAAAGAACTTATTGCTTCACAAGCTCAAGTGATAGGTCCAAAACCACAACTAAAAATATAACCTATGGTATATTTTTTATCACTAAGGTCACCAGCTAATCTGTAAACTGCCATGGATATTTCACTGGATAGTTTGTTACAACATATCTGATACAAATTTACCGAAATATGAAAATCTATAGTTTAAGGGATAATTTTGTATATAATTTTTCATCATTAATTTATTGTGTTCTTATTATGCATACAAAATATTAAAATTCAAACAATGTCGAATAAGATATAAATAATCACTCACAAACCATAATACACCAACATATGATATGGTAAACCATTTTTGGATAATACCCAACTGGAAGGTGAGCTTGCTCTAATTTATCATTCTCTTAATGGCAAAATGGTGCAAATACAAAGGAGTGAGACCTTTCACCCATGGGTTTATATGGAACAAAAAACCTCTATGTTATTCCTTGTCTCTCTCCAATCTCATCTACTCTCCTCAACTATGGAATAAAATGCACTAAAATAGAACACATATATTTTCCTCCTAGTACCCCAATTATAACACAACCCGATAGTCAACTAGGGGTTAAATATGACCCACTCAACCCTTAATATGAGTTACAACTAGAATCTTCTAGAGTCTTCTTCATCACAGTCACGTGGCTAGCTCATTCTCCATTAGTAATGGGACTAATGTGACATCCTCTCAAACCATGGTGGTCAAAATAATAAGGTCAACTTCCAGGTGGAAATATTTTTTGCATAAGAACTCCATTTGAGTTATTTCTTATGTTGGAAAAAAGATACTGTAGAATATAACCATGCAGTTTAGAATAAGTGAGAGTTTTTAGGCTCCAAAAAAATTTAAGAAATTCCTTAAATTACCTCTAAAAGGTTTGAACCCCTAGTTCTCCAAACTAGGACCTATTGGTAAAAATGGTCCTATGAGTTGATTCCTCCTATCTTTCCACTCTACAAGGATAAATATGGATGAAAAATAATATAGTGATACAATAAAACCCATGCGTCCCCATTTTGGTAGGATTTTAGTTCACAAAATATTCTACTAAATAAGATGAGGGAAATTTTCCTCTACCTTCTCCCATGAGTGCTAGCCTTGCTTGGAAGCTATCCTTTCAACCTGATCTTCCTTATCAGGTGCTCAGTATTTAGCTCAAAAATCAAAGTTCTTAGAATGGCTTGAAACCTAAATGACCATGTCCATCTCATAAAAACGATCCTAATGCAACTCATTTCATTGAAAACCGAGTTCGTATGAGAAAGTTATTATGTTATAATCGTTTTACTAAACAGACGAAATTCGCAAAAATAAAATGCCCAGTCACTGCATAGTCAGCGGTTTGTACTATTGACATGGCAGGTGACTATGCATGGTTAATGGTTGTTAATGGTGAATCACAGGTGGAAAAGTGGCATCATTTCATTGGGTTTCAGGTGGTGTGTTAGATGCGTTTCTATTGGTTCATTTTGGGCCAATGGAAGAATGCCACACGGAAAGCCTGAAGGTCACCACGTGGCACCTCCCAAAGGCTTTCATAGTCTCGACAGTGGAAAAAACTTTCATTGTGGAGGCCGGAGTCGAACTGGCGACCTCTGGCATACCATCCAGAAGTCCTAACCACCTCCAATACACCGTGTTTCTTACCATATCAGTTCTCCGCATTAATTTAAAGTGTAACAGTTATGGGGTTGGTGGTTAGGGGAGGGCTAGCTTGCAGACCAGCCCTCCCCCATGTGAACTCATTATTGTTAACCGCAAATAGTTTTATATATTGACAGATTCAACGTTCCAACTACCACAAACGGTTCCGCATGTGATCGCAACAACATAACGTGATTACGGTTATGAAACTACAATGACCTCAACCCACAAACAAAATTGCTACGGTAAGTGCTAACCATATGTGAACATGGTTGCGGTTAATTCCATGATTAGTTAACTCCAGCGGATAGTTCCAAATGTTAACATTTGTAACACCGCATGTGAACACAATTGCCATAATCCCTAACAGTTAGCCACTCCGACAACTCTGACTCCAGCAGTTAATGCGATATTAACATCGCATGTGAACACTACATCAAAACCGCCAGATATTATGGTTTCAGTTAATGCTAATTATGGGATTATATTAATTAATATGAGTTTAAAGCTAATAAGCGCAGTTTAACACTAGTTAACTCCAAGTTTAATTTAGCAGAAGTTTGGCGGTGCCCCCAAATTTGGGCCTGCCTCCAAATTTATCGCACTAACTGGAGTCATTGTAGATTTAGCGGAACTTTTCAAGGAAAAGATTGACTGAGTCATAGAGAAGGAAATTTTCGACCAAATTGAGCTTAGGAAGAGGTGTTTTGGGCTAGATTTGGACATTCTGAACACATTGGTGTAGGTATCAAGAGCCATAGAGCTTTTTAAAACAACATTTTTCCACATTGAACTAATATAGAGGCCCAAGCCATGGAAGCTAGACAAAGGAGATGTAGCCTAGAAGGGGTGAACTCCTTCATCAAAACACTGTGTTAAAGTGTCTCTTTGATGGTTTTATGTACTTTGAATGTATTTTGTTCAATATTTGTGTTTGAAGCTATTTTTCTCATGAAAGTCATTTTAAACTTAAGGAAATTTACCTGATTGCATACACAAACAACTAATGAAACCTCAGTACAAGAAGCAATAAGAAAGCATATGTTTAGAAATTTGTAATTTTTATTAGCACAACAAAACTAATCATACAAAAATAGATCAAGTTGGTATCGTAGAAAAGGTTGAATTTCTTGATTGCTTGAGTTTATGCAATTATGGTTTTAATTGTTGCAAAATTGAGATGCTTACAAGGTTAAAGTTGCAGAAAGGAGAAGGGAAGTTATTGGTAGGAACTCTTGAGATAATGACTAGAAGAAGGAGAGCCACAAGGCCACAATCTCCACCACCCAAAGTTCAAATTCCAGATGCACTTGAAACTCCTCAAGCTTTTCCTTCAACTGAGATTGAAGAGGTACAAGCAATACCAGTTTCTGAGTCTGAATCCACATCCATTATGTCCGGAGAAAGAGAACCTGAAGGTCCTTCTTCTAATGATGAAGAATTCAAGAAAACTTTCTATACTTTGATTGAGATGGTTAAAGTCATCTATGAAGAGAGGAACACTAGAATGGTTGTAGATAGTTCTAAACCTCCACATGGAGAAGGAAGCCAGAGGATAAAAAAGACGAGAAGAAGGATTCCAAAGGGAATGGTGGAAAGTCACCTCCATCTCCACCATCCTCATAATCTTCCTCATCATCTTCATCATCTCACACATCATCTTCCACTACCACCACTAAAATTTCCCATACTCATTCAAAAACCCCAAAAGGAAAGACTCGTTTACTTAAATTCGACATAAAATTCGAACTTCCCATGTACAATGGGCAGGTGAATGTAGAAAAGTTGGACTATTGGATTCGACAGTTGGAGGTACATTGCAGAATTCATAACCTTCAAGAAGATGACATAAAAATTGAGTTGGCTTCACTGAGGCTAGAAGGAGCTGCATTAGTTTGGTGGGAAGCAAAGACTCAAAAGGAAATGCAAATCCATGGTAAGATATCCATCACTTGGGTCGAATTTATTTCTACAAGTAAAAGTCAGTTTTATCCTTTAGCCTATATTCAAAAATCCATTATGAGTTGGTAGAAATTTAGGCAACTTAAAGGGTAAACAATCCAAGATTATACATAGGAGTTTAGGAAAAGGGCTTTGTTGTTAGGAGTGAATTTGAATTCCCAATGTACACTGCTGAAATATATTAGGGGTTTACATTCCTATTTGAAACATACTATCCTTATGTTCAATACAAACAATTTGGATGAGGTATGCGTGCAAGCCACACACCTTAATTCTAGACGAAAGAACATTCAGGAAGAGGGTAGTAAGAGGAAGCCATTCAAGGGTAAGGAAAAATAGAAGGGTGAAAAATGGAAGGGAAAGAAGAATGCAAGTGTGAAGAAAGAAGGGGAGAAAATCACATGCAAACATTGTTCCAAAGAGGGGCATGATGAAGCCCACTACTGGAAATTGCATCCTGAATTAAAGCCTAAGAAACAAAACAATAAGGGAAAACAAAAGATGATCACTACCACACAACATGACTTTGGTTCAGATTCTGGTGACGAGACCAAGATTTCAGCCATGGTTACAAAAGGAAAAGAAACGGTTGCAATCACTACTTCATCACATAGTCAAAACAACACTCCAAATGAAGAGTCAAGAATAGAGTTGTTTCACGTAAGAGTGATTTCAAATCATACAAAGATTGATGCATTATTTGATAGTGGGTCACAATCAAACTTGATTTCATAAGACTTGGTAAAAAATTAAACCTTGAAATTATACCTCATCATAAGCCATATCCATTGGGTTGGATAGTTAACAATGCAAACTTACAGGTTACAAGGAAGTGCTTATTCAAGTTCGCCATTACTAAAAAGTTCATTAATGAAGCTGAGTTAGATGTAGCTCCACTTGACATCTCAGGAATCATTTTGGGTAGTCCTTATTTGTGTGATAGGAAAGAAGTATTGTATTGCCTATTAGTGTTAGTATTTGCATGCTTCAATCAGGGATAAAAATTTTCTCTTTGCATTTTCATTTTAGGGGTCACATACTGACAATTTTACATCATTTCATTAGGTCATGTCAAACTGATCCACTGATGGTTGTCTTCTCTTTAGAAAATCTTAATTTGTCCCTTGTAGAGTATACTTGCTGACCCTTCTTCAGGTTGTCTTCAGTTATGGTTTCATGGTCAATTTGCAATCATGCTTTCATTAGGTCATAGGGCATGTTTTCATTAGGTCTTAGGGTTTCATCACCAAGGTCAAGAGCATGATTTAAAAGTGTAAATAAAGGTCAGCAAGGGTATGAGGATGATAAATAAGTCAAACATGATGGCTTGTAGGTCATAACCACTGAATAATTATCTTTTAACCTAATGTAATTTTCACCTCAAAAACATGTTTTTGAGGTGAAAACAGAGTATTTTGAGTTAATTTGTATTTCTTATGTAATTTTAAGTCACTATATGTAATAAATGATCCCAGCTACACCAAAGCATCTCTCCTTGCTGCAAGACAAAGAAACACTGCAAAAATCAGTTCAAGTTGAGCATTATCCACCTGAAAAGAAACAAAGAAGAAAAGGCATTAAAAACAGAGTTTTGAAGAAGGACAAGAAACACTAGAAAGAGGGTTTTTCAAGTGAAAAAACAAAATCTACTCCTATTTAAGCTCTCACATTTCATTTTCAAGTTCATCATTCTCATTTGGCAAGAAAGGAGTCAAAAAGTGAGAAGGGGCAAGGCTGAGTGAGTTTTGGGCGAAGGAGAGTTGGTGCCGCGCTTCTGGAGGGTGGCGCTATGCTTCTGGAGCAGTGGTGGAGTGGCATTGTGCGTAGGCAAATTGGCACTACGCGTTTCAGGCAGGTAGAATGGCACTGCGCGTTGAGGCCCCGCGTTGCGCGTTTGGCAATTTTCCTAGTGTAAATTTACACTACGCTGCACTTCTAGTGTGGCACTACACGTCTGTGCACCAGCGTTGTGCGTTGAGCAGAAGCCCTCAAACTTCCAACAAACTTTAAAATTGTTCTCTCTTACCTTCATTGCAAGTAAGTTGACCTCATTTGTTGTAGTTTTGGTTTACATATCAACATCTTAAGCATCATTTTCCATGATAAATATAAAACCCTAAATTTTCCCCTAGTTTTGCCTAAAACCCTAAACCCCAATTATCATTCCTTCCTCCTATCACCTATCCTACAGCTCTAAACTCTTTCCCTATCCCTATTTCCCTATCCCCTTATCCCTTTATCCCTTTATCCCTATTCCATAACATCCCTATCCCTTTTTATCCCTCTTCCAAAAGGGCAATTTCTCAAACAAACAACCTCTCCCTCTCTTTTTTATTATTCCTACTCCTTAATTCATTTTCTAGCCCATAATCTCATCTCCCATCCCCTCACTCCTAAAACACTTTCACTCATTCCCTTCATACAACCTCAACCCTGCAAACATGGACAGAGAGGACCAAGACTATGAGGAGGAGGAAAACACAGGCAGTGACACCTCAGCAGATAGAGCTAGGAAGCAGTGAAAACCACACAAGGGAGGCAGGATTATCATAGAAGAGCCATAAGACCTTAGGGAATTGCAGGCCTCTAAGTTGGTTGTCACATGTTTCAGATATCTTGGCTACTATGAGTTTTGTGAGTAGGTAGAGAGAGTTCAACACCACCCTAAGCTCACCAGACTTTTTGTAGCTCATCTTCAGGACAACAAGGTGACTCTTGCTGGGGTAACATTCACAGTCTCACCCTCCATCATTTCAGATGCAACTAGGATTCCGAATGTAGGGGAGAAGTGGTACAAGGCCCAGGACCTAGATGAACATTATTATGAGCCTTATATCAAACCCCAGTATAGAAATGAGGTGAAGAGACTTTTTCCTTTTAGATTTCTTGAAGACAAGTATGTCCCCATGATGAAAATCATCATGAAGTATTTCACTTGTGAGGGCAGATTTTCCAGGTTGTACACCTATCACATCAGGATCCTCATGCATTTTACTAGGGTGAGGATGTTAAATCTCCCTTACTTCTTGTTCAGGAATATTGAGAAGATGGATCATTTTGTCCAGAAGAATCCATACTGTCAACAGATGAGCAATCTCTATCACTATTCCCTGATCAAGATGATTGTGCTTCATCATCTTAGCCTCCTCAACATCTCTCGAGAGACATTTATCGCTCATGACATCTTCAGGGGTCCTCAAATTCCTCTACCAGTGTCTCAAGAAGTAGGGGGGCCTTCTAGCAGTATTCAGGTGAAAACAGATGAGGAGGCCAAAGAGACTAGTATTGAGGTGCCCATGACTTACATGACATATCAGAGGGGCACAAGGATATTATTTGCAGCCGATAGGGAAGTGTTTGCTCCATGGGATGTGGAAGGGACCTTGCCTTCTTCACCAACCCATAGGCAAGTGTTCGCTCCATGGGATGTGGAAGGGACCTTGCCTTCTTCATCAACACAACAAGTAAAGGTGCAGCAGCTGCACAAAGGGAAGAAAAAGATGTCAGAGGAGAGTTTTGATGATGAGGAGGAAAGAGACTTTGGCTTGACTGAGCATGATGAGCCGGAGCAGCATTATACTCATCATGGAGTGGAAATAATTGACTTAGAGGCTCAGGATGAAGAAACCATAAAGGACATCATCATACAAGAAAAGGAGGCTCAAGTACAAGATCTGATGGACAATTTGGAGAGTGCCAAGTATGTCATCATATATTTGGAACAAGGAAATAAGTAGTTGAGTGACAAACAAGTCCTCATGGAGTTGGAACTGCTCAAGATAAAATGACAAAGTGACAAAGAGGCATAGGTCACTTTGACTCCCATTGAGAAGGAGATTGAAGATGATAGAGAGACTTGGCTAGAGAGAGTCAACTTGCACCTTGAGAAGCTACTACAGAAGGCCAATAGAGACAATCAGATGATCAGACACATGGCCTATCATTATAGGACCCAAAACAAGATTTGCAACATGAGGGTCAAAAAGATGAACGCTAGGCTTAGGCGGGCTTTGAAAGGCAAAAAGGAGGAGGATAGGCTTAGGTTTCTTACTGAATCTTCCTTGGCTCATTAGGACACTTGATGACAGTGCTTCTCACCAATTTTGGGCAAGTTTGGAAGAAATTTTGTCATTTCCAAATTTTGAAATTTAACACAGAGGAAAACTGCCTAAATGGGTAGTGCCACTAGCGCTGCGCTTTTCCTAGGGGAACCCAAATGAGAAATGGTTTGCATTTTTCGATTCAGATTGATGAGGACATGCACCCTAGATATTTTCAAAGTTTTGGGGGCAGAATTGGACCACCAAAAGGTCAAAAAACACCCTAAAAATGACCTTTCTACCACTTTTTAGACACACGGAATTAGTCATTTAGAATCAAGTTTTGAGGGGTCAAATGAACTTCAAATGCATAAATTTTAGATTTTTTGGAAAGTCAACTTGAATACCTTTCCAATGAGATATCACGAGCTCAATTTGGATGATGGGAAGGCCTCCAAAAGGGACCTGAAAGTGGCGCTGCGCGTTGGGCCAGTGGCGTTGCGCGTAGGGCAGATTTTGCTCATGATGCCTATTTTTCTAGTTTTTACTATGTTCTTAGATTCTCTCTCATGGAGGTTGATTTACCTTTGGAAATGATGACTTGGAATGTAACTATGATAGATAAATAGTAATAGAGGGTAGATTCATTACCTTAGAAGTAAGTTTGAGCTCAAATGAATCAGTTTTTCACTTTTAGAGGCAAGTTGTTAAGATGCCTATATTCCCGTTTCTTGTTCAGTGTTGGTTAGATTAGCTACTCATCTTAGGGATTCGATCCCTGAGGATGGGAGGAGGTTGAATTCATGTCTATATCTTCTTCTTCTTTCTCATTGTAAAGGGTTGGACTTAGCTGGATGCTCAAAACTTGATTGTACACCATTTGTAGCAGTTTAGCAGGAGATTAATAAGAATCACAACTATTTTTATGGGATCCAGGTGGTATGGAGTTTCAGTACAGTTTCTTCTTTCGTGATCATATGTTAATGTGTTTTATTTATTCTATTATTCATTTCATTGCTTCTAGTTGAATGTTTTCAAGTTGATAGGAAAAATTCATTACATCAGTGCTCTGCCTTGGGAAACCATTCACCATTTCATGTTTTCTGTAGTCTAGGAAGGATCCATTGTTTTCACATGCTCTTCTTAGCTTCTCACCAGTCTAAAAAATCTCACCTCATCAAGCTCTAGAGTGCTAAAGCCTATGCCTACCTTGCCACATTGAACACCATATAATTATGACCTAATTCCCTAGCCCTAAATTGTCCAGCTCCTCCTAATCCGACAAAACCCCTCCAAAATCCAATCAATATTTTGAGCTACTATACCTAGTCTAATATCCTTTACCTGATCCAGTCATCTTGGCTGAGATCCTTATGGAGAGAGCCCTCTCCTGGCCTAGTAGGGCTAGCTACTTGGCTAAGCGTGGTTTGTGGTTACCCTGGCATTGCCTTCCTTCAGCCTAAGGTTCAATCCAGGTGATAACATAGTGGCGACTCCACTAGGGATGAAAGACTAATCACCCCAGTAATATCTTTCATTTGAATTCTTAAGCTTATGGATGATGAGTTTTAGAATTTACTAGGCTGAATTGGAAAGTTGTAAAGCAATATATAAAACTTCAAAATTTGAGCACATTGGCTTCGAGAAAGTACACTAGGGCCAATCTAGATCCAAACCCTGCCCCAGTAGTGGATAATCCTAATCTGATTTCAAGAAGACTCAAAAGACAAGAAAGTTTAGTCAGTCCCACACCTTCAATAAAAGTAGATTCTTGCCCTAATGAGTGGTTGTTTTTAGAAGACCTCCCCTTTGATTTGTCGTTTGACCTTTCCCTATTTAGAACTAGGTCTGAAAGTGCACTTGACGACATAGTTCTAGATCTAGAGTTTATTGCAGATCTCGAAGTCCAAAAGGAAAACCGGTCAATTGATGAGTATATCCTAAATTCCCCTCAATCATCCCTCACTATTGCTAAGATCCATGAGCTTTTTGAACCAGTGTCCACTACCCTTAGTTCATCATTATTCCCTTCAACCTCTGAAGTTCATTCCCCGCCTCCATTCATACCTTCACTTCCCCATAAACCTATCATTCCCCATCAATCACCTATTCCTCCGAGTTCTCCATCAACTACTAATAGCCTGATCCATGCTTTGAATCCACATCGAGTTATGGCTGCCTGGTATGCACCCCTTGTTTTACCTCAGAATCTTGGTGCCATGCACGCTGATTATAAAACCAAGATACCTTTCTGTGATGCCACTCAAATCATTACAAGGCAGCAACATGTTGATAAAATGAATGATTTCTTTGACCTCCATGAAGTATAAATTGAAGATGTGATAATGAGATTGTTTGTTCCAAGCTTTGGAGGTGAAGTTCGAAAATGGTTCAGATCTTTACCAGTAGCTTCTATCACCACTTTTCCAATCCTTCATAGGAAATTCCTGGATCAGTGGAAGGTGAAGAAGAATCCACTTCAGATTTTGTCTGAGTATGAGAACATCAAAAGAAATGTCAGCGAGAGTGTGCAATACTATTGTGTGAGGTTTAATGCAGTATACAATGCTATTCCTACTAACATCAAACCACCAGAGGGATTGGCTTTGCTCAAGTTTCTAGACGGTTTCGATGTTGATATGGCATATCAGTTGCGGGAACGTGATCCTACCACACTAGAAGACATGCAAAAGAGTGTTGTGAGTGTAGAAGCAAACTTGTTGGCCAAAAGAGAAAGAATGAGATTTGAGAAAAGAGTGACCATAAAAGAAGAAGCATCTACTTCAGATGTAAATATGGATACATTGATTCGAACAGTGGAAAGGATGGTTGACCGGTTAACCATCACAGATAGACCTGAAACTCCAATCCGAAATCCAAGTTTTAGAGGACAACAGCAACCCCAATTCTGAATCAAGCAGAGAGAATAGAAGGCACCAGAGAAACCAATGCAACAACAGTAGATCAGAACTCCCTTACAGCAGAATTATGTTCAAGGAATGGAAGAAGAAGATGAGGAAGATTTGGTAATTTAAACAAATCAATTTTCCACTGCTGATGGTATGCCTATATTTCTAACCAAAGATGAAGAATACGCAGAAGTTATAGACATTCAAAGGGATGAAGATTACATCTTAGCAAATGATGTGGTTTTGGAGGCTGAATTTGATGATTATCAGCGTGGTTATATGAATGCTTTGACTGCACAGTAGAGGCAGTATTCTTTAAGGAGTAGAGATGTACCAGTCAATCCCATTCAGAAAAGAAAGGATGTGCAATCAAAGAATGATTCCTCAAACACTCAGAAGAAAGGGAAAGAGCTTGCTGATCCGAATCGCAGCAAGGTACCATCAATAAGTGTCACTGCAAGTAAGAATAACAATCAGAAAAAAGATAGTGCAACAAAAGAGCAAGTAGATAAGAAGGACATTGGTGTCAAAGAGGTAGAAAAAGTTTCATCCTTTAATTTAGAAAGTGAAATTGCTAAATTAAAAGTGTCCATTCCTTTGACTGAGCTTGTTAAGAATAGCAATTATAAACACCATGTATCTAGAATATTGCAAATTGATCCTTTGTCAGACATTGTGAATGTCGAGGATGATCATCTTGAACTCATTTTTGGCCTAGCCATAGAAGGTCAACCTGAAGATAGTGAAGTTCCTCCCTTTTATTTGAGTCTTAGACTACATGAATATATTCTCCATAATGCTATGTTAGATTCTGGAGCTTCCCACAATTTGATGCCTAAAGCCATTATGGAAAATTTGGGCCTGGATATTGCCCGAAAATATCATGATTTGTACTCTTTTGACTCCAGTAGAGTTCGTTGCATTGGTCTTATCAAAGATTTGGTGGTTTCTTTAGATCAAATCCCAGCCAAAAATGTCTTGATGGATGTGGTAGTTGTTGATATACCACCTCAATTTGGTATGCTCTTATCTAGATCGTGGGGTGCTAAACTCAAAGGCACTTTACAACTTGACTTCTCTTATGCTACCATCCCTGTTTTCGGTCAATTGAGGAAGTTGTACCGGGAAAAGAAAATGAAGTACATGATCACTAGTAAAGAGAAGCCTGTGAATCATCCAATAAATGTTGTACATACTGATTTAGAGTCCTTTGTTTTGTACTCTGATAGTGGATTGAATGATGTAGATATTCAACTTGTAGAAGTAGATGATGTACTAGAAATTTCCAAGAATTTTAGAGCAGTTCTTAATCAAGAAAAAGAAAAAATAGCAAGTTCTTCTGAGTAGCCTACACAACAACAAAAGGTCAGTGAAGAGCAAAAAAATGAAGTAATCAGCCAAGGTAAGGTAGAGAAAGAAATAGAATTTCAGCATCTAGAAGATGAAGCCAGCCTTTGGAGCATGGACTTCGATGGCGCTGTGGGTAAGGATGGTGTTGGTATTGGAATTTGGATTCGAAGCCCTGCTTTCCAGCCTACCAAAGTCCCAAGTAATGTTAGAGTATGTTCCTACAAGTTAGCTTTTGATTTCTCTAATAATGAAGTGGAGTATGAGGCTTTGATTACAGATCTTAAAATTTTGATGAAACTAGATGTGAAAAGGATTTCTGTTTATGGTGATTCAGAGCTAGTGATTAAAAACTTAAAGGGAGAATATCAAGCAAAACATTCGCGGATGAGAGCCTACAGAAATGCAGTTCTGGATATTTTGAGGATGTTTCCTGAATATACCTTGACAACAGTACCCTGGACTCAAAACATCATTGCAGATTCACTCGCCACTGCGTCTAGCAATTTGAAGATTCCAATGAATTCTAGCAATAAATTCGAAATTCATGTCAAACATAGGCCTGCTGTACCTGATAATTTGAGGTATTGGAAAGTTTTTTGGGATGACAATGAAATTAATGCCTTTTTTCAAAATGAAGGAAAGTTTAAGAATGCTTCTGTTGATGATGTTTTTTATTCCGATGAACAAGAGATTGGGGTAAATCAGATGGAGGTTTTATAGCTGAAGGATAATATTATACCTAGAGGTCTCATACCTTTAGAGGAGCTTTTTGATCAGGATGATGTGGCAAGAAAATTGAGCTTGGTTCCTATGGACAAAGGAGTTGAAGATGTAAGTCTTGGAACAACTGACAAGCCCAAGCTTGTAAAGTTATCAAAAGCATTGTCTCCTGAATATTCTGATGTTTTTGCATGGGATTATTCAGATTTGAAGGTGTACGACAAGGATATCATTCAGCATACCATTCCTATCAAGCCGGATCAAAAACGTTTTAGACAAAAGTTGAGAAGAATCAATCCAAATCTATTTCCATCCATCGAGAAAGAGGTAAATAGATTGTTTAAAGCTGGCATCATTGTTCTAATTAGATTTTCTGACTGGATTTCAAATTTGGTCCTAGTATGAAAGAAGACCAAAGAAATAAGGTTGTGCATCGATTTTCGGAACCTCAACAAAGTGTCCTTAAAGGATAATTACCCTCTTCCTAAGGTGGACCATATTTTGCAAAGAGTAGTTGGAGCATCACAAATGTCACTACTTGATGGTTACTCAACCTATAATCAAATCTTGGTGCATGAAAAAGACCAAGACAAAACTGCCTTCACAACACCTTGGGGAACTTTTCAGTATGCCAAAATTCCATTTGGATTGAAGAATGTTGGAGCCACTTTTCAGCGAGTGATGGACATAGCTTTTTCTAATGAGAAGGATGTTTTCTTGGTTGTTTATTTAGATTATTTGACAGTATTGTTTGGTTCTGATGATGAGCATTTGCACCACTTGAGAATTGTCTTTCAGAAATGTAGGAAGTTTAGGATTTCTCTAAACTCTAAAATGTGTCTTTTTGCCATGGACGAGGGTAAGCTCCTTGGTCATATAATTTCTAAAGATGGTATTTGCATTGACCCTTCAAGGGTGGAGGCAATCTAGCATATAGACTTTCCACGCAACAAAAAGGAGATTCAGGTTTTCAATGGTAAGTTGAATTTCTTATGTAGATTTATACCAAATTTGGCTGAGCATTTATGTGAAATAACTAATATCTTGAAAAAGGACAACACTGTGAAATGGACTGAGGATGCCATGAAATCATTCAATTTGGTAAAGTTTGCTTTGACTACAACCCCAGTCTTGATTACTCTTGATTATACTCATGATTTTATTATATTTTCATTTGCATCTGAGCACACCATGGCTGTGGTATTGATGCAAAAGAGGGATCAGGTGGAGCAACCCATTGCTTTTTTCAGTAGGACTATTTGAGATGCTACCTTGCATTACAATATCATTGAAAAACAAGCGCTGGCTCTTATAAAAGCATTGAAGGATTTCAGAGTATACATTCTGCATTCACATACTATAGCATATGTTCCTAACGCAACAGTCAAGGATGTTTTCATGCAAACTGATCCAGAGGAAAGAAGAGGTAAGTGGATAGCAGAAATGTTGGAGTATGATCTTGAGATTAAAACTACCAAACTAATCAAAGGACAAGGCTTGGCAAAACTGATGGTTGAATCAAATCTGCATGCTCTAGACATAAATCTCATTGCAACAATGTCAGAGGACGAAGATGGTGGCTCACTCATTCAAGTATCAGAAATGTTTCTCAAATCACCTTGGTATTCTAATATAGTTTATGTTCCTCAACATCTTTCACCTCCTCCTGGAATGTCAAGAAGTAAAGTTAGATCACTAAAACTAAAGTCTACAAAATTCTGCATTTTAAATAGTGCTCTCTATTGGAAAGATCCGGGAGGAGTTCTTCTTAATTGTTTGGTTGAAGATGAAGCCCAACAGGTAATGAATGATTTTCATAGAGGTGATTATGGCGGTCATTTGTTTTGGAAAACAACAACTAACAAAGTGTTGAGAGCAAGATATTATTGGCCGACCTTGTTTTTAGATTTATATAAGACAGTGATGGGCTGCCATGAATGCCAAGTTTTTCAAGGAAAAAGGAAGTTTCTTCCTCCTCCTTTGAAGCCAGTTGACATAAATGCACCTTTCCAGCAGTGGGGACTTGATTTCATAGTTGAAAGCCATCCCACATCATCAACACAACACATATGGATTTTGATAGTTACCGATTACTTCACCAAGTGGATTGAGGCCATTCTGACAAGGCAAGCCACGGACATGGTAATTATCTAATTTTTAGAATCTAATATCTTGTCTCATTTTGGTTTCCCTCACAAGATTATAACAAATAATTCAGGAGCATTTAAGTCCAAGAAGATGGTCGATTTTTGCAACAAGTACAATATTACATTGGGTCATTCCATGACATACTACCCACAAGGCAATGGGCTGGTTGAATCATCAAATAAATCCTTGGTGAACATTATTAAGAAAATGGTGGAGGCAAACAAGAAGAATTGGCATCGAAATCTTGTTAATGCCTTGTGGGCTGACAAAGTGAGCAGCAAGAAATCCATAGGTATGTCACCTTTTGAGTTGGTTTATGGTACTGATACAATATTTCCTACATCACTTGTAGTCCTAGTCATGAGATTGTTACAGGAAGTTGGTAGCGAAGAGGATGATATTCAGTGCAGAATTAATCAAATGATTCACCTTCAGCAAACAAGGGAAGAGGTTTCCCAAAACACTTTTCGGTTGCAAGAGAAGATAAAGAAGATTTATGACCGCAAAACCAAAGCAGAAAAGTTTCAGCTAGAAGATGTAGTGCTGCGGTGGGATGCACGGAATGAGGAAAAGGGAAAGCATGGTAAGTTTGACAATTTATGGAAAGGACCGTATAAAATCTCAGCTTATCGAGGACAGAATGCATTTTTGTTAAAGGAAATGGATGGTCAGGATTGTTTAGGAGGGCCAGTGAATGGTAGGCTCCTGAAGCACTACTACTTTTGAGGTTGTTCCCTAAAGTTACTTCACCTTCATTGTATATACCAGTTTGCTTTTTCTTGCAAGTTTTCAAGTACACTGTCATCTGAGCTTGGGGCCCGAAGTGAAGGCTATAAAGTTTGAATGATTAGTGTCAAGTTTGGTTGATTTGGTTTATAGTCAAGTTTAGAGTCAGTTTGGTTGTGAGTCAATTTTCAGTTTGTATTGAGTCATTTTTCACTTTTTTGTTTTGACCGTATTGCCCAATGGATGAGGCACTTGGTCTACGGTGTTCTTGATGGCTCCAAGGAGTTGCCATCCCCAATAAGGCCAATGTTAGTGTCAGTATCTGCATACTTCCATGAGGGATCAAATTTTGCTCTTTGTATTTTCATTTAAGGGGTCCCATATTGAAAATTTTACATCATTTCATTAGGTCATGTCAAACTGATCCACTGATGGTTGTCTTCTCTTTAGAAAATCTGAATCTCTCCCTCATAGAGTATACTTGCTGACCCTTCTTTAGGTTGTCTTCAATTATGGTTTCATGGTCAATTTGCAATCATACTTTCATTAGGTCATAGGGCATGTTTTCATTAGGCCATAGGGTTTTATCACCAAGGTTAAGAGCATGATTTAAAAGTGTAAATAAAGGTGAGCAAGGGTATGAGGATGATAAATAAGTCAAACATGATGGCTTGTAGGTCATAACCACTGAATAATTATGTTTTAACCTAATGTAATTTTCACCTCAAAAACATGTTTTTGAGGTGAAAACAGAGTCTTTTGAGTTAATTTTTATTTCTTATGTAATTTTAAGTCATTATATGTAATAAATGATCCCAGCTAGACCAGAGAATCTATCCTTGTTGTAAGACAAAGAAACACTACAAAAATCAATTCAAGTTGAGCATTATCCACCTGAAATGAAACAAAGAAGAAAAGGCATTAAAAACAGAGTTTTGAAGAAGGACAAGAAACATTAGAAGCAGGTTTTTCAAGTGAAAAATCAAAATCTACTTCTATTTAAGCTCTCACATTTCATTTTCAAGTTCATCATTCTCATTTGGCAAGCAAGGAGTCAAAAAGTGTGAAGAAGAGGCAAGGCTAAGTGAGTTTTGGGCTAAGGAGTGGCGTTGCGCATAGGAATATTGGCGCAGCATGTTTTAGGCAGGCAAAGTGGCGTTGTGCCTTGAGAGCTTGGTGTTGTGCATTGAGGCCCGGTGTTGCGTGTCTGGCAATTTTCCCAGTGTAATTTTACACTGCTCTGCGCTTCTAGGGTGGCGCTGCACGTTTGTGCACCGGCGCTGCACATTGAGCAGTAGCCCTCAAAATTCCAACAAACTTCAAAATTGTTCTCTCTTACCTTCATTGCAAGTAAGTTGACCTCCTTTTCTGTAGTTTTTGTTTGCATATCAACATCTTAAGCATCATTCTCCATGATAAATATGAAACCCTAAATTTTCCCCTAGTTTTGCCTAAAACCCTAAACCCCAATTATCATTCCTTCCTACTATCACCTTTCATATAGATCTAAACTCTTTCCCTATCCCTCTTTCCATATCCCTTTATCCCTATTCCATAACATATCTATCCCTTTTTATCCCTCTTCCCAAAGGGAAATTTCTTAAACAAATAAGCCCTCCCTCTCATTTTTATCATTCCTACTCATTCATTCATTTTCTAGCCCATAAGCTCATCTCCCATCCCCTCACTCCTAAAACACTTTCACTCATTCCTTTCATATAACCTCAACCCTGCAAACATGGACAGAGAGGATCGAAACTATGAGGAGGAGGAAAACACAAGTAGTGACACCTCAGCAGATAGAGCTAGGTAGTAGAGAAAACCACACAAGGGAGGCATGATTATCAAAGAAGAGCCATAAAACCTTAGGGAATTGCAGGCCTCTCAGTTGGCTATCACATGTTTCAAATATCTTGGCTGCTATGAGTTTTGTGAGTAGGTAGAGAGAGTTTAACACCACCTTGAGCTCACCAGACTTTTTGTAGCTCATCTTCAGGTCAACAAGGTGACTCTTTTCGGGGTAAAATTCATAGTCTCACCCTCCATCATTTCAGATGCAACCAGGATTCTGAATGTAGGGGAGAAGTGGTACAAGGCCCAAGACCTGGATGAACATTATTATGAGCCTTATATCAAACCCCAGTAGAGAAATGAGGTGAAGATACTTTTTCCTTTCAGATTTCTTGAAGACAAGTATGTCCCCATGATGAAAATCATCATGAAGTATTTCACTTATGAAGGCAGATTTTCCAAGTTGTACACCTATCACATTAGGCTCCTCATGAATTTACCAAAGTGAGGATGTTAAATCTCCCTTACTTCTTGTTCAAGAATATTGATAAGATGGCTCATTTTGTCCAGAAGAAGTCATACCCTCAACAGATGAGCAGTCTCTATCACTATTCCCTGGTCAATATGATTGTGCTTCATCATCTTAGCCTCCTCAACATCTCTTGGGAGACATTTATCACTCATGACATCTTCAGGGGTCCTCAAATTCCTCCACCAGTGTCTCAAGAAGCAGGGGGACCTTCTAGTAGTTTTCAGGTGAAAACAGATGAGGATGCCAAAGAGACTAGTACGGAGGTGCTTGTGACTTACATGCCATATCAGAGGGGCACAAGGAGATTATTTGCAGCTGATAGGCAAGTGTTTGCTCCACGGGATGTGGAAGGGACCTTGCCTTCTTCATCAACACAACAGGTACAGGTGTAGCAGCTGCAAAATGGGAAGGAAAAGATGCCAGAGGAGAGTTTTGATGATGAGGAGGAAAGAGACTTTAACTTGACTGAGCATGATGAGACAGAGTAGTTTTGTACTCATCATGGAGTGGAAATAATTGACTTAGAGGCTGAAGATGAAGAAACCATAAAGGACATCATCATACAAGAAAAGGAGGCTCAAGTACAAGCTCTGATGGACAATTTGGAGAGGGCCAAGTATGTCGTCACATATTTGGAATGAGAAAAAAAGCAGTGGAGTGACAAACAAGTCCTCATGGAGCCGAAACTGCTCAAGGTAAAACAACAAAGTGACAAAGAGGCATAGGTCACTTTGACTCCCATGGAGAAGGAGATTGAAGATGATAGAGAGACTTGGCTAGAGAGAGTCAACTTGCACCTTGAGAAGCTGCTATAGAAGGCTAATAGAGACAATCAGATGATCAAACACATGGCCTATCATTACAGGACTCGAAACAAGATTTGCAACATGAGGGTAAAAAAGATGAAAGCTAGGCTTAGGCAAGCTTTGAAAGGAAAAATGGAGGAGGATAGGCTTAGGTTTCTTGTTGAAGCTTCCTTGGCTCATCAGGACACTTGATGATGGTGCTTCTCACAAATTTTGGGCAAGTTTGGAAGAAATTTTTTCATTTCCAAATTTTGAAATTTTACACATAGGAAAACTGCCTACCCAATCATCTGATATCTGATCTGATCTAACAAGTTCTGGATGTTGATAATTCATCCGGTGGCGTTGTGCTTTTCTTAGGGGCACCCAAATGAGAAATGGTTTGCATTTTTGGATTCAAAGTGATGAGGACATGCACCCTAGAGATTTTCAAGGTTTTTGGGGCAGAACTAGTCCACCAAAATGTCAAAAAACACCCTAAAATGACCTTTCTGCCACTTTTTGGACACACAGAAGCAGTCTTGGGAGAATCAAGTTTTGAGTGGTCAAATGAGCTTCAAATGCATAAATTATAGGTTTTCTGTAAAGTATATTTGAATACCTTTCTCATGAGCTATCATGTGCTCAATTTGGATGCCGGGAAGGCCTCCAAAAGGGACCTGAAAGTGGCGCTGCGCGTTTGGCCAGTGGCGCTGCGCGTATGGTAGATTTTGCTCAGGATGCCTATTTTTCCAATATTTTACTGTGTTCTTGGATTCTCTCTCATGGAGGTTGATTTACCTTTGAAAATGATGACTTGGAATGTAACTATGATTCATAAATAGCAATAGAGGGTAGATTCATTATTTTAGAAGTTAGTTTGAGTTCAAATGAATCAGTTTTTCACTTTTAGAGGCAAGTTGTTAAGATGCCTATATTCCTGTTTCTTGTTCAGTGTTGGTTAGATTAGCTACTCATCTTAGGGATTCGACCCCTGAAGATGGGAGGAGGTTGAATTCATGTCTATATCTTCTTCTTCTTTCTCATTGTAAAGGGTTGGACGTAGCTGGATGATCAGACCTTGATCATACACTATTTGTAGAAGTTTAGCAGGAGATTAATAAGAATTGCAACTATTTTTATGGTATCCATGTGGTATGGAGTTTTAGTACAGTTTCTTCTTCTGTGATCATATGTTAATGTGTTTTACGTATTTTGTTAATCATTTCATTGCTTCTAGCTGAATGTTTTCAAGTTGATAGGCATAATTCATTACATCAGTGCTCTGCCTTGGGAAACCATTCACCATTTCATGTTTTTTGCAGTCTAGGAAGGATCCATGGTTTTCACATGCTCTTCTTAGCTTCTCACCAGTCTAAAAAATCTCACCTCATCAAGCTCTAGAGTGCTAAAGCCTATGCCTACCTTGCCCCATTGAACACCTTGCAATTTTGACCTAATTCCCTAGCCCTAAACTGTCCAGCTCCTCCTGATCTGGCAAAACCCCTTCAAAATCCAATAAATATTTCAAGCTACTATACCTAGCCTAATATCCTTTACTTGATCCAGTCATCTCGGCTGAGATCCCTACAGAGAGAGCCCTCTCCTGGCCTAGTAGGGCTGGCTACTTGGCTAAGTGTAGTTTGTGTTTACCTTGGCATTGCCTTCCTTCATCCTGAGGTTCAATCTAGGTGATAACATTGCCATGAAAACAAATACATATTGCTCAAGAATGGGGTGGAGTACATTGTGAGAGCCCATCACAAAAAGATGAATATTTATTTGGTTAATGTAGGACAGATGAAAAGACTAGTAAATGCAAGTAAAATGTTTTTTCTTCTCATGATCAAGAAAAATAATGATATTGATTATGACTCTTTTGAAGGTTGTGATGATAAATTGAAATCATATTTGTTTGATGTGCTAAGAAAGCATGGAGAGATGTTTCAAGAACCCAAGTGGTTACCACCCAAGAGGGGAATTTGGCATGAGATTCAGTTGCAACAAGATGTTCTACTTCCGAACATTGGCATGTATCACATGTCGATTATGGAGAGCATAGAAATAAAAAAGAAAATTCAAGAATTGTTGAACAAAGGTATCATACACCCATCTACTTCGCCATGTGGTTCACCCATTGTCTTGGTGCCAAGGAAGGATGGAACTTGGTTCATGTGTGTGGATTTTCATGCACTAAACAAAATCACGGTAAAGAATCGTTATCCACTCCCAAGGATTGATGATTTTCTTGATCATTTGAGGTATGAAAAGTATTTCACTAAGTTAGCCTTACGAAGTGGTTATCATCAAGTTAGGATAGCTAAATAAGACATTTAGAAAACCACATTTAAAACTAAAAAAGGATTCTTTGAGTGGCTTGTTATGCCTTCTGGTCTTACAAATGCTCCAACTACTTTCATGAGGGTAATGAATGATGTATTGAGACCATTTCTAGATGAATTTGTCATTGTCTACTTAGATGATATCCTCATATTTAGCAAGTCAAGAGATGAACATGTCATGCATGTAAACAAAGTACTTGATGTCTTGAGAAAAGAACAATTGTTTTGAAATGTGTCGAAATGTGAATTTGTTAAGACTTCTTTAGTGTATTTGGGACACATTGTTGGAGGAGGTTAGATGAAGATCAACCCCTCTAAGGTTGAGGTCATTCTGTATTAGCCCAAGCCCAATACAGTTATAGAGGTAAGAAGCTTTTTAGGGGTAGCACAATATTGGAGAAAGTTTATTGCTAATTTTTCTTCCATTGTAGCTCCATTACATGCATTGGCAAGTGTCAAGAAAATATTCCATTGGGGAGATGTACAAGAGAAAGAATTTGATGCTTTGAAGAAAAAGATAAATTCAACACCGACATTGGCACTTCTAGATCTTAGACATCCATTCGAGATTCAAATGGATGTAAGTGATTATGCCATGGGACCAGTTCTATTGTAGCATGGTAGCCCATTTCATTTCATTCTGAAATTTTTAATGGAGCTATAACTAACTATCCCGCCTATGACAAATAACTTTATGCATTAGTACAAAGTGTTAAGAAATGGAAACACTATTTGATGGGGAAGGAGACCATCATCCATACCGACCATCAACCACTGCAATATTTACAATCGTAGTCAAAGTTGCAGCAATCACGACATTTCAGATGGATGGGTTTTCTACAACAATTTCATTTGGTTATCAGGTATAAAAGGGGAATCGACAATATGCAAATGATAGTGACTTTCAAGAAGTATATGCAAGCTTGATTCAAGGAAATCAAATTGAAGAGTTGGACTATCATGCACATAATAGTTTGTTGTATCACTTGGGCAAGTTGTGTATTCCATAAGGAGAAAGAAACATTATCATAAGGGAGGCGCACACTTCATTGATTGTTGGACATTTTGGTGTAGGCAAGACAATAGCGAATGTTCAAAGGTATTGTTATTGGCCACACATGTTGGATATTGTTTCTTGTTTCATAAGAGGATGTTCTTTATGTGATACAAGTAAGCCTAGCAATAGGAAACTTGGTTTATGCACTCCTCTTCTAGTACCTTCACATCCATGGGAGAGTATCTCAATGGATTTTGTAGGAGGTCTTCCATTGTCAAGGAAAGGTCATGATTACTTGTATGTAGTTGTAGACAAGTTCAACAAGATGTGCATACTAACACCATGTAAAAAGAAAATTACAGTTGAACAAACAACTCATCTTTTCTTCCAAAACATTTGGGTTCATTTTGGTCTTCCTACTTCTATTGTAAGTGATCGAGATTCTCGATTTGTTGGGAATTTTTGGTCAAATTTGTGGGACATGATGGACACAAAGTTGAAGAAGAGTACAACCTTTCATCCACAAACAAATGGAAAAATCGAGGTGGTCAACCGAACAATTATTCATCTTCTTAGAGGATATTGTAGCAAACATCCCAAGTTGTGGGATGAACAGTTGCATTACATACAACATGCATACAACAGGGCAAAGCATTCTTCCACAAACACATCACCATTTGAGGCATGTTATGGGTACTTGCCAAGATCGCCATTGGACTTCATATTTGAGAAATATGTCACCATCGATGGTCACAATGACATCGATAAGGCAAGGAAGTTCATAGAGAAAATTCAGTTGATACATCATACAGTGCAGGAACAACTTGAGAAAAGTCAAAGCAACTACAAGGCAAGGCATCATAAACACCGGGTTGATCATAAATTTGAAGTTGGCGAGGAAATTTGGATATATATTAGCAAAGAGAGACTTCAAGGGGAAGGTAAAAAGCTTAAACCAATCCATTATGGTCCTTTTAAAATTCTGGAAAAGACTGGTAACAATGCTTTTAAGCTTGATTTGCCTCCTTGTATGCAAATATACTTTGTTGTTAATGTTGAGAATTTGAGATTGTTTGAGCCTCCTTTGATTGATGATCAAGGAGAGAATTTTCAACTTCCATCAATATATGATTTCTCACCAGAATATCTAGATGATCTTCAGCAAGATCTCATACTTGACAGAAGAACTAGGACTTCGAAGAGTGGGGATGTTGAATACCTTAGAGTGGGACTCAAGGGACAAAAGCCTTCTCAAGCCAAATGGTTACAGATCGAGAAGGCCAGGGAGTTTTACCCTTACCTATTGAATAATTGATAGTATCTTTTGGGGTCCAAAAGGCTTCTAGTGGGGAGGAATGATCAGGTGCTCAGTATTTAGCTCAAAAATCAAAGTTCTCAGAATGGCTCGAAACTTGAATGATCGCATCTAGCTCGGAAAAATGATCTTAACGCAACTCATTTGATCAAAAACCGAGTTTGTATGGGAAAGTGATTGTGTTCTGATCGCTTTGCTAAACATGCGAAATTTGCAAAAACAAGATGCCCAGTCACTACACAGTTAACAATCTGTACTGATGATGTGGCAGGTGAATAAGCATGGTCAACGGTGGTCAGCGGAAAATCACAGGTGGACAAGCGGCATCACTTCATTGGGTTTTATGTGGTGTGTTGGCACATTTCTATTGATTCATTTTGGGCCAATGGCAGAATGCCATGTGGCACCTCCCAAATGCCTTCACTATCTCGGCAGTGGAGCAAAATTTTATGGTGGAGGCCAGGGTTGAACCCATGACCTCCGGCATACCATCCAAAATTCCTAACCACCTCCACTACACCATGTTTCTTACCATATCAGCTCCCCACATTAATTTAAAGTGTATCGATTATGGGGTTGGCGGTTAGGGGAGGGCTAGCCCACAGGCCAGCCCTTCCCCATGTGAATGCATTATTGTTAACCGCAGAAAGTTTTATATATCGACATCTTCAATGTTCCAGCTACCACAAATGGTTCTACATGTGATCACAACAACACAACTCAGTTACGGTTATGAAACTTCGGTGGCTCCAACCCACAAACATAACTACAATGGTAAGTGCTAACCATATGTGAACAAGGTTGCGTTAATGCCATAGTTAGTTAACTTCGGTAGACAGTTCCAAATGTTAACATTTGTAACACCGCATGTGAATGCAATTTCCATAAACCCTAATGGTTAACCACTTCGACGGCTCTGGCTCCAGTGGTTAATGCGATATTAACATCACATGTGAACAGTACATCAAAACTGCTGGATGTTACAGTTTCGATTAACGTTATTGTGGGATTATATTAATTAATTTAGGTTTAAAGATGATAAGCGTGGTTTAACACTAGCTAAATTTGAGTTTATTTTAGCGGAAGTTTGGCGGTTCCCCGAAATTCAGGCCTACCTCCAAATTTAGCCCGCTAACTAGAGTCATTCCATATTTAGCGGAACTTTTGTAGGAAAATATTGACTGAGTCATAGAGAAGGAAATTTTCGACCAAATTGAGCTCAGGAAGAGGTGTTCTTGGCTAATTTGGACATTCTGAACACATTGGTGTAGGTATCAGGATCCATAGAGCTTTGTAAAACAACATTTTTCCACATTGAGCTAATACAGAGGTCCAAGCCATGGAAGCTGGACCAAGGAGATGTAGCCCAAGAGGGGTGAACTCCTTCATCAAAACACTGTGTTAAATTGTCTCTTTGATGGTTTGTTGTACTTTGAATGTCTTTTGTTTAGTATTTGTGTTTGAAGATATTTTTCTCATGAAAATCATTTTAAACTTAAGGAAATTTACTTTATTGCATACATAAACAACTAATGAAACCTCTGTACAAGAAGAAATAAGCAAGCATATGTTTAGAAATATGTAATTGTTATTAGCACAACAAAAATAATCATACAAAAACATATCACTTCCAAAGTTCATGTTGTCCATGTCTTGTAGTTCTATACCTCTTCTGCAAAATTGTAGCCTCTATTATCTCTTCCTAGGCATCTGGTGCCTAAAACTCCTCTACAAAAGATAGAACCTATTCTTTTCCTAATATAACATGGAAGGGTCATAGAGTTCCATATTCTCTGCCTTCACCAATGAGTAAATGTGTAAGTATTATATCCCAATTTTATAATATCTCAAAGGGACCATATTGTGGGGCCTTTATTTTCTTACAAGGACCTTGTAGCCTCACCTAGTTCAATTGTAACCATACTCTATCTCCCATTCTAAATGATTTTTTCTTGTTGTATGTTGATCATGTCTGGCCTTGCACTTTTTCTATTACTTCTGTAACATCTCCTAGATGTGCATATGGAATTTCCTATTCTTATCAACATATTTGTTTACCCGTAAAGAATCCCCTATAAGATCTTCCCTTACACCTCCTTCTTTTCCATATGCAAGAAGGTGGAAAATGTCCAAAACAAGTTTAGAAATGGGACTTTCCAATATGACTGTGGAATACTCTATTATACAAGTGTTGCATATAGCAAAATTTTTTATCCCAAGTCATTAAACACTTGTTATTGTAACCCCTCAAAAGCTACACTACAGTCCTATTGACTACTTTTGTTTGCAGCTATGTTTGTGGATGGAATGTTGTATACCTCTTCAAATTCGTGTCCATATTCTTGCACAATGTAAACCAAAATGTACTAAGAAATATTATGTCCTTATCTGAAACGATGCTCCTTTGGATTCCAAAGTGCACCCACAACTATCCAATGACCAAGTTTGTTTCTAATTTCCCATTAATGGTCTTTTATAGTTCATAAGAACACACATCTTATTGAACCTATCAAATAGCGTGAACATGCAGTCATGTCTTTTCTTGGTTGTTTGGAAACCCCCAACAAAGTCCATGTAAATTATTTAATAAGGATGATTGGGTAGAATTAAGGGATGGTATAGATCTTGCTTCCTATTTCCAGGCTTGTTAGTAAAATAAAGAATACATCCTCTTATGAACCTAGCTACATCTTCTTGCATCTTGGGTTAGTATGCATACCTCTGCAAGTTGGTCATTCTCTTCCCTACACCAATATTCCCTGCAACCCTAGAGGTGTAAGGCTCTTTTATTAGTTGTAGTCACTCACCTCTAGGAACACATAACTTATTCAAATTGTAGAGTAACCAATTCCGGAGATGATAGTAAACTATGTTCTCACCATTGTGCACAATGTAATTACTAAAAAACCTCCTTGAAGTCCCCATCCTTTGTATATCCTTCTCTATATGGATCATGGGTGAAAGGCTCAATGTGCATCAGGGTTACCAAAACTGTGTATTTTTTATGTGGGTGGCCTTGAAAGCATGTCAAACAACTTGTTTATTTTTCCCTTCTTGTACTTAACCACTAAATGAATTTGATATAAAAAACCCATCCACTTGTTGTAACTTACTCTAGTCTTGTAGGTACTATAGTGGTTGATGATCTATGCGAATTATTATCTCCTTTCCCATTAGATGGTTTTTTACCTTTTCATGGCTTGCACTAGAGCATAGAGCTCCATGTCATAAGTAGGGTAGTTAAGAAACACCTAATGAAATACTTCAAATTGGTAGCATATATATCTTCCTCCTTACATCAACACCACTACCATATCATACCCAATTTCATATGTCTCCACTTCAAAGGCCTCCTGCAAGTTCACTAATGCAATAATCGATTCTTGACTGATTTCCTCCTTAACTCCTCAAAGGCCTTCTACTGATTCTTTCTCCACAGGGAATTCTCTGCACTCCCTTTTATGTCATGGAGTGGTGGTACTACTACTAAAAATAAGGCTATGAGTTTCCTCAAGCATTGTGATACCCTAATGAATATCCTAACCTTAGAAACATTGGAAGGAAATGAACACTTCATGATAACCTCCATATTGGGAGGATCTATCTGCAACACTCCTACACTTACCACATATCCTAAATACACTAAATATTTCTATATAAACTCACACTTCTTGTGATTTTCCTACAACTGGTGCTTTTTCAATGTTTCTACAACTCACATCCAATATGAGTTATGCTCATATCAAGTAGCATTATATACTAGTTTATTATCCAAATCAAAAATAAAAAAAATTAACCTATAAAAGGGTAGAGTATATCATTCATTAATATTATGAATGTAGCTAGTGCATTGCACAAGCCAAACAACATAACTAACCACTCATAAAAACCTTGTATTATTTTGAAGGTGTATTTACAAGTATAGTTTTCTCTAACTTGAACTTAGTGATACCCTGACATTAAGCCTATCTTGGTGAAGTATTCTTCTCGCTCCAACTAGTCCAACAAATCATCTTTTGTCAGAAGTTGGTACATATGCTTAAGTGTGTTATCACCAAAACATTGATCATCTAGCCTAACATACTAGATGGATCGAAGTACACCATGTAAAGCCAATTTTTCCATAGTAAAATTGCTTTCATTGTGAGAAATTACTTAATAAATCAACTTTGTTAAGTAATTTATAGTTAAACCCATGAAGAATAATTAAATAAATCCTTATTTGTTTATTATTCCTTTCCTAATTTCTTGAGATGATAGATAAATCATTTATTTATTTATTATTTCTAAATAAAAGTTTAAATACTTTTTCCCTCCTAATCAAATATAATAAAATATTCCAAGTGGTTATTCCAAGAATGGGATCAATAATATTCTATTATTGCTCATGATTCAAGGATAACTCAATAGTTTGTTATAAATAGAAGAGCTTTCCAGTCATTATTAACTTTTGATTATTTTCATTGTTGTACTCACTATTGTAACTCTGATTATTTTCATTCTCACACATCATTATTTGTTGGGTTTAAAAATTATAGAGGAGAGAGACTCTACACAAGCTGAAGATGTTTGAGGATTGCCAAGAACCCATCCCATACAGTGGGACTGGTAACATTTATTTGTTCCCTTCACAAGTGTTATAATAAAATCTATTCTTTGTATATCTGGTTTCCATTGGATGATTGGACTTATTAATGTTTCTTTTTGTTGTTTAACTATGATTGTGGCATAGATTAGGACTTTGGCAGGTTTTGTTTTTATCAGTTTCTATAGATCTACAATGTTTAACAGCCATTTATATTGTTTGTCATCCACAATCTCCAAACCGCTCTGAGATATGACCTAATTTATGCGCAATCCGGCTATGTCTATACCATCATTCTACACCTCCCTCATTCGTGCCAATGCATCGGGGGCATATCACACCACCAACGGTATCGTTGGAACCCTTTCACACCCATCACCATATACTCAGAAAGGTTATGGATATCTGCAAGCGGGGCACCATTTCCTCTAACCCTCATGCCCCTCTTGCTAGCAACATGTTTTCATGGGCCCAACCTATCTACCAAACTGTTGCTCCTCCTTATGCACAGCCGAGTGCTCTAGCCCCTCAAGCATTAACACCACAACCTCCCATGCATCCTCATCCCCAACAGCCACCACCCCCTTAGGGTCAAGTGTTTGCACAACAGAGTGTGACTAATCCCCAAAATTCAAAGAAAAAAATAAGGGGAAGGGTAACAAGGGTAACCAGTGTAATGATTGTAATCAACCTAGTGAACCCCACGGGAACTAGCCTAACACCAACAGCCAACAACAAGGCAACCAACCCAAGCAGAACAAGGCTATTCGTACGAACAAGCTTTGTGCATGTTGTGGTGTGCATGGCCATTATACACACGAGTGTCCTATGTCACCCCAGATGCGCTAAACTTGGGAAGCTCAATAGCTTCTAGAGGTCAAAAATCACCTCAGAATCTCGCACCATCTCAAATGAAAGTGCTCACAAATCCTTTCTCTCAACAAGGATTTGTCGCTGCTCAACCTTAGCCAGGTCAAGCAGCCCATCCCCCCCAACCTTCTGGTCCTGGTGACTACCATATCCTTATGATTAATTCTTATGAGGTTAATCTCTCCAATATCAACTTGCAAACTCGATCGCGTCAATATGACAAACCATTGAATTCATCTGCCACTAAGTCCAAAACCGAAGCATCTACTGAGCCTCTTATGACACCAAATGGTCTATTACATATCCCTCAACCAAAAGTTGAAGTCATTCCCAAGATCAAAAAGGGACCATTACACTGTAATGCAGCTTCCAACGTAGCTGCTCATACATACAATATAGTATATGACTTAGTGTAATCACCTGTTACATGTCAATGTTGGAAGTCCTCCTGTCATGCCCATCTCAAAAGAAATATCTACTAACTACTTTGGGCGCAATAGATCCTTCAGATGATCATTTGGTTGTCTTCCCAGTTAATACATAAGAACATCCCCCATTGCCTTCATCCATTGCTTTCCAGATACGAGTTAGAGTTCGTAATGCCATCATCTCTCGATGCATTATTGACGAAGGTGCATCCACCTATGTGATGTTCACAACCATTTGGAAACAACCTAAGTCACCTGAGTTGTCCCCCTCCACCATCACTTTGTGTGCTTGGGACCGACACTCCTCCTAACCTCTTAGCTTTTAATGCAACTGTCGAGTGACCCTTGCGGGAAAGACAATCCACATTGACATTGAGTTATTGATGCCCCTTTAGATTACAACATTCTCCTAGGTCATAGTTACACATACACCATGCTAGTCATTGCATCTGTGTGTTCCGCAAGATGTGCTTCCCCCATGAAGGGAGGATCGTTACCATCGATCAATTGGCTTACTATGAGCTAGCATCCGTGACCTCCGCCGAGTCCATTATCTTGTCAATGTCAGATAAGCAGTTTTCAACTCCCCCCACTGGTATTTCACTTGGAGTCTATAAATATTCCTCATTGTTAGGTGCTTTGCCTAGTCCACCCCCTCCCATATCAGAGCCTAACTCTATGAGTTTTTCCATGTTACAAGTGTCACAGGCTGCTCTCAAGTAGTCTGGTACATCCTATTAACAACCAGCTTGTTAGCACTCGACTATTTCCATCCTAGCTAAGCCCTCTAGGTCCACCCCCCTAGGACCTCCTCTATTTGTGGGTGCCTCTCCTATGTTTCCACTAGGAACTGTTCCTCCAAGTCTCAACCATCTAGGAGCTATTCCGCCAGGACATTACCCTACAGGCCAGATACCTTTCTTATTCCCCCCTCCGGGAGTATTTTTTGTCCCTGTCATGGCTTCGTTGGTCCTTCCTAACATGACTCTGGGGATCCCAGTATGGTACATCGATCCCCCTACAAGCATTCCTCCTAGTTAGCTAAGATCTTATCATGCATTGACCCTGGTTCAACTGGTCCCTACAGCTGCTAACACTGCTTTAGTTCCATCACAACCTTAACAGGAACCCACTCATGTTGTGAAAGCATATAGATAAGGGGCAAAGATAAAAGGAAAGAACCTAAGGACAAGGCTCCCCAAGCTCCTCCAACCCCTAACGCCCTAAAGTCGTCACCTCTATGCGATTTTTTTAAAGTTGTTGGGCACGCCACCAATAATTGTCCCGAGCTTCCTCTTCTCAAACCTTTGGTTCATGAAACGTTCCCTGGGTAAAATATCCCTAAAGTCCATGTTAACTTGCCAGGTCCACCCAAGAAAATAAGAATGTTGCGTTAAAACCACCCTTGTGCCTTGTGTGATCATCATGGTCACTATTCCCATTGTTTCCCTTATCTTGATGAATTTCACGATTGCATTGAAGCGCTTCGCGAATACGAGGCCACTCGTAGTGGAACCCTTACTCCTCTACCCGTGGATTTTGTTACCCCTAGTCAACTAGAATAGGGGGACTCTGGTCCCACCATCGTGACCCCTCCCCCCAATGTCAAGATGACAGACAACACAGGCCATATCCTTTACCTGTCATCATCCTTGAGTTCCTCGCAAGAAGACCTTTCTAAGGTTTCTACGCACACTTTTATCGGACCTCTTTCAACAAAATACCAGGCCTCAACATCCGTAGATCATCCATCTACCAGCTCATCATCTACCATTCAAGATGATGTGTATGTGAACCTTATTTCTCAAGTTAATGCACCAGGTAATGCCGCCAAATCATGTAGTCAGTCTTCCTCCCATCCGTCGATCTTCCATTCTGATGAGGACATCATGGAAGCTATGTCTACCCCTAATTACCCTTGGGATGATATGCACCACCGTGCATACTTCCTGCCATAGCAGTCCCATGACCAGTATGCTGTGGAATCAAAAGACTTCATCCACGGTGAAGTCGATTGGTTTCGAAATCCCATACTTGCCCCAGATGCTTTTGAAGAAGGTAATATGTCCAACATCTCTCCTACTATCAAAATCAACATTTCAGATAAACCAAGGGTCAAAGAAAACATTACCTTGGGGGAAAATTGCACCCCAGAGGAAATTGAAGCTTACACCAATCTCTTTAAATAATTCAGTGATGTTTTCACCTAGTCCTATTCTGAGATGCCCGGACTTGAGCCGAGCATTGTTGAACACCATATCGACACATGGTCCGATTCCACTCCTGTTCATCAGAAGTTGAGACTCATCCACCCTTTTTGAAGTGAGGCCATAAAACCCAATATCGAAGAGCTCAAGCAGGCTTATTTCATCTATCCCATTGAGTATACCACATGGGTATCCATCCCGGTTCTTGTTCTCAAGAAGCAAGGCACCATTCGTGTCTGCATGGATTTTCATGACTTGAACAAATCTTGTCCCAAAGATAACTTTCCCACACCCTTTATTTACCATGTCATTGATGAGTATGTGGGGCACGAGGTTTAATCCTTTATGGATGGATTCTCCGAGTACAACCAGATTAGTATCTGTCGAGCCGATCAGTTAAAGACAACTTCATTAATTCATGGGGAACCTTTGCATATTGGGTCATGCCATTTGGCTTAAAAAATGCTAGAGCCACATTTCAGCGGGCCATGTCATACTATTTTCATGACTTGATGCACATTATCCTTGCTTACCTTGACGATCTCACCACTCGTTCTAGGTCTCGGGCACAACATATTCATGATTTGCGCACCATTTTTCTCTGATGTCACAAGTATAACATTCGTCTTAATCCATTGAAATGTGTCTTTTGTGTTCCTATTGACCATCTGTTAGGCTTCATTGTGTCGAAATATGGTATCACTCTTGACCCCTTGAAAGTTCAAGCCATTCTTGAGCTACCACCTCCCTGTACCTTGCGCCAATTAGAAAGCCTTCAAGGCAAAGCCAACTTCCTTCGTAGGTTCGTGCCTGACTATGTGACCACCGTGCATGGATTTCTTAGAGTCATTCGCTCCACCATTCCATTTTTTTGGGATGACCATGCTTAATAGTATTTTGATGCCCTGAAACATGCTGTCATCTCCACACCCTTGATCAGTCCCCTCGAATTCACCAAGGATTTCATCTTGTACATCTCAGCTTCCACCCATTCAGTCGCTGGGGTCCTTATTCAAGAAGATGATGATTGGAATGAGGATGTTATCTACTATGTTAGTAAGAACTTGGTAGGTCCCCCTATGAACTACTCTCATGAAGAGAAGTTGGCACTAGCTGTCGTGTTCTCCATCCAAAATCTTTGTCATTATATCCCCACGCATACTACCAGGGTCATAAAAAACTCCAACCCCATGACCTTCCTATTGAGTCGACTGATCATCAATGGGAAGTATGCACATTGGATCATCATCCTCTAAGAATTTGATCTTGAGTTTGTTATGCCTAAGAGTAAGAAAGGTTTGGCCCTCGCCGAAATAATTTTTGAATTACCCATTGGTGCATGTGACCCTCCGGTTAATGAAGAACTCCCAAATGAACAATTGTTTGTCATCACTTCAGACGATCCTTGCTATGGAGATATTCTCACATATTTGCAAACCCAAAATTTTGCTCCCCATCTTACCCATGATCATCGATGATGGATTCGATACTAGGCCCCTCGCTACCTCCCCATCGGTGATGACCTTTATCATCATGGTGTGGATTCTATCCTTTGTCATTGTCTCACCCATCCTGAAGCAGAGAAAGTGCTAAATTCTTGTCATAGTGGCGCTTGTGGTGGTCACCTCTCCGGTATGGCCACTGCCCAAAAAGTCATGTGTGCTAGTTAATTTTGGCCTTCTCTCTTTAGTGATTGCATTGAGGCAGTCAAACACTACCCTAATTGCCAACATTTTGCCCCAAAGGCAAGAGCCCCACCAACTCCCCTCCATCATGTCATCGCTACTGGTCCTTTCTGTAAATGGGCCATTGACTTTATGGAGTGTCGACCATCATCTGTTAATAATCATAAGTATATTATCGTGGTGGTCGATTATTTTACCAAATGGGCTGAGGCCATGCCAACGTTTAATAACACGACGGTTACCATGACCCTTTTATTTTTTAACCATGTTATCGCTCGATTCGGGGTTCCAAAACAATTGGTCTCTGACCATGGCCGACATTTTGAAGATGAGGTATGGCATGAGCTATCCTCACTATTGGGCTTCCAGAAACAATACTCATCATTTTATTACCCCCAAGGTAATGGAAAAGTTGAAGCAATCAAAAAGGTTCTCAGAATGATGCTTTAGCGGAGGGTGAATAAGCACAAGACCAACTGACAACTTATTCTCTTCTCATCTTTGTGGGCCTATAGGACTTCTATTAAAACTACCACTAGGTTTACTCCTTTCCACCTTGTTTTTGGCGAGGGTGTAGTCTTGCCAATCAAGTGTGAGATCCCTTCCCTCCACCTAACTGTTGAACTTCTCCCTGACACCCAAACATTAGAACAAATACTTGTCATTCCTGAACACGTCTCTAAAGACCGTCGTGTTTCTTTGCAAACCATTGAAGCGGCCAAAAAGTGCACCAAAGCTCGGTATGATAAAAAATTCATCCCTCATGCCTTCCATGAAGGTGATCTTGTTCTGGTGTATGACCAGGCCCATGATACCCTGGGGCATGGGAAGTTTGCATCATTATGGCTAGGACCTTACATCATTCGTAAGGACTTAGGTAACGGGGCATATCTCCTGGAGTATTTTGAAGGCCAAATACTTCCTAATCCTCGTAAACTCTACCTTAAGAAATTTTACCCATAACATTTCCCATTGAGTTGCATGTATTTATTTATGTCATGCATTTAGGTAGGTTGCATCATTTCATTTGATGATTTTACACTTCACCAGGAAGCCATTTTTCTAAGAAAGGTGACTTCATTGCCTCTCAAAATCGAATTTCTTCATAAAGCGACACTTGTACTTTTAGGTCCACCTCCTCTTAATACTTTTCATACCATGTGTCGATTTGCGTCATGAGTAACCGTCATTTACTCATGCTTTCATGGTCCCCATCGAGACTATTCCGTGTGGTAGAGTCATCGAGTCACCCTTGCATCCTTGGATTCTATTTCATGTCCCATTATACCATGTCACAATATTCCATCCATATTTTCATATCGTTCATCCTGTGGTCCCCATTTTTGCCTCTATTCATACTGTCCCCATCCCCTCCAAAGTTGAGTCAGTCGCTACCAAGTCAACCATTCATTTTATGCTCTAACAAGGGAAGTCGTCTGTTTGTCCCTTAGTCCCACTTTTTCCATTATCCCTGGTGTCAGTCCATCAGTCACATTACTATTTTCTCTCGTGCCTTAGTTGAGGATCCTCATTGCCTCACCTATCGCGGGCCCTATTTTGTCGACATCAACTCATTTATTCCAGAAGAACAGCCTAGAGGGCAGTGTATCTTGGTTCCAGTTTCCATTCTTGTTCGGTGCCTTGGATTGAGTAGAGGGACTCATTATTGCCCTTTGAATTAGTTGTTTCATGTTCATGATTCGTACACTTGATGGTCCAGTGATGTAGCAGACTGTACCAACGATTCCCGGGTGTGTGTTAGATGTTTCATACCTCATGAGGGGGTGGCCCTTCAAGTAGCCCCCCACATGACCGGATGCATTCCTATTATGATACAGCCTCAGATGCAGTTCTACAGAGTGGATGGTTTCGGTTCCTACGGATCGTAATGTTCATAGAATGCACATCTCCTTCAAATGATCCATTTAGTTTTGCAGAGCCCTTCCCTTTTCAACATGGCTTCTTCGGTTGTTTTACCCTCCCTCCCACCCATTTTTTGAGGGAAGGGTCTTTGTATCTCATGTACTAAGATATTATCGTATTCAAACCTAGCTCATGTTTTTCCAGGTTCATTTTGTATATGGGACACATTGTATTATTTTTGGGCTCTGTTATGCCAGTATGTCATGTACCATTCAGCATGTACTTCATTGCTCAGTTTTATATTTCTAGGTGAACCATTATTTTTGTACTAAGTTATCTCAGCGGGAATGGGTATGCCTCCCCCGCCTTAGTGAGGTCTGATACCACAACATAAAAGGAGACTTGCATTAGTCTCGCCTCCTCTGTCCCTATCCTCTTTCAATTTAGCTTCATTGGTCTCTCTCTCTCTCTCTCTCTCTATGACTCCCCTATGTTGTCTAGTGATTGTGTCTTTACAACGTACTTCGGTCATACATTTTGCTCCTAACACTCGTATGTTGGGGGGAAATATGTTATCACCAAAAAATTGATCATCTAGCCTAACTTACTAGATGGATCGAAGTACACCATGTAAAGCCAATTTTACCATAGTAAAATTGCTTTCACTATGAGAAATTACTTAATAAACCATCTTTGTTAAGTAATTTATAGTTAAACCCATGAAGAATAATTAAATAAATCACTATTTATTTGATTTTCTTTTAGGAATAATTAATTAAACCATTGTTCAATTATTATTCCTTCTCATATTTGACCCAATCATGAAAAATAAACAGATAAATCATTAATTATCTTATTTTTCTCTAATAATAATTAATTAATTACTAATTAATTATTATTCTTTGTCAAATTTGACTAAATCCATTAGGAATAATTAAATAAATCCTTATTTGTTTATTATTCCTTAACTAATTTCTTGAGATGATAAATAAATCATTTATTTATTTATTATTTCTAAATAAAAGTTTAATACATTTTCCCTCCTAACCAAATATAATAAAATATTCCAAGTGATTATTCCAAGAATGGGATCAATAATATTTTATTATTGCTCATTATTCGAGGATAACTCAATGTTTTGTTATAAATAGAAGGGTTTTCCACTCATTATTTACTTTTGATTATTTTCATTTTTGCACTCACTGTTGTAACTCGGATTATTTTCATTGTCGCACACCATTATTTGCTGGGTTTACACATTATAGAGGAGAAAGACTCTACCCAAGCTGAAGACATTTGAGGATAGCCAAGAACCCATCCCACAGAGGGGGATTGTAACATTTATTTGTTCCCTTTGCAAGTGTTATCATAAAATCTATTCATTGTATATCTGGTTTCCATTGGATGATTTGTTTTTTTACTATTTTTTGTTGTTGTTTAACTATGATTGTGGCAGAGATCAGGACTTTGGCAGGTTTTATTTCCATTAGTTGTTGCATATCTACAATGTTTAGCAACCATTTATATTGTTGAGATTGTTTGTCATCCACAATATTAAGTGGATTTTTTTCGCACATCTTTGAGAAGAAAACACTACAACAAAGTGTAATTTTGTTTAATGCCTGATAATAAATACATATCTACCAAGTGACATCCTTCTCTCTCACAATCATGATGGGTGACTGACATGGTGATGCTTTTGGTTTAATGAGACTCTATTCCAATAGTTGGTGCAACTAATTCTTCACTTTGTTTTCTTCAATAATAGACATCTTGTATATCCCAATGTTTGGAAATGAAGAGTTTGGAAATAGTTAAATATTAGGCTCCACTTCTCTTTTGGGTGGTATCCCTTTAGGCTCCTATAACACTCCCATCTATGCTTATAAAACATCTTCTATTTCTTGCCTCTACTCCTTAGTGCATCCCTCTATGGATGAATTTACTCTCACTAACATCTTTCTAGAGCTTATTAGCTTTGTGGCTTGGTTGGAACTTGTTAGCAAAATTTTGGACTTGCTCTTGTGCACTTTGAAGGTGAAGGATTTTCCATCATTGATGGGGTGTTATTGGTTAATTATATGCATGAATATTTCATCCACATATCCATATAGGGACTTCCAAACACCACTACATATTCTTCAAGTGGAAGTACATCCATTTCTACTTCATTAATAAAATCAACACTCATAGAAAATGTGATTTTGCATTATTTGGTTACCTTTATTTATGAATATTTATTTACCCATTCTATGGGATATTGTATTTTATAATCATGAGCCCACAATCCCAATTTAATGACCAGCTCTGTTTACAATGAGATTCTCCTATGATCCTGGTATGAACATAGCATCAATTTTTGTCTTCTTGACCTATATCTTTATATGGAAGAGTTTGGTCATCTCCTTTTCTTCCTATTGCTAAAGGATACTTATATTCAACCTCCTCTACATTAATGTGTAAAAAATATTCTAATCCACATTTGAGCTTCTTTCCTCCTAATTACTTGAATCTATGGCCATGAGATTTCTTTTCTTCCCCTCCTCTTTTTGGTTCTTTGGTTTACGTTTTAGATGTAGTTTCCAACACTTCTCTTATGTATGACCATCGATGTTAAAATGGTTATAGGGGTTGTTTGGATCTTTGCACTTGTGTTCTATGATAGTTTTCTTTTTTTTCCTACCCTCTTTTCCACTTCTTCTTCCCTTCTTTGGAAGCTTCCTGATGTTCCTTCTTCTTTGACCTACTCTAATTACCTTTCTTTTTTCCTATGCTTTAAGCTTTCCATGTATTATGCCTATATACAAGCCTCATCCATCATTTTCGATTTGAATAACATAAATTTCTTCTATAGATAACTATGTAGACCCTCCATATACTTGAGGAGTATGTCCGGTGATTTGTAAATTGTTGATATTCCACTAGATAGTTTGTCATAATAGATCTACTAAAATATATTTTAAAAATTAGAAATATACACTATGAGGGTAAATATTTCCTTATATTTATGATTTTTTAATTACCATGTTATGATTTTTCATGCAATATATCAAGTATTGAAAATATAGAACAATTAAATAAAACTCACAAGATATGATCTAGGAAACCCACAATCGTTTTCTCTAAACTAAAATGGATGCAAGTAAAAATAAATGAAACCTATGGCCCATGGGATATCATATGACATATACCCTATATATTTTCTCTGTCTTTGTCCACTCTCAACGACTCTCCTCATCTATGGAACAAAAAACACTCAGATAGAATGGAACCCCTTTTCCTCCTAGTGACGTGGTTATAACATAACTGAATAGCCTACTAGTGGTTAATTTTGACTCCTTCAACTTTTACCTAGAGTTAAAATATAATTTATAGTATTATTCATCATAATCATGTGGCTAGCCCTATTTCCACGAATAATGGGGTTAGATGTGGCATCATCTCAAATCGTGGTGGTCAAAATAGGAAGTTCAATTTCTAGGTGACATAACCTTCATATATATCTTTCGTTTGAGGTGATTCTTGTGTTTTGGAAATTTATCTATGTGTATAATATCATTAGGGGCTGAAACATTTAAGAAAAAAAAATTACCCCTTGAAAACAATATTTTATGCTTCAAGCTACTTCCGAAAGGTTTCAGACCCCAATTTCCCAAAGTGATATCTACTGATAAAAATCATCTTGTGGGTTGATTACTCCAAATTTTCTACTCTAAAAGCACATACATATATGAAATATAATGCAACAATACAATATATATCATCCAACTTCTTGGGAGAAATGCCCATCATTATTTCTCTCTTCTTGAAATATATGTTATACTCCTATACACTTTACCCTTGTCTATGTCTAAAGTAATGCCACTAAATCCACTAGTCATCTACATATCTAATGGGGTAGAAATAGGAATTTATATAGTTTTCAAATCCTCCTATGTAGCCATTAGAGGACCCACCTCTAGCCTTAGCATATGGATTAACCACTAGGTTAGGGCATGGTCCTCTAGTTTCAAATGGGTAAAATAATTTTTCTGTTTTTCCTCTATGTGATGAAAACTAAAAGAAACCTCTAACTTTTGTAACCAATGAATTAATTGCAAAGCATAAATCCCACGTTGATATGGATTAATTTATACCTTTGATCCATATTGAACATGAGATGTGAATGGTTCATGAAACTTGAACTGGGTTGTTCTCTTTCATGTTCTCCCTTAGCCTCATTTTCTAGCTTTTCTTGGTCCCTTGTTCCTTCTTATCGGAATTCCAATTTAGAACCTATGTATTATTTGATTCAAGATTATTTTCCATATTTTCCATGAGAAGGTTTATATTATAACTGATAATTGTGGCCTGCTCTTCCACCTTTATGAATCTCTCCTTTGCCAGATCTTGAGGGCTATTAATATATTTTTCAGCGATGGTTGGGCTTTTATTACATACAACTTTATTAATATGGATCCCTTGAAACTCCCCATAATATACCTAAAGAAACATGCTCTAATACCAATATGATCTACAAATTGTTGTGGATATTCCACTTGATAGTTCATCACAAAAAATATAATAAAAATTTATTGAAATCTAAAGATCTATACTATGAGGGTTAATTTTCCTTATACTTTCTATATTACTAAGTTATTATGATTTTCTTAAGCATACAAAACATAAAAATGTGGAAAATAGAGAATAGATAAAAATAATCACACATAAACCATAGGACACCAAGATATGATCTGGGAAACTCTTTCCTGAGAAAGTGTGGCTAGATGGTGAGGCTACTCATCTTTCTCTTTCTCTAAATGGAAAAATTGTGAAAATATAGAGTGATACCTATGGCCCATGGGATACTACATAACACAAACCATATCTATTTTATCCTCTCTTTATCCGTTCTTGGCTACTTTGCTCAACTATGAAAAAATAATCACTAGAATAGAATTGAAACCATTTTCCTTCTAGTGGACATGTTATAACACAACTTGATAGCCAATTAGGGGTTAAATTTTAGTCATTCAAATCATAAGTTGAGGTACAGTTAAATATTCTAGATTATTTGTCATCATTGTGACATGGTTGAGCCATTCTCCGTGTGTGATGGTGTTGATGTGACATCCTCTCAAATCATGGTGTTCAACTTCTGGGTGACATAAATTATGCATAGAAATGCAATTTGAAGCCTTTATTATTTCATTGGAAACGAATTTTAGTGTATAATAGTACCAAGGGGTCTGGCACAATAAATAGTTGTTCGACCCAAAAAACTTCAAAAAATTCCTCAAACTGCCTCTGGAAGGTTTAAAACCCTACTTCACCAATCTTGGTCCTACTAGAAATGGCCCAGTGAGCTAATTCTTCCCATGTTTCCACTCTCATAGCATAAATATGGGTTTGTTGATTTCCAAAAATGACCTCATCAAGATTTGGGAAACCACCCCCGTCAGAGCCCCAATTAGAATTTTTTTTTTTCGTTTGGACTAGTGATTCCAACTAGTTTCAAATGGATATAGTTACCATATTCCTAAAACTAATATATTGCTAATGTTAATATTATCTAAACCAATATATATATATATATATGTGTGTGTGTGTGTGTGTGTGTGTGTGTGTGTCTAACAATTCCCTTTTCCTACAAAAATATGATATTGCTTGTTTTCATCCGTAAGCCAATGGAAAATACTTGATTTCTCTCTAAATTCTTGCAAGAGGTTGTCTGTTTTCCTAGCTGAAATGAGGACCCAACTAGGGCATATGTAAATTTCTTCCTATGAAATGAAACTTTCCACAATACATTCCTAAATGCAGATTCACTTTTGATATACCATGCAAGCAGTAAACAAAACCTATTCCATCTTGATTAGGAAAATGAATAGTACTTGTCCTTCTAGAGAGCAAGATATAAAAGGGGGAATGACTGTAATTGAATTTAAGGTTAAGATGTGCTAGCAAATTATAGAAATATTTCATATAATTTGTGGCAATTCAGAAAGATATGTTATGAGATGATCTTAATAAATAGTTATTATAACACTACATGCATATAATTAAACTCAATTATTAACAAATGGATTTGATATTAGATCTATTATCATACTAAATAAGTAGTTCTTATAACACAATAACAATTTATGCAAGACAAGATTATGGTTTACTGCTAAGTACTTATCAATAAATGCAAGAAAATCTCTTCAAACTTGGTATGAAACTCTCATTAGAACATGTTCAACCCTGCAAAGATAACTTTACAGAATATCAATTAGAATAAATTGAAATGAGATCAACAACAATGCTCACATCAATTATTCATATACTAATTAGAATATAATCAATTGATAATTTAATAATAATGAAAGTTGCAACAACAAACCTGCAAATATAATACAGTAATGCATAAAAAAATTAAGACTTATTATTAGCTCCAAATGTTTTCTCTTGTAGATTTCCGTGAATCTCGAACTATTTGAGGAAGAAACCTTACATTAGTGCAGAATCCTTTTCCTCTCAGAGGTCTAAACTCTACAATTCCATAGAGAAATATTCCCTATTACAAAAGTGCAATTAAAGGTTTCTCTCGAAAAAAAATTCCCCTTTGACAAGCTGCAAAACAGGTTCCTTGTTTACAATAGTGCAATCAATTCCCTCTGCTACAGTGTTCATATCCGGATCCCCCTTTTCCTCCATTTTCATACAACATTTTATAATGGTACCTGGGAATATTTAGAAAAACTATTTTAAGAATTTTTCCAAAACTGACTCATAACTCATTCCACCAAAAAGAATGATCTGATTTGTTTTCCTTTTCTCCAACAAGTTCCATGTGCTGATATTGTTCCTTGAGATATAAGGAATGTTTTGGAAGCCTGGGTTGTTGACATCCATCATTGATTGAATCAGTGGATGAGTGTGGGTTGTTGATATCCATCATTGGTTGAATCAGTGGATGAATGTGGGTTGTTGATTAAAATACCCTATGTGAAAGTATCCTTCGTAATCCCACCATATGTTGATGCAAATCGTTGAGGGAATTTGTGCACCTTAGGCATGTATTGGCACATTCGTTTGGTGGAGTTTGCATTTCGAGGATTGGTACACGACTATTTTGGAGTTTGGAGTTTTTACTTCCTTTGGAAAAATGCTAATATTAGAATCATGCACATTTCAAAAGGAATATGTGCACTTTCATAAAATCTTTTGGGTTTTATGTCGTATGGCAATTGATAATTCATTTAACCAATTCAATTGCTTGAGAAACCTACTCTACTGAGCTCAACTGGGTAGCATGCTTTCTCTCATTCTAGTGAAATTTCACATGCTAATATCGTACCTTGATATTTGGGATCACACTTGAATGGTTCAAGTTTTTCACTTGCAGCATTCTAGTGAAATTTCACATGCTAATATCGTACCTTGATATTTGGGATAACACTTGAATGGTTCAAGTTTTTCACTTGCAGCATCGAAATTCGATTAAGATCCATAAAAATATGCCAATTTAAAAAAAAAACATCCGAGACAACTAATCAAACTAATCAGTGAACTTGAATGGTTCAAAACTACAAGGGTCGTTTGTTTTTTTGGTGAACAATCTCTATTGTCAATTGAAATCTTAACTCTTTGACTCAACTAAAAAAATAGAGAGATTCATGCGAGAGGTGGGTTAACACTATATCTTGGATCCATTCTGCCAGCATGAAACTTTGCCAAAAAAATCTATTGTTTGGAAATATACAGGTCATGTATTAGTACAAGAGCTTGGTGGAATTTTCTAGTAAGTCAAATATTGGTAAAAAAAAATACACATGATTCAAGCATTTCGCGTGATGTACACAATTACTGGCTACTTTATTTTGGGCACAGCAGCCATGAAAAGCTTTGTTTTACGTTTTATTTTTTCGTTGCAAATTTCAACGTGTTATTGCACTTTGCCCAAGGTTTATATACATTTACATCATTATTTACATACATGTTAGGCTTAAAACTATACATAAGTTCTATATATATATATAGTTATTACTGCTATATACACATGTTTTCTTCCTCTTTATAAAGAATTATGGGAATGCTACAAGGTACTCTAGGTTGAAATGAAATAGACAACAAGTTGCCACATCATCACCAAATCATTAAAAAATAACCAAATTTTAAGAGATCATAAATTTCAATCAGGAAGTTAGAATTAGATACACTTCATATTGTTTAAAAGTTGTCGAAGAAACAGAGTCAATGGTGAAAGAATTAGACACACTTCATATTGTTTAAAAGCTGTCGAAGAAACAGAGTCAGTGGTGAAAAAACGATAAGAAAAGAAGGGCAAATGGGGCAATTAAAATCAAAATCAAGGAAAATTGAAATTATGCAAAGGGACGCAGAGGAAAGAAATCAAAAATTTACATCAAAAAAATCATATGAAGGGCCCCATAATTTTGAAAAAGTTAAGGGAGTTTTTTAGGCCTAAAAAATTGGCAATACACGGGGACAAAGTAGTTATCTCTGGTTTAGATAATAGGTTTAAATTTATTAAAAATTGAAATATTTTTTTTTGAAATATTTTCACACATGATACCATTTCCAAATGTCCCACATAAGATGAATCAACATAAGATAAGTTCTTAGGAAATTAAAGTACTTGAATGTCCAGTTCTAAAACAATGAATCCAAATATAGGGGATAACTATTATTTTTATCCTCTCTCTATGATTGGATAGAGAAGATAGATAGGGGTATTTTTTTTTCTTTGAGGATTAATATGTATCTATTTAATATAAAATTGCCTTTTTTTTGCTTCGTTCCCTGCAAGCGTCCATAGCCTCGACGAAGTTGTCTCAGTACAATACACGCATGGACCTGTTACCAATGAGTGTTCATAACCCTGATCGGTTTACTTGTACTTCCCACACATATGTTCTTTTAATTCTCTTACATGCCATCGTTTTGATTATCATATTTGGAGAATCTCTTTTGACGATTGGATGAAGAGAGGGGTGATACAAGAGGTTTCTATTTGAAGAAATAGATGTGGTACTAGTTAAGTTTGACCCCACTATCCTTCTCTTCATTTAACAAAGTAGAGGATTTAATTTTGGAGGGGTGTGGGTGTGATTCAAAGCAAATACTAGAGTAAATTTGTTCCTTTATATGTATGAAAGTGTAACACTTAGATGGTATCTTAATGTTCCCCATGGATAATGTTTGATGTACGAGAAAGTGAAAACTTTGTAAGGATGATCTTGAGATAAATGAAATCCTATTGAAAATATAGAGTAAATATTTTCTCATGTAAACCAACTCGTGTTGCATAGGAAATATTTCCCCATATATATTTTGGAAAATATCAGGAAATCAAATCAAATCCAAGGCCAAAGTAAAATCATAGCAAAGAAAAACCAATCAAGGCTAAAAGCAAACCACTATAAGTTATAAGAAATATCACAATATCAAGAGAAGGAGAGATAAAAAGTGAAGCCATGTGATAAATAGGCCTCAAGGTATAAAAGGTAGAAGAATTATGTTAATATAAATAATATAGATATTTTCACCTTTTTTTATGATAAGAACATTACAATTTTTTCTCACATCATTTAGGAATTTTATTAAAAACAAAATCCTAAATCAAAGGCATAGTTATGATCCAAAATTCTAAAAAAGAAAGTTTTATCAAAGTTTTTTTTCTTTTCATGTGTCCTCCTTGTAAATTAATTGCAAAATTCTTAATGTTCAGATACTAAGGATAAGGCTTTATTTTAATGAAATAAATCTAAACAAAAGACTAAAGGAAAATAAACTCCTTGAATGTAAAGTGTGATTATAACTGTCAAATGCTCAAAATAATCTTTTATTAACTCTAAAATGACTGAGGGAAAAGGGATAATGATTCTTCAAGGTAATTGTCGAATGCCCAACATAATCATATTTATTAACTCTAAAATGAGTGAGGCAACAACGAGAGAACCATTAAGAGGGAAGGCACATCGTTTTGTTAAATATGGATCACAACAAGTTGCTAATGGGAAATCCTCATGAATCTCGTCATAAACTTGTGGTGAATCAAGTTATTCAAAACATGATTGACATAATGAGATTTGTTCTTAGGAAAATGTAATCAAGAGGCAACATGAGAATATAGAAATCAGTGAATGTTACTTTGTGGTGGAACTAATTAAATATTGTTAAAATCATGATAATCATCCAAGACTACCTTCTCCTCTTGCAAATCAGGAAATTTATGTGAATATATATAATCGTTAATAACATAAGCAAGATATTCGATACAAATATCATTTTTAGATTGACCTGGAATTAAGCCCACATAAAATGCACAACATACTTCATTCTTAGAAATCTCTTCTTTACTAGGGTCTGAAATATGATTTTGAACATTAAAATTACCTAAATCATTTTTATATGTATTCAAATCCAAAAAAAACTACATACATGTAGTAATGATTCCATGAATATAAAGGATTAGATGCTTCAATAAATATTCATTGATTTTCATCATTGAAATATGAAACGTCTTCTAGAGGAGAATATTGATTATTAGGAAAATCTTGAGTAAAAAACTAGTTTGAATAATTTGAAGATTAGTTTTTAGAAGAAATAAAATTATTTAGTTGTCTATTAGTGAAATTTTGTGTTTCTAATTTTATTTAGTTTAGTTCTAGTACCCAAGCATCAAAATATGTTTAAGGGAAATTTTCATATTTCATATATGGATCTTTATAATTATTCTCTGAAGTATGAAAATGAGTAAAACAAACTCCTAAAGTCTATGGTGGTGATATAATTTCACGTTCATCAATAGGATGAATAGAATTAGAATAAATAATAATGAATGAAGGTTCTTGCATTTCCTACTCATAACTATTTGTTTCATTGTGCTTGTTAAGTACAAGAGTAGTAAGCCATTCAATCAAATCAATTTTTGAGAGAATATCTTCAAGATGGAATCTAAAACAATATGAGATAAACCTATCATAAAATTCATTAGAATCTTTGTCACCGTGCATAGAAAGAGTCTCAATTTCTAAACACAAATATTCATAATTTTAGTTATGATGGGCTAAAAGAAAAACCTTCATAAAATGGTTGCATGAATGTATGGATTGAGTTGGTCCTAACATTTTGAACCATTTTGGAATCTGCCCTCATAATGTGAGAGTAAATAACCTGCAAATTTCATTGTCATTAGTTATATCAAAATAATTACATTTATTCACAAATTGACAAAGATGATCTAAAGTGTAAATTTGAATATAGTAGGCTATCGTGGAAAACAAAAACCCCTCCATTTTATATTAACATCCTAATAAAAAATGGGGACCCTTTAAATTTTTAGTGTTGTATTTGCATTAATGTTTCTTTAATAAACTCAAGGAAAGTACCTAATTTTATTAATATATTGATAGCTAATGATCGAACGGAATAGAGGCCAGAGGACTCTTGTGATTATTTGGGTCACTTATCCATTCTCTAATCAAGTTGGGACATTTTATTTCTTTACCCTCGCATTATTCTTTCACGAAGATTTCAACAAATTGGGAATGTATGATGATTATGTGATTGATGAAGATTCCCATGATAGAGAATTAAATATATCCTCCAATGAAAGCAAAGTTGAAAACTCAATCCATAAATCTGTACTGAAATTAGAGAACTTATAAGATCTAAAAGATAGATTTAAGAGACCTACTAATTCTAAAACTGTTAGTTCATATTTAATATTTGAAGTCATCAACCATGGCTCAAAATAAGTCCCCAAAATGTTAATCTAGGTCTAAGGCTTTCTTGAGATGGAAGTCTTTATTTTACTCATTTACTCAGAATATATAAAGTTTTCTTTGTCTGGAACTATAATGTTCTCAATACCTATGATAATTCAGCCTTTCAACACACCATATTGAGCTCAAATCAAAGTTGAATTAAACAAATTGTTAAAGGCCATGATTATTTTTCATGCATTTGATATGAAAGGATTATATAAAGAGATAAAAAATATGTCCAATGAAGTAGTTTATCTTAAGAAACAAGTTGTAGAGGAATGTTATTCCAAAATACCTTTGAGAAGGACACAACAAACCCCTCCTCCAGCGCAAATTTCTATTGATGAAGAAGAAGACAAAGAAGAAAAGGAGTGTCGGAATTATGGTAGGTTAAATTTGTTGGAATTTATGTCAACTTTCTTATGGAGGTCCTCATTATCCTGATGTTTCATGGTCAAAGTGAGGATCTACTAGAGATGATCTAGCATTGACTTGATGTAGAGGTGGTTGGCCAACTAGGCCCTCATGATCCATGTAGAGGTTTGGGCACTTAGGCTTTCCTTATCCTGACTAATGTGGTGATGTTAGTGCCTTATGTTGATTCCATTTATATTTGCAAAGGAGTTCTGTGTGTATGAAACAATGTCTCAAATTTTCATGTCCTTATCCTAAAGCTGAGTTACGAATTGATAGGTGAAGGCCTATGATGATGTCTTGTTACTTGAAGAGGATGTTGAATAAGTCTAGATGCTTGACATGATTATTTGATTGAACATGTTTTTAGGCTTTATCATGATCATTAGAGAATTGACATGGGTTTGTAGAGGTCCTACAAGATGAAGAGGTGAGTGAAGACCCACATGAACAAATTTTGGAAATTTGGAGCTGATGAGATTGAAGAAAAGGATGCTTGGAAAAGGTAACAAAGGTGATCTAAATGAATCTTGCATTAGTAACATATGTTTTGTAAGTAATGATTTCATTTCCCCTAGTATAATTATTTTCCCACATGTAGGGGGTCAATTATGGTTTGTTTGGTGAGAAAAAGAGAAACAACTCAGGAAAACCAATGTTTTTGCCTATCGTATTTGAAAAAAGGTTCGAGGAGAGTTGTTGATTTAGTCTAATTTGATTTTATTTGTTTATTCTATAATGGGAGGTTGCATCTATTTATATGCAATTCTTGAACAAAAGTAGGGTTGATGGAAGAACACATTCTCCTACTGGAGAGGAGAAACATGTAGAGAGTAAGAGATAGAGTGATTTGTATTTATTTGTTCAGATCATGGCAGATAGGTGTCTTGTTTCAGTGATGAGTAATTGATTCATTTTTCATATATCATGACAAATATGGTAGGATACAAAGTGCGAGCAGAAGAGTGTGAATGAAGGGAGATAGAGTGCACAACGAATACTTGTAGAAGATCAATTATGGGCATAGATTGATAGCTAACAATTTGTTCATGCTAGTGGCATGCTTCAGTGATTGTTGTACATGTTGATTGACAAACTATAGTTTTTTCGTGTGTGCAAGGATGTTGTAGACTAATCATAATTGTGTTGTTGTCATATGTTTATATGGATGAGTCTTTTGAGTATTGAAAGTGATGGTTTATAAGAGCATAATGATGTTATGATGTTGTTGATGTATTTGTTGAAATATTGTGTATGTTCAATGTTGAGTTGATATGAGATAATAGTTTTGTTTGGAGAGTGTTGGATTGCAGTGATGTGTTTATGTTGATGTGTATTTGGGGTCCAGTTTGAAACATTTTGAAATGTGGCCCTAGAGAGTTTGAGGAGGTAGTGGCCTTTGTTCAGTGGTGGTTGAACTAGATAGGGGTGGTGGCTCCTTCTAGTAGAGGTTATAGAACATGCATATGGAGTAGAGGCTTCCTTCTAGTGGTTGATGGAAAACTAGTGAGGGTGGTGGCCTACATGGTTTACAGGAGTGGTCGCTTCCTAGCTGGTGTTGACCAACAAACTGTAGAAGGGGTTGCGTCTCTTAGCTAGTAGAGGAGAACTGAATAATGTAAATAAAATTGATTCATGAATAATAAAAGAAAATCAACAAAGAAATAACAAAATGGTGTTTTTTCTCCTCTTGAGGATTTCTATGAGATATCTTTATGTCCTTATGGTTTCTTGATTTGATGCTTATGTTGATATTTTATAATGGTTCGCAAGCTTAAATTTTTTGATGATATGTAATGTTTTTTTATTGTGTTGGTGAAAAGGTATCAAAGGCGTTCACTTCTGATTCACCTCCCCCCCTTCTCAGCAGTGACCCCGGCTTCTAACAAGAAGGAGGAAGAATAACAAACTGAAGAGGAATAAGAACAAGAGGAAGTAACATATGTAGATGCTTCTTTAGATTTCATAGGTTCACTTTAAGAAAATGATCATGAAGAAGAATCCCTTCCTTTTATGACCAGAAGAAAAAACTTTCTAACACATATAAAACCAACTAATGTCCTACAAGTGCTACTTCATCAAATAAAACTACTCTTGCAAGTTCCTCTGCTCCGACAAAGAAATATTCCATATCAACCAATGGATATCTTCCTCCTTCTACTAAAAGTGCTACTTCAGATAAGTCCACACCCAAAATTCTCATGATTTCTGATAGCATAGAGTATAATATTGTAGAAAATATGAAGACAACAAAGGCTAATATTTCACTTTATGAGGTCAGTATTCTTAAGAAAAAACATAAAATTTTATTAAATGATTTCAATGCTACTCCAAACTCTCCTCTTTTGATGACTGTTGTAACTACTAAGACTAAAAAGATCAAAACCATGTCAAAGTCTCCTTCATCTTTTGACAAAATGAAGCATGTAGGTGTAATCCTTATAGGTGATAGATCCAACTCTCATACCCCACCTTTCCTTCTAATTTTTTATTTTTTAATAAGAATGTGAATAATTGTTTAGTCCATTCTGGTGCTTCATCCAACATTATGCCTTATTTTGTGTACTTAAAAATGAATGTTAAACCAAGAGAATCAACAACTCAAATAATGCAACTTGATAGATCAAAAGTTAAGGTTTTAGGTGAAATAAAATAAGTCTTAATTAGTTTATTATCTCAATCTAAGGTCTTTCAAATCATTAACATTTTTCTAGCTAATATTAGTAAATTTTATTCTCTTATTCTGAGCAGAGATTGGTTAGAAAAATTAAAGGGATATTTTGCAACTGTCTGATCACATATCTGGCTTCCATACAATGGTAATCCTAATTAGATCAGAATTGATTAGGAAAAACACATGAAATATATTATCATTTATTTGGAAGAAGAGAATTAACCTATTTCCTTTACTTCTAATATTTTGGGTAACTATGTTTTAGAATCTTTTTTTTTTTTTTTTTTTGCTTAATTATCTCCCTATTCATTTGATTCTTCCTTTTTAGAAATAGATTTTCTTTCATAGGATGACACTTCTCATTGTGTAAATATTATAGATTCATGTGTAAATAAACTTGTAGATAATATTTTTTGGACATTGTATTTTGATTGGTCAAAAGCTAGTGACGGTGTAGGCACATGATGCATCCTCATTAACCCTAACAAGGAAAATATTATGCTCACCTGAAAATTAGAATTTGAATGCATGAATACCTTTGTGGAATATGAAACACTTGTTTAAGGGATAAGAAAAGAAATAAACCTACATGTCAAGTAATTTAAAGTCTTTGGTTACTCAAAAATTGTCATTAAACAGGTAAGAAACACTATCCACTATGTCTCTAGTCACTTGAAGCATTATCAATCACTTGTTCAAGAATTTACTAGTCATTTCCTTACAATCAATATTAATCCCATTCCAAGTTTACAAAATGAAAGTTCCAATCTTCTAACAAACGTTGTTTCTATGTTAATACCACCTAAGGACTTTGGTCCTGATCACTTTTCAATTGAGTTAATCTTTTGAATATTCATACCTGATAAAATTACTAATTAGAGAGTCCTTAACAATGATGCATACATCATAGATTTCCTTAGTTATGAGGGAACATATGATGATAAAGTGATTGATGAAGATTCCCATGATAGAGAATTAAATAAATCCTCCTTTGAAAGCAAATTTGGAAACTCAATACCTAAATTTATAGTCAAATTAGAGGAATTCTATGATCTAAAAGATAGATTTAAAAGACCTACCAATTGTAAAATCAATCCTCTATTGAAAGAAAATTTGGAAAATCAATACCTAAATTTATAGTCAAATTAGAGGAACTCTATGATCTAAAAGATAGATTTAAAAGACCTACCAATTGTAAAATCATTAGTTCATCTTTAAGATTTGAGTCATCAAACTTAGCTCACACAAAAATCCCAAAAATGTCAATTTCAGTCTAGGGCTTTCTCCAGATGAAAGACTTGATTTTATTTACTTATTCAAAATATATAAAGAAGCCTTTTCCTGGAAATATGATGATCTCATTACATATGATACTTTGATAATTCAACACACCATACCAATTCTACGCAATGAGAAGCCTGTTCAGTAGAAACTAAGGAAGATTCACCCTAATCTTGAGACGCATATCAAAGTTGAATTAAATGAATTTTTAAATACCAAGATTATTTTTCTAGTCAATAATTCAAAGTGGGTATCAAATCGCGTTCCAATGTGGAAGAAAAATGGAGGTACTAGAATCTCCATGAACTTCAGAAACCTTAACAAGACTTCTAAAAAATATAATTTTCCATTTTCTCCCATGGGAAAAATCTCGCAAGTTGTTGTTGGATTTAAATTGATGTATTTTTAGGATACAATAAAATCCTTGTTCATCCCAGTGATAGATTGAAAACCACTTTTAGGACTAAATGGGAACATACGCCCACCAGAAGATGCCATTTGGTATCATAAACGTTGGGGAAAATTTTCAGAGAGTGATGGATATTTGTTTATGGGGATTAACTAATAAAATTGTTGTTTTTAGTCTTGACAATATGACTATGTTTTATAAATGAATAAAAGATCATATTAATTATTTAAAACAAATCTTTGAATGTTGCAGAGAATATAGTATTTCTTTGAATCTTAAAAAATCATTTTTTGGTTTATCAGAAGGAAACTTTTAGGATTCATTGATTAAAAAAATGGAATAATAATATATCTAGATAGAGTTAAAGTTATATTAGAAATTCCACTTCAACAAAACAAGAAATCCATGCAGGTATTCTTAGGTCAAATTAATTTTGGAAGGCATTTCATCCCTGATTTTGCAGAAATATTATTACCTCTGCAAAATATGATTAAAAGGAATGCAACATTAAAATTGAGTGTGATAAAAAAAAGGGCCATGATCACATCAAATAATCCATTTTACAAGCTCCCTCCTTTTTCTCAAATAGTTTATTTTATATGATTTTTCCTTTGATCAATCTTATGTAGTTATTTTGACACACAAAAAATGATTAAGATGTAGAGGTACCAATTGTAGTCTTTAGTTCAGGATTGAAAGGAGCTAAATTGAGTTATATAGATGTTGAAAATCGGGCCTATGATGTATTCAAATTGATTAATCATTTTAGACCCTTGCTAATCAAATCACACACTAAGTTAATTGTACCCAATTCTGTTGTCATAAATCTCTTAGTTCAAAGAGATCTTGGTGAAAAGAGAGCTTATTGGGTCTCTGCATTACAATAATATGATTTGGAAATTAATCTTGCTAAGATTGTTTGAGGCCAAGGTCTATGTAAGCTGGTTATGCAATATTTAGATTCAAAATAAAAAAATAGTTTAAAAGATCAGTTATCTGAAGATTTACATTAGGTATGTGCTATTTCTGACACTTCTAACTCTCAATATGCAAACATAATTTATTTTTTGGTTCATGACACAACCCTCTTCATTAAGACTCAAAGAAAAGATATTTTTTGAGACTAAAAGAAAATCAATACCAACTTATTAAAGGGGTTTTATTTAGGAAAAGTTATGATTCCATGCTTTTAAGAAAAATCTGAAGCTAACAAGGTTTTGCAAGAACTACACGATGGTCCAATTGGTGGTCGCTATGGAGGTGACACAACATCTCCTAAGATACTCCATTTAGGATATTAAGGGCCTACGTGTTTTGAAGATGTTCATTCATACGTCCATAGATGAAAAATATACCTGAGTTGTTTTTAAAGAGATAATAAAGAAACATTACCCTTGCAACATGTCATCATTAATCAAGGTTTTGAGAAATGGGGCCTCGATGTTATTGGTGAGACCATTTTTAATTGTTCTAAATAGCATAAGTTCATTCTCACCACCATTGATTATGTCAAAAAATGGGTGGAGGCCATACCTCTCAAAATTGTCCCCACTGAACAAGTAATTTCCTTTATTCAACAATTTATAAAAAATAGGTTTGGTCTCCTGAGCACATTGATAAGTGATAAAGATAGTTATTTTTCTTCAGGTTAACTTACTGAATTTTTTGTGCAAAAGGGATTTAAACTAAAATATTCATCTAACTATTATACTAAGGGTAGTGGTTTTGTTGAATAAACCAATAAGAACCTTTTAAAAATTATTAAGAGAACCTTGGATGAAAATCAAAATATCTAGCATAAAGATCTTGTGTATGTATTATGGGCTGATAGAATTACATACAAGTCATCTATAGGTACTGTTATACGGGATTTACGATTTTGGACAAAAGTATCTCCCCTAGGTCAGTGCCTAACCTAGAACAACATAGAGACAAGGAACACAATTCTTTTCCTTAAAGTAAATAGATGATGGAGTGAGGCCTACCTGGAATCCTTCGCACACTTTGATCCTTATTTAGCTTGGAAGCTCCAATTCCAGCTCCAAATGCCAAAATTAGAACTTGCACAGTTAGATAATACAAGCCAATAAAATACGATATCTATGCAGTATCATCGAAGTACATCATTCAATAGACCAACATGGTATTGAAATAAGTGAAATAATAACATCACATATAGGAAAACAATGAGTTATTTGCATTAATATAAATGGAAGGAGGTTACAACTATAAGTAGCAGTTGATCTTGTAGAAGAGATCCTCCAAGTTGTTGACTTGTCCTTTCCTTGTCACAATATGAACCCCCAATCACCTTAAATGCATGAGATGATGACCACTCACTACAGGAGCATAAGGGAAAAATCACTCTCCATAAGCCAACCCCCAACTTCATAGAAGGCTGGGAATATATTGAGAATTAGGGTAAGTTGGGAGTTCTTATCCAATTACTAATCTAGGGTAAGAGATCCACCTTTGATGGAGGGATAGGATTAAAGGATAAGTGGTGAAAGCTCCAAAGTAGGGAAGGATAGGATCCGAATGTATTATCCAAGGTAAGTAGTTGAAACAACTTGTAGAAACTACTAGAAGAGGAAGCTTCGGAAATCCCAATCATTCTCTCGTATTTATTAAACCAACATAGGTGCAAAGGGGAGCAACCTGTTGGTGACCAACTGTTCTGAAAATCATCTTTTGAGTGATCTCAGTTAAAGATTTATTAAATGAAGGTATTACAGACTCATGTGCTGGTGTGTGCCTATGTTATTTTAGGCAACAGATTGATCAGATTGCAAAATACAAAGACATTGTAAATAGAAAACAGCAGAGAAACACAGTAAGCAAACACAAGAACACAAAAAATTAATAAGGAGTTCACCCTATCCTCCAGGGCTATGTCTCCGGTCTATCTTTCAGTGGTGGCCTTTTTTTATTGTGTCTTTAAAGCAGAGAATTACAATGAGGAGCTCAATCTGAGTCTCCTGAAACAGAATTTCTTGGAAGGGTGGTTCTTGGATCCCCCAAGCCACTAGAGTGCACAGAATCTTTACCTTACCAGCTCTTGACCTTTCATGGTCTTTAATGGAAGGAGCCCAATGTGGTGCTTAATTCCCTAACAGTTCCTCTCAGGGATGGCTCAATGCTGCCTTATGCTACAGGCCAGCTCGGCTCTCAGTCTTTCTGCTCTTTGCTTTACTGTCTCTTCGTTCTTTGTCTTCCTCTCCTGTCTTTTTGTTCTTCGTTCTCCTAAGTGTTTTTTGTTCTCTGTGTGTTCATGGCTTAAAGCCACTCTGACTCATGACTGCTCGTTTAACCCTTCCGTCCCCCGATGGGTCACCTGTTGCTGCTCGCTTGGAGTTCCCTGTCTCTGTGTCTTTATCAATGGCTCACAGGAAGTGGCCACTTGTCCTCCTACGAACTGCGCCAACATTTCCTCATCAGTTCGGTTCTTCAGTCACGTCGGGAAATGACTCATCTGCCACCTCATCGGTCAAATCAGACCTCAAATCCTTATACATCACGGCTCAATCCCCTGTCAAATCCAGTTCTTTCATCGGGCGCGATCTCAGCCATTAGATCTGGAGCCCCCAGATCCGATGCCATTCGCTCATTTCGCATGGTTGACTTGCTCAACCATTAGCATGCGATGAGCAGTGGTTTTCTCTCTCCTTTGCTTGCCATGCGTCGGGCGCTGAATGGAATCGCTAGGTTTTAGCCAATTCCACTTACCGCCCAAGGGTGCCCCCGATAAATACGACCGGTTTTGGAGCGCGGGTCCCACCTTTAGCTTTTAGTGCTTTTCCCCACAATTTTCCCGGCTCTCATGCAACCGAGCGCTCGGGGCCTCTCCTTCTTGAGGGGTTTTGCCCAGCGATGCGCGTGCTAATCGCGCATCAGAAACTACCTCCTTTTCCTGTTCCGGGCTTCCCAGGTGCTAGTTTTTCTTCCTGCGCGGTTTCCATGGGCCTTGGTCAGCGCGCTTTGACCGAGTTCCTCGTTGTTCCTCGCTGGCTACCAATTGCCACTGTTTAGAGGTTTTCTTGATTGCTCTGTGCTCTTGAATTCGAAGTTTCGTCCTGATTTGGTCCAGTCATGGTGCTTTGGTTATTCTTCATGGATCCAATTCGGATCACGACCTTCCCACTGAAAAAGCTTTTGGACCACCAAAAGTTGGTTTTCAAGCATCGACTAAGTTTGAACCTTTGAGCCTTTGAACCTTTGAGAATCCACTAAGCTTTGTACCTTTGAGCCCAATTCTGAGGTACTCAACATCCCCTCTGCACGTCGTCCTCACCTTCCTGTCTAAAACTGTATCTTCCTGCAATTCATTAAGATATTTAGGTAGCAGTTCATCAATAGAAGGCAATTGACTCTGCTCTTCAAGATCCTTAATTAGTGAGGGTTCAAACAATCTCAAGCAATCTTCATTTACGACTGAGTAGATATGCAGGTAAGCTGGTAGATCAAGGCGAAAAGAATTCTCACCAATCTTCTCAAGTATCTGGAAGGGTCCATACCTGATAAGCTTTAGATTTTTACCTTCACGTTGCATTCTGCCTTTGCTGATATACAGCCAAACTTGGTCACCAAACTGAAAACTATGCTCCATCCAATGCTTGTCATGCCTAGCCTTGTATTTGGCTTGGCTCTTTTCCAGTTGTTCCTATACTGCTTGGTGGATCTCTTGGACTTGTTCAATGAACCTAGTTGCCTTGTCCACATCACTGTGTCCATCAACTATGTTATCTTTACCAAAGAAAAAATCCAAAGGAGACCTTGGTGTGAAACCAAAACAGATCTCAAAAGGATATCTCTGGGTAGAAGAATGTTTTGCTCTGTTGTAGCATGCTCCACATAACACAAATGTTCATCCCAAAGCTTAGGATGTTTGCTGCAATATCCTTTGAGTAACTAGATCACTATCCTGTTAACCACTTCTGTCTGGCCATCAGTTTGTGGATGAAAAGCTATGCTCTTCTTCAGTTTGGTGTCCATCAGTTCCTACAGACTCAACCAAAACTTCGCCACAAATCAGGTGTCTTGATCAGATACAATGGAAGTGGGTAATCCAAAATGAACCCATACATGTTCAAAGAACAATTTTGCAATTTGTTCAGCTGTAATCTGTTTATTACAAGGTATCAAAATACACATTTTGTTGAACCTGTCCACAACAACATATAGATAATCATGACCTTTCCTAGATTTAGGTAGTCCTCCAACAAAATCCATGGAAACACTTTCCCAAGGGTGAGAAGGAACTGGTAATGGAGTGTACAAGCCTAGTTTTCTATTGTTGGGCTTGCTTTTAGCACACATAGTACACCCTCTTACATATCTAGAAACTGTCTCATTCATTTTTAGCCAATAACAAAATCTTTGCAGCTGTGCAACTGTTTTACTTACCCCAAAGTGACCTGATATCAGAGAAGTGTGTGCTTCTCTAATTATCTTTACTCTCTCAATTTGTGGAATGCAGAGTTTCCCACAATGGTATAAGAGTCAGTCCTTTACATGATAATCCAATTCTTCTACTCTTTTGCCTTGACCTAAAGTTGCATATACATATTTAAAGTCTATATCTTGAGCATATTGTTCAATGTAACTCTCATGTAACACAAAATTATGCTTAAGTATAGTAGATGCATTTATAATGGGTCTAGATAGCATGTCTGCAACTTTATTATGTATGCCCTTTTTATATCTAATGACTAAATGAAACTGTTGTAGAAAACCCATCCATCTGTAGTGTCTTGATTGCTGCAACTTAGTTTGGGAGTGTAGATATTAAAGTGGTTGATGATCAGTATGGATTACTATCTCTTTTCCCATTAAGTAATGTTTCCACTTTTTCACACACTGAACTAATGCATACAATTATTTATCATATGTAGGATAGTTAACTACTACAGGATTAAAAGTCTCAGAATGATAACATATGGGTTTACCATGCTGTGTCAACACTACTCCCATGGCATAGTCACTGGCATCTATTTGGATCTCAAATGGTCTTTGCAAATCAGGCAGTGCTAGTATAGGTGCTGTACTAATCTTTTCTTCCAAGGTGTCGAAGGCTTTCTACTGTTTGCCTCCCCACTGAAACACCTTGTTCAATCCTGTCAAAGCATGTAAGGGAGCTGCAATTGAGGAAAAGTTAGAAATGAACTTCCTCCAATACTATGCTGCCCCTAAGAAGCTTCTCACTTCTATAGCAGACTTGGGTTTAGGCCAGTTTACAACAACTGCCACTTTAGAGGGATCTATTTTCAATTCACCACCCCCTACTATATGACCCAAATAATTTAGAGATTTTTTGCCAAATTCACATTTTGAGAGTTTAACATGAAGTTTTTCTCTTTTCAAAACATCTAATGTCTGCTTAACATGCTTTAAGTGTTCTTCCCATGTTTTACTAAAATTCAGAATGTCATCCAGATACATAATAACAAAATCATCAAGAAAAGGTCTGAGTACATCATTCATTAATCTCATGAAAGTAGCAGGAGCATTAGTTAAGCCAAAAGGCATAACCAACCACTCATACAATCCCTGCTTTGTTTTGAAAGAAGTCTTCCATGCCTCTTGTTCTGCAACTCTGACCTGATGGTATCCACTGTGTAAGTCTAACTTGGTGAAATAAACAACTTCTTTCAATTGATCTAAAAGATCATCTATACGAGGAAGGGGATAACAATTTTTGATTGTTATATTATTCAGTGCTCGGTAGTCAATGCGCATTCTCCACAAGCCATCCTTCTTTCTCACCAAAACGATTGGTGACCCACATGGTGATGTGCTAAGTCTGATGAACCCTTTCTCGAGCAACTCTTGCATCTGCTTCTTGATTTCAGCATTCTCTAAAGCAGACAACCTGCACATTCCAATGTTAGGCAATGGAGCATCTTGCTGCAAAATAATATCATGTACTATTTCCTTTTTGGGTGGCAGACCTTTAGGTTCTTGAAACAATATATCATACTCTGAAACAACCTTTTCTAAATCATCTTGCTGTTCAGCATTACAACCTTCAAATACATTGGTTTTATCAGGTTTCTTTTCCTTTACAACCATTAGTAAGAATTGTTTACATGAATTTATCATTCGTTTCATCTACCCTGAGTTTATGAGAGTATAATTATTCTTGAGCTTATGAGCTCTTACAAAGTATTTGATTCCATCTTTAACAAGTAGATACTTGTTCTCAGCTCTATAGAAAATATCTTTTTTGTCATATAAGTAAGGACTTCCTAAAACAATTCCACATATATCCAAAGGAATTATGTCTAACTCAACCTCATCTACAAATGCCGACCCAAAAGAAAACTTGAGTTTGCACTGTCTAGTCACTTGTAGTTGTGCTTTATCATTCAACCATCCTAATGGGTATGGTTTCTTGTGAGGTGTAGTTGCTAATCCCAATTTCTTTACAATTGCTTCAGAAATTAAATTTACTTGTGAGCCACTATCAAACAAGGTATCAATCTTTTGATGTTTGGAAACAACTTGAATATGGAAAAGCTCATGTCTTTTTCTCTCATTCTCTTCATCAATAATAGATTGTGTAGAATTACTAGTAGATGCTTCAGAATTCTTACCTTGTATACCTGTAGTTTCAATAGTTGTTTCATCCCCTGAGTCTGACCCCAAATATTTCTGAATAGATACAACATTCTTCTTCTTCTTGCCCTCAAACTTCTTAGGTCTCAGCTCTGGATGCAGAATCCAACAGTGCTCATCATCATGCCCATCCTTTTTACAGTGAGTGCATGAAGCTTTGCTCTTCTGTGCAGTATTAGCCTTCCTTAATTTCCATTTCTGCTTTCTTCTCTCCTTATTCTTGCTTGCAGTGGGTTGGGATGGTGCCCCAACTTCTGGATTTCCATTCTTTCCTCTAGCTTCTAGATGAGTAGCTTGTACAAATACCTCATCTATACTAGTGGGATTAAACATGAGGATAGTATGCCTCATGTAGATGTGTAGACCACCAATGTACTTCAACAGAGTCTCTGGTGAGTCCAATGAGATTCCTAGAATCATTGCTCTCTTTCTAAATTCTTGAGTGTACCCTTGCACACTTTTCCCTTTCAACTGTCGAAGATTTTGCCAACTCATCATGGCTTGTTGCATGTAGGCCAATGGATAGAACTGCTTTTTGATTGCAGAAACAAATTCACTCTAGAGATAGATAGTCTTACCATGTCTCTTCATATCAGCTTTGGTCTTGTCTTCCCACCAAACCAAGGTAGTGCCTCCTAGGTGTAGGCTTGCTAGCTGAATCTTGCTCTTGGCTGAATCAATACTCTGCAATAAACATCAATTTGTCATTCCAATTGTCCAACTTTTCTGCATTCAACTCTCCATCATATATAGGTAGATCAAATTTAACATCTAGTTTGATCAAAGATACTTTCTTTTTGTGTTCAAGGCTATTAGGAGGTGTGAGAAAGATTTCTTATTTCCCTTTTCATTTCGAGTGGTCATGGAAGTGAGACTCATCTTCTCCCTTGTCTTGCTTGAAGCCTGATGAATCTTCCTCACTATGTTTTCTAAAGTCCCTATACATTTCTTCTACCATGGACTTTATGGCTAGGAAACTATCTATGAATTGAGGGTCTGGTCCTACAGAACCTTCTTCTGACATTGTCTTCTAAGGATAGACTCTCCTAATTTTAGGATTAGTTTCAATCAACTCTCCTTTTCCTAACTTGAGCTTTGATCTAGTTAGCATTCAATAGCTAAACCAACACAAGCTTGTTTAACCTTTACAGCCTAGAGCTCTGATACCACTTGATCTGAAAATCACCCTTTGAGTGATCTCAGTTAAAGATTTATTAAATGAAGGTATTACAGACTCATGTTTTGGTGTGAGTCTATGTTATTTTAGGCAACAGATTGATCAAATTGCAAAATACACAAACACTGGAAATAGAAAACAACAGAGAAACATAGTAAGCAAACACAAGAACACAACAAATTAATAAGGAGTTCACCCTATCCTCCAGGGCTACATCTCCAATCCAGCTTTCAGTGGTGGCCTTCTTTTATTGTGTCTTTGAAGCAGAGAATTACAATGAGGAGCTCAATCTGAGTCTCCTAAAATAGAATTGCTTGGCAGGGTGGTTCTTGGAACCCCCAAGCCACTAGAGTGCACAGACTCTTTTCCTTACCACCTCTTGACCTTTCCTGGTCTTTAATGGAAGGAGCCCAATTTGGTGCTTAGTTCCCTGATAGTTTCTCTTAGGGATGGCTTGATGCTACCTTATGCTGCAGGTCAGCTCGACTCTTTGTCTTTCTGCTCTTTGCTTTACTGTCTCTTCATTCTCTGTCTTCCTCTCTTGTCTTTTTGTTCTTCATTCTCCTAACTATTTTTTGTTCTCTGTGTGTTCATGGCTTAAAGCCACTCTGACTCATGACTGCTTGTTTCCCCTTCCGTCCCCCGTCGGGTCACCTGCTGCTACTCACTTAGAGTTCCCTGTCTCTACGTCTTCATCAACGGCTCACAGGAAGTGGCCACTTGTCCTCCTATGAATTGCGCCAGCTTTTCCTCATCAGCTCGATTCTTTGGTCACGTTGGGAAATGACTCATTTGCCACCTGAGCAGTCAAATCGGACCTCAAATCCTTATACATCGCGACTCAATCCCCTGTCAAATCTAGTTCTTTCATCGGGTGCAATCTCAGCCGTTAGATCTGGAGACCCCAGATTCGATGCCATTCGCTCATTTCGCACGGTTGACTTGCTCAACCATTAGTGTGTGATGAGTGGCAGTTTTCTCTCTCCTCTGCTTGCCATGTGTCGAGCGCTAAATGGAATCGCTAGGTTTTAGCAAATTCCACTTACTGCCTAAGGGTGCCCCCGATAAATACCACTGGTTTTGGAGCACGGGTCCTGCCTTTAGCTTTTAGCGCTTTTCCCGGCTCTCATGCGACCGAGCGCTCGGGGCCTCTCCCTCTCGAGGGGTTTTGCACAATGATGCGCGATTAGCGCTAATCGCGCATTAGAAGCTGCCTCCTTTTCACTATTCGGGCTTCCCAGGTGCTAGTTTCGCCTCCTGCACGGTCTCCATGGGCCTTGGTTAGCGCGCTTTGACCAAGGTCCTCGTCGTTCCTCGCTGCCTGCCAATTGCCACTATTCAGAGGTTTTCCTGATCGCTCTACGCTCTTGAATTCGAAGTTTCATCCTGATTTGGTACAGTCATGGTCCTTTGGTTATTCTTCATGGATCCAATTCGGATCACCAAACAGACCATAGTGGAGGAACCTACTGATGAACACACCCCAGTAGGCTTACAGGGAACATTGGTCCTTAAACTAGCTTAGATGAAGTAGTTTAGGGCTGAAACTGTGGGGGATGAAGGGAACATGCTTAGGGATTTGTGCAAGATGGTGATAAGGGGGTGTTAGCCTCCTGCTGCAGCAGGTTAATCATCTTTCATGATCGACAGTTTTACATGCCAAATATGTCGTACTATGCATGCTGCAATGCTCCATATTTGCTACAGATGGCCAAAAAGTATCCATAAGAGTAGGCTGGTCTAAGGACCACTGCTGTGTTCCAATTTTGATTAGGCAATCCATTTTTTGTTTGAGGCAGTTTTTTCAGTTGGAGGTACTCAGGCTGGAGTTCACTAACATCTCTCTTTTTCTCATCAACCTTATTATATAACTCCCTATTAGTTTTTCCCTTCCCCTATTAAAATCATGTATATAAATCCCCCTATGTAAATACCCCTCCTTGGCAATATAGCCATACTTTCTACTAAGTCCGGGAAATCTCAGTCCATCTGGGACTGTTTTTAGCCCATCCGCGTCATTGAGGAACTAGTTTGACATCTGGTCAGCTAGCAACCTCTCCCTTAACCCTAAAAACCCATGTTTTCACCTTCCCCTTGTAAAATTTCACCCCACCACTGTAAAAACCCCTTAAACCCATTTTCCTAAGTTTATAACCCATCCGCCGCGCATATTAAATTCGGAATATTCCTGTGAATATTCCCACCCGTTAACCCCATATCCCGTCGCGTCCGCCGCCAGTCGTCCGATCCACAGCCTCGCAGATCTACGGCTGGCGGGCATCCTTATCCCCGACACGCCCGACCTTTAACGTTCGGGAGTTCGGCGGTTTCGCCGCCGTACTCTCGCCATGCGTCAGGCGCCGGGCTGTGGCGGAGTCCCTCCCTCCGAAACCGCCATCCCCCATAAGCGGTGCGCCACATACCGCTTACAGCCTGGTGACGTCAACAGCCCACGTCACCCCCCCTGTACAGTCACCCGATGAGTCACCCGCCTGCGTGGCCTCCTGCCACGTCACTGCCACGTGTCCCGCCACCGTACCTGCCACGTCATCGTCCGTACGTGATGACGTCATGCTGATGTCATCCCGCCACGTCGCCATGCTGACGTCACCCGCCGTACAATGCTGACGTCATGCTGACATCATCAGCCCTTTTTGGACGCAGAGGCGCGAAAGTCGCACTTCGGAGCCCCAGAATCGAATTCTGAGGCAATTTTTGATGAGCGATTTGCACCTAGCGCAAATCGGCAAATCGCTCATTGCAGGATTTTTTGGGCCAAAATGGAGAATCTTCAGGGAATCTTTAAGGAATATTCGCTCCATGCAGCCCTAGGAAGCTCGAAAAGGCGCAACAATGATCCGTTTTCTTCACAGAGCATACCAAAATGATCAGAAGACAATTCCAGATGATATAGAGGCCGAACAGAAGCCATTTACTAGTGATTAGACACGCAGCACAACAGATCAACAGCCCAGATTTTGTCAGAGAGTATCAGTGGAAGAAAGGATGCCAGAAAGAATCAGTCATGATTTTTTAGGGGCTCGAGGCACCTGAACATTGATGAAGCCCCCAGAAAATCAAATCGATAAGCATCAGCCCATCCTTGCCTTCAAATCACCGTCAAGACATTTAAGGCACCAGGACAGCAAGAAAGCATAAACCCATACCCATTTATTGCAGAAAGCACTGCAGCAAGCAACCGAGGACAGCATCATTCATTCAGTTTTGACACATCGGCCCTGAGCACGGCCCGAGACATTCTTTGCATTTATTTTTAGATAGGATTAGGTCAAGTATTCATTTTTATGACCTAATTAGGTCAAGATGTAATAAAGGAACTCTGCAGAGAGTTTTTCCCTATATATACCACCCTCTGTATAGTTTTAACGGTTGGTCAATTGATAATTTTCACTAGAGACTCGCTGTGTATACCTGAACTTTTCTATAATCAAAGATTGCTTAAAGCTTGGAGAGCGAACTGTCTGTTGTTGATGAATGTGTTAAAGAGTTGGAGATGGAATTCCTGCGCTGCGGCCTGAAGCAATAAGTGCCTCTTATCTCTGTTTATGTGTTTTCCATTATCTAAATAGCAGGAAGAAAGAATAGCCTAGAATTAGTTTAAATACTCTCTATGCTCAATTCCTGCTGTTTCTTGATGTTTTCTTCTGAATGAGTTGGTTATGAACATTGAATTCCTTCTGGCTCATGTTTACCCCAGTTCACCTGTGCTGGCCAATTATCTAGGGATTCTTAACTGCTCCTAGGTAGCGCCTTGTTGTTTCCTCTGCTAATCTGTTGGAGAGATTCTTAACTGCCTCTCTTTCTTTAGCATTCTTGCCATCCCTTGAACCTGATAGTTGCTTCTGCCTCAGTTATCTTGCTCCATTTTCCCCTCACTGTTATTAAGGAAAGACACCAGCAGTTCCCCTCCTCGACTCCATGCCCAATGGTTTGAAACATTCAGACTATACTCAGCCTCTCTACCTGAAAGTGTCAGTTTTCCCACCAAAACTCAATCAAAACCCCTGTGCACCATATCTAGCCTAAAATCATCCCTTTCAACAAAGCTAAATCATAAAGAGAGAGCCCTCTCTGACTGCAGGCAGGCTAGGGCCTGCAGTCCAAAGTTGGTTTGTGGTTACCTCGGCCGTATCCCTTTAGGAGTCAAAAGGGACAACCTGAGTGATAACAGGGGGAAAAGGATGTTCATTGATCCCATTAGGAGGCTCATTGATCAAATGTGACAAAATGGCCTATTATAGAATTCCACCTAAAGTGCAAAGTGAGAGATGATGAATGATGACTGATGTGCTTTACCTTGTGACATGTTGGGATCAAGGACACCCAACGAGCTTCAATTGTTACAATACATTTGCAACATGACATCTTTGTTTGCTAAGGGAGGCATACTCATAATCAACACATAAGCTAACAAAACATGTATAATTATCAAAATATGCATCCACAAATGCAATTGGTGGACTCATGACTGGATGATTATCTATATGATGATGACCATCATACATTGTGATCTTTGTATAACTCCTGAAATCCCAGCCCGGATGGATGAAACTAGATCTGGGGTCTTTTATCTTGTTCACACGACCAACCAATGTACAAGTCTAACTATGTGAATAAATGATATTTCATCAAACATGGTAGTCGTTAACGGATGCGAGAGAAACCACCAATAATGTTAATGGTTCTCAAGGTAGTATAGTACAATATGTATGGTGTGAATGTATGAGTTGATGTCTAACACCATCCATAATCTTTTGGTCAAAGGTCATTGATGTAAACCTATCGCCAAGAGCGAGGAAACTTGCCATTGATGTGTGCAAGCACCAAGGTACTAAAGGTGTCTTTCTAAGTGAACTTCCTGGATTATGCACTGATGTCGATAGGAAGAGACTCGTCACAGGAGGGCCTTGATGTATCCCCCATCAACGACATGAAATGAGTATCATGATTGAGACAGAATGATCAGAATGATGCAAACATGGAACTAGATCAAGAAAGGCAAACATGAAATGAAGGATTAAGAGTATTTTGGCATAGATCAACTGAATGAATTCTCTTGAACACACTGGCGAAACTAAATGGAGTTGGTAGCATTGACCCAAAACCGGAATGGAGTCTCTGAAAAATGGTATGATAACCAAAAGAGAAGAAAATTATCCAACCCAACAACCACGAAGATGAAGTGGAAGAGTATCATGTTCAAGAGCTACTCATTTCCAATAGCAAAATGGAATCCCTTGTTTTCCCAATTTCCCCAACCATATTAATCAGTACCTCTTTATTTTTTATCAAGATTGAGGAGGACAACATATGCTTGATTTGTAAGTTCATCCTTCAGATGAATCCCTCTGTGTATTTTTAACAAAACCTAAGAAGGAGTGGTTTAGCCTGATCATGTTCAACAAGTCCATCACTATTTGATGTTTTAGCGAGTCTAGTGAAGGTAAAACTCGACATCTTTTTCATGTTTAGAGAGTTTGAAAAAGAGGTGAAAAGGAAAACTCAAAATGTCCATTTTCGTAGGTAGTCCCTTAGGTCCGAAAAGGTATAAAACAATACCCAAGAGAACCTCTTAGCCATGTTAAACTAATATATTCCTTTTTCGTAGTTAGTCTATCTCAATATGGAAAAGGGTTAAAATTATAGTGAGTAGATGTATTTTCATTTACTTTTACAAGTTTGAAAAGACAAGTGCTCGACTATGTTTTCATATTTTGGGAGTTAGAAAATAGTTGAAAGAGGAATCTAGGAGGGTTCCTTTTTTGTAGGCTTAAAGAGCCCAAAAAAGAGAGAAAAGTGTACTCTGTGTTCAAAGTAACATGTCCAAACATAATGAAAACCTGCTAACAACTGTCTACTCAAAACACCACAAGGAGGATTAAGCATACTTGTTCCATAGTAAAAATGAAGCATATCTAGGTCAAAATACTAAAAATCAATAAAATAATGGGAAAATGACCATAAATATTCAAAATGACTTGTCATTTTTACCATTTCACATTTTAACTTCAACAGTGAGTATTTGGAGCCATTTTCCCCTCGATCTTCTACAACTGATTGTGGCCAATCCAGGGAACTATTTCGAGTGTCGTCGCTTCTAGGTAGAAACTGAAACCTTTCTCTATCTTTCTACAATCCATTTTTGTGTTTTCATGCAAAATTTTTAAGGTTTTGAGGCCCTTGGGGTTCATAAAAAATGTCCTAAGGCCAATTCATCTGCAATCTATCGAAAATTGCGTTGCACCTAGGCAGAGGAACACTGCAGGAAGAGGTGCAGTGCTATGGTAAACATTGTTAGGTTGCGTTGGGCACATTTCTCTAAGTATGATTTCAGTTTTGCCTCAAATTTTGTTAGGTTTTTTGCATGGGAAAGAGCTTAATGGATTCCTTATTTATGTTCCAGGTACCCATTAGCACAAAATGGCATTCATTTGGAGAGAAAGAGAACATAAGGAACAATATTTGAATGCGGAAAATGACCCTGCTACCATCTAGGCGCTAAAAAATTGTGGGTTATTGAAATTTTTCTAGCTTGCTGGTATGAGGCAACAGATGGAGTTGTTGAAATACGTTGTCTGTTTATGGGACATTCAAGCACAGGCGTTTAGGTTTGGGGAGAATCTACTTGAGATATAGGTAGAGGATATTTAGTTTATGACAGGATTGTCAAAGCGAAGTTCTCCCATCTCTCTTCTAGCTTGAAGAAGTTGCGGTGAGATGGTGAAAGACTATATCACTACCTATTGCAGACCTTGAGCCATTCCTACTAGGGATGGAAAGATCATCATAAAGGATGTAACCTAATTACCTCTGAGAATAATCTTGTTCATTATTGCAGGATTGGAAGGTAGCTCAACACTACATGTAGAAATAAAATCGTACATACAGTATGGGATAGAGTGTCTAGAGTTGACAATACTCAATTGAAGTGAGTGCGTCTTGGTCAATTTAAAGGAACAACTTACAAAAGCAAAGTAGGGAAAGTTGAAGAACTTCGACTATGGTGTGATCTTAGTCTCTTTTGCTCTAGAGCAGGTACCATTAATGCAGCCTCAACAGATTGTACTTGAGCCAATCAATCTGAGGACCCCACAAATGAGGAGGTGGATAGACCATATGAGTTGACATGTAGGCCCATCAACGATCAACTTTTCACCAACCTTATTTGGGTGTCTGCACAGACAGTTCATCATTATTAATGATTATTCTTACATAGGGATGGATTTCTGTGATGATCCTGAGCTCGATTTGTCTGAGGGTGAGAAATGGGATGCTTCAGGTAAGATACTTCGACCATTAAGTTTTTGAAATTTTTATGATTTTTTTTTGTGTTTTTTGATGTTCTCGAGACTAAACTATTTGATGTTTTCATGCAGATATGGGACATGTTCGACTAGTAGGTGCTACATATCTATGTCGCATAGAGAGACAACCATAGTAGGAGGCAATGGTACTGGTACATACCGTTGCGGTAGGATGAGACATGCTACGAGATCTTGAGGTAGATAAGATCCTATTAGAGGTGGAACACCACATGGAAGTGTTGGAATTATGACACAGGTTTGGCGCTATGACACAAGTGTTGTCCTTGATGGCAACTCTCTCAAGTGACAGATCATAGTTCAGGCTCTCAGAATGAAGGAAAAAGATATATACGTAGGTTCCTCTTAACCAAGTTGTGTATACACGCAGGATAGACGTTCAAAAGGTGCATATATGTATGCACGCACTTTCATGCAAGGAAAAGCGCATACATGTGGGAATTTTTTTATTTTTATTTTTTTATTTTTTCTGTTTCGTGGTATTTAGTCCTTGGTATTTGGACCTATGGTTTTGAACCATGGTATCTCGTCTGAAGTGTTGAACCTAGGTATTGGGTCCATGGTATTGATTCTTTATGGTTTTGGATCGTGGCATTGAGTAAGGCCTAAGACTATAAAAGGGAAGCAGATCATTAGGTAAAGGCATTCACTCAAGTATTGAATATCTTATGAAGAGCAAGATCTAGAATACTGGTCATTGGGTGATGGTGCATAGCTGGATCTAAACCAAGGAGGATCTATAAATCTAATAATCTAGGTATAACTAATGTCTGAATAAGTGAAAAGGGTAAATTATCTTTTATAGATCTATACGCAGGTTTGGCACAGCAGAGGCGCGTATACACGCTGGTTAAGTAAGTCAAAATAGCGTATACGCTGGTTGGCCTTAATACAGAAGCATATGCACGCATGTTCTACATATTGAAGTAGCATACGTCTCATGAAATATGTTTTAGCTACTTCTGTTTATTGCTGCAGTGTTCTGGGTTCAGGATTGGTTTCTAGTTATTGTTTATGTATTCTGGTTACAACATTCAGAGAAGTAATTGTTTTATTCAGCTTTGATTGAAGCAAGGAGATTGGTTGATGTAGATGTATTTGATGTTTGATTATTGTTATTGATGGATCCAGTCTAAAAATTTATGAAATGTGATCCCTAGAAGAAAGAGAAGGTTGTAGCCTTCTGTAGGTCAGCACCTACGTACTAGTACAACAACTAGTACAAGAGCTAAGGGGGTTGTAGCTCCCTTCTAGGAGAAGCTAGAGAACGAGAGAAGGTTGTAGCCTTCTACAGGTAGAAGCTTATGTACTGGTATAAGACTGCACCAATACAGATCCATTGTAAAAAGAAGTTTCTTATTAAAAGAAGATAGAGATGACTGGGAGCAGGTGGTTTTCACCCACATTGGGTTTCCACCTTATATCTTATGTCCATGTGTGTGATGATCTGTTCTGTTTTACTGCACCTATTTACTGTTCTTATGGTTAATGAAGTTCTGATGCACTCATTAAAGATCAACATTTAATGAATCATAAGTTTAGTGATATATGCTGGTTGCTTTAGACACAGTAGTGTATATACGCAGTTTCCCATAACTGAAGTAGCGTATACAATTTGATTGTGAAATAAAATTAATTGATTTGATAATACTGATTCACCCCCCTCTCAGTATTATTTCCAACAATTGGTATCAGAGCAGGTCCTTTAGAAGAACCTTGATCGCTTGAAGGAAGATCTATCATCATGAGCAACTACAAAAAAGAGGCATCGATCAAGCCACCAATCTTTGATGGGAGAAACTTCGTATATTGGAGGGTAAGAATCATGACCTATCTCCAATCTCTTGGTACAGAAGTTTGGGATATTGTGGAAGCAGGATACACATTTCCATCAGTAACTCCTACAGATACGGCTGGCAAGAAGCAATATGAAACAAATGCAAAGGCTGTCAATACTCTATTAGGGAGTTTATCTCAATCAGAATTCGTCAAGGTTATGCAGCTCAAAACAACAAAAGAAATATGGGACAAGATCGCTCTAAGCTATGAAGGAGACGATCAGGTAAAACGTGCAAAACTACAATCTCTCAGAATCCAATATGAAATCTCAGAATGTACAATGATGAAAGTGTGGCTAATTATTTCTTATGTGTAGATGAGATTGTTAATCGTATGAAAAACTTGGGTGAAGAGATAAAAGAAGTTACTTTGCTTGAAAAGGTTTTAAGATCTTTGTCCTCTAAGTTTGAATCAAAAGTTTTTGCCATGGAAGAAAAGCAAAATCTACAGAGCATTACCATGTCATAGCTGCAAGAAATCCTAACTGCTTTCGAAATGAGAAAAGGGGGACCATCAGATAGGAGATATGCCGCATTCAAAGCTTTGGGAAGAGGAGATTACAATGAGTCAGGACATATGTCAGAAGGAGAGGAAGAATCAAACTTTGTCAAGAACCTTCAACGGGGTTTTGGAAGATTCAGAGGTAAGCTACCTTTCAAATGTTTTGCTTGTGGAAGAGTCGGTCACTATGTAGCCAAGTGTCCTCATAAAGATAAGCTTGACAAAGGTAAGGAACCAGTTAGATGGAACATAAAACAGAATGTAAGTAAGAAGAGCTGTTATACGCATGAAGATAGTGATGGATTTTCAATTAGTGATGAAGATGAATAATGTAATGATTATAGACTTTTGATGCCTTTTGAAGATGATGATTTCTTGGATGCTATAGATGAAGATGATCTCTATGAAGAAATTTATAAACTTAAAATCTTCTTAGAAGAAAAGAGTATGATCATAGATACTCTGACATTCCAAGTTGCTGAAAGGGAAAAACACAATGAAAAGTTAGAATGTGAAATTGTGGGACTTAGAAAAGATATTGAGAAAACAAAAGCTCTTAATCTTAGATTTGCTAAAGAATCTGAAACTTTAGATGAGATTATTAAAGTGAAACGTTCTCCTGTAATTAAGACAGGTCTTGGATATTTTGAAGAAGCATCTCAAGCACAGAAACCATCCACCTCCAAAAGTTATCTAGATGCAGCAAGGAGAAGTGAACATGTTGACAATCGACAACAAAGGCATAAAGCAGATCACCAGGTAGATCAGGGTCAATCTACTTCAAGGATGAACAGAGATCACCAAGTAAATCGGGGGCTATCTACTTCAAGGATGAACATAAATTACAACCAACCACAGGTAAATCATTCTCAATTTGCCTATGTGTTATATACCTAGGGGGGATAATATGGGGTACCAAGGGAGGTACCCAAGGTAATAATGTAATAATGTGATGGGCCATAGTAATTAATAAGGTGGTTAACCCATGTCATGTAAGGGACCACAAGTAGTTAATAATAATGTAATGGGCCCATGGTATTAGTTAATGGTATGAGGAAACCATGGTAATGATGCATGGTATTGTATGTATGAGGCCTATATAGAGGCTAGAGACTCCACATGGAGAGATATGAAGATGAAGAAAAGTATTATTGTATGAACAAGCATATGGCTTGTGGAGTGCTCTCCTTCCTTAAGGAGTGAATGTATGGTGTTGCCCTACCTTAAGGGTTTGATCAATAAAGAATCATTTCATATTATTTCTGGGTTTCTTTGCATTATCTTATACTTTTATATCAGATCTATAATATTCTTGGGTTAGATATACAACAATTGGTATCAGAGCCAGGTTTTGATAATAAAGAATCATTTATCTATATTTGATCTTGTTATTCTTGGGTTTATTTTCTATTCTCATATATCTTTTGGATCAGAGCTACAACAATTGGTATCAGAGCTACAACAATTGGTATCAGATCTACAACAATTATTATCAGAGCTACAACAATTGGTATCAGATCTACAACAGTATCAAAGCACTTTCTTGGGCAAACCGTGGAGAATTTTTTTTTATTTTTTGCAGGGATTTTTTGGGTGGCGAATTTGCAGATCAGATCTGTACGTTTTGGTGCCATATCTGCAGAATATAATTGCAGATCTATATTCCTTGTGAAAAAATACCCAAATTCAAAAAAAAAATCAGTTGAATCGGAGTCCGGATGAAGGAGATATCGCTGATCTAAAAAAAATCAGTGGGGTTGCAGACAATTTTCAGGACAACGAGTTTGCGGCGCAGATCTAGAAGCCCTAGTGCAAGATCTGCAAAATCTAATTGTAGATCTGTATTCTTTGGGAAAAAACACCCAATTTCAAAAAAAAAATCGATCGAATCGGAGTCCGGAACAATCTTTGGAGGAATTCATTGCGGTTGGGTTTCAAAGATGAGGCTTACAAATGGTATCGCTCACTTGATGACAAACAGTTGACCAAACTCTCAGATGCAGAATTTGAAAAATTCTTTTTAGACAAATGGTCTCGTGCTAGAAAAAAGAAGAATGAGACACATAAGGGGTTAATTGCTACGGGTGTCTCCTTATTGCAGGTTCATGGATTGATTCAGAAGGAGAAAATCGTTGTGACTATAAATCCTAGTTGCAAGCAAAATCTTATAAGTGTTAATTTGGCAAAAAGATTGCAAGTTCCAGAAAAACTCATTGAAACTACACATGTTGATAATGAGGATGTTCAAGTGTACAAGGATTTGAAGATTTCTATGGATAAATATGTGTTGCATGGTGATTTTTATGCTTCAGATATGGATAACATGGATGTTGTTTTGGGATACCCTTGGATGGAATCCGTGGGTACTATCAATATTAATGTGCAGAAGAAATTCCTAAAGCTATGGTATAAAAAGAAGAAAATTACATTACAGGATATTTCCATTAATAAGCAGGTAGAGTCCAAGGAGGCTGAAGCAGAAGATGTTCAAGGGACTGACACATCAGATGATGAGCCTTTGATGATCGAGAATCAAACACAAACAGAGGCTACAAAAGAAAAGGCTACAGGTGATGATACATCAGAGGAGGGCTCAGTGGTTGACGTCATATTGAAAAAGAAGACATCACAACAGGCACCACAGCAGGGTGAAGTCAAGCAAAAGCCATTGTGGGTTAAAACTTCAACATATCAGCACCCACATCACCCTGCAAGACAACCATCAAGATGGAAACCAAGTAGTCCCATGAAGGATAACAAGGAGAGAAGATCCATCTACTACACACAGAAGAGCTGCCACGGTCAACTTCCATCTCAAGTGAGCGAGGCACCAGCGAGATCGAGGGTTCACCTTTCTCTTGGATGGCTAGATGCACGTGCATGGTACCAGTGGACTACTCTTTTGAGTAGATCTTATTATTTATCTTCTTCCCATGTTTCGGGGACGAAACATGCTTAGGGGGGTGGAATGTTATATACCTAGGGGGATAATATGGGGTACCAAGGGAGGTACCCAAGGTAATAATGTAATAATGGGATGGGCCATAGTAATTAATAAGGTGGTTAACCCATGTCATGTAAGGGACCACAAGTAGTTAATAATAATGTAATGGGCCCATGGTATTAGTTAATGGTATGAGGAAACCATGGTAATGATGCATGGTATTGTATGTATGAGGCCTATATAGAGGCTAGAGACTCCACATGGAGAGATATGAAGATGAAGAGAAGTATTATTGTATGAACAGGCATATGGCTTGTGGAGTGTTCTCATTCCTTAAGGAGTGAATGTATGGTGTTGCCCTACCATAAGGGTTTTGATAATAAAGAAGAATTTCTATCTATTTCTATCTTGTTATTCTTGGGTTATTTCTATTCTCATATATCTTCTGGGTTAGATCTATAATAGATACCACTTGTTATAGATCTAACCCAGAAGATATATGAGAATAGAAATAACCCAAGAATAACAAGATAGAAATAGATAGAAATTCTTCTTTATTATCAAAACCTTTATGGTAGGGCAACACCATACATTCACTCCTTAAGGAAGGAGAACACTCCACAAGCCATATGCCTGTTCATACAATAATACTTCTCTTCATCTTCATATCTCTCCATGTGGAGTCTCTAGCTTCTATATAGGCCTCAAACATACAATACCATGCATCATTACCATGGTTTCCTCATACCATTAACTAATACCATGGGCCCATTACATTATTATTAACTACTTGTGGTCCCTTACATGACATGGGTTAACCACCTTATTAATTACTATGGCCCATCCCATTATTACATTATTACCTTGGGTACCTCCCTTGGTACCCCATATTATCCCCCCTAGGTATATAACACTATGGCAACTGCAATCACCTGGAAGGTAGGTTTCATAATCGCAAGAATTTCTTCAATGGTCAATGTTTCTCTTGTCATAAATTTGGACACAAAGCCACTCAATGTGTTGTCTACAAGACCATCATGACTAGAGAAGCACGAAATCAAAGGAGGGTGGCTGAGATCATGAAAAGGACCTACAATAACTTTTTTGGTCTTGAAAATGAAATAGAATGTTCTATTTGTAACAACTTTGGTCATGAAGATTCTGAATGCAGAAGTAGGTTTCGACAAACAAATCAGAAGGAGCAATCTTCATTGAGTCCCAAAACATGGAAAAAGAAAGAACCGCAACCAGAAAGATGTGGTATAGCCTTATATGCGAAAGGACAGGAAAATCAGTGGTACATTCATAGTGGATGCTCGAAACATATGACAGGTGATAAAGAAAAACTTTAGTCATATAGTGCCTTAGAAAAGGAAAGGAAGGTCTCATTTGGAAATGAAACCCCTGCACTCATAAAAGGTAAAGGTTCTGTTCTTTTGAAAGAAAAGGTCAAAGTAGGAAATGTTATGTATGTTGATGGCTTAAAGCATAATCTATTGAGTGTCAGTCAAATGTGTGATCAAAGAAATGAGGTAATATTTCGATCAAATGGACGTATTGTTCGTGAGCTTGATACAGGAGAAATAGTGATCAAAGGAATAGGAACTCCAAATAATTTATACATACTCAAGGGAGGACAACAACAGTGCTATCGAAGCAAGAATGATGAACACTGGCTATGACACAGAATATTGGGGCATCTAAGCTTCTCTCAGATAAGGAAAGCATGCAAATATCAGGTAGTTCGTGATCTCCCTGACATCAGAATTCCAGCCAATATAATACGCAAATCATGTTAGTTTGGTAAGAAAACCAGAACTAACTTCCCTGAGAAGGAAGGATCAACAAGTAAGCCACTTGAACTTGTCCATACAGATGTATGTGGTCCATCCAGGAAAAGGTCACCTCGAGGAGAAGAATACCTCATATTGTTCATTGATGATTTTTCTAGGATGTGTTGGATAGGACTTTTGAAGCATAAATACGAAGCTTTCGAAAAGTTCAAAGCATTCAAAGCCTTGGTTGAAAATGAATCAGATCGCAAAATCAAATGCCTCAGGTCTGATCGAGGAGGGGAATTTACCTTGGATGAATTTTTCGATTTTTGTGAAGAACATGGAATAAGAAAGGAATTCTCTACTCCAAGGACTCAGCAAAATGGAGTAGTAGAAATGATGAACAGAACGGTTCAAAAAATGGCTCGTGCTATGCTTGATGAGTCTGGAACTCCTGCAACCTTCTGGGGTGAAGTTGCATTTGCTGTCGTTACTATTCTCAACAAGACAAATGTCCGGGTGAACAACACTCAAACTCATCATGAACTCCGGTATGGTAAGACTCCTATGGTGAAATACCTCAAAATTTTTGGAAGCAAATGTTACATCAAAAGGACTGATGAAAACCTTGGCAAGTTTGAACCTAGAGCAGATAAAGGCATTCTCCTTGGTTACTCTCCCCAAAGCAAAGGATATAAGTGTTACAATAAAAGACTTAGAATTTTTTTTGAAAGTATTGATGTAGTGGTTGATGAAGAAGGAAACATTCCAAGGGAGGTAAAATATGAAGATTTCAAAGATGATGAGGACTATCCTTCAACATCAAATCGGACTAATGATGAAGAAGAAACTTATGAGGCACCAGAAGAACAGATAAGGGTAGAAGAAAAGACTCCATCTAGGTACGTCCAGAAGAATCATCCAGAAACTCAAATGTTGGGGCAGAAAGAGGCAGGTGTTCAAACAAGAAGAACTATTTCAAAAGCTTCAAGCTATCTAGCATTGCTCTCCTCCACTGAACCTCGAAATGTAAGTGAAGCATGTAAAGATGAATGCTGGGTCAAGGCCATGAATGAAGAACTTGAGCAGATTGGAAAGAATAACACTTGGAAGCTGGTTCCTAGACCAAATGATAAGAATGTCATAGGGACAAAATGGATATTCAAAAACAAGTTGAATGAGAATAGAGATGTTATTCGTGCAATGTTGTTTTATCATGAGCACCACTAATTTGTCTACTTAGATGTTTTGCATGTAGTTTTTATATGGATGATGTAGCCATATGTGTCTCGGGGCACACATTTTGTAAAACCAAACTTGATATTATAATATTATCATATTAAATTGTCAAAATTTTATAAAATTATTTATAATTATGAGAAATTTGATTTTTTTTTTTTTAAATATTATCAAAATTTTATAATTTACAGATAAGAAAATGGTATAGTTAATTTTTCACGACATTTTTCTAATTACTTTTAATCAAAATTTGGCAAAGATTTTTAAAAACTTGAGTTTAAATTGTTTAATCTGTAAAATTAAGTGTCTTGGGGTTTTCCCAGCTGTTGATTCCATTTACGCATTCCAAAATGCATTTTAAACAATACAAAATCACATTTTTGTTAAAATTTGGCAAAGATTTTTAAAAACTTGAGTTTAAATTGTTTAATCTGTAAAATTAAGTGTTTCTGCGTTTTGCTGCTAATTCCATTTATGCATTCCAAAAAGCATTTTAAACAATAAAAAATCACATTTTTTTTTAATTATTTTGTCATAGTCCTTTGAAAAACTCTATTTCATCTATTAATTAAACGACACCCAAAAAAATCTAACAAAATTTACTAAAATTTATACACTTCAATATAAATTTTCACTATTAAAATTTTCCTCCTCCCACATCTTTGCAACCTTTATATCAAACTTTAGAATTTGAAATTTCCATAAACTTCACGTTTCCACCTTTATATATCACTTTAAATCAAATTTCCATAAACTTCACATTTCCGTTTAACCTTAGAAACTGTTTTTTCCTAGGAAGATCGGCATCCTATTTTATATGTTTGAATTGATTCATAATGTTCCACAAATCTTTCTCAATGCCATGATGTGATTACAATTTTGGACAGAAGTTTAAGCGGAAGTTTTGTCAAAACACATTTGACACTTATCTCTTTTTTCACCAGCCGTAATCTAAACAAACATTTACTTATGGCTTGAATTCCATCTCTTACCTTGTGGTTATTTTTATTTTTTCCTTTTATTTGGAGGCTACCCCCGATGCTATGCAACTATTTCATGTTGTTTGAATTTTTTTATGTTCGTTCTTCTTATTAGTAAACAAGAGAGCCACTGTCGTAGCGGTAGTCCCTGCCAGGGTTAAGAAACTCGCTTGTAACTATAACCCTTTCAACTCGTTCAAATTTCGTGTGTTGTTGTTACTAGAGAATCCTAATCGCCAATAGAATAGCACAATTTGCAAAATGCATAAATAATGGGATTCCTTAATACAATTAGATTATAAATTAGCTTTATTCTAAATGAAATCAACTGCCAAAAAACTGCGTACATGTACAATTTGCAAAATGCATAAATAATTGGATTCCTTAATACAATTAGATTATAAATTGGCTTTATTCTAAATGTCCTTACATTTGCTTCTGAAATAAATAAATAAAATAACATACAGGCTAGTCATGAGGCATTTGAGGTAGAAATTGTGTGCATGGTTCAAGGTACACTGGCTCTGGTTGTGCACAAACATTCTCCATTTCACATTGATAGGGCTCGCTTGATTGATAGGGCTCGGTCAGAAGAAGCTATGCCGCTACGAGTAGAAATGCTGCTAATCCTATCTTTGAATCCCCTATCGGTCTTTATTCAATTGAACCAATCCGCGTAATGGTGGGTTTTTGATTCTTGGTAAACAAGATCAATTGCGTCAGCAAAAGAGATTACAAGCTCTGTATAGCACCTTAAACTCCATGGTACAACAACTAGTGAATGCAGTGATAAAATAAAAATAAAAATAAACGACAGTTTAGTTAAATGTAGCTATCTCTGCACAATAACCTATAGGAGGGGAAAGCCCTAAATTTTGACACTTACTAAGCTCAAAAATAGCCGCCCTCGTGTCGATATGATACAAACAGGATCTAAATCCCTCTAAAAATGAACATTTCCAGGTTTTAAACCACTTGTATTAATTGATTGTAAGGAAAAATGTACATTAACCCACAAGAAAAAAGATTCAATCACACTTCAACCGCATAAAATTCTCATTGAAGGGAAATGTAAGATGTAAATGCAAATTTGACAGTTTCAGCAATAATAGAAAAATGCCCAATTACATGCCTTTCCTCATATGAAACCAAAACCAAAACGTAAATGTTAGAGAGTACTAGAAGAATAACAACCCTCTTAGAAAATTGTACCCCAATAGAGCAGACCTCGACTCGTTCTGGGCGTTTCAGGGTTTTGGCAAGAAAAGAAAATAAAACCCTGAGCGAAAAAAGAAAAAAGAAAAAAACCCATATGAGAAGGATTGTTCTGGCAAGCATGAAGTCCTAGTCATGGTCATCGTGACCGAAAGATACGCTAATAATGAATTATACCAATACAAGAAAGGGGAAAACCCATGAGTTCCAAAAGGGACGCTCAAAGTTTTTAATTTCGTTACAGAATAGAGATAAGTTCCATACAAATACACAAAATAGGAAGCCAGGTTAAGAAAAACTGTTACAATATCATAGTGGTCGAAAAACTCTGAGAATCCTCTCACGAATGAACAATTGCAGAAAGGCTCTGAGTTAAAACAGAACTGAATGCTTGATAAGAAAATATCTTTGAAGGGAGCATTTTGAATGCCTTCTATAAAACTAAGAACATCTTTTGGAGCCTATGCAAAACCTGTAATGGATGTAGAGATGTACCTTTGCAAAAGACACTTGGAGTGCATGTAGAGATGTCACATACAAAGTAGTAATAAATCACCACATTTTACGGTGTGGGCCCACAAATTTACCATTTGTCTAACTCTTTGGGCCCACTACCCTACAACTTGTCTCGCATGCGATAGCTCAAACTGCAAGATGGACAACACAACGAAGCGATAGCTCAAACTGCAAGATGGACAACACAAAGAAGAGGCACTTTGATATTAGGATATAATGCATGTAACCCACTTTCAAATGAAAAACTTATTGTCACAACAGGTTTGTTTAGTAGTTATAATGCACGTAACCCCACTATCAAATGAAAAACTTATTGTCACAATAGGTTTCTGGTTCACTGATTTGCCTACTGGGAGCTGCAAAGATTACACATGAAGACAACAACACCTAAAAAAAAGCAGAGGTAGCAGCAATTGATCCATCAATGGCAGAGACAGAGACAAGGACAGTAGGAGAGGAGATAGCAGTCGGAGCAGCATCAGAGCACGTGCAGCAAGCGGGTCAGCAAGCAGGGGTAGGCAAACATAGGAACAAGAAACAACCCACCAATTGGACCAAGACAGACAAGTGGTGATTTATATTAACTGCAGATGTGTCTGAGCATTATGCAAAACCTATGACGGTCAGCTAATAGAACAAAAGAACTGAAGGAAATATACCAAAATATTTTGTTGTTTTATATCATGATATCAATGGAATAAAATTTGTAACAATTACAGGCCCTTAAAGGTGACATCAAAGGAATAAAAGTTATAATGAATACATGCCCAAAAATTGTAACAATTGTAACAAATAGAAGCCCTTAGAGGTGATATCAATGGCTGCAGTGTATCAACAAGGTATCAAGAAGGCTAGGCTAAGCCACTTCATATTTTCCCCTAAAATAAAAATTTAGCAACAACATAAGTAGTGTTGTTAATATAGAGGAGGCAGCTAAGACTATGAGGATGTCAAGTTAAAATGGGCCCTGAGGGATACCTTCGACAGTCAAGTTAAAAATGGGACTTGAGGGAGACCTTCGCTTGACTGGCAGGAGGGCACATCATTCTTTTAAGAAGTGTTTTCTACCAGATTCTCGGCACCACGGTTTCCTCTAGACTACTCAAGTATACCACTGATAACATGGTAAGCCATTTCTCTACTTTCTTGTTGCTTGTTTACTTTGTATGCCTGGAAATAGTATAAACAAATCTTGTTGACCTTTTCTGCCTGCACATCTGCCTATTCTTCTTGTTCTGGTAAGTTTCTGTTATCCAAATTGAGTGGGATTCGGAGATGGCTTTTCTGCCAGCAATAGGGCAGAACTTACAATAGTGGAATTAGCATAGTTCTTGCTCTTGCGTCTACTCGTGAGGCATATTATGGCAGACCATTGATAATTATAGAGAATCGAATAAACGATTCAGAATCCTTCTCCACTATCGATTAGATCCGTTCTTGGGTAAGGAAGCAGTATACAGTCCCCAAATAGGTCATTGTAGGTGGCGAGAATGGATTGAGCGGGAAGAGACGAGATTCATAATCCTATATGAAGGCTCCATCGAAACCTCCACAACATTCTCCATTTGCAGGGTCATTCGAGGCTTCTTCCACCTGATCGAGCCTTCTCCATCTGCATCTACAACGTTCTCCATCTACATCTGCAGGGTTCTTCTCCCTGATAAAGGCATCTCTATCTACAGGTTATAGAGCCTTCTCCCCAAGCAGGGACGTACTATGGCAGCGTCGGTTGTTGAACTAATCCTCAGGGGCCTACACAACACAATTGTTCTCTCTTCTATGGCAAGAACCAACATCTTTGCAGTGGAAGCTAGAGGTCGTAGGTGGCGGGAGCTATTGGCAGGGGATAATTGCAGCAACAGAGCACGTCCAAAGGCTGGAATTGAAATCTTGCAGACTCCATGTTCCTCTTGGTAGGCAGCGACGAAACGAGGACGAAATAGTGAAGGAATGGCCCTAGTTTCTACTTGAGCCTTCTGAGCCGACTATCTTTTACCATACCACTGAAGTGAAACATTTGTAGGTGGTGAAAAACTGACAGGTGGTGCCAAATATGGCAAGTGGCATGAGTATCAAAAACTTTGGATAAAGGTACTAAGACTTGTATAAAAATCACAAGGGGAATCCATACTTTGGATAAACGCTGAAAGACCATTCCCACCTCATGGGCTCCACCATGAACAGTAAAAACTTTGGATAAACTTAACAGAGCCAAATCTTAAAGCAAATCCATACTTTGGATAAAACCTATTTGCCAATTGCATATTCTGTAACTCTGCAATAAGACCTCTAAAATTAAACTTTGGATAAAACAATTGTTTTGGCAAAAACGTTCGTTAAATACATTGGTCAATGCAAATTAATATCGCCAAATCGATCGCTAGAGTCCCTGCAGTGCTGTAGGCAGGGACTAATAATAGGTTTGGTAAAATAATATTATTTCATGTTGTTTGTAACTTTTTTTTATGTTCGTTCATCTTATTAGTAAATAATAGGTTTGGTAAAATAATAACAGAATAGAGTTAATTTTTTTTATGTTTGTTCTTCTTACTAGTAAATAATAGGTTTAGTAAAATAATAATAGAATAGAGTTAAAAATTAGCATTGGACAAGAGGTGTAGTGTTTTGGGGTTTTTTCACCTTTTGAATATATGAAATGACATTTAAAATAGAAAGGTTGTCAATGTCTTACTAGAGGTAGAGGATAACAGGTCAAACGAGATTGGAGGGAAAATATCTCTTCAAAAGTCTAGTGTGCCGAAAGACTATGCATGATGTCATTGCATCATGTCCTTTGCTCCAACGCCAGGAAAGAAAATAAAGATGGATAGTAAAAAGTGAACAAAAATGGTGGTCATCACATATGAAAGATATTCAATCTAGTATAAGAACAAGTGGTGAGGTAGTAGGGCCATTAGAGTTTGGATTACACCATTATTTAGAGTGATCACTTTAGATAATAATAATTATACAAACAATTTACATGGAAAACAACTCATTTAAAGTTGCATAGAGTATCTAAAATGTTGCAATATGTGAGTTGTGTTAATGTGAAAATTAAATACCATCATAATAGTTAAACCAATAAAAAATTAAATATATAAGTTTAAAATATTCAATAAATGTTTTTTCTTTACATAAAAATGAGATTAATATATAATTTTACAAAACTTTTAAAAGTTTCAAAAATTTAATAATTAATACAAATTCAACAATCATTAACGTTGTGTCCATGGGGTCTTGGATATACTGTGATCGGGTGTGTTATTAAGGGGCGCCTACATGTTAAGTCGTTGGTTCAATTCCTTACCCTACTCAAGTGTTATTCTTGGACATAACCATGATGTAGCTTCACCAATGTTGAACTTACAAAAAACACAAACATTCACTTTGTACCAAAAACTATATTCCCTAACTAAGAGGGACTAATAATTTTTGTTACAATTGATTTTTTAATGGTTATGCTTATTAATTATAAAATGATAATATGGTAACTTGTTTGTTTTTCCATGACACATTTGATAACCTTTTAAGAGCCATTTTTATGTTGACACTCAAGAAAGATATATGCTTTATTGCAAGTGGTGTAGGAGTTTATTTGTGCATTTTTTTTTTTGAAATATTATTTATATCCATTTAACGTTTTCACATTATATTAATAATGTAAAAGCTTAATTTGTTTATTAGCTTGTTTATTAGTAGAAAATCCCATTGGAAAATTTGAAAGTGGTGAGTTTAAATTTTGAAATCTATGTAAAGTGAGTGCCCTAGAATTTTTGAAGGTGTTGAGTCCATCTGGTTTAAAAAGTTCATTTTAAGCAAGGAAGATTCATGTTATCATAATAAATTTGCCATCAAATTCTAGAAAAAAACCAATAACTTCAAATAATTAAGTTGCACCTAATGTAAATCCTAAAATAACATTTTGAATGAAAATTGTAAATTTAAGTAAATTATGTTATCAATGAGTTTATATCCAAGATTTTACCGAACATTTTTATGATTTATTTTTATTATATTTTTTCTTCATATAAATTTTAAAATTGCATTTGAATGAAAAATCAAATGAGTTGGTTTTCTGCAGGAGTTTTCTTTTAGCTCTTCATTGATTTTATTTGCTATCCTTAAACGGTGAATAAAAATTCATTTATCAGTATTGTTTAAAATAACAAAATATTATTAATGTCAGGCTTATTAACGTATTAAAGGTCATATTTATTAACTGGGTGGGTTTTTTTGGAGGAGTTTTCTTTTCCCTCCTTATTCTCCATCCGAAGACGTGCAAACCGCAGGGCTGACTGCCCTCCCCTACAGTAAACTTGTGAAGCACTTCACGAGTGTTACCACTCAGAGTACCAAAATGGGTAGCATTTATCATCAGACTCTAGAAGTTCACTCAGTGCCTCTGTATGGAACTTATTAATAGGCTTGAAAGGCTCAAAATCAATAGTAACCTTCTTCTCTTTTCCGTCTTCTGTTACAATAGTTCCGGTGTACAGCACCAAGCCATTAGGCGAAACCTTGCTGTAGAGCTTCAACCTTTACTGAGCAGAAGTTATTGCTCCCAAAACCGATTGCCGGTTCACATGACTCTTAATGTTTGATGCGGTCCGAAACTCATCACCTAGCATTTTAGTGACACATGATATTTGATCCGTTGGCGGTATTACCAAAGAAGTCATACTTGTACCATTGCCCCTGGCTGCCTCCAGGGCCTTGACTAACTTCTTGATCTTCCATATCTAAATGTTCTTATCAGCTTCCTGTCCCTCCACCATCTTTAACAAAGGCTTAAATAATTGAGCCTAGGTACCCAAATTAACGAAAGACAAACTGCAGCCTTTGTCAGTCCCCTCTTTAAATTGGTGTTGATATTATCAGGAAGACTATTGGCACCTAAAAGACCACACAACCATAATTTAGAGGTTGGCGAAAATATCTCACCAAATATAAGATATGAAACAACCAGAAATACAAATAAACACTGAAAGAATCACATTTAATATTTTTGATAGCTTACAAATATTCTTTAAAGCTAGTAAAAGAAATATGAAAGACAATATAGAAAGAATTATAAAAACCTAAAAGAAAATAAAAAAAGTGAAAGTAGGGAATGAAGTCCCATAGATGAAATGGAAAATTAATAATTTTTTAAAACTTCAACAGTTATCGTTAGTAAACTCATTATAATGTAAAACTAGGGTAGCCAATATTTTTTGGATTTTTCTTAAATCTATTAGTAGCATATATTGTCCCATGCATTAATGGATAGATAGCTCAAAAAATATTGATAGCCTAAAACTAGGGAATGAAATATCAGATGAAAAGGCAAATTAACCATTTTCAATAGTTATGGTAAGTCAACTCATTATCACTGGTAAACTCATTATCATTGTCTCCTCAAGGAGTCCCAAACCCCCCTTCCCATCTTCTTCAGATGTCGACATCGGCAATGCTTAGCCTCATACATGAGGAAGGCCCTTGGACATGGATCTTCTTCACTCAGACCACCCCCACCACCACCAAGATGATGACCTCTTGGTTCTTACAGACAGAGACACCCAAAAACACACAGTACAACTACACCTCAGCGACTAGATCCGTGAGACCGCGAGGAGTCATCCAGTCTCCACCTGTGAGGCCCTTGTGGCAGTATCATGTTCAGATCTAGGACGTCCAGGCACAACAGAGATCCCTCTTCCTCCAGAGGGTAGCCTCATCCAGGTAAGAGGATGTGCCACTTTCATGATGAGACTGCATCAGACTTTAGAGTCAAAACTTCAATATTTCCTACTAAATCAATCTCAAAACTAAAGGTTGCTTAAGTTATTACAAACTTTATTTTCTTTTCCATCTCCTGCTAAGAATTTGCAAGTCTCAAAAAAAGGACGCAAAACAAAAGGGCAACAAGAACTTCAAACTACTTACACAACTCCAGAGATTAGGAAACAAATTGACTCATAGAAAATCAACACTTAACAAAAGTTGGAAGTAACTATTACAAAAGAAAAATTAAAATAGAGGAAACCTTCTTAACACAAATCAAGAATGCAATTGTTAAAAGAGGGTGACAAGAACACAACATTATTCTAGATAACCTGAAGAGAATCCCGAACAAAGTGTATAGATTTTTTCAAGCAACATGACCTTGGTGGAAGACCATGTCTAAAATAAAGAAACAAAGACCTTTGAGAAACTTTGAAGTCTGTAAAAGAGATAGACAAAAATTCCTACTTCCTCTGTCCTAAAGGTGATCTCTAAGCATCTCAACATCAAACATATGGCACCAACTTCAGCACTAGAAGAGTTGATGCTCTTTTTATATAAATGTAAACGCAAGACCAAATGAGTTTCTAGCAATTTTCTTCCAACACATAAGGGGCATAGTTAAAAGATTTTAAAGCAACCAGAATTGGAATCAATAGAAGGAACCTGGAGAAGAGGAAAATTCCTAAGTGTTCAAATCCAACGTTTCTAACCCTAATCTTAAAAAGAGAAGATGCCTCTGCAATGGGATATATAATATCATCTAAAAAACAATAGCCTTTGGACCAAGATTTCAGCTGAACAGAGATAATATTAAAAGAACAAGGAACAAAGATATGCTTCTTAAACTAGAATTTTCCATGGTATCCAGCACATAAATGCTTGCTTAAACCATTACTTTTCCAAAGTAGCCACACCCAAATAGATAAAAGAGAACATCAGAAGGCTAAATTTAGTCAATTTGGCATTCAGAACTAAATTACATCGAGTCTACTGATCGAAATTTGGAAGAACTTATAAGACCCTACATATAAGCTCAATCAGTCGATGACTTTAGCCAGGCCTAGTCATAGGAGACATCTCATGCCACTTTCAATAAATGGTAGGAAGATGGATATCCTCGTGTGTCTTTACATTAGAAGTGTTCAACTGTGTTAGGGTGGTAATTCTCATGGGGCTTATGAGCTACACATGCACCCTCATTGAAGCAGCACAACATGAAATGAAGTTGGTCATAGAAATAAAAGTAGATATGAAACTAAGCTGGTCATGGATGAGGTCAAATGCAAGTTCCAGGTGATTTATGCATCTTGCTCAAGAATTATCTAAGTACTTTGAAAAATTAAAACAAAAACAATTACCTCACCTGTGAATGAAGCTAGGGATTTTGAAAACCGCATGTGCCTCTTTCAATTTAAAGTTTTCAACCAAGATAGTACTGTAATTATCATGGTATAAGGTTGTTGCACTATGCAGTTGTAGGCATTGAGTTTGAGGTTTGATGGAATTATGTTGGAATAGGAAAGAAAGAAGAAGAATATTTTTGGGTGTTGTTTTATTTATTGTTGGTGTGAATTTTGATGGGTTTTATTCGAGCCGGTGGTGTGAATTTTGATGGGTTTACTCAAGTTTTCTTTATTTTTGATATGAATGCCCCTTTGCACGGATAAATCTAAGGAGAACAGTATTAATTTTAGAAGTTATCCAAATGGAAAGACTAATATATTGGTATTTCGAGTGTGGTCGCCTCTGTATGTATGTTGTTTACTAAGTAACAAAAGTTTGATATTTAATTTGTAATTTTGAATGGGGTGTGGTAGTAATCTGATATATAATTAGTAATAGGGGTTTGATTTAGCCTAGTAATGGAAGATCCAATAGTCTGGTCTTTGACCTACAGCTTTTGGCAAGCTAAATGGTTTCAGGGAGGTGGGCATAGTTTTCCTATTTAGAAGCTTGTGAGTATCTATATTTTTCTACATTGGTTTTTCGTTAGTGATATCTTGTCATCTTCATCTCAGGTAATGAAGGTATGGTTGTATTTTTTTTTTTAATTTGGTCATCTCCTTCATGTCTCCTGATCTACAAAATTTATGCATAAGTGACATATTTAATCCACATGAATCTGAATTGTGAAGGAATTAGAGCTCACTTCACCATTTTCCTCATTTCCTGATGAGCAAAACTTCAAGATTTAATCATATTTAATGCACATAAATAAAAATTGACATTACCCATTCTTGGCTGCCCATCTGGTGCTAATTAGCATAAACGTTGTTGTAGGATCAATGTTGGTTAGGAGATGGTATCTTTCCTTCTTTCATGTGGATTATTGTCGAAGGCTTGGGAAGAGTCACGTCTGGCAAGAAACTCAGAGAGTTTTACTCTGAATGAGTATGAAGGCATTGCATATGTTTCCTTCCCTTCATTTCATAATTTCAAAGACTTCATTGTCAAAGGTAGAAAATATGGAGATGGCAATATACAACCCGAAAACAAGGTCTTCTCTGATTGCATCAAGGGTAATGATGATCAACCGACCCTTGTACATCAGGGAACTCTTAAGTTGTTCTTGCATAGTTTGGAGAAAACAAATTTTAAAACAAAGGCAAATTGATTTATCTACTATAGTTGTTAGGACAAAGTGACCTTAGTTTCATAAAAGGAGGGTTTGCTTCTTCATTTATCAGAGATGATATTTTTGAAATTTCATATGAAAGTAACATCTTTTTCATGTATTATTCTATGACCAATCAGTTGTAGATGTATACGTACTTGACACAAAGCAAGCTTAAACCCATTATATTTGTAGTTCATTCCTTAGGAGGGGTAGTTGCAACCTTAGCCATAGTATGGGTACTTGAAAAGAGGTTAAGACAAAGCTCTCCCTTCTGTATCACATTTGGTTGCCCTTTAGTGGGAGATGAAAATATTGTTAAAGTTGTTGGCCATGAAAATTGGGCTCGCAACTTTTGTCAAGTGGTTTCCAAGGATGATATTGTTCCTTAGATGCTCCTTGCACCATTTGAATCAATTGTTGGGGTTTTCTCTACTATTTTTCATTACTGGCAAGGAAAAGTGAAATATTCTTCTATTCAAGACGCTTGTAGGAAAATTTTCAATATGGTCCTTGATTCTCTAAGGGAATCAGATGTGAAAAGGCCATACAGGCCTTTTGGCAGTTACATGTTTTTCTCAAGCAATGATGCAGCTTGTATTGAAAACTCTAAAACAATTTTGAAAATTCTTAGTTGGACAATGCAAAGACAAAAAGCTTCTTCTTGTGAGATTATACATCACCGTTTTTAGAGCATATATTGTATGGTTCTGTTTTGAAAAATGTCATAGAAAATTCCTTTAGTGGGAAAATATTTGCAAATCCTGAATCAACTTCATTTTATGAGATGGGAATTGCATTGCAGCTAGAAGCTATTGGTGTTGGGGTCTAGGTAATACTCAATTTCTTTCCAAAAAAATAAATATATTTAATGTTTCTTGATTTGCTATTAGTTTCTATACTAGTAAAGGTCTTTAAAGCATTATGGTATTATGGATTCTAATATAAGGTTGTTAATCTTAGATCTATTAAGCACTAAGAGATAAAAAAGCATAGATGAATGTTAACCCTAAATCTATTAAGAACCAAAAGAAAAACAAAACTTTTAAGTACTCGAAGCTTAATACATCTCTGGTTCATATTGATAATGGGTTTTTTAGTTAGAAAGAGAAAGACATACAAAAATTTCCTCCACCTAGGATGTAAAACATCTAGCTTCTCTACATACAACAAAATTGCAATTCTATGAATATTTTTTATTTTCAAGTCCTCCACCTACGATGTAAAGCATACAGCTTCTCTATATGCAAAAAGATTGCAAATATGTGAATCTTGTTTTTCTTTTTAAGTCCAGGACTTTTAGAGCTTTAACAGAATAGAAAAAGCAATATATGGCCTTAATCTTTGATAAGAATACGAGGCTATCCTCTCAGCTTGCCTAGAAGTCATGTTAGTTTCTTACGGTGTAATATTTGATATTAGGTTTTAATGGAGTAGGGTCTTTATCTGTAGTTCTGTAGTCCTGATCAACTTTTGAATAATCAAGTTATATTGGAGAAAAAACAGGGTTATCGAAACGACAATCAACCCGGCTATTGAATACACTATCGTGTGAGACTTACAGGCTTCCGAAGGAGAAGAAATGGTGCCTCTTGCAGCATTTCCTAAACAAGGTTCTACTTCCGGCAAACTCCAATCATCATAGATCGACCTTTGGATCCACTGCCAAATACTGCCATGGTACTATTATTTAGGGAGATTAAAAATCTTAAATAAATTTCCTATCATAAAAAACATATCTTATTGCTTTCACTCTATAATACAAAGGTATGTGCCCTACCTGCATCCCGACTTTGTCGAAAGTCTCCCGATGAACATGTTGCTTCAATAGTTGCAAGAGTTAAGAGTCCTGATGAACAAGCCCTTGATGTTAAGATGAAACCCTCTGTAGCATAACAAAGGAATAGTAAAGGCTCCAAAGTGAAGTTTAGATTTTTTTTGATGTTCATTTAATGAGCTATAGGTGCTTGAGCAGGCACTCACTCTTTGGGGGAAATGAACAAAAATGAAGGGTTCAGTGAAATTTAATGCGAGAGGTATGGCAGGTGGGCTCCACTGACCAGCCGGAAGGAGAAGGGTACAACAACCGAAGGAAAAGAATAGTTATGGCGGAGGAAGCAATGTCAATAGAGTTGCAGAAAGAGGTGGGAGCTGTAGAAACTAACAATAGGAAAAATTACGTTGAAAGCCATCTGTACACATGGAAAAGTTCCATTGGTCACATGACTCAAACATATGGTAAAATTTAATTGGTTGGAAGGGAGAAATTCAAGCTCTCCCATTGGCTGGGTGAACAGTTGATCTATTTTTGTATGATTAGTTTTTTTTGCTAATAACAATTACATATTTATAAACATATGCTTTCTTATTGATTCTTGTGTTGAGGTTTCCTTAGTTGTTTGTGCATATAATCAGGTAAATTTACTTAAGTTTAAAAAGACATTCATGAGAAAAATATCTTCAGAAACAAATACTGAACAACAGACATTCAAAGTAAAACAAACCATCAAAGAGACACTTTAGCACAATGTTTTGATGAATGAGTTCACCCCTCCTGGGCTACATCTCCTTGGTCCAACTTCCATGGCTTGGGCCTCTGTATTAGCTCAATGTGGCAAAATGTTATTTTAAAAAGCTCTATGGATCTTGATACCTACACAAATGTGTTAAGAATGTCCAAATTAGCTAAGAACACCTCTTTCTGAGCTCAATTTGGTCGAAAATTGACTTCTCTATGGCTCAGTCAGCCTTTTCTTAGAAAAGCTCTGCTAAATCTGGAATGACTGTAGTTAGCATGCTAATTTTGGAGGCAGGCCCGAATTTGGAGCCAAATCTGTCATCGTTTTAAACTCAGGGTTGTACTGCGATTAATTAGAGTTAAACCCGAATTAGTTTTAAACCTCGTGATTAATGTGAAAACTGCGGAGTTAATTGAGCACAATCGTAACCTCCGGCGGCTGGACACATGCAAACGGTTTGGTGTTATGGTAAGTCAGAACTGGAACCTTTGGAGCTGACCATTAGAGTTATGGTATCGTTCACATTCGGAGTCGCGGAGTGGTGTGGTTTGGATAGCTGCCGGGGTTAAGAAAAAATGTTGTCATTATATGTTTCTGTTCACATGGGGGGAGGGCTGGCCCTCCCCTAACTTCCAACCCCATTTCCATTAAACTTCAAATATAAACGAAGAATGTAATGGTTAAGAACCAACTGGTAGAGCAATTGGTTAAGGCATAAGGTTTATGTGTAGGAGGTTGTGGGTTCGACCCCGACTTCTGCCATATATTTTGCTCCACTGTGTAGACAACTAACCCAGCCTTTGGGAGGTGCCACGTGGTGGCCTTCGGGCTTGCCATGTGGCATTCTTCCATTGGTCTAGAAATGAACCAATAGAAACACACTAACACACCACTATACAAACCAACCAAACATTGCCACTTATCCATCCCTGATTCGTCATTAACCAGCATTGCCCATGCCTAGTCACCTACCACGTCAACAATATGGACTGCTGACTGTGTAGTGACTGGGAATTTTTTTGCAAATTTTGCTTGTTTAGCAAAGCGATTAGAACACAATAAATTTCTCATATGAACTACGTTTTCGACAAAACAAGTCGCGTTAGAATGTTTTTCCGAGACGTATGCGGTCATTTAGGTTTCGAGCCATTCTAAGAACTTTGATTTTTGAGCTAAATACTGAGCACCTGATCATTTGTCCCCATTAGAAGCCTTTTAGAACCCAAAAGATACTATCAATTGTTTAGAAAGTGAGGGTACAACTCCCTCACCTTCTCGGTTTGCAACCATTTAGCTTGAGAAAGCTTTTGTCCCTTGAGTCCCACTCTAAGGTATTCAACATCCCCTCTCTTCGAAGTCCTCGTTCTTTTTTCAAGTATGAGATCTTGCTGAATCTCATCTAGATATTATGGAAATAAATCATCTATTAATGGCAGTTGAACATGCTCTCCTTGATCATCAATCAAATGGGGCTCAAACAATCTCAAATTCTCAGCATTAACAACAGAGTATATTTGCATATAAGGAGGAAAATCAAGTTTAAATGCATTGTTACCAATATTTTCTAGAATTTTAAAAGCACCATAACAGATTAGCTTAATCATTTTACCGTCCCCTTGAAGTCTCTCTTTGCTAATATATAACCAAACTTTGTCGCCAACTTGAAATTTGTGATCAACCCGGTGTTTGTCATGCCTTGCCTTGTAGCTTCTTTGACTTTTCTCAAGCTATTCATGCATTGTATGATGTATCAACTGAATTTTCTCTATGAACTTCCTTACCTTATCTATGTCACTGTGACCATCGATGGCAACATCTTTCTCAAAGATGAAGTCCAATGGTGATCTTAGAAAGTACCCATAACATGTCTCAAATGGCGATGTGTTTGTGGAAGAATGCTTTTCCATGTTATATGCATGTTGTATGTAATGCAACTGTTCATCCCACAACTTGGGATGTTTTCTGCAATATTCTCTAGGAATATCAATAACTGTTCGATTGACCACCTCGATTTGTTCATCTGTTTGTGGATGAAAGGTTGTACTCTTCTTTAACTTTGTGTCCATCATGTCCCACAAATTTGACCAAAAATTCCTAACAAATCGAGAATCTCGATCACTTACAATAGAAGTGGGAAGACCAAAATGAACCCAAATGTTTTGGAGGAAAAAATGAGTTGTTTGTTCAACTGTAATTTTCTTTTTACATGGTGTTAGTATGCACATCTTGTTGAATCTAATCTACAACTACATACAAGTAATCGTGACCTTTCCTTGACAATGGAAGACCTCCTACAAAATCCATTGAGATACTCTCCCATGGACATGAAGGTACCGGAAGTGGAGTGTATAATCAAGTTTCCTATTGCTAGGCTTGTAGCACATAAAGAACATCCTCTTATGAAATGACAAACATTATCCAATATGCGTGGCCAATAACAATACCTTTGAAGATTCGCTATTGTCTTGCCTACGTCAAAGTGTCTAGCAATCAATGAAGTGTGTGCCTCCCTTATGATACTATTTCTTTCTCCTTGTGGAATACACAACTTTGCCAAGTGATACAACAGACTCTTATGTATATGATAATCCAACTCTTCAATTTGATTTCCTTGACTCAAGCTTGCATATACTTCTTGAAAGTCACTATCATTTGCATATTGTTTATGTAACTTTCATGCAAAACAGAATTATGCTTCAGTATAACAGAGGAATTTACAATAGGCCTTGAAATAGTATTAGCTACCTTATTGTAGATTCCCTTTTTATACTTGATAACCAATTGAAATTGTTGTAGAAAACCCATCCATCTGAAATGCCGTGACTGCTGCAACTTTGACTGTGATTGTAAGTACTGCAATGGTTGATGGTCGGTATGGATGATGGTCTCCTTCCCCATCAAATAGTGATTCCATTTCTTAACACTTTGTACTAATGCATAAAGTTCTTTGTCATATGTGGGATTGTTGGTTACAACTCCATTAAATATTTCAGAATGAAATGAAATGGGCTTACCATGTTGCAATAGAACTGCTCCCATGGCATAATCGCTTGCATCCGTTTGAATCTCGAATGGTTTTCTAAGATCCAGAAGTGCCAATACTGGTGATAAACTTATCTTTTGCTGCATCAAATTATTTCCACTATACATCTCGCCAATGGAAGACTTTCTTGACACTTGTCAATGCATCTACTGGAGCTGCAATGGAAGAAAAATTAGCAATAAATTTTCTCCAATATTGTGTTTCCCCTCAAAATCCTCTTACCCCTATAACTATATTAGGCTTGGGCCAATTCAGAATGACCTCAACCTTAGAGGGGTCTATCTTCAACTCACCTCCTCCAACAATGTGTCCCAAATACACTAAATAAGTCTTGCCAAATTCGCACTTTGACATATTTGAAAACAATTGTTCTTTTCTCAAGACATCAAGTACTTTGTTTACATGCATGACATTTTCATCTCTTGACTTGCTGAATATGAGGATATCATCTAAGTAGACGATGAAAAAATCATCTAGAAATGGTATCAATACATCATTCATTGCCTTCATGAAAGTAGCTAGAGAATTTGTAAGGATGAAAGGCATAACAAGCCACTCAAACAATCCTTTTTTAGTTGTAAATGCAGTTTTCCAAATGTCTTCTTTAGCTATCCTAAATTGATGATAACCACTTCGTAAATCTAACTTGGTGAAATACTTTTCATACCTCAAATGATCAAGAAAAGCAAAAATTCTTGGGAGTGGATAACGATTCTTTACCATGATTTTGTTCAATGCACGGAAATCCACACACATGCACCAAGTTCCATCCTTCTTTGGCACCAAGATAATGGGCGAACCACATGGTGAAGTAGATGGGCATATGATACCTTTGCTCAGAAATTCTTGAATTTGATTTTTTATTTCCAAAATTTCCATAATCTATATGCGTTACATGCCAATGTTTGGAAGTGAACATCGTGTTGCAACTGAATCTCATGCTGAATTCCCCTATTGGGAGGTAACCCCTTTGGTTCCTAAAACATATTGCCATGGTTGCTTACCACATCGAACAAATCAGATTTCAATTTATCATCACAACCTTCAAAAGATTCATAATCAATATAATTATTTTTCTTGATCATGAGAAGCACAAAATTTTTACTTGCATTTACTAGTCTCTTCATCTGCCCTGCATTAACCAAATAAATGTTCAGTTTTTTGCAATGGGCTCTCACTATGTACTCCACCCCATTCTTGAGCAATATTTATTTGTTGTCATGGGGATAAAATACTGCTTTCCTATCATACAAATAAGGACTACCCAAAATGATTCCTGAGATGTCAAGTGGAACTACATCTAACTCAACTTCATCAATTAACCTTTCAGTAATGGCGAACTTGAATAAACACTTCCTTGTAACTTGTAAGTTTGCATTGTTAACTATCCAACCCAATGGATATGGCTTATGATGAAGTATAGTTTCAAGGTTTAGTTTTTTAACCAAGTCTTCTGAAATCAAGCTTGATTGTGACCCACTATCAAATAATGCATCAATCTTTGTATGATTTGAAATCACTCTTACATGAAACAACTCTATTCTTGACTCTTCATTTTGAGTGTTGTTTTGACTATGTGATGAACTAGTGCTTGCAACAATTTCTTATCCTTTTGTAACAATGGCTGAAATCTTGGTCTCATCACCAGAATCAAAACCAGGGTCATGTTGTGTGGTAGCAGTCGTCTTTTGTTTTCCCTTATTGTTTTGTTCCTTAGGCCTTAATTCAGGATGCAATTTCCAGCAGTGGGCTTCATCATGCCCCTCTTTGGAATAGTGTTTGCAAGTGATTTTATACCCTTCTTTCTTCACACTTGCATTTTTCTTTCCCTTCCATTTTCCACCATTTTCATTCTCCTTACCCTTGAATGGCTTCCTCTTACTATGCTCTTCCTGAATGTTCTTTCCTCTAGATTCAAGGTGTGTGGCTTGCACACATACTTCATCTAAGTTATTTGAATTGAACATAAGAATAGTATCTTGGGAATTCAAATTCACTCCTAATAACAAAGCTCTTTTTCTAAACTCCTATGTATAATCTTGGACTGTTTGGCCTTTATGTTGCCTAAAATTCTTCCAACTCATAATATCTTTTTAAATATAGGATAAAGGACAAAAATTTCTTTTAATTGCAGAAACAAATTCAACCTAAGTGATGGATATCTTACCATGGATTCTCATTTCCTCTTGAGTCTTTGCTTCCCACCAAACTAATGCAGCTCCTTCTAGCCTCAGTGAAGCCAACTGGATCTTTATGTCCTCTTCCTAAAGGTTCTGAATTCTGTAGTATACCTCCAACTGTCAAATCCAATTTTCCAAATTTTCTACATTCACCTCTCCATTGTACATGGGAAGTTCGAATTTTATGTCTAATTTCAGTAATGGAGTCTTTCCTTTTGGGGTTTTTGAATGAGTACGGGCAGTTTCAGTGGTGGTAGTGGAAGATGATGTTGTGTTAGATGATGGAGATGATGAGGAAGATGATGGGGATGGTGGAGATGGAGGTGGATTTCCACCATTCCCTTTGGAATCCTTCTTCTCATCTTTTTTGTCATCTGAGCTTCCTTCTACATGTGGAGGTTTAGAACTCTCTCCAACCATTCTAGTGTTCATCTCTTCATAGAGGATTTTAACCAACTCAGTCAAAGTATAGAAAGTTTTCTTGAATTCTTCCTCTTCTGAAGAGGGACCTTCATGCTTTCTTTCTCTAGACATAATGGCTATGGATTCAGGCTCAGAAATTGGGGCTTCTTGTACCTCTTCAATCTTAGTTGAAGGAAAAAATTGAGGAGTTTCAAGTGTAGCTGGAATTGGAACTTTGGATGGTGGAGGTTGTGGCCTTTTGGCTCTCCTTCTTCTAGGCATTACCTCGGGAGTTGCAACCAACAACTTCCCTTCTCCTTTCTGCAACTTTAACCTTGCAAGCATCACAAATTTTCAACAATTAAAATCCTAATTGCACAAACTCAAGAAATCAAGAAATTCAACCTTTGCTCTGATACCAACGTGATCTGTTTTTGTATTATTAGTTTTGTTGTGCTAATAACAATTACAAATTTATAAACATATGCTTGCTTATTGCTTCTTGTGTTGAGGTTTCCTTGGTTTTTTTTGCATACAATGAGGTAAATTTCCTTAAGTTTGAAAAGGCATTCATGAGAAAAATAGCTTTAGAAACAAATATTGAACAATAAACATTCAAAGTATAGAAAACCATCAAAGAGACACTTTAACACAGTATTTTGATGAAGGAGTTCACCCCTCCTGGGCTACATCTCCTTGGTCCAACTTCCATGGTTTGGGCCTCTGTATTAGATCAATGTGGAAAAATGTTGTTTTACAGAGCTCTATGGAACCATTGGAGCTCACCATTAGAGTTATGGTATCATTCACATGTAGAGTCGTAGAGTGGTGTGGTTTGGATAGCTGTCAGGGTTAACAAAAAACATTGCGGTTATATCTTTTCGTTCACATGGGGCGAGGGCTGGTCTGCGCGCTGGCCCTCCCCTAACCACCAACCCCATTTTCATTAAACTTCAAATATAAACGGAGAACGTAATGGTTAAGAACCATCCAGTAGAGCAAGCGGTTAAGGCATAAAGTTTGTGTGTAGGAGGTCATGGGTTTGACATCGAATTCTGCCATATATTTTGCTCCACTATGTAGATAGCTAACTCGACCTTTGGGAGGTGCCACGTGGCAGACTCTGGGCTTGTCACGTAGCATTCTTCCTTTGCTCTAGAAATGGACCAATAGAAACGCCCCAACACACCACTGTACAAACCAACCAAACATTGCCACTTGTCCATCTCTGATTCACCGTTGACCAGAGTTGACCATGCCTAGTCACCTGCAACATCAACAATATAGACTATTGACTGTGCAGTGACTGGGCATTTTTTTCACAAATTTCGCTTGTTTAGCAAAGCGATCAGAACATAATAAATTTCTCATACGAACTCGGTTTTCGATGAAACGAGTTGCATTAGGATCATTTTTCCGAGACGGATGCGGTCGTTTAGGTTTCGAACCATTCTGAGAACTTTGATTTTTGAGCTAAATACTAACCACCTGATCAAGAGTTTTTTCCCACCCAAAGCTAACAAAGGGAACACCTATCGGCGTAATTAAAAGTTTTAAATTAATATAATTATAAATTAAATGATTAGTAAATGAGGTATTAATTCATAATAAATATTAAAATGTTTATCTCGTGATACATTTTACATTTTCTAGATTTAAAAAAATATATAAAAATTAATTAAATGTTAATTTATATTAAATTGTAAAACATATAAACATTTTAAAAAACATGAAACAATATTGTTAATCACATATATTTACCTCTACTTTAGTATGGAAATTTTTAATTTGTAAATAATTTTTGTTACAATACCATGGCTTATCAATACTACATGCCCAACATGACGTGTTGATATGATCTTTAATTAATCAATTCAAAATAAATTTATTAAAAAAACATAACTAATGTGTAAATAAGCATTCCTTGATGGGGGTGAGTGCTCAACAATCACACCTGGGAATAGATTGGAGGTACAATTCAGCACACAACTCCACTGAAGGGAGGATCGATGGAAGGGACGTGTGTTAATGTTACAAGGGTAGAGATCCCCAAGTGGAGGAAACCAAGAACAATCGAGAAGGAGGCTTGGAGAGTTTTATACGGTCGTTGGAGTTTGATTTTCATTTTGCACTAGTTGATTATGGGAGTAAGGTGCAGAGGGGACAAAGTAGTGTGTGCATAGGAACTCCTCTCCCGTGCATGCAAGTTCAAGCTACCCAACTACTAACACCTAAGAGACCGGGGGGGGGGGGGTGGTGGTGAATTGAATCATGTAGGAGATCTACAGAAGTGAAGAGAAGCGTCGAGTGGGAGTTGCAAGCTAGGGACCCAACGAATTTTGTCTAGTAGTGGGTGATGATAGCCTCATTGAGGCAAGCAAGCCCAACGATTCTAGGTAGAGTTGGAATAGGGGCGCAGTGGGTGAGTGGGGATTGACGCACATCAAGGTCGACCATCCTTAGCAGAGCAGTAATGTAACTACAAAGGGGTAAGCTGAGATGCGAAACTCGACACCGGGGCCAGTTGGAAGGAAGGGTTATGCAAAGGGACGATCGCAAGGAGGAGGGTGCCTTGATGGAAGAGGAGGTGGCAAAGGAGCTCCTCAATTGCCTTATCATGTAGAACAACCTCCAAAAATGAAGATCATTGTAGAGTAGTTGTGGAGCATCCAAAAGAGCCTAGACATTCTCAGAGAGAGTGATATGAAGACCAAAATGAGGTAATTTCATATATGATTTACAGCTTTCTAAAGAAGAAATTCTAGAACACCTGACCTTTGTCTGTCGCAGCAAAAACTAAGTTTATGAGTGTTTGGACAAGATAGAGGCCATATTAGCACACATAGATTTTCATGTCCACGAGGGTGAAGGTCTGCCAGCGAATGAGGGTCTTTTCCAAAGCCCAAATCCTCCTATGTAATTTTGATGGCAGTTGGTAGATTTTTGGTTCTGATAGTGTTTTGGGCATTAGAGCCTGATTGTTTTCTAATGTTTTGTAAAAGCAACTTTTCTCAAGGCACTGCATAGCTCTCTCAGCCAAAAAATCTGGTCAGAGTGAGGTTGGAAGAGCTAAGAAATTTATGTTCATATGTACTTCTTTTCTAAAAAACTAATATAATGAACTTGATCAACAAAAAAAAACTAGAGATAAGTATAAACCTTGATCTATAGATATTACTATGAATATTATATCATATTTTATGGAGCTTAAATCTCTACCATCCACCTAAAAATGATTGATAATTAAATTAAATTTGTGAAAGACTTATTTTGAAATAGACAACCCTATTGGGAAAATTAATTGTCTCAATAAAAACTTATTCCCCTACACATAAATTATCAACTAAGGTAGGTATGTTTATTTCATGGGTATCATGCACAGTATAAACAAGCAACCATTACCAATTAACATTGACTAGTTCCTAATTATCAATGTGTTTTACTTCTACAAAAAATTGGCCCTCAATTATAACAAAATGTTACTGTAATTATACATACTTGAAAGAATGAAAATCAATTCAAATAAATATCTCACGATCAAATTTAAATTTTCACTAAAAATGAATCTATGTGCAAACTATAGAAATGGAAATCACACTTACAAAAATGAAAAAACATTTATCTACTCAAGGACAACTTTTGCAGAAAAGGAAGTAGCACTCCTTGAAATTGATTTCTCACTTGCCAAAAATCATTCAACCACACAGAATTATAATGCCTTAGGCTAACAATCAAAAACAAAATCAACTAATCAACTGCATAATAAATTGTATCAATTTATATTAGAAACTAATTAATATTTTGTAACAACAATGCATAATAAATTGTATCAGTTTATATTAAAATCAACTAATCAACTGCGTAATAAATTGTATCAGTTTATATTAGAAACTAATTAATATTTTGTAATAGCAGTGCATAATAAATTGTATCAGTTTATATTAGAAGCTAATTAACATTTTGTAATAGCAATGAATTATAAATTTATAGCAACAATTAAATAACCGTAGAAGCACACAATTAATAGGGATTGACACAATGATAATTATTATGGAATATGAGCGACTTGTATTCCATTATTCTACAATCTAGCTCAACATTTTGTAATAGCAATGAATTATAAATTTATAGCAACAATTAAATAACCGTAGAAGCACACAATTAATAGGGATTGACACAATGATAATTATTATGGAATATGAGCGACTTGTATTCCATTATTCTACAATCTAGCTCAACTAGTCAGCAACAACAATTTATGAAACAAGAAATTTGTAACTAAAGTAAACAAGCCGTATACGACTTTTTCTTTTTTGATGAGTTTCTTGTGGTTCCATATACTGATATACAAGTATATACATGTTTGTCATGTAAGTACAAAAGGTAATTTTATACATTAGCATTTTTTTTTGAAGAAAACAAAAAATATAAAATTTCACTCAGAGAAACAAACAACATGCAGCATGCAAAGTTGATGCAGAAACTAAACAAGCCATCTAACAGAACTTTTTTAAAAATTAAAAACAAAAATCCCTACCACTTTAAAATTCAAGTTGGTAGACCAGAGTCCCTGTCACTTAAAAATTCAGAAATATAATTTTTGCCAGGTTAATTTAAGGGCATACAAGCATTCCTTGGAGTTTTATGATTTGGCATTCACAACCATCTTAATTTATCCTAATTTGGATAAATAACATAGCCTCCCATTAGAAAAGGGCTAACATTGCTTGTATTGTTTGCAGATAGACAAGAAAGACAACATTATGTCAGTATGGCATATAATGTTTACTGCATTATGAAATAGGAACGATATACCATAACTTATACGTCCTAAATCAGCATGCTATGACATTTTCAAAAGCTTCACTAAATTTATGTTATGCTTAGTGTGTCAAAGGCTGCATGTGCTTGTCAAACCTGTCAATTTATCTCCAAACTCGTAAAGATGTGCACACTCATTCTCATCTAACCATTCCTCTACACCATTCAGCATTTGGACAATATCTCCTGTCGTTTTGGCGTTCATCTTTCCCTAGATCTGGGCCTCTTTCACTCTGCTTCTCATGTTATAAACATAATTGTCCAATTTCTCTTTGGCAATATGCTTCTTCTTTACCTCTTCGTCCTCCCTTCTAAATCTCCCGGCATCACCGATCATTCTTTCGATCTCCTCTCTGCTCAACCGACCACCATCATTTGAAATGGTAATGAAATTGCTTACTCCACTTCCCTTGTCCCACGCTGACACCTGCAGAATTCTGTTTGTGTCCACAACAAAGACAACTTGAAGGCTTTGCACTCCACAACAAGCTGTCAAAATTCCCTTCAATGGAAATTTAGCCAGCAAATTATTGTCTGTAACCATTCCTCTCTCGCCTTCATACACTGCAAAAGGCACTTCTACCTGATTGTCAATCATTGTAGTGTAAGAAACCTCTGTCTGAGTTAGAATGGGAGTATTTCTTGGAACAACTACAGACATGACACCCCCTGTAACTTTGACTCCAAGGCTCAAAGGAGTGACGTCCAGAAGGACTAAGTGGGTATCTTCATTATTCAAGACAGCTGCCTAAATTGTAGCGTCATATGCAACAAATTCATCAGGATTTATACTTTTGCAAAGTTTAATTCCACGAAATAAATCCTGGAGGAGTTCCTGTACCTTTAGAATGCGAGAAGAACCTCCTACTAAAACCACTTCGTTAATTTTCTCTTTGTTCATCCTCGCGTCCTACAGACATTGGTTGAGGATTTGCATGCACTTATTGTTGGCTTAAGGGGGCCTGACCTAGGTTCAGCGTTAATTAACCAAACAAATCCCTACACTACTCACCCTTTTGGCATCAGCCTGCGGAGTGTGGGCCGAAGTCTCACTCGAAGCAGTATGGGGGGATGCTGGAACCAAGTTTCCGCACCTTGAGATGGTCGTAATGTTGGTTATTTCCCTCTATTCCTACATTCGCGTAGGTAACTTAGTCCTAGGGCTTTGTCTACCTAACCCTTTATTGCTCCCTTTGATACCTCCGCAAAAGGGTACGACTGACTTTCGAGCAGCCCTAACCCTTGATCTAGACTCCTTCGCGCTGCTATGGCAGTGTACTGCACAGATTGTCAAGTTATCTTAAGAATCTTACTTGTCTTATTAGATACTCACAGTTAGCACCACGTAAACAGATATTATTATATGCGTTCAGTTATCCAACATAATTATACACGTTCACACACCATATAAGCATTCTAAAGGAAATTCATACATAAAATGACAAGATGAATTAATCGGAACAAAGACAGAGAAATTGCAGAATGCTTCTCTTTATCAATCTCTTCCAAGTGATTACATACTCTATCCACCCTATGCACACAGTTAGAAGGGTCTGCACATTTAGCTGCGGATTTCTACCCTAGGCCTCTGCGCACTCAACTACAGAGCCTCTACCTACGCTACGACCCGAAGCTTAAACTTCTTACTTCAGAGCTATGAATCTCTTACATGGTTTTTTTTCTAACTACTTAGAGCTTAGCTCTTTTTATACAATGCCATGGTCCATGGACCATGGGTAGGTCTCTTACAGCCGAATTTACTTTACAAAACTAAGGGCAGACAACCCTTTATAACTTATAACACCTACGCGCTTTGCGACCACAAAATGCAGAGTTTTTACAAGTTTGTTACAAAATTTGACCAAAATATGGGTTTTTAGCCCCAAAACTATCCTTTGGGGGATCTCATTCCTAACAGGCCCCCAACACAAACATTGTGACTCACCCTCGAGTCACTTGGTAGGCGCGGAGATCTTTATGTGAAGCCCTTCCAGCTCTACTCATATGACCGCAACCCTAGCCATGCACTAATCTACTGCCTGCTTCATGTCTTCCACTGTCTGCTTGGTCACTACTCCTGCAGCTTGGCTAGTCTCTATGTCAGCACGACAGTTCACGATGTGCCCTTAACCTCATCGTAGCGATGTTGTAGCTCGTGCGCTTCCATCTCTAGCCTCTATACATTGGGGTCCTCTTGCAAGTTTGTTAGCACCCCAAATGACTGCTCAAATAGTTGCGTGTAGTCTACTACTGCACTGTCCATAGCCGCTACTGCTTCTGTGATAGCGGTCGCCTGCTGTTCCTTCACTTCTGGTAGAGTTGAAGGTTGGGACCTCAACTGTAACTCTATAATTTATAGGGAATTTTGAAATCAAATCCGACCGTTCCCCCCAAATGTGGTTCATTAATGCTGGATTGGTGACATATCTTCAAGGATCTGAGCCATAAATATCATCTTAATTGCAGGGTGCCCACTCCATTTGGCCACATTTCAACCGTCAAATCATGAACAGTGACCTTAACGGTCACTTTCCACCTGACTTGCATGATTTCCCCCTCGGTAGCACAACTCCCTCCGCGCTGCCGCAGACCCTGTGACACTTCCTTACTTCATATCATCCTCCAATCGTGCATCTCCCCAACCCGGGCAATGTAGTTTATAGTCTCGTGCCTCCTTTTAGCTGCCTGGGGTGCTAAGACTATGCTACCTTCATCTATTCACATGATTAGACTGTTGGTGTATGGCTTCAATCAACTACCATTCACCTTTCCTAGGAAGGCATCTCCATTCAATTTGACCAGCTGTACCGCTCCTTCGTCGGTAATCTCCTTAATGACATATGGCCCTAACCAGTGCATCTTGAAATTCCCTAGAAATTTATCAAACTTACTATCATATAACAAAACCAGGTCATTTACCTTAAAGGTGCACAGCGTAATATGTTGATCATGCCATGCCTTTTCGCATTGCTTTTGGACATGTTGGTGAAAACCAGCTAGAAATCTCTCTTCTTCAAGCTCATCTAGTTGTGCGAGCCTCTCCTCCAGGGCTCCACGATCCGTTATACTTGTGAGCATCACTATGTGAAGACTAGGCACAATATATTCCATAAGCATTACAACTTCAACACCATAGACAAGCCTAAAAGGGGTTTGTTCAGTCAACTTCTTGCATGTCGTTTGATAATCCCATAGTACTGTATGTATGCATAGGTCCCAAACACTTCACTGAGCATTGTAAACCTTGGTCAGCGCGTTCTCCAACACTTTATTGAATGCTTCCACCATCCCGTTAGCTTGCGGGTGATAAGGTGTGCTCTTCTGGTGGTATACCTGAAATTTCTCCGTTAGCACGCTAATCATCTCATTCAGAAAGTGCGTACCACGATCACTCATCAAGACCTTTGGACAACCAAATTGCGTTAGTACATGCTCAAAGAGGAACTTCACAATAGTCGCACCCGTGCAATCCTTCACAGGCTATGCCTCTGCCCAACGAGTCAAATATTGAGTCACAGTGATAATGTACCTCGCTTCTGTCTTTCCTTGGGGCTGAATGGGTCTCACAAAATATATGACCCATTTCTCAAAGGGTTGCAATGTCATCTGTGGATTCAAAGGCATCTCACCCCTCTGTGATGGCCTGCCAGTCCTTTAACATACATCGCATGCCTTGCAATATGCTTTTGAGTCCCAATGGAGGGTTGGCCATCACAACCCTACGTGTAGAATCTTTTGCGCAATCGCTCTCCCTACATAATTTCCTCTCACGGCACCTCCATGAGCGTCCGCGAGGATGCTGCGTTTTTCAAACTGAGGTACATATCATCGTAATATCTCATCAGACCCCATTTTATACAGATGCTCGGCAATGATAAAAAAATCTGTCGCGCGCACTACTAATTCCTTCTTCTGTTGGACGGTGTATCCCTATAAGGAAGTCCCTGTCAGTAGGAAGTGTATTATATCCTCAAAATGGCCATCCATGACATGCACTACAAATAGTTGCATGTCAGGCAATCCTTCCTCCAAATTAGTGGGCTCTTCCCCTGTTTCGATGCGCGATAGATGGTCTGGTCTCGCGTCTAGTCGTCCAAGCTTCACAATAACTTCAAAATCATACTTTTGGAACAATAACAACGATCTATAGATTCTCCCCCCCAACACAGGCTTATTGACTAAGTATTTCAGCACAGAGTGATCTGTATACATTTTAAAATGGCCACCCAACAAGTAGTGTCTAAACTTATGGAGCACATATACCATGGCTAACCCTTCGCGCTCAGTCGTGGAATAGTTCTTCTTTGCCTTAGATGACCTTCTGCTTGCAAACATGATAGGGTGGTCCAGGTCTTCTCCACTATCCTGTGGCAGTACTGCTCCCAGTGCTATACATTATGCGTCGACATGTACATGAAACTCCTTATTCCAGTTTCGGAAGACTAGGATTGGCGTAGTGACCATCTTTTCTTTCAATACATCCCGACTCTTCTTACAATCTTCGTTTCAGTAGAACGTGACATCCTTTTTCAACAATTTCTCCATAGGCACAGTGATCTGGGCATAGCCTTTGATGAACTTTCCGTAATATCCTGTATTACCTAGGGTAGCACACAACTGTTTCACACTCCTTGGTGCTTCCAAGTTCAGTATCACCGCGATATTCATGGGGTCTACCATCATTCCCTGTCTGCAAACCACATGACCCAGCAGGGTCCCAAAAGGAACAAAAAACAAGCACTTCTTCATATTAAGTGTGATTTGATATATTCGATAGGTATCCAGCATCACGCATAGGCTTTCTACATGGCATTTCACCAGCCCGAACATAGTCCAATCATCAAAGTATACTTCTAGGAACTTGTGAATAAATTCCTTGAATGCCGCAACGACTACGCGTGAGAAAATTGCAGGTGCATTCTTCAATCCAAACGACATTATAGTGTATTGAAAACAACCCAACTCAGTTGCGAAGGTTGTATTTCTCCTATCTTCCGACGCGATTTTGATCTGGTGGTACCCCGTGAACCCATCAGTGAAGGAATATTCTTCCTAGCCACCTACATTTTCCAACACTTCATCAGTGAACAGAGTTGGGAAAGGATCATGTACGCAAGCATCATTCAATTTTTTGAGATCCACACATATCCTTATTTCATCCTTTTGCTTCTTCTCTTATACCACCATTGGGCTTACCCAGTCAAATTATTCCATAGGCTCAATAATGCTTGCCGCAAGCATCTTGTCTAGCTCTAAGTGAACATTTTCCTTATACGTCGGATTGAGACGGTAAGGCCTTTTCTTAACCAGCTTCGCTTCGAGCTTCAATGTGATTTTCATAATGCCTAGGTCCCTGATTATCCCTTTTAGATCCGTAAACTTGGTAGGGAATAAATCTTGGTATTCGCGAAGCAATTCAACGACCTTACCCACCATCGCGTCATCCCAGTAATCTCCAATCTTTGCGAATTTGGGCTCTGCCTCTGTACCAATGTTTACTTGTTTAGTTTCCAGTGGCATGTTTATATCACGATTCTCAACCTGCAGACCTTCAACCTCGCGGTGACCTTCTGTTTCCAGAATGTTAATCTTTTGCGGATCCTCGTCCTCTTCTTCAGCAGTTACATTATAACATTCTAGCACATGACTCAACTGAGTAGCCCATTTAGGCTGAATTAGGTCTAAAGGATCCTGTCATATCCTAATGATTACTACTTTCACCTCTTGTAGTGCCTCATCAAAGCTGCCAAACCCATCTTCAAAACTGAATGTCATTATGAATCCCCCGTGCAGAATATCCCATTCACCTGTATGGCAGAGCTCTGTTTCTACATACCAATTCATTAGGACAATATCAAGTGTGTAACATAACAAGTGCACCCGTTCAGGTTGGGGCTTCTCTCCATAAGCCTGGGCCCATTTGGCCAAGTGCGCGTGTGGATCATCCTGCCCATCATAGTTTTCTATCATTCTCATCTCCAACTTCCTAAAGTGAGTTCTCATCATTCTCTTAAATTTGCGCCAATCATCAAAGCTTCCTTTGTGTGTAACCCACCACCTTGCTGGCATAGCGCACAGTGCCCAGTCCATCGCTTCGAAGTTTTGCCTTTTTGGTACCTTCTTCTCAAATGCATCCAGAAAAATATCTACATCATTCAGGTCATCATAAGTAGGCATATTTCTTACCTATGACGACACATAGTGCAGCGACCGGGTCATCATGTTATAGCTCAACGTAGTTCCTTCATGTAATTGATTCTGCCAGTGCTCTAGTTCTTCATCAGAGTCCGAGGTGCATGAACTCTCGCGATCCCATGTAATTTGTCCATTCACTGTTGGATTCACCCAATCTTGGTCTCATGTTGTTATCTTATAGATACAGTCTAGATCATCATCACTCTCATAATCGCGGACTGGTTCAGTATAATGCGAACCTTCAGTAGGATCTTGGGGTACTATTATGCAGAGCGGTTTCTTCTCAAATATCATTTTTCACTTATTTAGGTTGATTACCCTGTTCATATCAGTAACCCAATCAATTCCAAGGAGTGCAAGATACGGGTTGTTTTCGTCCACAATTTCTATTACTTCAAAATTAGCCAGCGCGCTTACACCTTCAATATCCATAGTCATCCCTTATAGCCACCTGATGGGGATGATTTCTTGCTAATTCACCATCCTTAGCTTAATCAAAGACCATTGTATTTGGGTCTCCCCATCCGTTCCCACGTTTTTTTAGGTAGGAAATTCGCATCTGACCCTAGGTCCAGAATAACCCGATACATCTCATACTCTCCTATGCGGTTAGCCTCATTTCCCATCCCATTCTTGTTTTATGCTTGTCAATATTTCACACTACGCATGGCTCACCCGGAGCGTTTTCGGCGCATCTATTTGTGAGCTCTTGTAACCCTTTCATAACCTTGCTATCGCACAGTAGCTTCATGCATGTCTCCAGGAAAGTTGTAGGAATAGAAGGGTCTATCTCCTGATCAGGCTTATCCTTGCAACCTTAGGTGGAGGCCCCAATGAAGCTCTTCTTCACTTCCATGAAGGTTTCATGTGCATGCTCCAAATCAAACTTAGTTTCCTTTGTTGGAGCTTTGCGAACCCATGTATTGTCTTCTGGCTGCTTCCCCTTGTCATATCCTATTGCGAATCCACTTCGGAGCACTATATTCACATTTGGATCCTCTTCGCGTGGCTTAGACCTCATCATTTGCAGGTTTTGAGTATGCTGTGGTGGTAGTGCCCCTTTGTCATGTATCCTTGCTATCAATGTAGGAAAAATTTTTGTTTCATGATAAAAAAGAGTGCAATAATTGCACAATGGATGTGTTAGGTTTGTACAATCACGGGAATAATGTCCTGGTCCTCCACAATTATAGCAGATCAACTGTCCCTAACCTTTTCCAGGTCCTCCTCCACCTTGGCCTCGTCCACACCCCTGAAATCCTATTCACGCCATCCCTACGCTCTGGTCAGGGGGCTGCGTTTCGGCCTGAACCCTATAGGTGGGAGTTCTATCCATCATCAATTCATAACTCCTACAATTACGCTCATCATGCCCTACCAACCTACAGAAGTTGTAGAATAGTTGTTGCGGTGTCTGTAAAAACTTCTGCCACAGATGATAGTTATATGTGGCATGTTTTCCTACTACCTGACATATAGCGCACCACAATGCAGGCCCTACGCTCAGTCCTGCTTGAGATTCCAGCCTCAAAGGCATCAATGTTACAAATCCATTTGGGCACATTAACCCCAACCTACAGATCAGTACTATTAGGGCCCATAAAGCCCTAATTCAATTGTTACATGCCCTAAAGAATTCAACCATCAGAATGCTTAGCTTCCCAAGAAGTTTGATGAATAAAATCATCTAGAAACTGCCTCTAAGAAGATCAGCACAGGTAGGCCTTAATTAGGGTGCACTGTAATGCAAACTATACACTGATATGGTGCTATGCAAAGCACTTGGTCCCTCTTTGGCCTGTGCTGGGCGAATTTGAGCAAATTTCCATGAGGGTTTGAAAGATTCCTTATCCATTGGATGCCTCCAAAAGTTTCTCAAGGCTATCTACTCCTTTGAGCTCATATTTGGATGATGAAGGGAGTTAAGGAACATCAATCCCTTATCCCTTCCTCCATGGAATAAATTCTAAGTTTGGGAGGGCATTCATTATCTATGGCATAGCTTCCTTCATTCACCTATAAAAAGACCACTCATCTAAGTGATCAGGGGTTGGAAATCATTGAATTACAGGGAGATGCTGTTAGTATGCGACTTGAGTTGATTCCAAGTATTGTAAGGATGTCAAAATGTCTTTCCTGTTATGAGGAGAGAATGGGATTGAACTAGAGGAGTGATGCTGAATCCAACAATGGGTTGTAACTCTTCCTTTTACTAATAAAGTTTACAAAGCTTTTTCTATATGCGTGTGTTATTCATTCATGCTTTCATATGTGTATCATGTACTTGATTCCATGCTATGTTTAATCAATAGATCATTATCATATGCTTTGATCAGTTGTTTTCTTCTATCTATGTGTAGGTACTCTTCAAGCTGATTAAGTACAGAGAGGAGCGGAAAAATTGATCAAGGGAGATAAGGAGCAAGCGAAAGATATAGGAGTTTGAAAAAGCATGAAATAATACAAGAGAGATATCGTTCCAATCCTTTAACAAGATGGAGAGGACAAGCGCTCGACAATCTTTTCATGTTTAGAGAGTCTAAAAAGAGCTTAAAGAAGACTCCATTTTGAGGAATGAGTGGTGTCTAGGGTAGCAACTGGTTCCGGTGATGTTGGAACTTCTCAAAACATGTTTATTTATGTGAAGAGGCTGGCTAATAAGACCACTCATTGCAACTGTTCCTCAAAAAGGGTAAAACAACCAAGTGAAAGCGTATGATCAGCCAGAGGGATGGTGGTGATGGGATGAAAATAACCAAGGCTCATTTGACAAAAGAGGCTGATAGAATGGCAATAATGAGGGTTAAACTAGAAATGGGTTCATTTTTAGACAAGATTGAACCATATGGAACTATGCTTCGGTTCAATTTCATGTTTACACAAGCTTGAAACGAAAAAATTGTGCTTGGATTCAGTTTCATTTTTACAGAAGATCGAAACGAAAAAATATTCTTGGATTCAGTTTCATTTTTACACAAGCTCGAAATGGAAACGTATGCTTGAGATTGGTGTACATGCCCCCAGCATGATGAAAGGGAGAGTCTCCTGTAACCAGATGGAAGTCGTTGCGGTGAAGCAGTACAGTTATCCAACACCATTTTGGATTTGTCCAGATAGGGACAAAGGTGAATGGGGTGATTCCCTTCACATAACCTACAGGGAAACTTAACTTTACCATTAGGTGCATGCCCCCAAGCTTCATTACATTCACTTAAGTAGACTACTCGTGGCTATCAGGTGGATGGAATGAAGGTTCATTTACGAGATCAAGTGAAAGACTCGACTGGGATTTTACGAGATCTAACCAAAGACTCGACTTAGAACTTGGGACCTTGTTTCATTTTTTAATGAGCTTGATGGTGAGCACCAGTATTGCAGCAATAATGTTGCAACTCCTAGGGCTTCCTACTTTACTTTTATCAACCTGTCGTAACAAACTTAGAAGTGACGGTGCTGTATGCACAAGTACTAGCTCTTATTGCAGGCTATCACTTGGTCAGTTGGCACAAGATCACTAGGAGCTTAAGAGAACTACTATGAATTCTCAGAAGAAGATTTTAACTGTGATGAAAGAAATCTAATTGTACGAGGACAATTCTTCTTGGAGAAAGAGAAAGAAGACTGGAATGTAAGGCAAACCCTAGCAAACCCTAATTTATCCAACTAACCCTACTTTTGTAGAAAAAGAGAAAGAAATTGATGTGATGAGTGCCATTGACTACTAAAAAAAGTAAATTATATTTATTCAAGCTACTTCTGAAAATAAATGAGAAGAAAACATCCTTTTGTGCTTTTGAGTGTTTTTATGTGAATTATTATGCTTGTAATTTATTTGGTTGTGATTGTGCAGAGGTTTGGTGGCGAAGGAAGATGGACTTGGTTTTTCCATAGGTGGAGGAAGGTGTGGAGAGGTCCTAAGAATCCCCTAGTACCCTTTTGAAGACTTCCATTGCAATCGGATTTTGAAAAACCACTTACAGGGAATTCTACAGGAGGCTGCAGGGGATCTACAGGAGGATCTACAAGAGGAGGCTGAGAGTTATTTTTGGAAGTTTTGAAGGTGAAAAAATGATGGGAAAGGGTAACTGAAGGCTAGATGAAGGTGTTTAGGTGTCTGGAGCTTGTCAAGGAAGATCAAGAGGGAACATGATGGTTGGATTTGCTCGAATGGCAAGAGGGCATCTTATGGAGAAACACAGAAGTTAGGGCAGATTGGTGAAATGTTGTGAATGACTTGGGAAATCTGTAAGAAGTGAGCTAGTGTTGGCTGCTTTATGGATGTATGGTGAGTTGAGGTTTCCTGCAAGAGATCTGCACATCTACTTACAAAAACTGATCAAAGAAAGGACTAACTATACCATGAAAACATAAATTTCTCTAGCTTGACCTAATTTCTGACCTATAAACAGAAAATGTTGAACAATAACATTTGAACATAAAAGCACGCAGAGAGATCTATTGTAAAAGAACAGGAAATGATCTAGGCAACTGAATCTGAAGCAATACATTAATCTTTCCAAATCAAGTCATCACACTAGAAATTGCATGGGAGAGCAAAACTGTGTTTTTGGTGGCAACAATAGTGCCTTGACCTCAAATCATAGTCCTAGAAAGGGAGAAAGGAGATTAGGGCCTGTTGTTGGCCTTTTTGAATCTTATTCTGTCACTGCATTAACCTACTTGAGAAACTGAAACAAAAATAACTATGCAAACCATCAAAAGCAACCTAATCTAAACAAAGTAAAATGAATCTATGTAACAGAAATTAACTCATGAACTGAAGCAAAAACATATAAGTACAAAGCAAGAGGTGTTGGGTAGCTTGGGTTGGGCCCTAACCCAAGAGCTTCAGCCCTCTAAAAGAGATCAGTGCTGGCTCAAAAACTGTTTCATCTCCATTATCAAAAGTAAAAGTCACATTACATAAACTGTTCTCAAAAAGGAAGCTCAAAAATGAGCTGAACAAGTGCTGCACAAAAGTGCGAAAATTCTACTAATGACTGGCTAACCTACTAAGGCTCTAAGCCCCCTTATTTATACAAATGGAGTCCCCCAACAACCTTCATAAAATCAAGGATCTCGGCTTCCCAGAACTGGAGATAAACAATAGTCCTTCTTTACTTTCTCGGCTGCCCCTTGGATGCATCAAGGTGGCTACTTGTGCTTCGAGTTGCTGATGGAGAATTCGAGGAAAGGGGTCATAAATGAAGGAGACACCTCCTTACAAATCCTCTTCCCTATTTTCTACAAATATTTTCTACCATTTGCTCATAAATCCTTTGACTTTGTCCAAAATTGACCAAAAAAATTTGCATAAAGCACACATTAGACTACATGGCAAAATGACTAACCCAATTCACTCTATTAGCATAAATATAATTAAAAAAATGCAATAAACTAATGAGAATGGTGGATTAAGTCGAATTAAGAGGCAAAATGAGCTCATATAATTACCCATTTCTGGGGCTCATCATCACCCCCTACTAAATGGGTTGCTCATCCTCTAAGCAACTAGTCCAACTCTTCATCCTTGATGGCTCTGATAGATTCCCTGATAGCCCATGCTTCTAATGTGATACCTTCCTCTTTATCATAGAATCCTACCTTTCTATCCACCTCTTCCCACTGTTTCTATTATTCCTCCTCTTTTACTCCTTCCAGTAGTCCTAGCAGCAGTGGAGGACTGAATTTGAGGCCAATCCAATTGGCCCTCAAGCTTTTCATAGAGTGCTTATACAGTGGTACTCTCCTCATGGCTTCCCTCATCCTGTTTGGGAGTGATACTCCCTGATTTATAGGCTGTGTGGCAATGTGTTCCACCTTTTCATGCATGCATGAATGCAGTCATCTCCAAATAAGCTCTCCATGTCCTCAAAATGTGCAATAGCCTGGGCCTACTCATCAACATATTTGGGGACACTTTGAGGATTAGCTGCAAGGTGTTGGTGGGCATAGATGAGAGCCATGGGGTCTGTTGGCTCTGCTCTAATCATCAGAGGTTCATTCAGCTCTTTTGCCATCATTTTCTGGATTTTTGTTGCCCTTTTCTCTTCATGGCTCATCCAAGATGCCATGGCCATCAACTGCAAGTCTCCTAACACAACATTGGGATCCCATAGGTTCATATCAGTAAGGGCCATGTTGTGTAAGTAAAACTCTGCCAGCTTCACTTTGTCCTCAGCTGAACTGTGATCACATAGATCCATGAATTGGCCATAATCCTGAAAAGGTATGGTGCCTCTCTAGGCCAGAGTCTTGATTTGAAATTGGAGCCACTGATCCTTGAGGTACACTGCATATGATTTAGCTGGCTACCTACACTGTAGTGCCTCCATAGCCCAGCTGGCCATGCAGGCTAATTGGGCTTCCCTTTCCTGTAGCTGCCTTCTTAAGATTAATACCTCATTTTCTGCCTGGGGTTCCCTTTCCTGTTGTTGTTTTATTAATATCTCACCTTCTGCCTAGGGTTCCTTTTCCTGCTGATGTCTTTTTAAGATTAACAGCTCATTTTCTGCCTAGGGTTCCCTTTCTTGCAGCTGCTTTTTTAACATTTCATTTTCTGCCTCCAATTGAGCTCTTCTGATGCTTTCTGTATGCCTGACCATGCTCAATTCTTTGCCCATTTTTCTCAATTTGTCTTCCATGTGCCCAATGTCTTCCACCCCTTTTGATTTTGCAATCTGCATCCATGTATGGGTCCTTAGTCCTTCATTTTCCAGCTCAAAGAAAAGAGGTATTGCAAACTTTTGTGGGATGATTTTCCCTCCTTCCAGAAGGTTGTAATAAGAGCCTAAATTAGGTTGAGGGTTAGGCTCTGGTATCTCTTTTGCCTTATCTTTCTCCTGGGTCTGTTCTTCTACCTTCTTTTCAAGATTCTCAGTCTCTTGAAGCTTCGCCAATGTCTCTTGAAGAGCGGTTTGCGCCTCCTGTAGGGCTTTTTTGGAGTCCATAAGTTTGATCCTTTATTTCTAAGTATAAGCTCTAGGGCTACCCCTTTCATAGGTAATGGGGGTTTTGGATGGAGATTCCTCCTCTTTTGCTGTAGGGACATCTTCAATGATGATGGGCTCCTTTGAAGGTTGTTGAGGCTTCCCCATCTCTATTCTGGTGCTCTTTCGAGCCTTGAAGTACATAGATGTTTGTCTCTTCCTTTCTCCTTTGGCTTGGCTGGAGTACTAAGCGCAGCAAGAATAGCTGCTGCCTCTCTTTCTAGTGTCTCAGGAGACACTTCTTCCTACTTTGCTTCTTCTTCTTCATCTACTGTTTTTCCTGTTTCTGCTGGTTTTGCTTCTGCTGTTTCTGATTTTGTTTGCTCCTCTGCTTGCTTAGCTTCTGCTTTTCCTGTGGCAACCTTTTTCTGAACTATCTTAGGCTTCTTCCTTTCAGTTCTTGGCCTCTTATTTTTCTCTGTTGTGGTTTTACCCTTTTCTGCTTTTGATTCTTTCTTCTTCTCTGCTTTAGGCTCATCTTTGGTGGTGTCATGTTTCCCTTTTTCTATCTGGTTTCCTTCTTTTTCTGTGTGGGGTTCCTCTTCTTCCATTTGAGTGTTCTTTTCTTCTTCATGGATTCCCTTCTCAGCTTCTCCTTTTTGTTCTTCCTCTTCACTTTCAAATGGACTAAGGTCATAGGTTAGAGTTTTCATATCATCCTCTTTAGTCATGTTTCTAAAAATCTCCCAGGCTATGGGGATTGTGAAAGTGTGGAGGGCATCCTCCACCAACAATTTAATTAGCCCATGGTGAGCCAATTGGTCTGGAACCCCTGCCTTCAATTTGGTGCTAGATTCTATTAAGGATTGGAGGAGAAAATATGGAATACTAAGTTTTCTGGATGTAGGAAGGTCCATGCCATATCTGAGTTCATGTAACAGTCTGAAATGGTACCCATAAACTATGTTGTATCTTCCTTCACAGGAGATGTATTTCATAATCTGATAACTGACCTCATCCCATCAGTAAGGTATACTTTTTCTCCTGATGCCATTCTTGTCCTCCACATGATGCTCACTAGGCTAGAAAAAGGTCTTCTTGGCAACTTGACCCAATGGTTTTTCTTCCTTGCTCTAGGGTAGTCCAAGTGGGAGACTTGTAATCCTGCTAATGAACTCTGGGGTGATTTCTATAGTTAGACCCCTAAAACTGACAGTGGCATGGGTTTTTGAGTGAGGTTTTAAAGACAATATAAATTCCTTTGTGACTTCATCATCATACCCATGCAACTTTTCAAGGAAAGGCATCCAATTTTCTCTAGTGAAGAGGGCTACCACTTCTGGATGTTCATGCAGCTTAGTTGAATTCAGAGGCTCCTTCCTCATAAAACCCCTTGTCATGATGTTTCAGATTCTGCTAGAATATCTTAGTTGAAGAGGGAGGCAGCAAGTTTCAATCCTGAAAACAGAGGAACAACTGAGGTTTTCTTTCAAGAAACAGGGAGAGATTTTTTGTGTTCTTTAAAAAAAAAAAAAAACAAATTTCAACTTTCCTTCCTTCCAAAATCCGTTCTCTAGACTCACATTACTTCTCTGTCTGTTTGAGGGAAACAATATCTTAAAAAACAGAGAACATACAGAACTGTGTTTTTTCCTTTTTCAAAATAAGCAGATACCCAATGCAAGTTCACTCTTTACAGGCTTGATTTTCTAGAGTTGCATCATTTCTTTACATAGGAGAATACCACGGAGGAGAAGGAGATAGTCTTTCAGTGCAAAGAGCAAATGGAGAAACTATATATATATATATATATATATATATATATATATATATATATATATATATATTAAAGAACACAGGCAGAACCTGTTCTCACTTTCCTTCCCTTTTCAACTCAATACCTCGCTTGGAATCACACCTCTTTTTGTATATATGTAGAAATGCAGAGTGGGTTTTACTGAGCCTACCTTTATCAGCCCAAATTTGTCATGAAATCCTGAGTTCTCCTCTGCGGTGCTGCTCACTGGCCTTCCTGTAGAAAGGCTCCTATAGAACTGTGTTTTCACTCCTGTACAGTCCGATAAGGCTCCTGTAGAGCCCGATAAGCGGAAGGGTTCTGAAACTAATAGAGAGCGATTGTTTCGAGGCTCTGGAGGTGGTAGGCAGGTTGCTAGAGTCGAGAGCTCATCAACACAAATGAGAACAAAGGTAGTGAAGGCGATCGACTGCAGCGTACTTAAGCTTACGGGAGCATTCTGTGGTGACGAGGTGAGGTGGTTGGAAGGGTACATTACCCTCATCTGGACCGTTGGTCCCTACTTCAGTGTCATGATGAAACTTTTATGTTGTCTGCTGCAATTATTTTAATCATTCCTGTTAGACTCCGCCACTACCTATTTTGAGATTTTTTTGAGTTGACTGAACACACGTGTTGGTTGCACACACTGAGCACTATTTGAACTGGATGAGGGTGGCCAGTTAGCTAGCCACCAATCTCGTTTAATCGCAACCATCTCACTTGTCCATGCAGTTTTGAAATTATACCCATGCAACAGAGGAACGGGTTTATTCACTTACCTGTTAGTCGAGAATTGCATGCTACCGTGCTGTTGCATGCTCAGACTTTGGCATTCTATCCATGGATTTCTACTGCTGGTGCCCATGGCTTCTGAATTGGTGGCTCGGCTACCTCGTACTAGTGATCTTCAATCAGGACCGGGCTCCTTGCATGTTTTATACATCTGTGGCTACATTGACCCTACCTCTGGAGCTCGGTTTTTAAGGGGATCAGTTGCTACAGGAATCCTGCAAGATTTTTTGTAGCTGCTTCTCCCTCTAAAACTTTTGGCTAAGGCTTGAAAAGGGATTGGAGAGGTAGCTCTGAGGAAGGTTCTGTTAGTCAAGGAAAAGCAGCTGGTATGCACTAGGTAAGATTTAAGTTAGGGATGCTGCTCGTTTATTCTTCATTTAAAAAAAAACAAAAGAAACATGATTTCTGTGTTTTCTATGCAGGGAAGAAAGAAGCTAGTGGAAATGCAGTGGTGCAGGTATGGAATGGAGAGTTAGGAGGACGAATGGTGGTAGGGGGGTCCATAGGTCTTTTGGACAAGTTTCTAGCCCTTTGATCCTTTTCTTGACTTGATTTCGAGCTCTCTGTGATTTATAAAGGAGCATATTATAGAATGCACAGAGCCTCCTATAGGATGCATAGTTTTCTAGAACAAGTGAGACCAGGGACTGGAAAAAGAAAATAGCGATGGAGAAATGGTCTATCAGAGGTGTATTCAGCTTGGCCATGTCCCTTTTTCTTCTGTGGCCCTCTTGCAATCTACAATGCATTCAAAAGAAGTTAATTTTTCTGTTCCTGTTTCTTTTTTTTCTAAGAGACAGTGAGGGTGCCTCCAGGAGGTTTTCACCCTAACTGCCTACCCTAGGCACCTCCAAGGGGAGGTTTTCACCCAGGGATCTTTTATTCTCCTCATTTTTTTTATTTTTTTTTTAGGGTGTGGGTGGAGTGGAGGCAGAGACTTGCTCCACTACCAACACTGTTTTACTCAGATTTTCAATGAATTCTTGCTTGGAGAGGGGCTTCCTGTAGATTTTCAACCTATGCCCATTGACAAGCATGGGGATGGCTTCTTCATCGATGGTCCTGATTAGAACTGAACCATTGTCATTGCACCTTTCTACTGTGTACGGTCCCAGCCATCTTGTCCTCAGTTTGCCCTTGAAATCTTTATACCTTGAATCATATAGCAATGCCCAATCTCCTTCCTGGAATTGTTTCTCTTTGAGGTGTCTGTCATGCCATATTTTCCTTTGAAGCTGGACTACCTCTGAGTGGAGAAGGGCCTACAATATTTTTTCATCCAATCCATGTAGCTGGAGTAACCTTTCCTTTTGTGCATGGCTGAGATCTAGGTTCAGCTGAGCTGCCATCCTTAGTGTGTTATATTCAAATTCTATTGACAGAAAAGCCTTCTTCCAATAGACTAGCTCATAGGGTGTGAACCCTGTGGTGGTCTTCTAGGTGGTGTTATAGGCCCAGGTGGCCTCAGCCAATTGATTTGCCTAATCTTTTCTGTTGTTGCTCACTACCTTGGTCAAAATCCCTTCCAAAGCTCTGTAAGTGACTTCCACCTGTCCATTTTCTTGCGGATCGTAAGGGGTGGAAGTTTTGTGCTTAATTTTATGATGTGCGAGCAGGTCTTCAATCAGATTGGAGGTAAACTGACTCCCTTGATTTGTGACTAATTCTCTTGGATATCTAAACTTATAGAATATATTCTCTCTTAAAAACTTAGCTACTTTTTCTTCTGTTGTTGCCTTGATCGCCTTTGTTTCTGCCCATTTTATCATATAATCAATGCACACGATGATGTAATATTTCTGCTTTGAAGGAGGGTTGACAGGACCCACAAAGTCCATGCCCCACTTCTTAAATGGCTCGAAAGTCACTTGATGTTGTAGGGGCATCTCATCCCTTGGAGTAGGTTTCCCCATCCTTTGACACCGGTCACATTGGCTGATATATCGCCTTACATCTTGATGAAGAGCGGGCCAATAGTAACCTTCTTGCAGAATTTTGAAGGCAGTCATCTTTGCTGCAAAATGGCCCCCATAAGGCCCATCATGACAGGTCAAGAGAATGTCAAAAACTTCCTCCTCCCTGACACATCTTCTCAAAACTTGATCTAGGACAAGTTTGAAGAGATTTCCCCCAATCCAAGTGAAAGGGGCACTTTTCCTCACGATCTTGCTCTTGTCTTTTGAGGACACGTGTCGTAGGAACTATGCGGAAACCAAGTAATTTAATATATCAACAAATCATGGAGAGAGTACTGAGATAGCAAATAGTTGTTCATCTGGCATTTGATCATCCACCATTCCTTCTTTCACTTGTAGGCAGATCTATTCTAGACAAAAAATTAGCAACAACATTTTCCTTACCCGGCTTATCAACAATGGTTAAATCAAATTGCTGCAATAAAAGCAACCATTTAATAATGCGAGCATTTAAATTTGGTTTGTCCATTAAATACCTAATTGCAGCATGATCAGTGTGTACAAATGTTTGATAGTTGGTGATGTACTGTCTGAATTTATTTAGGGAATGGACTACAACTAGGAGCTCCTTTTTAGTTATAGTGTATCTTAATTCTTCCTTCGACAAGTTTTTACTTACAAAATATATGGCATAAGGTAGCTTCTCATCAACTTGCCCTAAGGCTTCTCCTATCGCTTTATTCAAGGCATTTGTATGAATATGGAAAGGTAGGGCCCAGTTTGGACCTCTCAAAATTGGGGTAGCCACCAGTTTACTTTTCAAGGTATCAAGAGCTTCTTGACAGTTGTTAGTCCATATGAACTCAACATCTTTCCCCAAAAGACCAAACAATGGAGAGGTTAGCTTACTGAAATCTTTAATGAATCTTCTATAATACCTTGATAAACCTAGGAAACTTCGAACATTTCTTACCTTTTGAGGAGGTGGGACCCTTTGAATGATGGTAATTTTGTAGGGGTCCACCTGTAACCCTTGCTGAGAGATTGCATGACCTAGCACCATCCCTTCAGTCATCAGGAATTCACATTTTTCAGGACCGAGGGACAGGGTCATTTCAATACACTTGTCCAAAACTTTTCCCAGGTTAGACAAAGCTTCCTGGAAGTTAGAACCATAAGGGGTAAAGTCATCCATATAGATTTCCACTGCATCATGAACCAGTTTAGCAAATATACTCAATACTGCTCTCTGGAAAGTGGCGGGAGCATTGCACAATCAAAAAGGAAGGACCCAATATGCAAAGGTACCCCAAGGACAAGTGAAAGTGGTCTTATCTTGGTCTTCTGGGCTGATTTAGATCTGGTTGTACCCACTAAACCCATCTAGGAAGGAGAAAAACTTCTTCCCTACCAGGCCATCTAACACTTGATCTATGAAAGGCAAAGGAAAATTGTCCTTCTTGGTGGCCTTGTTTAGTTCTCGATAATCGACACAGATTCTCCACTTCACATTTTTCTTTGGCACTAGCACCAAAGGAGAGACTCATTCACTATCAGAGATGGGGTAGATGAATCCTGCATCCAGTAACTTTTGCAGATCTTCTTTGACAATGTCCTTAAAGGTTGGATTCATCCTCCTTTGAGGTTGCTTGACTAGTTTGCAATCTTCCTTAATATAAATGTGATGAGTACAGATTGAAGGGTGCACTAGCTTCATCTCCTTATAGCTCCAAGCAAAAGCATTCAATTGGTTTCTTAATAAGCTACACAGTTCTTTATCCTAAGAGGTGGATAGGGATGAGTTGATTTTCGAGGTTCTTTCTGGGCCAAATTCCATATTCTTAACTTGGAGAGAGGTCAGGTCAGCCACACAGAGATCAACTAAAGGATCAGCTTCGGTTTCTTCCACCAACTCTTCTAATGGCAACACCCTGGGGGGTGGATTCTGAATCAAGTTTTCAATAAGATCATCCTTAGTTTGTGGTTTCCCCCCCATGGTAGCTTCCACTACACATAGTGGTGTAGAATAGACTTCATCCTCATCTTCCTCCTCCAACCAGAGAGGTAAATCATGTTGTAAAAAAGGTTGGGTAGGAGGATATAGGACTAGCTGCTTGGACATATGCCCATTCTTGATTGTCATGTTCCCAGCTCGATAATTGATGTAGGAATTTGCAGTAGCCAACCAGGGTCTTCCTAGGATGAGAGGATACCCAGTGAACTTTTCCTTTTGTTGGAGAACCAGGAAATCAGCAGGGTACTCCCAAGAATCGATGGAGACCATTACATCTTCCACAATCCCTTCAAGGGTCACGGTGGAGCGATCTTCTAACTATAGTACTGTTGTGGTCTTTCTCAAGGAGCCCTGAAGGTTAATCTTGAGCATAGTGTCCTTGGTCATCACATTAATGGCAGCCCCTAGATCAATCAGGGTATGGGGGATTATGGTGCCATTGATGTGGACATCGATTATGGGGCTTCCAGGGTCTAGATGTTTCAGACAGATTACCTGCCCCAACATCAGTTCGGACTGTTGTCCTATGACATTGATAGTTGGGGCATCTCTCCTGCACCTGCCTGGATGCCTGAAACACTTCTCCTTGATCATCTTGTTGTATATAGGCACATCCTTTATGGCTTGGAGAAGTGGTATCTTTACACATAATTGTTTCAATTCTCCTAGAAGTTCAGTTTCTTCTTGGTTGAGGGGAAAGTACCCCTAGGGTCCTTTGGGATAAGACTCTACCAGACTGAAAATTGCTTATTCAAAGAAACACACACACAGCCATTATCTTTACTGCAAGCAAATTCTAATGTTGAGGGTACGTACCTAAGGTCCTATGTTCGAGAAGGCCTTTAGGGTCCAAACCCTTCTTGGAGTTCCCTTCTTCTCCTTTGACCTGTAAAACAAACAAATCAAAGAGCACAGCAGTACATGGACAAATACTTATACATAAACCATCTTCATGCTATAAAGTTAGTTATAAAAATCTTTAAGTAACTACTTGCATAAGAATTCAAAACATGAATCCCATAAGCACAAAAAAAGATTGTTTCGGGAACCAAGACGTGTTTCTTTATATAAAGGCAAGTAAAGTACATATGACGGAAAGATTTCACCTGAAACACCTTCAGCAGGCTCCAAGCAAAGCTTCCTCCCGGATTCGTTCCAACCTCAAGCCTCCAACAACAGCTCCTTCCAAGTCTTACTCAATGGTGATATAAAGGATGAGTGATCACCAATACACATGGAAACAAGGGTTTCCTATGCAGAATGGGGGAAGTGCAGAATGCACCAAGGAATTCAGACCTGGTCTAAGGGAAAAATCTCAGCATAATAATCTTGCTCTCTTTTCTCTCTCCCTTAGGCCTTCCCTTTGATGTCTTTTTATACCATCTCCAAAGTAGTTTTTTAGTTAGGAGTTGGTTGGGAACAGTTGGGCCACGGGCACTAACAGGTGATCAGCAGGTAAAACCCGCGATCTCCGCCCGAAAATAAGGAATTATTTATTTTTTTAAGTGTTTTAATACATACACGCGGGTTGGGTATACATAGACCCGCGTGTACACGCGTTTAACTCAGGTCAATGTCACGTATAAGGGATAAAACACTGTTTTTTAAATTTTAGGACCAGGTCTGGAAGGAGGGGTTGCCCTAGGCCATGAGTGCAACATCACAAACCCTAAGAGTGAGATTTGGAGCTATAATAGATGCCCCTTAATATATGAGGTCAGAAGGGGAACATGATGGCCGAAATATATTATGTAAGTACACGGAAAGGAAGTCTTGTTGAGAAACCGAGCAGGACTTCACCAAAATTCAGCCTGCCAAGCCACCAAAAGGAGATAAGAAAGAAACACTGTCTGAGGCGGGCATACCCATGCTCAGAAAAAGTAAAGCATGTCCGCATATCAAGTACAAGCGGATCCACTAAGTATACAAGTATAAATGACTGGAAGATACATAATGGATCATTTGATCATAATGAGCAAGTACATGTCTGAATATCACATATAAGACTGTCAATGATGCTGAAAGGTGCAACAGATCACTGATATCAAAGACTGATCCCAAAAGGTACCAATTGAACATGATGGAATAGGATGGTACTACACTACAAACTCAGGTGCCAGCATATAGAATGTCGCCATGACTGACTGCAACATATAAGGTGGAGTGGTGTCAACTAGCAGCAACAGGAGCAACTGTCAAGTGAACCAATGAATGCTGATACAACCTGAGGTCTTCACCGACCGCCGTGGTACATTTCTACACCATGGGAATAAATGATCTGAAGTCGACCATGTGAGAAATCGTTTGATTACCGGTCATTGATGTATACCGTTAACAAACGCGAGACTACTCACCGATAATGATAATGAGCGTCAAGGTACCCAGTACAATGTAACAAGTGTGAATAGATGAGCTGAAGTCGAACACCTGTAAGAATCTATCGATCAGGCAACAATGATGGTTTCCCACTGTCGATAGCGAAGGATCTGCCACTAATGACTGCAAACCCCAAGGTACTGCCAAATGGACTCTAGATCTTTGCCCCAGAGCAATGAGTCGGAGTCGATAGGGAAAGATCCGCTAGAAGGAAGGCATTAAGGCATCCTCCATCAATCTAGCGCGAGTGTAACCCGTAGGCCAATAATGTGGAAGGAATCGGACGAAAAAAATGTAGTAACCCAACCGAAGTACGTTTCCGGCGTACACAAGATGTGGATAGCGCACGGCAGAAACCCTCTGAACCAACCAATAATGAAAGCTGACACAGAGGCGAGGTATCCACCAATAGGGTCAAATGGAAACCAAGGTACTGCATGAATCCCAATGTGTGATAATGTATGCTGATGTCGAACACAAGGGAAACCACTCAGTCAAAGACCCATGATACTGATCGATGCTGAGCACAAGGTGACCTATCAATAATGAAAATAGGGCCAGGGTGCGGCTCTAGGCCTGTCCTCAGAGCAAGGTGTCGTCGTCGATAAGGACAAGACCCGCCAGCAAGAAGTCAATGGGGACCTTCTCAAACCGGCACGAGCAAAGGACCAATATAGCTGATGTGATGATAGACATGATACTGACAACCAGGGATGGCCGACTGAAAAATGAGTCAAGTGACACCGCAGAGAGGCCGACTCAGGCTAACTTCCCTTGAACAAAAGCACGACTCAATGTGACTATGTGGCAGCATATGATGACTCTGTCTAAGTTCGCCATGCAGGAGGCACGAACGAACCCTCCATATGATTGGAAGAGATAACCAATCGGGGGAGAACTGACTCAATAACAAGGTTATGGCATACCTAAGTCAAACTAAATCCCACCCATGCGGAGGAGACTTTGTTTTGAGTGCTTTGTTCAAGGGCGACACGACTGACTCTAGCTGCCAACAATAAATGGAAATAATGTCCCTGTTCCTGCTCTTTTTTGGAATATTTAATTTTTTTGTCTTTTTCTGTTAAGCTGGAAAAAGAATAAAAGAATGCTATGGTACAGTGGAAAGAACGAGTGTCGGTGAAACAGATGATCTAGTTCCTAGGAAAGGAACGTTCCTATGCTCAATGCAGGGAGGTGAAAACTGGTCAGTGACACTCAGAGGTATGTTCCTTCCACGGATCAGGGTATGTCAAGCTGCAGAAGTCAAAGGTATGCAAGGTTGATTTTGCAGACGTCATGGTCAAAAGTTGGCTTAAACACGAGTCCAAGTGAAGTCGGCTCTAGGCCAAAAGGTGCAAATGGTCAACATGCAATGCAGAAGTACAACTCGACACACATAGGAGCCTCTAGGGTATAAGGCCAGAACGAAGCGAAGAAGCAAAGAGGAATGAGTCTTCAACGCATAAGTCATGGCGGGACTACAGAGGACTCCCGAGCCTACTCAAAACGAAGAAGCATGGGCAACAAATGTCAGTGAGGTGCTAACTACGATGCCCATGTAAAGGGGTGGCTCTACCATCGTGTCATGATTTAAAGAATCGGCGAGTGAAAATGGCTTACGAACCATAACACGATGGGATGGACCCTACGGCAGATGTATCGGTCAAATGGAGGCTAGTATTCATAATGCAATGGAAAAAATGGTTTCCCTAACCTATATTCCAGTTAAAACACGATACCTGCCATGACGGGTCAGCGGTCATGGAACTGTCTCGAACTGTCGAAAAAAATGTCCAAAATGTCCTGAAAAACAAACCAAACTCGGCATTCCAAGCTCCCAAGTTAAAAGTCACATGAGGCCAAACAAAATAAAATTTTGAAAAAAAATTGCATTTTCAAAACTTATAAAAGGCATTTTTGACTCACCATTTTCACCATTTGACTTGGAGAGCAAAAATTGTGGAGCAAAAGGAGCAAACTTCCCTGTGACCAATTCAACCGTTCAAACTTGCCGAAAACTTCCAGGTAAGCCTTAAACTTGTCTTGCAATTAATTGTGATAGTTTTTAGGAATTTTAGTTGATGTTTTACCATTGGATTTTTGCAAAAAATTCCTCGCGGCGTACATGCGGGTTGGCCATATTGAACTCGCGTATACGACGGCCCTACACGCGACTGTGTATATAGGAACCCGCGTGTGCGCATCGAACTAATTTTATAAACAAAACTAACGGATGAAAATGATTTTTTCTTCCAAGATGACTATCACATGGCGTGAAAGGGAGCATTCAGCCATGGATAATGAAGTCATGGGCAATGATAAAGCATTAGATGCCCTACGGGGATGCAGGTTGCTAAAATTCTTCAAATTGCCAAATATGAAAGCGAACACGCGTCTGCTCGAGAGGCTCATTGATTATTGGGATGTTGATGAGGAAGCATTTGTAATTGATCAGATGCCACTCAGGATAGAAGTGGAAGACATATATTTTATCACGGGCCTTTCCTGAAGGGGAGAGGTAGTACATTCCCAGGGCAGGACACGGAATAGCCTCAGTGTAGATGACTATGTACAGATTTACTGCCCGGGTCATCGGAAGGTCGGGAGCCAAATCTCTATCCCACATGTGGCAAGTTTTTCACTCAGGATAATCTTGTTCACCATAGCTCGAGTGAACGGATCATCCTCACTACATCAAGCGTCACGGGTAACCATGAGCGTGGCAGTGGACTGTCTCACTACTGTGTTTGACTGGTGTACTCCTCTTTTGGCCAACATGAAGGAACAACTCACTTCTATCAGGAGGGGACATACCAAGAACTTTGGGTTCGGAACCATCTTGTGCACTTTCTTCTTCGAGAAGGTTCCCGCACTCCGCCCCAGGGTAGCAGTTGCCATCAGTACCCCACGTGATCCACGCATGGGCCGGTGGGCTGACCTGATGAAACGTCTGGGGGGTGGGGAAGTCCCAAGGAATGCATTTGACGATGACTTCTTTACCTGGTGGGAGCAGCAAATCATCGCCATAGATGATTACCCCTATGCTGGGCTGGATTTCCGAGGAGATCCTGATCTAGTGTTACCACCGGATGCAACATGGGGCGAGATTGGTGAGAATTTTTTATTGATTTTATGATTTTTTGGATTTTTCAAATATAATGATGAATTTTAAAAAATATTTTTTGGTGAGACTCAAATGACTAATATGATGATCATGTTCCAGACATTGGGCCTGTACGACTAGATGGATTCCCGTGGCATGGACGGCGTGGCCGAGGAGCCGAAGAGGCGGCTGCGGATACGGAACGGACCCTAAACAACGTCCAACGACACTTGGCGAGACTGAGCTGCCGAGTACCGATGGCCGAGATAGAGGACCTTCCTCCGGATATGCAGCATCATGTGGTTGGCATGCCACGTGACTTGGTTCGCGTCTTTCGGCATGTGGCCAATGCTATAGTGACATACTTAGACGCTCATCCTGAGCCGAGGCGTTAGATATGCCTGACATGATTATGGGCATTTGAGTCCCAATTTTGTATATTTTTGGACACACATATGTACACTCGAGGCGCTTTATGATATATATATATATATATATATATATATATATATACAGTTTGACTTTTTGATGCATGATTTTATGATGAAGAATGATTGATATGCCAGTCTAATGCTTGATTAGCGATAGAATCAGCTAACCAATTTTGAGATCTTGGAATGTGCAAATAATTAATGTAAATAAATGATCTTTGCAACAACCTCACCCTTAAATATTGGCGATATAATAATGGATCCCTAACCCGATAAATGTTATTTAATTGAGACACTATCAATTGAGAATCAAGATATACTACCAACGAGTCGATCCCATAAGAGATTGCCTCGGATAATAAATTGATAACAGCTGTATACTCGGCCATATTGTTTGAAGCAGGACCGATACACACGCCTCTCGATACCATCAATTGACCAGTTGGATAATAAAGTACCCAAGCTGTGGAAGCAAGATTCCGAGTGTGTCGACTAGCACCATCGGCGAACCCAAAATAGACCAAATCATCCATCAGCACCTGCCACAGCAGACCAAAAAGCACTGATATCAGAAAACGCTCAACGATATATGTATAAATATATACATAAAGTACAAAGAAGTCATTGCCCAGCCTGAACTAAGCAAAGTACTTCTTTAGGTAGAGCCCATTTCGGGGCTCCGCCAGCTTGTTCCCTTCAAAGTCGATTAACTCATACGACCCTTTTTCTAAAACTCGTTTAACAATGAAAGGACCGTACCACATAGGCCTAAATTTGCCTGCCCCCAAGGTGTCTTTATCTTGGTCGTAGACCAAGACAAGGTCACCTTCAGAAAAGACTCGAGGACAGACAGACTTATCATACTGCGTTTTAACCCTTTTCTTGTGAGCCTCATTCATCGTGGTGGCGTCTCGACGCTGCTCATCGAGATGTTCCAAGTGAACTAGGCGCTCTTCGAGACTGGAAGTCTCTGGAAGGAGTTCAACAGCCAACTTAAGAGATGGAATTTCACATTCGACCGGGAAGATGGATTCCATCCCATAAGCCAACTGAAAAGGTGTAAAACCAGTAGCTGTTTTGATGGAGGTTCGATATGCCCATAGAGCCGGATACAACATAATGTGCCAATTGGACCAATTTTTATCAATTGTCCGTTGGAGTATCGTCTTAAGAGTTTTGTTAACTGCCTCGACCTGCCCATTGGCCTGAGGATAATAAGGGGACGAATGCTCCTGATGGAAGCCTAATTTACGAGCCAATTCGGACATTAGTTGATTTTGGAAATGACTGCCATGGTCAGTGACAATCTCCCTTGGGATACCGAATCTTGAGATGATCTGATTGAAAAGAAACAAAGCTGCCGTGTCACTATCGTTCTTATAAGTAGGCATGGCCTCAGCCCACTTCGTGAAGTAGTCTACAGCCACGATAATGTACTTGTGATTCGCCGCTGAAGACGGATTACAAGTCGTAAAGTCAATGCCCCACTTAGTAAAGGGACCGATAGTGACAACGGGAAAAAGAGGAGCTGGATGCGCACGCATCTTCCGAGTAAAGATTTGACATGGGTGGCAGCGTTTGACCGCTTCCACACAGTCCTTAAAAAGTGAAGGCCAAAAATAGCCAGCACATAAGATGCGTTGGGCTGTAGCAAGCCCTGATAAATGACCAGCACAAGCTCCGCTGTGGCAATCATTGAGCACGGACTCTGCTTCCTCTAAGGTTAAACAACGTTGGAGGATTGAGTCAACCCCTCGACGATATAATGTGTCACCAACAATAACATAGTTTTTTGCCAGGTGACGTAATTTGCGACGTTCGTCCTTGGAGAAAGTAGAGGGGCACTTCGAAGTCTGGAGATAAACAATGATAGCTCCATACCAAGGGTCTTGTGCAGAGATGAGGAATATATGTTCGTCGGGTAAACTTTCCTCATAAACAATATCATCTCCACAAGGTAGCTCCGAGATAAGTTCCGCAAAAACCATGGATTTCTTAGATTTGGCAGACAAGAACTCGAGATCGAATTCTTGCAAAATGACTATCCATCTATTATATTTGCCCCCAATCACTCGCCTACTGAGGACAAATTGAAATGGATTGACTGCCGCTAAGACAAAAGTTTTACGTAGCAAAATATAATGACGGAGCCGTTGGACAGCATGAACAGCTGCCAAGGCCAACTTATCAACCGGAGAATAGCGAAGTTCAGGGCCTATTAAGCCTCGACTCAAATAATAAATGACGTGCTCGGCGAGAGCATCGTCCTCCTGAACTAGAACCATACCAATGGTTGATTCTGCTGCAGCGAGATATAAAAGGAAGTCTCTACCATAATCTGGTGGACTCAAAAGCGGGGCAGAGACTAATGCTTTTTTCAAAGCATCAAACGACCGCTGCGCAAAGTCATCCCATATAAATGGAACTCCTTTCTGCAGTAGATGCATGAACCCTTTAGTGATCTCGGCATAATTTGCTATAAACTGTCTTAAGAAGTTAGCCTTCCCTTGAAGACTTTGAAGTTGCCGAAGTGAAGATGGGGGAGGCAACTGAATTATTGCCTCAACCTTGAAGGGATCAACCCAAATCCCTTCATTGGACACAATAAACCCTAACAGCCGACCGGACGTAACCGCGAAAACGCACTTGTTAGGATTCAACCGGATTTTATAAAAACGACATCGCTCAAAGACTAATCGAAGATGACTAGGGTGATCTGTTCTCTTTCAAGAACGAGCAGCGAGATCATCTAAGTATGCCTCAATGACATGTTTGATGTCGTGGAAAGCGTATGACATGGCCCGCTGAAACGTGGCTCCAACATTTTTAAGACCAAAAGGCATCTTTCGATATGCAAAGGTACCCCAGGGACATATGAAGGCTGTCTTATGCTGATCTTCAGGATGGATAGAAATTTGATTATAACCTGAAAAACCATCCATGAAGGAAAAAATCTCGTTACCCGCACACTCGTCGATAATTTGATCAATAAATGGCGTGGGGTAATTGTCTTTTGGACAAGCCTTATTTAGATCCCTAAAATCGATGCATACTCGGATTGTTCCTTGCTTTTTATCTACGGGGACTGGATTAGAAACCCAATCGGTAAGAGGAACAGGGTATATAAAACCCGCCTTTAGTAGCTTCTGGACTTCAGCTTTGATAGCTGCTGCTTTCCTAGGGTTAACCGGACGAAGTCTTTGACGAACAGTTTTCGCATTTTCATATGTCTTGATCTCATGTTGAACTATAGAAGGATCAATGCCAGGCATTTCTTCATAAGACCAAGCAAATACGTCACGATATTCCTTAAAGAGGTCAGTGTAGATTTGAATTTCTTCAGGGGAACACTCGATTCCGATGAAGATATTCTCAATGATGTTAGGGTCCCTAGAGATGTTGATGGGTATTGTTTTTGAAATTACTGACATATTACCTTCGGCACAAATGTGTGTTGGAGCCAAAGGGTTTGACACCATATCAACATCACTAGTACAGAGCTCGGAAAGCCTAGATTCCACTTCCTGCAAAGGAGGAAGAAAGTACGAACGATGGTGTAAGTCTTCCCAAGGTTGATCTATACCCATCATTACTTCAAGGATTGCTTCTTCAGAAGGTAAAATTGAATCTAAGCAATCCAAGGTAGAGATAGAATCTAAGCTCCAGGCTGGGGCCACATGACCATCCAACTCTTCTTCAGAATAAGGAGTGGAGTGGTTGTCTGCAGCGTCTACGATAGACTGATATCTAAGCTCAGCTGTGGATATAGGAAACGCCATTCCATTTGCTTGTCCTTCAACTAATGTGGTCGTAGGTGAAGGCAAGGTCCAAGGGTCAGAAAAATAATGAGTTCGGAAGAACTCTTCTCGAGGAGACTCCTTGGATGATGAAATAGCATTGATTTTTGCAAAAGGAGAGGGAAGATCAAACGTACCCATCAATGAGGAATACATCCCTACTCCTAAATTCTCAGTCGGCGGGCGAGGGTTATCCACCAAAGGAACAGTAGAGTCAGAGGTTGCTTGAGGATCGATTGGGGAGTAGTCCAATTGATCAACCTTAACGATTTTCCCCTCATGAGGAAAGCAAATGACACGAAACAGAGTCGATACGACGGCTTCCATTTCGTATACCCAGTTCCTTCCTAATAGGAGATTATAGTCTAGGTTAGCATCTACGACTTCAACTTCGATATTAACGACCTTCCCTCCAACACATATAGGAAAGGCCGGGATAATCCCATGCGGCTTGTGAGAATGACCATCAAATGCAGTCAAGACGGTTGGTGAAGGAACAGCCGAAGGTGAACCAATAGCCTTCCAACATGACATCGACATGACACATGTTGAAGCTCCTTCATCTATAACGGTGCGAAAAATATTGATTTTCCGGTATGTAGACTTTATCTGAAAAGCCATATGATGAGGGAGTCACTTTTTGACATTTAACATGTCAAAAGTGAGCACTAAAGAATTAGCCGGATCAACTGCTCCAATTGCGGAGAGTAAAGCACTTCTCTGAGCCGGACACGACTGGAGAACCTCCAAAGCGGACATAGCACACGGGCTCTGAGCCAGATCCTCCACAATGGAGTAATTCTGGGCAGCCCTAGCGTTAGGGTTAATCGTCGCGCGTTTGGCAGAACCTTTCAGTATCCGAGGTATAGTCTCAACAGGGGGTCGCTCAATATGAAGGTCAGTACCTCCGGGAACAGTTTTATCCTTAGATGTTTCGGCTTCACCATAATCACGTGACCGAGTAGTCACATGGACATTTGAACCCATCATAAAAACATTTGGTGCTTTTTCCCCTTCTTGGTTGCCCCCTGAGGAGGTCCCAGGATTCGAACTCGCGCCAGCAAGAAGTTGCTGCCCTTGGGAAACAGGTTAGTTAACACAGCTTGCGAACTAGAAGTCCCTTGCTATCCTAACAAGCGCTGAGTGTCTTCAATCCTAGGGCAGAGATGAGTTAGATGGTCTCCACTGCATAATTTGCAAGGAAACTTAACTTTCTTTCTCGACTCACCTTTACCACCACCAGCGTTGTTACCGGATTTATTTGCATCGGGCTTCCCATCCGAGTTCTTCTTCTTACCACATCCTTTCTTTTTCCCATTGGAACTTTGATTTCCTTTGGGGTTATCGGATTGGACGGCATTAATTGAAGAAGTTTGGGAAGCGGGAGGATTAGACAATGTGACTTGGTTGTTAGAAGCAGTTTGCAAAGACAACTGCTACAATTGATTCAACAAGTTCACTGTAGTTGTGTCTACTGACCCGACGATACCATCCGCGTGCGGACCTGGCTTCAGCTTAGCTAAATCAACCTTAGATCCAGGAGCATCTGGCAAGTACTTTTGTAGGATCCCAGACTGAGAGTAGATCAATTCTAATTGCTGGGCCCTAAAAATGGCTTGCTCCTCAGAATAGACCCCAGACATGGAGACATCCTTGGAGATCTCGGGTTGTAAAGACTTCAAAAACCACTCGAGACGGTATTCCGGAGGAATTTCGGCTTTAATGAGCCTCTTTCTCCGTCTCCATTCCTAAATGTGATCAGAAATGTGAGTAGCCTTATCCTGACGAAAGGTGGCCAGAAGTTCAGTTCCGGCATCATAGCGGACAGGCAACTGAAAGTGATTTAAGAAGATGTTGGCTAAGTCGGCGAAGGATGTGAAGCTGCCCCCTGGCAACTCTATATACCACTTGGCTGCATTTCCAGTCAAGGTGCACTGAAAGAGTCTCAACCTAACCGAGTCATCGATAAGGGAGTTAGATGAGCACCACAAATGGAATGTGGTTACATGGTCGCCTGGGTCTTCACCACTCTTCCCTTCGAATTTTGGAATGTCCGAAGGGAGTTTGGTTGGGACCGGAGGCCAGGCTAGATTATACCTGATTGGGTCATTTGTTAACTTAGTGAGATCTGGCAAGTTTAACGTTGCCAGAAACGGAAGCCTAGGAGGACCTTGGGGATTCCACCCAGACTGGGCAGAACTCCCAAAGCTCTGAAAAGATTGTCCTAGAATTTGGAAGGGACCAGGCTGCCCGAAGTGACCAGTAGAACCGGCTGAACCAAAAGGCAAGCCTTGTGGTCCAGCAAAATTCGGAGTTTGACCAACTCCTGCCGTATAACCTCCACAACCAGCAAAGTTTCCTCCTAAAGGATTGTAGGGAGTTGATAACCCCTGATACAGATTCCAAGCCGAAGCAAGGGGAGGAATACTTTGAAACATGCTAACCGTGGTGTACGGCCTATTCCCTTGTTGGCCGATAAACGAATTCCCAGTTCCCGCGCTACTAACCCCGGGGTTATTCCAACCTTGGAAAGGATTGCTGCTTTGTCCTATAGAAGAAAAAGGCATGGATCCTACCGTCGGGTTGGAATGTGGTATATGACCACTTCCGAAAGGAAAACCCTGGAATGAAGCCGATCCGCCCATCATGGACCTAGCGGCACTAAACGGAACCGATGGAATACCCTGTGATTGGGTGCCAAAAGGGAAGAGTCCAGTACCAAAAGCATTGGTTTGGGCATTTCCAATCGTGGACGGAATGGAGGTAGACCCCACTAAAGATGTGCTAGCAAAAGATCTGAACAAGGAAGCGGAGGGGATGGAAATGGTTCCTCCCCCTTGCACCGATGTAGGGGTTTGCATAGTCGTAGCACTCGTAGAAGCCATGCTTCCAGTGGTGGTCATGAATGGTAAGCACGTAGCGTAACCTAGACTTGCTGGTCTATGTGACGGAGTCCCAACGTATTGCAATACATCTGGATGACTAGATGGTAGTGGAGAATTTGGAGCCCCTAACGACTCTGAGAATTCTTCTACCTCTACGTTATTCTCCGCTTGAAAGGGAACTCGAGAAAGGACTGGAGTGTCCCTCTCTTGCTTAGAAGTGCCAGGCCTTGCTTGGCCGCTAATGTCCCCGAGAGGAGGATCAATCCCCGATGCGTCAACTGGCATAGGACGAAGCCCGCCGGTGGTATTCCCTCTGCGCCTTCTAGGAGAAGGCTCTAAACTTGGTGGCGAGAGACCACGAAGTCTTCGAGACCGTCTTGGAGATCGGTCAGCCACTTTGAATTTTTTGTTATGATCTAACTAAAGACTCAAAAAATTAAAAGCTAGGCCAACTAAGAGCACAGAGCACACACTATAAAGTCCCTAAAGATACAGCTAGTCAAATAACTTCCACGTATTTCCGCTCCGGGTGATTAGGACCGGACACCAAAATACGAGAAAGTGAATCAAGGGGCCTTCCGAAGATAGTCTGGTATGATGAGGGCCCAGTCCTATCAGCGAAGGTATCAGAGGAAGTTACGCTGACCTCCTAACAACAGCCTGCACCGGTGCAAGCCCCCAAGCTTCGCAAGGGTGCCCTCCAGTAGTACTGTCGAGAGTGATACAACGTCAACCTCAGGTGCCATGGGATTCCCCTCCGCAGCCACCTGTGTAGATCCCTAGGAGAGGCAACTATGGGTAGCAACTCGTCGCAGAAGCCAGGCGGAACAGTCGTGAGGTAAGTTCGGACAAGTAGGAGAGGGGGTATCTCTCTTCCCTGTCTTCACAGACCCTCGTGCTTAACTCCCAGATCCGGAGCTTTCCTGGTCTTCCTAACGCTATTGGATTTTCTCTCGTTATTCAGACTCTTATGTTTGACGTTTTATGTGGCCTTGGAGAGTTAACTCTCCACTCGCCTAATCCAAGGCCCTAAAATCCTAAACTTGTTGGTGTAACTGACTAAAACAAAAAGTTCTAATGGATTTTAATTGGCGCTTGATTTTATTAAGCTGTTCTTTAAGTCACAAGGTAATGGAGATGAAACTTGTGGTGTTTTTATGGACGCAAAAGAAATTAATAAAACTTAGCTACATGCACATGCACTTTTTGTTTTTGATGAAGAGCAATTTCTATGAGGTTCAGAGGTACTTCTAATATAAACAAATTTTCCTTTTCTTTTCAGACTCCACACTCACAAAAACTAACAAAACTATATATGCCTAAAAAGAGATGCAAATCTATCCTAATGCAAGAACTATATGTGGATGCACGATTTAAAGACTACTCTAAAAACAAAGAAGGAAAGATGCTGCCTTATCAAATTTGTCTTGCAACTAAAATGCTTAGATAGAAGATGATGTGTTACCAATCATTTCGTCCAAACAATAAAAACAAGTTCTAAGATAAACACAAAGCACTTTCACTTCGCAAAAAGGAAATCAAATGAAAAGCAAGTTTAAGAAAGCGAAACTCAAAACTTTCAAAAGATTTTCTTTCAATCAAGTCAAGAAGTCTTTTTTCAAAGAATGCTCTCAAAAATACTGACACCAATGATTGATGAATAGGCAACCAAACACTTTTGTGAATTGACACCTTTCAAATGATGAAAACCCAACAAAAATAAATGTGTTTGAAATCGCTCTTGACAATCAAAAGCAGCAATGAAAGTCCAAAAGATCAAAAGACAAGTTTCAAGAAAATGGTAACAAACAACTTTCTCGAAACGAAGGAGCAAATGGTCACAAAAATGGTTTCGTTAAGCAAACAAAAGGGTCATCAAAACAAAATGAACACAAAGATTGAATCCAATCTTCCTACTCTGCCAAAACAGAGCGGTCAAGATTCTTAACCAGAACTCTTGTGTGTCAAAGAACAATGACGCTTGCAATCAACGAAAACAAGACTAATACTCCTTATAACTAGAGAGAGTTCAGAACAAGATGCCCCCTGTTAAACAGAGGACTGTTACTGGAAAATGATTGCTTCAAACTGACCCAAACCACCAGACAAACATTCAGCAAAAAGAAAATTTATAAATCTTGAAAATTATATAATATACGCGCCTGCAGTGATGTGCAGAATGCGTGTACACGTGACTGTAACTGAGGAAACCTGCGTATACGCGGGTTCACTTAGTTCAACTTGCGTATATACGCTTCTGTAATCCAGAAAAACAGCGTATCTGAAGATTTTCAAGAAAAATAAAAATACAGACTGAAAAAACTGGAAAAGCTTAGAGTTCAAGAACAGATCAGACAGTCAGAGCCAGCAAACAGAGGGGCTGAGCCTTGATTGGCTTGAAGACTACCCAAACTAGGAACAACAAGAGTGTTGTTCCCCAGTGGAGTCGCCAATTCTGGTTGAGGGGAAAGTACCCCTAGGGTCCTTTGGGTTAAGACTCTACCAGACTGAAAATTGCTTATTCAAAGAAACACACACACAGCCATTATCTTTACCGCAAGCAAATTCTAATGTTGAGGGTACGTACCTAAGGTCCTACGTTCGAGAAGGCCTTTAGGGTCCAAACCCTTCTTGGAGTTCCCTTCTTCTCCTTTGACCTGTAAAACAAACAAATCAAAGAGCACAACAGTACATGGACAACTACTTATACATAAACCATCTTCATGCTATAAAGTTAGTTATAAAAATCTTTAAGTAACTACTTGCATAAGAATTCAAAACATGAATCCCATAAGCACAAAAAAAGATTGTTTCGGGAACCAAGACGTGTTTCTTTATATAAAGGCAAGTAAAGTACATATGACGGAAAGATTTCACCTGAAACACCTTCAGCAAGCTCCAAGCAAAGCTTCCTCCCGGATTCGTTCCAGCCTCAAGCCTCCAACAAGAGCTCCTTCCAAGTCTTACTCAATGGTGATATAAAGGATGAGTGATCACCAATACACAAGGAAACAAGGGTTTCCTATGCAGAATGGGGGAAGTGCAGAATGCACCAAGGACTTCAGACCTGGTCTAAGGGAAAAATCTCAGCATAATAATCTTGCTCTCTTTTCTCTCTCCCTTAGGCCTTCCCTTTGATGTCTTTTTATACCATCTCCAAAGTAGTTTTTTAGTTAGGAGTTGGTTGGGAACAGTTGGGCCATGGGAACTAACAGGTGATCAGCAGGTAAAACCCACGATCTCCGCCCAAAAATAAGGAATTATTTATTTTTTTAAGTGTTTTAATACATACACGCGGGTTGGGTATACACAGACCCGCGTGTACACGCGTTTAACTCAGGGCAATGTCGCGTATAAGGGATAAAACACTGTTTTTTAAATTTTAGGACCAGGTCTGGAAGGAGGGGTTGCCCTAGGCCATGAGTGCAGCATCACAAACCATAAGAGTGAGATTTGGAGCTATAACACTTCTAGGGTAGGTTGTATTGTTCCAGATAATCTCTCAGGAAATGGTGGAATGGCTTTTGGTTCAATTTCCTCTTTTTCTTCCTTATCCTCCTTAGGGGGAGGCTAGTTATCTGGGAGAACCTTCCCAGATCATAGGTTAATCTCCTAAATATCCACAGCATAGGTTGGGCATGATGGTTCCCCACTATATACCTACTGGGCTTGTGTGTTATTCGAGTTCGGGTTCGGTTGAGCAGGTATTTGGGGTTGCCTTGGTGGAGAAGGAGGCAATGGTTATGGTTGAGTAGGTGGTGGAGGCAAAAGAGCGGGAGGAGAGTTGTACTGGGGCCTCCACCCTTGATGAGGTGCATTCCACTGAGGTTGTGGCTGAGCATAAGAGTGAAATGAATGAGCAGCTGGTTGAGCATGATATTGAGATGGATATGACCAAAGAGGGGGTGTGGACCAGGAAGGATGAGTAGGGGGACCCCAAGAAGGCATGGAAGTGGCTTGATTGGGGTTGTAATATGTCTGGGATGTCCCTTACATTCCTTGTTGGTAAGGTCTAGGTCCATGTGGCCTCCTTTGGTTCATGAAATAGAATGGTTCAGTGGCTTCTTCGGCCCCCTAGTATGCAACTTTAAGTCCAAGCAAGGAAGGGCACTAATTCATAGAATGGTCTTCTTCACAGACTAAACACACTTCTATAGAGTTCAATGGACATTCGTTCCTAGGATGCCTTCTGGTGCACCCAGGATAAAAAATGGCCAAGGCCCTTTCTGCTTCTTCTTGTTTCCTTTTGATATGAAAGGTATCCATTTGCATGGCAAGAGTTTGCATCATGTCACTCTTGAAATCTTCCAGGAGATTTCCAAATTCACCTCTAAGGGATGAACTAATGAGGATGTACTGGCTAGGGGTTGACTTCTCCTACCTCCCTTTCTGGCTACCCTAGAATGGTTTCTAAACATAGTCTTTATGTCTTCATAAGGTAGTTGGTAGATGTCTCCCCTAGCTAGCAAATGGAGGGTATCTAGAAGGTATTCCGGGACTCCTCTAAGTAGGACCAACTTTAGAGATTTGGGGTCAAGTGTGCACCTGGCCCTTTTATAACTGAGCTGAAACCTCTCTTCATAATCTTCCAAGGATTCATTGCTTCCCATGGTCATTTGGAAGATTTCTTCCTTGGTATCTTTTGACCTACAGTAGTCCCAGTATTTGTTATTAAAGGCTTGCTGCATCTGAGCCTAAGTTGTGATGTTGTTGCCAGGTAATCCCATGAACCAGGACAATGCTGCATCCTTAAGGGTAGAAGGAAACAATTTCAACTTCTGCTCATCTTCTGCATAGTCATAGGTTTGACAGATAACAACAAATTCAAACAAAAAGGTATTAGGACCTTCGGTAGTCAACCCATGGAAGTGAGGTAAGGCTGAAGGACTTATGTTATTCATTTTAGTGTCCCCATTGGTCTCTTGGATGGGATAGGTACCCTCTACTCTTTCCCCATTCCCTCTAACATTTCTGTTTTCAGCCATGGTTTCAGGAGGGATGGTTTCTTCCTCTTCTTCTACTATAGGATCTTCGTATATCTCTAATTGTTCACCTATAGGTTCTTCTGGTTCACTGCCACTGAAGAAGAAAGAAGGGTGGCTTTGTGATGTGGTGGGGGTAGGAATTTCCCTGAATTATCTCTGTTCCTACAAGGCATGAAAGGAAATCTCTTTTTGGGTGATTTTTTTTTTTTTTTTGCTTGTACCTAAAAAACTGAAATTGATTGGACAAACAAATTGCACTAATTGAAATGAACTTGCTGAAATGAAATTGAAAAATTGAAATGAAAGCAAGGAAATGACTAATCTACTTTTGCTGGAATGGAAATTGCAGAATTGAAATGAAAGAAAGGAAATGACTAATCTACATTTGCTGAAATGGAAATTGCGGAATTGAAATGAAAGCAGGGAAATGACTAATCTACTTTTGTTGAAATGGAAATTGCAGAATTGAAATGAAAGCAGGGAAGTGCAGAAATTGAAAGAAACAACTAATCTACTTTTGTTGGAATAAACTGTAGAAATTTTGAATAATATGACACTTATTCACAACGATTATCCCGATTATACACTATTGCGGAATACATGCATAATACATAACCTCCTCTACGTTGATCATCAATTTAGCAGCATTAAAAACAATGAAACATCAATCGCATGCCCACATTAACATAATATGTAACCCAGGGAAAGCATACAGCTGAAAACCCCACACTATCTGTATATTATAATGATTGAGAACATGTAACAATACATAGTACAATACTCCTCACAAGTACTCAGGACTATCTCTAACAATACATAGTACAATATTCCTCACAAGTACTCAGTACTATCTCCACCTGTTACACACAAACTAGCTCAGATCCAAACAAGTCACAGGTTCAAATCTCCTATGTTGCTTTGCCTGCCTCCACTGCACAATGCCCTGTGAAAATCACATGAGCACAAGCTACAATTGCCTTGTTATTGGACCACACTGCGCAATCCTCATTGGCATTACTCAATCCATGCATGTACAAATCTCATGCACAACTGATAGTCACAACTCACCCTTTCACTTACCTCTAACACCTGTCTCTGCTGAACTGTCCATGCACTGAGTTAACTGATGTATTCTTTAGTTTCTTTATGAGTTAATAATTAGAGAATTAATTAACAATCAATTCACACAACTCATCACTAGTGTATTCTTTAGTTAGACTAAATACAACTAGTTCAACTAAGTCAAACTGAACACAACTCCATCAACTCCACATCCAAGTCCACAGAACTCACATGCATGAGTTCTAACTGAAGTCCTCCATGCAATAGCTCAACTAACACATAAGAAACCATGTGATTACTTCTGTTAGCTGCATGTTCCACATCCGTAGCTCGAACTGAAGTGCTCCAAGAGAATAAGATAATGTTTAGAGTCCAGATATTACTAAGGGCTAATAATATTTGACTGTTTCTATTTTTAGCCTGGCAGTCTAGACTCTGATCACTCTGCTGTGAACCAAAAACATAAGTCCATATATTTTTCCCAACATGACCAATCATCCATAAACAACATCCTGCAACTCATAGACCATGATCCATATGTCCAAAAACAGACATTGTCTAAAAATAGACTTTGTGCCAAAAATAGCCTGCGGACCAACTTAGTGAAGGCGACTCCTTTCCACTAAGCTCCATCATCTTGTTGCATTTTCAACACTCCCTCTCAACAAGATATGGATAATCTGCAACCCCTATCCTGCAACTTTGGAATGTTCTGCATGTAACACATTTGCTCGGTCCACTTGCTCCAACAACACTTGGAACAAAAAACACTCCCAACTGACCACTCTGTTGGGCTAGGAACATACTCTGATGCTGAAGCTCTACCTACTGCTGAGAAGTGCTCCCTCTCTGACATCTACGCTACTACAACATCTCCATGCATCTCGCACCATTGCACACTTCTCTGTGCCACTTAGCACTGTGCAAAACACTTGTGCCTCTCGCATTGCTGCAGCCTGCTAGCTATGCACTGTCTTGGGATACCCTACATTGTCGCTCTCTCCACTGTTCCATCCGCATCTGTCTCTACCCAATCAGTCAGTTCCTGCTACTCCACATTGGGGCTCCCATAGCAAGGTCTCATCCAAGAGGCTGGGTACCTCAAGGATCCTACCCCTCCTCCTTGGGACGATCAATCCACATCACCCCACCTCCTACCTAGAGGTATGGCTGCATGCAATCCCTTAGCCCACCTGGCTTGAAGTTTCCCCATAATGGAGGTCTCTGCATGAGTAGATGTCTCTACTCGATCTCCTCTCAGCTTCCCTTGTTGTGGCTGCTCCACAACCTCCTGAAGCTGCTGCACCAATCATGGCTCCTCCACAATTGTCTGAGACTTCTTCTGGCTCTGCATGTTGAGAGGTAATATACCCTCCCTCTCAACCACCAAGTCTCTATTATTTGCCTTGCTGATCAAGGCTTTTCATGCATCTACATGCAACTAATAAAGGTTCCTGACTCGAACCCCTATCTTCCAGGTTTCTCCAGTTTTCTTACTGCGCAGGAAAGCCTTTCCCTCACTAAAGACAACATCATATCCCTTGTCTTCTAACATTGCCACAGAGATAAGATTCTTCTTCAATCCTAGAACATGCATCACTTCCTTCACTCTGAAGGGTTTACTAGACTCCCTCTCAAAGGAAATGGTACCGATACTCGTCGCACTGTATCTACCATCATCGCTCATCTCGATGTGCACTCCAAGATCTTTCTCATCCAGATCAGAAAACAAATCTCGACCTCCTGTCATGTGAGAAGACGCACCACTGTCCAAGAACCATACCGATCCCATCACACTTGATACCAAGCATGCGATCAGCGAAAAATCTAGCTCAAACTGCGAGGTTAAGGCCTCTCCCCCTGCAGATCCAACAACTTGCTTATTTTTCTTCTTCTACGGAAAATTTGTGGCATCTCCATTCTCATCTCTAATGTTTCTAATTTTATCCTTGAGTGCCATTCCACCAGCTCAAAACTCAACCGCTTCTGATCTAAAATTCGTGAGAAGAAGCTATTTCCTGTACAGAGATTGATTGTATGGGCTTTTACCGGATATCTCACCTTCCAAAAGAAGGATGAATCTAGAGGCTACTTGGCCCGATTACAGACTCTGCATGAAGAAATAAAATGTAAACACTTTCTGAATAATAGATCTGATGATCAACTCTGCTTTGATATCCTATAGAACTTTTTCTACAAATCAACAGCTCCAATACCATGTAGAAACTTTTTCTACAAATCATCTAGCTTCGATACCATGTAGAAATTTTGAATAATATGACACTTATTCACAGAGATTATCCCGATTATACACTATTGCAGAATACATGCAAAATACATAACCTCCTCTACGTTGATCATCAATTTAGCAGCATTAAAAACAATGAAACATCAATCACATGCGCACATTAACACATTATGTAACCTGGGGAAAACATACAGCTAAAACCCCACACTATCTGTATATTATAATGATTGAGAACATGTAACAATACATAGTACAATACTCCTCACAAGTACTCAGTACTATATCCACCTGTTACACACAAACTAGCTCAGATTCGAACAAGTCACAGGTTCAAATCTCCTCCGTTGCTTTGCCTGCCTCCACTGTACAATGCCCAGTGAAAATCACATGAGCACAGGCTACAATTGCCTTGTTATTGGCCCACACTACGCAATCCTCATTGGCATTACTCAATCCATGCATGTGCAAATCTCATGCACAACTAATAGTCACAACTCACCCTTTCACTTACCTCTAACACCTGTCTCTGTTGAACTGTCCATGCACTGAGTTAACTGATATATTCTTTAGTTTCTTTATGAGTTAATAATTAATGAATTAATTAACAATCAATTCACACAACTCATCACTAGTGTATTCTTTAGTTAGACTAAATACAACTAGTTCAACTAAGTCAAATTGAACACAACTCCATCAACTCCACATCCAACTCCACAGAACTCACATGCATGAGTTCTAACTGAAGTCCTCCATACACTAGCTCAACTAACACATAAGAAACCACGTGATTCTTTTTGTCAGCTGCATGTGCCACATCCGTAGCTTGAACTGAAGTGCTTTAAGAGAATAAGATAATGTTTAGAGTCCAAATATTACTAAGGGCTAATAATATTTGACTGTGTCTATTTTTAGCCTGACAGTATAAAAATAGACTCTGATCACTCCACTGTGAACCAAAAATAGAAGTCCATCTATTTTTCCCAACATGACCAATCATCCATAAACAGCATCCTACAACTCATAGACCATGATCCATATGTCTAAAAATAGACATAGTCTAAAAATAGACTTTGCGCCAAAAATAGCCTGCATACCAACTTAGTGAAGGCGACTCCTTTCCACTAAGCTCCATCATCTTGTTGCATTTTCAACACTCCCTCTCAACAAGATATGGATAATCTGCAACCCCTATCTTGCAACTCTGGAATGTTCTGCATGCAACACATTTGCTCGGTCCACTTGCTCCAACAACACTTGGAACAAAAAACACTCCCAATTGACCACTCCGTTGGGCCAGGAACATACTCTGATGCTGAAGCTCTACTTGCTGCTGACAAGTGCTCCCTCTCTGACATCTACGCTATTACAACATCTCCATGCATCTCGCACCATTGCACACTTCTCTATGCCATCTAGCACTATGCAAAACACTTGTGCCTCTCGCATTGCTGCAGCCTGCTAGCTATGCGCTATCCTAGGATTCCCTACACTGTTGCTCTCTCTACCACTCCATCCGCATCTGTCTCTACCCAATCAATTAGTTCCTGCTACTCCACATCGGGGCTCCCATAGCAAGGTGTCATCCAAGAGGCTGGGTACCTCAAGGATCCTGCCCCTCCTCCTTGGGACGATCAATCCACATCACCCCACCTCCTACCTGGAGCTATGGCTTCATGCGATCCCTCAGCCCACCTGGCTCATAGTTTCCCCCTATTGGAGGTATCTGCATGAGTAGATGTCTCTACTTGATCTCCTCTCGGCTTCCCTTGTTGTGGTTGCTCCACAACCTCCTGAAGTTGCTGCACCAATCATGCCTCCTCCACAATCGTCTGAGACTTCTTCTGGCTCTGCATGTTGAGAGGTAATATACCCTCCCTCTCAACCACCAAGTCTCTATCAGTTGTCTTGCTGCTCAAGGCTTTGGATTCATCTACATGCAACTGATAAAGGTTCCTGACTCGAACCCCTATCTTCCGGGTTTCTCCAGTTGTCTTGCTGCGCAGGAAAGCCTTTCCCTCACTGAAGACAACATCATATCCCTTGTCTTCTAACATTGCCACAGAGATAATATTCTTCTTCAATCCTGGAACATGCATCACTTCCTTCAACCTGAACAGTTTACCAGACTCCCTCTCAAAGGAAATGGTACCGATACCGGTCGCATTGTATCTACCATCATCGCTCATCTCGATGTGCACTCCAAGATCTTTCTCATCCATATCAAAAAACAAATCTCGATCTCCTGTCATGTGAGAAGACGCACCACTGTCCAAGAACCATACCGATCCCATCACACTTGATACCAAGCATGCGATCAACGAAAAATCCAGCTCAAACTGCGAGGTTAAGGCCTCTCCCACTGCAGATCCAACAACTTGCTTATTTTTCTTCTTCTGCGGACAATCTGTGGCATCTCCATTCTCAGATTTGATGTTTCTGAGTTTATCCTTGAGCGCCATTCCACCAGCTCAAAACTCAACCGCTTCTGATCTAAAATTTGTGAGAAGAAGCTATTTCTTGTACAGAGATTGACTGTATGGGCTTTTACCAGATATCTCACCTTCCAAAAGAAGGATGAATCTAGAGGCTACCTGGCCCAATTACAGACTCCGCCTGAAGAAATAAAATTTAAACACTTTCTGAATAATAGATCTGATGATCAACTCTGCTTTGATATCTTGTAGAACTTGTTCTACAAATCAACCAGCTCCGATACCATGTAGAAAATTTTTCTCCAAATCATCTAGCTTTGATACCATGTAGAAATTTTGAATAATATGACACTTATTCATAGATATTATCCTGATTATACACTATTGTGGAATACATGCATAATACATAACCTCCTCTACGTTGATCATCAATTTAGCAGCATTAAAAACAATGAAACATCAATCACATGCGCACATTAACATAGTATGTAACACGGGGAAAGCATACAGCTGAAAAACCCACACTATTTGTATATTATAATGATTGAGAACATGTAACAATACATAGTACAATACTCCTCACAAGTACTCAGTACTATCTCCACCTGTTACACACAAACTAGCTCAGATCCGAACAAGTCACAGGTTCAAATCTCCTCCGCTGCTTTGCCTGCCTCCACTGCACAATGCCCTGTGTAAATCACATGAGCACAAGCTACAATTGCCTTGTTATTGGCTCACACTGTGCAATCCTCATTTGCATTACTCAATCCATGCATGTGCAAATCTCATGCACAACTGATAGTCACAACTCACCCTTTCACTTACCTCTAACGCCTGTCTCTGTTGAACTGTCCATGCACTGAGTTAACTGATGTATTCTTTAGTTTCTTTATGAGTTAATAATTAGTGAATTAATTAACAATCAATTCACACAACTCATCACTAGTGTATTCTTTAGTTAGACTAAATACAACTAGTTCAACTAAGTCAAACTGAACACAACTCCATCAACTCCACATCCAACTCCACAGAACTCACATGCATGAGTTCTAACTGAAGTCCTCCATGCAATAGCTCAACTAACACATAAGAAACCACGTGATTCCTTCTGTTAGCTGCATGTGCCACATCCGTAGCTTGAACTGAAGTGCTCCAAGAGAATAAGATAATGTTTAGAGTCCAAATATTACTAAGGGCTAATAATATTTGACTATTTCTATTTTTAGCCTGGCAGTGTAAAAATAGACTTTGATCACTCCGCTGTGAACCAAAATTATGGGTCCATATATTTTTCCCAACATGACCAATCATCCATAAACAACATCCTGCAACTCATAGACCATGATCCATATGTCTAAAAATAGACTTTGCACCAAAAATAGCCTGTGGACCAACTTAGTGAAGGCAACTCCTTTCCACTAAGCTCCATCATCTTGTTGCATTTTCAACATAAACTACTTAGCAGAATGTTGTAGTAGAAAATAGAAGAAATCAATAATCACAAAATACTCTGACGCTTCCCTAGCAATGGCGCAAAAAAGTGGTGAGCACTAGTATTGCATCAATAATGTTGCAACTCCTGGGGCTTTCTACTTTACTTTTATCAACCCGGTAGTTCGTAACAAACTTGGAAGTGATGGTGTTGTATGCACAAGTAATAGCTCTTACTGCAGGCTATCACTTGGTTAGCTACCGCAAGATCACTAGGAGCTTAAGCCAACTTCTATGAATTCTCAAAAGAAGCTTTTAACTGTGATGAAAGAAAGATAACTCTACGAGGACTATTCTACTTGTAGAAAGAGAAAGAAGACTGGAATGTAAAGCAAACCCTAGCAAACCCTAATTTATCCAACTAACCCTACTTTTACAGAAAAAGAGATAGAAACTGATGCGATGAGTGCCATTGACTACTGAAAAAGGTAAATTACATTTATTCAAGCTACTTCTGAAAAGAAATGAGAAGAAAACATCTTTTTGTGCTTTTGAGTGTTTTTATGTGAAATTATTATGCTTGTAATTTATCTAGTTGTGATTGTGCAGAGGTTTGGTGGCAAAGGAAGATGGAATTGGTTTTTGCAGAGGTAGAGGAAAGTGTGGAGGGGTCCTAAGAAGCCCCTAGTACCCTTCTGAAGACTTCCAATGCAATCATATTTCGAAAAACCACTTACAGGGAATTCTACAGGAGGTTGCAGGGAATCTACAGGAGGATCTACAGGAGGAGGCTGAGAGCTATTTTTTGAAGTTTTGAAGGTGAAAAATGATGGGAAAGGGTAACTAAAGGCTAGATGAAGGTGTTGAGGTGTCTGGAGCTTGTCAAGGAAGATCAAAAGGGAACATGATGGTTGGATTTGTTCAAATGGCCAGAGGGCAGCTTAAAGAGAAATGCAGAAATTAGGGCAGATTGGTGAAATGTTATGAATGACTTGGGAAATCTGTGAGAAGTGAGTTGGTGCTGGCTGCTTCATGGATGTATGGTGAGTTTAGGTGTCCTGTAAGAGATCTGCACATCTACTTATAAAAACTGATCAAAGAAAGGACTAACTATACCATGAAAACAAAAATTTCTCTAGCTTGACTTAATTTTTGACCTACAAACAAAAAATGTTGAACAGTAACCTTTGAACATAAAAGCATGCAGAGAGATCTATAGTAAAGAACTGGAAATGATCTAGGCAACTGAATCTGAAGTAATACATTAATCTTTCCAAATCAAGTCACCACACTAGAAATTGCATGGGAGAGCAAAACTATGTTTTTGGTGGCAGCAATAGTGCCTTGACCTCAAATCATAGTCCCAGAAAGGGAGAAAGGAGATGAGGGCCTGCTGTTGGCCTTTTTGAATGTAGGAATTTACAGGGTAAGTTCCTCAGACAGAACACCAAAAGGACGCCGCTCACAACCAGATCGCAGATCAATACACCAGTATTTTGACGTGGTTAAAACCCTCAAAGAGGGAAACAGTCCACGGCCTGAGCCAACACGGCCACTTCAGGCAATTTATTAATAAAAGAATGAAAATTTACATATGTTTCTCTCATGCACGGATTACCCTACAAATGACCCTCCATGCGCTTTAAATAGAATTCATGGACCAATCGGGTGTCAAGCCACGGATCAAGTGTCGGTAATACCGAGGAGAGAATGAACCGTCGGATCACTACATATCGTGACCGTCGGATTGTAAGTTACAAAATGTACAATGGTAAAGAAACACACTTTACCTAACTCTATACCTAACTCTATACTAGACCAAGTTGTACTTAACTATTTCCTATGTGTCGGAATATCCTAACATCCCCCCTTAAGAACAACTTGGGATAGGATTGAAGGATTTACAAATATGACACAATAGGAGAGGGAAGGAGGCACTAGAGCCTATCCCCCCTTAGTGACAACTTCCTGAACTCCAACCATAAATCGAAGTTTAGTGAACTTCGCCTCTGTGAGAGCCTTTGTGAAGATGTTTGCAACTTGATCATCTGTTGAACAATATTGCACTTCAAGAACATGGTCATGAATGAGCTTTCTGATGAAGTGCATGTGCAGTTGAATGTGTTTGTTGCGCTGATGTTGGACTGGATCTTTGCATAGCTGAATGGCACTTTGATTATCACACCAAAGTGTAGTCGGATGCTGCTGCTGAAGGCCAAACTCTGACAGGATTTGACGAAGCCACAAGGCTTCCTTACTAGCTTCTATGACACCACGATACTCTGCTTCTGCTGATGAAAGTGAAATGGCAGCTTGTTTCTTACAAGCCCATGTAATAGGTCCTGAACCAAGAGTGAACACATAAACGGCAGTAGACTTTCGATCATCAGGGTCACCAGCCCAATCGGAATCAGTGAAACCAACCAATAGAGGAGATGCTTCGGCACTGTAATGAATCCCAAACTGAACTGTACCTCGAACATAACGAAGTATTCTTTTAGCTGCTTTCCAATGACTTTCACGGGGGTTTTGCATGAACCGAGCAACAAGGCCAACAACAAAGGAAATGTCAGGACGAGTATGGGTTAGATACAAAAGTTTTCCTACAAGTTGACGGTATAAGGTAGCATCAACTTCAGGAGAAGTACAAGTGACTGAAAGTTTGACTCCAGACTGAAAGGGAGAAGGGACTGGCTTACAGTCTTCCATGTGAAAATGATGTAGAATATCACAAGCATACTTGGACTGGGAAAGGGAAATACCCTCCTTGGATTGCAAGACTTGAAGACCGAGAAAATAGTGTAAGTGTCCTAAGTCTGTCATTTCAAATTTCCTTTTAAGGCTAGACTTCACATGGTTTATAAGGTTGGGATCACTACCAGTAAGGATAAGATCATCAACATAAAGAACAAGGATGATAAGAGAGTTGCCCACTTTCTTGGTGTAGACAGTATTGTTAGAATGACACCTAGAAAAGCCAGATTCTAAAAGAAAGCTATCCATTTTGGCATACCAAGCCCGAGGAGCTTGCTTGAGACCATAAAGGGATTTCTTAAGTCGACATACAAGGCTGGAGTCTATTTGTATGAAGCCAATGGGTTGTTCCATATAGATTTCTTCATGCAAGTCCCCATGCAAGAAGGCAGATTTAACATCCATCTGATGGACTTCCCATTTGAAAGAGGCAGCAAGGGAAAGAACAAGGCGGATAGAGTTCATTTTGGCAACAGGGGAGAAGGTTTCAGTGTAGTCAATGCCTTCAACCTGTGAAAAACCTTTAGCAACAAGACGAGATTTATGTTTATCAACTTTCCCATCTAGTCCATACTTGGTTCTGTAAACCCATTTGCATCTAACAAGTTTTCATCCCTTTGGTAGAGGAACAAGATCCCATGTATCATTGGCCAATAATGAATGATATTCTTCATTCATAGCTGCTTCCCAATCTGGATGGCCTGAAGCTTCGGCAAAGGTGTCAGGATCATAATTTACTGGAGCTTGAGCCAGTAAAGAAGAGGCTCTCTTGAACTGAGAACGTGTGCGTCACTGATCTGTAGGATCACCGGCAAGATCACCTGCTGCATCTCGAGTAACACGAACCCATTTTGGAAGCTCAGGAGCTGAAGGAGGATCCTGAGATGGTGGGGGAGGATTGTCATCCTCACTTTCATCATCTGAAGAAGAAATGTTTTCAAAGGTAGAAGAGATAGGGAGAGGTGGCACATCCGCCGGACTAGGCTCGCAGGCCGATATATTTTCATCAAATTTTACATCTCTTCTAATGATAACATTTTTGGACTTAAATGGAATAAGTCTATAGCCTTTGACATCTTCAGAATATCCAACAAAAGTACATTTTTCACTCTTAGGTTCTAAAGCTTTATGCTTTTCATCTGGAATATGGGCCCATGCTTCACTTCCAAAAACACGAAAGTGACTTACATCTGGTTTGATTGAGCTCCATGCTTCTTCTGGAGTGATATTCTTTAAAGCCTTAGTAGGAGTGCGATTTATTATGTAATTTGCACAGTTAATTGCTTCTGCCCAAAAACTAAGACCAAGTCCTTTAGATTGTAGCATACAATTAGCCATTTCCTTTAAGGTGCGATTCTTCCTTTCAGCTACACCATTTTGTTGTGGAGTATATGGAACAATATGTTGCATTTGAATTCCATTCTCAGTGCAATAGTTGATGAATGTGTTTTTAACATATTCTCCGCCATTATCAGATCTTAACTTAAGAATTTGATGTCCAGATTGTTTTTCAACAAAGGCCTTGAAGGCCAAAAAGGTGTTAAATACTTCACTCTTGAATTTTAAGAAGTATACCCAAGTACATCTGGAGAAATCATCAATGAAAGTTAAGAAATACTTGCAGCCAGAGAATGACACAACTGGAAGTGGACCACATAAATCACTATGCACAAGCTGTAAAGGGGCTGAGGCGTGCCAAGAGGCACATTTTTCAAAACTGTCCCGATGATGTTTTCCGAGTACACATCCGGAACAAACACCATCTCTGCAAGATACCATAGGAAGACCTGTCACCATATTTTCTTTACATAGATGCTGAAGGGAGTGATAGTTTAAGTGACCAAATCGCTCATGCCAAAGTTTGCTCACTTCATCGTTATGAGCAACAAATACTGAGGGAAGATTTGATGACCCAAAGTTGTGAAACTTATACAACCTTGTAGAATCATCAGCAATGCCAGTAGCCAAAATCTTTTTAGGATCTCTTAGGTCCTTGATTACAACATCATGAGGTGAAAATTCAACGATTTTACCTTCACCTGAATGAGTTATCTGATATACAGATAGAAGGTTGCAGGATAAGGTTGGAACACATAATACATCATTAAACTGACCATTGTCTAGATGAACAGTTCCAGTCCCTACAACATTAAGAGATCTATCATCACCAACATATATATTTTTGGTGTTACAATCATTTAAAGAAGAAAACATGGCTTTGTTTTTGGCCATGTGATAAGAAGCTCCAGAATCAATGAGCCACTCATGAGAATGAGAAGAAGAAGATACATTTAATGCATAGCCAGACCGAGATGCTTGACAACCACATGCAGAAAGTGCCATTCCTGAAGATGAAGTTGAAGTTGAAGATTGCCCCAAATGGATGTTATGCTTCTTCATTGCTGCTTCCAAGTCTTCCATCTTCTTAAAGCATTTTGATTCTAAGTGGCCATCTCGATAACAAAAATTGCAATGTCTATCAGTCTTCTTCCCTTTGTTTTTATTTGTCTTATCATTTTGTTGAAATGATTTTTCATTTTGGGGCTGAAATTGCTTAGGACCCTTGTTTGGTTTAGGACCATTCTTTTTAGGATATGACTTCTTAGGATTCTTTGAATTTGGTTGCTGCTGGGCGGCTAACGCTTTCTTGGAAGAGTTTCCAAGATTAAGAAGACCAAGGTGTAAGAGTTTTTCTTGTTCTCTTATTAAGGAATCACAAAAAGAGTCAAAGGAAGGGGACTTGTAGTCTGTTCCTTGAGAAATGAAGGCTTCTCTTGTAGAATGGAAGGTGGAAACAAACACAGAGTAGGCTGGTCCCAACTTTGTAAGAATGGAATAGATAAGGTTACTATCATCTTTCTTAACTTTAACACCTTCCAAAAGATATCTAAGGGTCTTGAACTTGGACAAGAAATATTCAATGCAAGAAAAATTATTAGGGTCCAATGTAAGCAACTCATTTTCAAGTTGATGGGCTCTAATTTCATTTTTAATCACAAAAACTTTATTGATTTGTTTCATTGCTTCATCAGGAGAATCAATTTCTGCAATATGGAATCTAAGATCGGGAGAAATAGACATCCCTATCAATCCACGTGCTTGATCTTGCCTATTTTCCCATTTAGCAGCCTTATCTTCATCCTTCGGTTTCTTTTCTTGGCCTGAGGCTATTCTGTAGAGACCTTTACTTCTAAGTAAATCCCCAATGTAAGCCAACCATTGGAAGTAGTTGGTGCTGTCAAGGGTAACTTGGTATTGACTTTCCATTTCAATGGAAATTGAAGCTAAAGATGCTGAAAATAAGTGTTCCAATGGATAGATCTCGAAAAATTAGGCTGGTTTAAAAGAAACAGCTCTGAAAACGGCTTCCGGATGAAGAAGTTATGGCTTTTTGAAAAAAAGTTGTTGAAGTTGCCGACAAAGTGCGGGAATGTGCGGAAATGAAAAAGTCCGCCCCCACAAAATGGAGACTTGAACCCAAGACCTCTACTCTCTTAAAATAGCTTTGAACCAATTGATCTATACAAAAAATTTGAGAGAGAGAGAGAGAGGGGGGGGGGGGGGGGGTGCTTTGGGTTGCGTGCTTGCTTTGAGAAAGCTCTTTTTCCCTACAAAACAAAAAACACAAAACCCAACACGGACATGCAAAGAAAATGAACCTCCAGATCTTAAAAATGACGCAGCTAGGGCTACCGAAAACCTTTTCGCGTGAAACAAAAGGGGTTCCTCACTGGAACAGATGCTCCCAACACAACAGAGCAGTCCTCTTGGCCCGAAAGCAGTAAGAAACAGCAGATCTAGGAAACGGCAATCGGATGCAGTTCTACCGGCTTCAGATTTGGATCACCAATGGACACGGCCCTCAAATAGCTCTGATACCATGTAGGAATTTACAGGGTAAGTTCCTCAGACAGAACACCAAAAGGACACCGCTCACAACCAGATCACAGATCAATACACTAGTATTTTGACGTGGTTAAAACCCTCAAAGAGGGAAACAGTCCACGGCCTGAGCCAACGCGGCCACTTCAGGAAATTTATTAATAAAAGAATGAAAATTTACATATGTTTCTCTCATGCACGGATTACCCTACAAATGACCCTCCATGCGCTTTAAATAGAATTCATGGACCAATCGGGTGTCAAGCCACGGATCAAGTGTCGGTAATACCGAGGAGAGAATGAACCGTCAGATCACTACATATCGTGACCGTCGGATTGTAAGTTACAAAATGTACAACGGTAAAGAAACACACTTTACCTAACTCTATACTAGACCAAGTTGTACTTAACTATTTCCTATGTGTCGGAATATCCTAACATTGAATCTTATTCTGTCACTGCATTATCCTACTTGAGCAACTGAAACAAAAACAGCTATGCAAACCATCAAAAGCAACCTAAACTAAACAAAGTAAAATGAATAAATGTAAGAGAAATTAACTCATGAACTGAAGCAAAAACATATAAGTACAAAGCAAGAGGTGCTAGGCAGCTTGGGTTGGGCCCTAACCCAAGAGCCTCAACCCTCTAAAATAGATCAATGTTGGCTCAAAAACTGCTTCATCTCCATTATCAAAAGTAAAAGTCACATTACATAAACTGTTCTAAAAAAGGAAGCTCGAAAATGAGTTGAACAAGTGCTGCACAAAAGTGCAAAAATTCTACTAATGACTGGATAACCTACTGAGGCTCTAAGCCCCCTTATTTATACAAATGGAGTCCCCCAACAGCCTTCCTAAAATCAAGGAGCTCGGCTTCCCAGAACTGGAGATAAACAACAATCCTTCTTTACTTGCTCGGCTGCCCCTTGGATGCATCAAGGTGGCTGCTTGTGCTCCGAGTTGCTGATGGAGAATTTGAGGAAAGGGGTCATAAATGAAGGAGACACCCCCTACAAATCCTCTTCCCTATTTTCCTCAAATATTTGCTACCATTTGCTCATAAATCCTTTGACTTTGTCCAAAATTGACCAAAAAAATCTGCATAAAGCACACATTAGACTACATGGCAAAATGACTAACCCAATTCACTCTATTAGCATAAATATAATAAAAAAAATGCAATAAAATAATGAGAATGGTGGATTAAGTTGAATTAAGAGGAAAAATGAGCCCATATAATTACCCATTTCTAGGGCTCATCACTTGACAGAAGACAAGGAACTCTGCTCATAGACCTGTTTCATTTTTTAATGAGGTTAACACAGTAAAAGAACTATCCTCATACTCCTTGTTTCATTTTTTAACACAAGACCACGAACTATCCTCATAGGAGATATTTCATTTTTTTAATGAGGTTGACATAGTAAAAGAACTATCCTCATGGGAACTGTTTCATTTTTTACTGAGGTTGACACAGTAAAAGAACTATCCTCATAGATCCTTGTTTCATTTTTTAACGAGGTTGACACAAGACTTGGGACTATCGTTGTGGACCTATTTCATCTTTTAATGAGGTTGACACAATAAAAGAACTATCCTCATCTTCCTTGGTTTCACAGCCCATACGAGGTCATGAAGGAGAGATCTGGTTCCAATGCCCCCAGTACATGATGTACAACAACATTGAATTGATTGTCAGTTGATGTAGGTATGGAACAGGTTGCCACATAATTAGCCCATGGCGGGGATGATACCATTGGTACAAAAGGAATATTTAGGGAAGATGGTTGACTAGGAGACATATTTGGACCGGGAAATGAAAGTTGGTGACAATTCTGCCTTCATGCGAGAAACAAATCACTCGAAAGAGTGTTGAAACAATAGCTCCCATGTCATAAGCATAGTCTCGCCCCAGAAGTAAGTTGTAATCTAAAGGGCCTAGGACTACCATCACGTTTAGATGAACGATTTTTCCTCCCAAAGTAATAGGTAACTGAGGGAGGATCCCTAATGGTTGACTAGTTCCTCTGTTAAAACCCAATATATTCTGTGTAATAGGCAGAAGTAGTGGTGAATCAAGCACTTGCCAAGTAGTTGAGGAAAGGATACTCACTGATGCACCTTCATCTATAATAGTGTCTGGTACAATCATATTACAAACTTATACTATGATCTCGAAGGGCAGATAAGAAGGAAGAAAAAATCCTGCTAGTCGATTCCAATCAAAGGAAGTGACTAGACTACTTGGAGGGGATTCCATAGAAACGGGAGGATTAACCCCTTGAGTTACGAGAACTGGAGGATTTTCCTCCTGTCTTGATGGAATAGGAGGACTGCCCCCAAGCTCATTAGAATTTGAAGAAACAAAAAGAACCTGAGTGGTATCATATTCACTCTCTTCGGGAAGGGTACAATTTATTGAAGGTGAAATCGGGTCAACTATTACCTTGACCTGTTGATTTGGGTTGGGTATAGACTCATAGGATTCACTTTCAGAGAGAGTGGGTTTGACCGACAGTTGATTTTGGTCAGTCAATTCATCAACTAGTGAAGGATTTAGGGAGAGTTTCCTGTAACCAGATGGAAGTTGTTGTGGTGAAGTAGGATGGTTATCCAACACCTTCTTAGCTTTGTCCAGATAGGGAAAAAGGTGAATGGGGTAATTCCCTTCACATAACCTACATGGAAACTTAAATTTACCCTTCTTTCCATGAACTTTACTACCACTAGTTGATGGTGTGTCACCAGCATGATCTCCAGGGGTTGATGACACAGGATGATGTGAATGGGAAGACCATTCTTCTAAGCTCTGAGGAATATAAGGACAATTTCAAAGAATATGGTCTCCCACACAATGTTTTCATGGATATCAAACTTTGTGAGGCTTGATGGATGGTTTCTCATCAAATGTTGCATTCAAAGCAATGGTTGCTTGGTTTCCCCTTTGCTGAATTTTCTTCTTCCTCTTCTTCTTCCCTTTCTTCTTCTTCTTAGCCACCTGGTTACTAGTACCAATACTTTCACCAGGCGAAGAGGAATAAGGGGAGGAAGAAACAACTGAGGAAGAAGGCAAAGGGTCAACTTTAGGATCAACTGGAGGTTGATTTTGTCCAGTTGGAGGTGTACTCGATTGCAGAGAAATCATGACATTTTAAACCAAGGAGGTTGAAAACAACCATACTGGCAAGCCAATGGTAAATCCCAGAAGGGACAATGTAGCCATATAAGGAGCACCAATATTTCCAAAAGGAGAAAAAGGACTAGGATTCCCATCAAAAGGAAGTCCTTGATTGGTGGACTCCGGATTTGTCGCCATATGTTTCAACCTAAGATCAACTAACGAGCGAGCGAGGAGGATGTTATCCGTAGTCAATTAATTTTATTTTAATCAAAGTAACATAACAAAACAAAAGAGGGATAATATAGGCAAGAGGTTTACCAAGTAACTGTGAACTGAAGAATCCATCTTGGCGAACCAAGAAGTACGGGCATAAAATCTCCCCAAATGCTGTGTTCGGTGTATCACAGTGTACAAGGTGGCCAACTCAGTTACTTAAGGATGGATAAAAAGCTAGAGTTTTCCTCCCATATATACTAGAAGGTACGTGGAGGCCCAGTCCGTATAAGCGTTGTCTAATGTAAAATCACACAGTGAGAGAATTCCCATACACTTTACGTACTGTAACACCGCCCTATATACTCGAAGGTACGTGGATGAGCTACGATATACTCACATACATGGAATGAGGTATCACACTCAGGATGTATTGCAGACAATCTAGCGACAGCTACTTTGTTTTACGATGCCGAAACACATCTCTAGCATAGACCTCTAAATGTTTTTTGGTAGGTGACAATGCTCCATTAGGTAAATTTAGATAAATTTTAAGTTGATCTTCTTTAGAATTTGCATTTCAAGGTTCACCACATGATGTATGCTTGCAATTCATAAAATGCAATTAATATGATAAACAAACTTTTTGTTTGGTTTGAACAATGAAAACCTTAGCTAGTAAGGGATAGAGCAATCAAATATTTGACAAAAAGCAAAGAGCATAATCTAAATGCCAATTCCGTACACTATTCCTTATCAACACACAAATTTTTTCAATGAAACATGCATGTATTTATTTTCAGTTTCCCTTAATGTGAATGAACAAAACGAAAAGTAATGCACAATCGATCAATCAACTCTTTTCATAAAAATGACGATTTTACGACAATTTCTTTTTAAGGAAAGGAAGAATTTACGACACTTTCGTTTTCAAAGAAATGAGGAATTATGACACTTTCAACAAAAATACTAATCATTTGCACACATCAATCAATCGATCTTTCATGAATGAAGATTTGATGAAAATTCAATTTTTGGAGGAAAAGACGATTTTACAACACTTTCTTTCGCTAAAGATCAACCGATCAAAATACTAACTTTCGACTATAGATTGAAAATGATAAAGTAAATACATAAGAAAAATTTATCAATCCTAGTCTAAGTAGGGCCAGGTAAAGAGATGAAACACTATTTTCAGAGACAAGACATCATTGACATTCAGTAAACTATTCAAATAAGAGAAAGTTGGCTCAAAACTTCAGCTCCTAGATGGGAAACTGACCCTCAAGGGATCAGTGCAGGTAGTAGTGAGAGATAGTGCACTGAAGCATATTGGATCTATGCGAAGAGTGCATTACAGTGCATTGTGTCCTTCATTGGGATGCACTGGTGACAGTAAGCAATTTTGAAGACAATTTGGCACCGTTTTGGCTCAATTTTCAATGAAAGAAGATAGAAATTCAATCAAGGACCACAAGTATAGTTTGTAGAAATGTGTTAAGAGGCTAATAATATTCTAAGATGGATGATCGCTCCCTAGTGGGGTCGCCAATTTGTTTTGGGAAGTTTTAGTTCTACGGATAAATTCTTAAACCCCTAAACTAGTAGCTAAGTCTAGAACAACAGTGCCAAGCATTCTCTACTTTTTGTATGATCAACAAATTAAATAAGAGGCAAAGAAGCCTACCTGTAGCTTTCTCTTGCTCCTTATCTCCCTTGATCAATTTTTTCGCTCTTCTCTATACTTAATCTGCTTGAAGCATACCTGCACATAGACAGAAGACAACAACCAATTAAAGTATATGATAATGATCTATTGATTAATCATAGAATGGAATCAAGTACATGATACACATATGAAAGCATGAATGAATAACACAAGCATATGGAAAAAGCTTTGAACACGTTGCTACCCTGGACACCACTCGTTCCTAAAAATGGAGACTTCTTTAAGATCTTTTTAGACTCTCTAAACATGAAAAGATTACCGAGCGCTTGTCCTTTCCAACTCGTTAAAGGATTGGAAATGATATATCTCTTGTATTATTTTACACTTTTTCGGACTTGAGGGATTAATTTACGAAAAAGAAATTGAACCCAAGCATAGTTCCATATGGTTAAAGCTTGTCTAAAAATGAACCCATTTCCAGTTTAACCCTCATGATTTCCATTCTATCAGCCTCTTTCATCAGATGAGCCTTGGTTGTTTTCATCCCATCGCCACCATCCCTTTGGCTGATCATATGCTTTCACTTGGTTATTTTACCCTTTTTGAGGAATAGTTGCAATGAGTGGTCTTATTAGCCAGCCTCTTCACATAAATAAACATGTTTTGAGAAGTTCCAACATCACCAGAACCAGTTGCTACCCTAGACACCACTCGTTCCTCAAAATGGAGTCTTCTTTAAGCTCTTTTTAGACTCTCTAAACATGAAAAGATTGCCAAGCTCTTGTCCTTTCCAGCTCATTGAAGGATTGGAAACGATATCTCTCTTGTATCATTTTACACTTTTTTGGACTTGAGGGATTAATTTACGAAAAAGAACTTGTGGAGTTTCCTTTTCGTCCCTTTTCAAACTCCCTAAACATGAAAAGGACTGAGTTATATTTGTCATTAAACTCATTTAAAACATCAAAATAGCGACAAACTTGTCCATCTAGACAAGAACCAAGTTTCACCTTCGCTAGACTCGTTAAAGCATCAAATAGCGATGGATTAACCCGAAGGGTGAAATTATACAACAAGCATATGTTATCCTCCTCAAGATTGACAAAAAATAAAGAGGTACTGGTCAGCAATGACTGGGGAAATGGGGAAAAGCCGAAAAAACAATATGGTAGCAAGTCACTCTTGAACATAACACTTTCACCTCATCACCGTGACTATGTTGGTTGGGTCATTCAACTTGATGGTTATCACACCATTGGTCTATCATACCATCCATTACTTTGTTTTGGTTCAATGCTACCAATTCATCTTAGTGTCGTCGACATGTTCAAGAGAATTCATTCAATTCAAACTTATTCCTTTGCAATACCATAAACCTTCACTTTCATGACCGCTATTCCTGAACTTTGTGTCATTAGTCAATTTTTCATCTCCAAAATCATTTACCTCATTTTGTATCATTGATGTGGGATACACCAAGGCCCTCCTACGATGAGTCACTTCTTGTCGACATCAGCATATTATCCAAGAAGTTGAATTAGAAACACCCCTTCAATACCTTGAGGCTTGCATACATCAATGGTAAGTTTCTCGCTTCCGGTGATGGGTTGACATCACTGGCCTTTGACTGAAAGACTTTGTATGGTGTTCTACATCCAATCATTTATTCACACCATATGAAATGTACTGTAGTACCTTGAGGGTCATTATCATTATCGGTGATTCCTCTCGCATCTGTTAACAGCTTACATCATTGGCTGGTAATCAGACGATGTCTTTCTATGTTCAACTTCAGAACATCTATTCACATTGTTAGACTTGTACTTGAGTGAAATATTGAATGAGATTGAAGACCCCGGATCTAGTTTCATTCATATGGGCTGAGATATTTTTAGGAGTACTAAATCAAATGTATAATGGCCTTACATTCATGGTCATCCATTCATGGGTCTATATCTGTAGACGACTATATTTGTACATGTAATGAAAGTTTATAAGCTGAACATGGGTATGCCTTCCCTCAGCAAGTTCATGAGAAAAATCAAATTATCATGATATATGTATTGTAATTTATGCAAGTCACCTTGCACTTTGAAACCTCCTCCCCACACGATAAAGCATTTCACTAGACATACATATTTACGACTTCATGCTTTAAGGGGCAACTATTACAGATCCATTTGGGCACATCAACCCCAACCTACAGATTAGTACTATTAGGGCCCATAAAACCCTAATTTAGTTGTTACATGCCCTAAAGAAATTCACCATCAGAATGCCTAGCTTCCCAAGAAGTTTCATGACTAAAATCATCTAGAAACTACCTCTAAGAAGATCAGCATAGGTAGGCCTTCATTAGGGTGTATTGCAATGCAAACTATACACTTATAGGGTGCTATGCAGCGCACTTGGTCCCTCTTTGGCCTACGCTGGGAAAATTTGAGTGAATTTCCATGAGGGTTTGAAAGATTCCATATCCATTGGATGCCTCTAGAAGTTTCTCAAAGCTATCTACTCCTTTGAGCTTGTATTTGGATGAGGAAGGGAGTTAAGGAACATCAATCCCTTATCCCTTCCTCCATGGAACTAAATTCTAAGTTTGGGAGGGCATTCATTATCACCATTTATGGCATAACTTCCTTCATTCACCTATAAAAAGACCACTCATCTAAGTGATCAGGGGCTAGAAATCATTGAATTATAGGGAGATGTTGTTAGTATGAGACTTGAGTTGATTCCAAGTATTGTAATGATGTCAAAATTTCTTGCTTGTTATGAGGAGAGGATGGGATTCAATTGGAGGAGTGATGCTGAATCGAGCAATGGGTTGTAACTCTTCATTTTACTAATAAAGTGTTCAAATCTTTTTCCATATGCTTGTGTTATTCATTCATTCTTTTATATGTGTATCATGTACTTAATTCCATGCTATGTTTAATCAATAGATCATTATCATATGGTTTGATCAGTTGTTTTCTTCTATCTATGTGCAGGTACTCTTCAAGTAGATTAAGTACAGAAAGGGGCGACAAAATTGATCAAGGGAGATAAGGAGCAAGCGAAAGCTACACGTATGCTTCTTTGCCTCTTATTTATTATGTTTATCATAGAAAAAGTGTTGGGTTGCATTATATTCTTTCCACGACTAGCCCACGTAGTTGATCGGGGGGTTAGAGGGGGGGCGGAGCCCCCCTTCATTGTGCCAATTGTGTAGCAGAGGGGGGGCGGTCACAGGGGGTCTGAGGTGTCCCCGTAACCCCCCTATGGTTTTATGCATGATTTTCACACATGTTTTTTGGATGCGATGGTTTTCGGTCCATGGTATTGGATGCTTTGGCATGTATAAATATGTATTATAACATTGAAAGGAACATAATGAAAAATCAAGCCGGTAGTCCTAGTTTGGGATCCAGGGGAAAATCTATGTGTATATGTGTTTTATGTGTTGTGCTCTCCCATTGTTTATTTCCTATGTTTTAGAATTCATATGCAGGTAATTTCTGTACGGGGTTAAAACCTACATTTGGTATCAGAGCTATTTTGGCTTCAAGGGGACACCTTTGTTGCTGAGGGGTTTTGCTCGGGCCTGTGGCAGACCCTGTTCAGTGGGTGATCTGAGAGATCAATTCTAGTGGTGAAAGAAGATGGCGAGCAGTGGAAAGATAGAGATCGAGAAATTTAATGGTCAAAGTTTTAAGCTGTGGAAAGTCAAGATGGAGGATTTTTTGGTGGATAAAGATCAGTGAATCACGGTAGATCCGGGTACTAAACTAGAGGGAGTGTCCGATGAAGAAGGGAGGAAGTTGGATTAGAAGGCAAAGAGCACAATACGATTATGTGTCTCAGATTAAATATTGCTAAATGTATCAGGGGAAGCTACAACGAAGGCTTTGTGGGACAAGTTCGAGACTTTGTACTAATCTAAGTCTTTGGTGAATAAAATGTTCATGCGGAAAAATCCGTATAACCTGAGGATGAAAGATGGAGACTCGGTGACAGAGCATATGAACGCATTTAATACTGTGCTAAGTAAGTTAGCATCTATTGATATTAAAATTTTAGATGAAGATAAGTGCATCATTTTTTTGTGTTCTCTACCAGATTCGTGGGATTGTCTGGTTATTGCAATAGATAGCAATGCAACTGCCTTGCAGTTCGATGAAATAGTCTTAGCCTTGCTGACAGAGGAGATGAGACAGAAAAATATGGAGGGCCAGAATGGTGATGCCTTGTCTGTATGAGGACGGTCCCAGAACAAAAACAAAAATAAGTCATCGAGTGGGAGATCTAAATCTAGAGGGAGATCTAAATCTCCCATAAAACCTATAAAGGTGGTGTGCTGGAAATGTAGAAAGGAAGGGCACTTCAAAAGTGACTGTAAATCTAAAGCTCCTGATAAAGGGAAGGGATTTGATGATGCTCCTTCTACAGAGGAGAAAACCACCTCAGATGAAGGTGGGGAAGTGTAGTTGGCTTCTTCAAGTACACATGTAGATCATGAGGCATGGTTGATTGACTCAGGTGCATCCTTTCACTTCACTCCCCATAGAGAGTGGTTCTATGAGTTTGAGAAATACAATGGTGGTGATGTCTTCTTAGGCGATGATAGGAAGGCTAGAATAATTGGTCGCGGAAAAGTAAAGTTGAAGTTGCAAGTTGGAAGGGTTATAACACTTCCGGGTGTTTTGTATATTCCTCCATTAGCTAGAAATATGATTTCTGTAAGCAAGCTGGATGATGCAGGTGTAAAAACAGTGGTTGAGAAGGATACCTGCAAAATGATTCAGGGAGCACTGGTATTGATGCAAGGAGCTCGAATTGGAACTCTGTACAAGCTTCAAGGTAGCACTGTTATTGATGGGTGCAACAGTTCTATGGTTCCTGAAAGTGGAGCAGTAAATCTAGTGGTCTCTGGAGAGAAGACCATGTTGTGGCATCAAAGGCTTGGACATATTGGAGAGAAGGGCCTTCAAATACTTCATGGTAAAGGTATGGTAGAAGGTATGAGTAATAGCTCTCTGGATTTTGATTTCTGTGAAAATTATGTATATGGGAAGCAGAATCGGGTGAGCTTCCCCTCTGGTAGTAAGAGGGGGAAACAGATATTAGAACTTATGCACAGTGATTTGTTTGGACCTGTGAAGGTTCCATCACTAGGTAAGTCTATGTACTATGTATCATTTATAGATGATTTCTCAAGGAACACATCGATATATTTCCTTAAGAAGAAATATGAAGTCTTTGACAGGTTTAAAGAATTTAAGGCTCTCATGAAAAATTAGACAGATTAGAAGATAAAGGTGCTGAGGACAGATAATGGTGGAGAGTTTTGCAGCAAGGAATTTGAAGAATTTTGTAAGAATTGTGGTATAGCACAATAGAAGCCTACTCCATATACACCTTAGCAAAATGGAGTTTTAGAAAGAATGAATAAGACATAGATGGAAAGGGCAAGAAGCATGCTCAGTGGTACCGGGTTACGACAGGAATTCTGGGCAGAGGCGGTGGATACTGCATGTTACCTGGTCAACGGGTCACCTTCATCAGCGTTGGAGGATAAGACTCCACAAGAGGTATGGGCTGGTAAGAAACCCTCTCTTTCACATCTGAGGGTATTTGGATGTGATGCATATGTACATGTTCCAAAGGAGAAATGAACCAAGTTGGATAGTAAATCTGAAAAGTGCATCTTTATTGGGTATAAGAATGGTTTAAAGGGGTATAAACCTTGGAACCCAGTCACACAGAAGGTTGTGTACAACTAAGATGTGGTGTTCAGAGAGGTAAAAGATGTTATTAAACATGAGGTCCAACCAAAGGAACCTTAGAAGATAGAGTTTGAGGTTAAGGAGGAAGAATCAGACTCTACAACAGAGGAGGAATTAGAAGATGAAGAGCCACAAACACCAGGTGTGAGAAGATTAGTTTGAGAAAGAAGGCAGCCAGAAAGGTATAGTCCATCTGCTTTCTATTCAAATTTTTCTTTATCTATTACTGATGATGATACTAGAACTATGAAGGAAGCAGTAGATTTAGAGGATGGAAAACTTTGGAAAGAGGCCATGGTTGATGAAATGGCATCTTTGCACAAAAATGAGGCTTGGGATCTGGTGGAGTTGCCAGCTGGAAGGAAACCCAATGGCAGAAAATAGGTGTTCAAAAAGAAGACAAATGCAGAAGAAAAGGTGGAGAAATACAAAGCTCAGTTGGTAGCAAAAGGTTATTCCCAGGGGCCAGGAATTTATTTTGGTGATATTTTTTCTCCTGTTGCCAAGGTAACTTCTATTAGATTACTTTTATCTATTGTTGCTACTTTTGATTTTGAGGTAGAATAGATGGATGTAAAGACAACATTTCTTCATGAGGATCTAGAAGAGGAGATCTACATGAAGCAACCTGAAGGCTTTGTGGTGAAGGGTAAGAAAGAACTGGTATGCAAGTTAAAAAAGTCTCTGTATGGGTTAAAATAGTGACCAAGAATGTGGTATCAGAAATTTGATACATTTATACGGGGACTTGGCTTCACCAGAAGAAAAGCATATCACTGTGTGTATTTTAAATTAATTGGTGACTGTGTTATTTATCTGGTCTTGTATCTGGATGATATGTTGCTGGTTGGAAATGAAAAAGAAATTATCCAGGATTTGAAGACCCAATTGTCCTCCAAATTCGACATGAAAGATATTGGTGCTGCAAACTATATTTTTGGCATGGAAATTAAAAGAGATCATACAAAGAGGAAGCTCTGGTTAAACCAAAGGAAGTATGTCGAGACAATATTTCAGAGGTTTAATATGCAGGATATTAAACCGGTGAAGGTTCCTATTCCTGTATGTGTGAGGTTATCTGCTGAACAGTGTCCCAAGACATAAGAAGAGGAAGAGGACATGTCCCGTGTTCCATATGAAAGTGCAGTCAGTAGCTTGATGTATGCAATGGTTTGTACTAGACCAGACATTGCACATGCAGTGGGAGTATTGAGCAGGTTTATGTCAAAACCAGGGAAGGAGCATTGAACAACAGTGAAGCGGGTTTTCAGGTATTCGCGTGGCACTAGTGATTATGGTTTGTGCTACCAAGGTAGACCAGGATTGGACAGAGTGTTGGATATCCATGGGTTTGTTGATGCAGACTGGGCTGGAGATCTAGATCAGTGAAGATCTACAAGTGGGTATGTGTTTAACCTATTTGGAGGTGCAGTCAGTTGGATGAGTAAGAAACAATCTGTAGTGGAACTATCAACTACAGAGGCAGAATACATGGCAACCACTCATGCAAGCAAGGAAGCAGTTTGGTTGCAGAGATTGTGTTCAAGTATGGGGTTAGTACAGGAAGCTATAAGGATAGACTGTGACAACCAAAGTGCAATTTTCTTGGCAAAGAACCCTGCATATCATTCAAAGACAAAGCACATTGATGTTCAGTGTCACTTTGTAAGGGATATGATAGAAGAGAAAAATGTGTTGTTGGTAAATGTGGACACTTTGAAGAATACTACAGATGCATTGACAAAATCTGTGAGCTCTGAGAAGTTCTCTTGGTGTAGAGAAACAATGGGCATTTCAGGGCTGGAAAAATGACTAAGCTCTCTTATGGCCCCCTGTGGAAAGAAAACAACAAGTGGGAGAATGTTGGGTTGTGTTATATGCCTTTCATGACTAGCCCACGTAGTTAACCAGGGGGTTAGAGGGGGGGTAGGGCCCGCCTTCATTGCATTGATTATGTAGCAGGGGGGGGGGGGGGTCACAAGGGGTTTGAGGTGTACCTGTAACCTTACCTTATGGGGTTCGGGGCAGCACCCCGAAAATTTTTGTTTTTGGACCCTATGTTAGGTTGGGTAGACCCACCTATGGTTTTGTGCATGATTTTCACACATGTTTTTTGGATGCGATGGTTTTCGGTCCATGGTATTGGATGCTTCGATATGTATAAATATGTATTATAACATTGAAAGAAACATAATGAAAAGTCAGGGTGGTAGTCCCGGTTTGGGATCCAGGGGAAAATCTATGTGTATATGTGTTTTATGTGTTATGCTCTCACATTATTTATTTTCTATGTTTTAGAATTTGTATGCAGGTAATTTCTGTACGGGGTTAAAACCTACAAAAAGTAGAGAATGCTTTGCACTGTTGTTCTAGACTTAGCTACTAGTCTAGGGGTTTAAGTGTTTATCTATAGACACTAAAACTTCCCAAAACAATCGGTCCCCCTCCTGTAATATATTTCGCAAAGACTAGACAATGGTCTTTGTCATGGCCCTAACTCTTGCATTTCAGACACCATACCTCTTTGCGCACCTCTGGTCGAACTGTCCAATCCTGCTTCAAGCTTTGCATCTGAAGGCTTATATTTTTCAACTACGCATGGATCTGCTGAACCCCCATATTTGGATCCTGCATCGGTGTTTCATGCAGCCTCATTGTGTTCTCCAAAGCCTATGCCTGAGTTGTTATCTTCCGCTGCGGCAGTGCAACCCTTAAGTGTGGTAAGAGTGATGCCACAAACCATTCGCGATGTTATCTGTTTGTTAGGTTCATGTTAGCTTCATGGATTGTACATTTCAACCTCTGATCAAGTTCCCAAGGTGTCTCACCTCGTTGCATCGTGATTTCTTTGAACCCTACAATAGACTGTGCTTTAGATTTAGGCCTACTGAATTCTTTATTCAATGCTATCTGGATGTCTGCCACTCCAGCATTCAGGTTACCATTAGCATACTTTATATACCAGGTTAGCGCACGATCCTGCATAGCGATAACCAATGTATCCTTCTTCATGTTATCTTCTATAACGCCCTTGGCCTCCCATACAAATTTTACAATGAACCAGAATTGGTCCTGGTCCTCGTTCCCCAAGCCTTTGAACAAAGTCAGCTTCACTGAATTTGCCATACTGAACTACAGTGGAGGTGGAGGTGGTACGGGTGAAGTCGCAGGTGATGGTGGTGAAGTTAGAGGTGTTGAGGGCCGAGGTGGTATTCGTGGAATCCTTGCCTTATTAACCAAATAGCAATTTGCAGAGAAACCTTCGCTATTTCCTCTTTGTCACCTCGTAGAGGTGAAATCAATGGAATATGTTCAGGATCCTTTTTTCCTTCGTTTTTGTAAGTTTTTCCGCTTCGCGTAGCTCTGAACATCAAGGTATCTCCATAACCCATTTTTCATACAATGGCATTTTAATCCAGGTATTCAAAGACTTCATGTACTTACCTCGCGGTCCTTTGAAAAAGCATCGCTCCGCCCCGTTGTAGCTGAATGAGGTGTCGATCACAAATTTAGTTACAAATCCTCCTATGACGCGATCGAGCCAATGATCGACAACGCGAGAAATCTTATCCTCCAATGCTTCCAACCTTCGCACTAGATCCGAGGTCCACACAATAGGACCATCAAGTTTCCACCTTCCTTGGCTATCTGCTAGCTTCACGATCCACTAGAATAGCTCAATCGGAATGGAGAAGAAAAAGATCTCATGGATCTTTGTATATAGGTACCTGTCCAACCACTATTCCTTTATTAGTTGCAGGTTTCTATTATGTTTCTGTTCTGTTTTTGATAGAAGGACCAAGGCAGAAGATTTCAACATTGGTGACAAAGTCCTCAAGTGGGATTCAAGAAGGGAAGATAAAGGAAAACATGGAAAATTTGATTCCCTTTGGAGAGGACCATTTGTTGTTCAAGCAGTACAAGGAAACAATACTTATTTCCTTAAAAGTCTTGATGAAGCTGATTTGGATGAAGGTCCTGTAAATGGCAGGATGTTGAAGCACTATTTTGACTACTATCCATAAGTGCAGTTGTGTTTCCCTTGTACATATCCAGGTGTATATATTGCTTTCTTTAAAATATGTAAAAATGCAGTTCTCAAGTTTTATAAGGTATCAGCAAAAGGCAAATAAGTTCAGAGATTTACCAAGATGGGAAGAGCACAATTTTGGCATTTCAAAGCAGCATACTTCAAGTTTTGGTAAAAGCAGTCAAGGGCCAAGGCATTCTGACCTGCTGTTCTTGGTCTTTCAAATGGAAAAACCATCCCCATGTGGAGCCACTGTTAGCTACCTATACCAATAGGTTTCATATTTCATGATTGGCAAAGAAAGTTCCAAATATGCTCTGCTTTGATGATGCAAAGATCCCATATTTCCAAGAGAAGACAATGTGTGTATATAGCTTGATGTGGACTCAATTTTGATGGATGGTCCAACAGCCTAATCTGGATCATGCCATGTTTCAATTTTCTGCTGTAGAATAGAGAAAGAAGTCTGTCCAAACTGTTTAATCTTGGCAGACCAGTAGCTTAGGTAGAGAATTAAGGTTCCCAACTGCTTAATCTGGGACCTTGGAAGCAATAAGGGTAGTTCTAGATAGAAAATCAAAAGAAAAAGCCAAGAGAAAAGAAAAGGCAAATAAGGGTCTGCAAGTCTAAGTGCACCCTCCAAGAAGAAACAAAAAATGCTAGGCAAGTAGATGGGTAGGTAGATGGGGTTGCAGAAGTGTCATTCCTTACAATTGAATGTGTGCTAACCTATTCACAAAGGAAAATCAATGGATTGAGAAGGTCTTCTTCTCCATCATGTTGCAGCAAAGCAAAGAAGCATGACTAACTTCCTTTTCCCCCTTTTCACCTTCATTACTAACATCCCTTCATCAGTTGTGTTCATGGAAGAATTTGAGGTTTTATGGTGGTTCTTATTCCTTTAAAAGCCACATTTCTTGTCTAAAATTCTTTTCATTTTGATCTACTCCCTAAACTAAGTGATTTTCAAATAAACTTAGTGATATCACTCCTCATTCACCTTTTCCATCCATATTAACCCCTGACTTCTATTATCTAAATCCCCTATGTTACCCTTTCCCTACTATTAGAACACTATGGTGTATAAACCCCAAGCATTGTATAAATATCCCTCCCCTTGGCATTATAGCCATATGTTCACTGTTAGGGATTAAATTGGCATCTGGTCAGTTTAAGAACCCTAAACCTTACCCCTTTTTTCCCCTTCTGAAGCCATTTGACCCATTAAACCCTTCATTGGCTAAGAAACCTTGTGAAAAAACCCTTTTTTACCCGTAACCAGCTTCATTTGCAAAAAACATACAAAAACCCACTTTTTCCTGTTTACCCAAAGTCTTGGCGCTATGCACATTTTTGTAAAAACATTGAAAAAACCATATGAATCGCCAAATTCCCAAAGGTCCCGCCGGGCACAAATTTCAAAAGAAATATTATTTTAATCCCGCCCACATCCGTATCGTCCGGCCAGCTCAACGATCCGTCGACTGTCGGATCAGGCCCTTTTCATCCGACCGCCCTCGTGCATATCAGACCGGCCCCGACGTCTGAAAGATACCTTCCGATATCTGTCAGAGGGTGACGTCAGGCCTCTGCCACGCGTCACCCTCACATCGTATCAAAGGTACTTCTGACAATTCCGCTTCCGTATGGAAGGCGGTGCGATATGAAACCGCTAACCACTTCCGGTTTCGGTTAATCCGCCCTGCCTACGTCACTGCCAGCATCACTGCTACGTCAGCGCCACGTCGGTACGCCCCGTCCGCCATTACTCCACCTGTCCGCCACCTCACCATCCCCGTGGACCTCTCTTATGCCGCCACGTCACCCGATGACGTCATGCTGACGTCATCCGACCTTGACCCCACCTGATGACGTCATGCTGACGTCATCCAAAAAGGCGCCAATGTTCCAAAAAATCCATATTTTGGCCAAAATTTCGCGTTTTTTGCACTTTTTGCCAAAAACGCTGTTGTTTTCTCTGCATGGTTTTTACGTCCAGCCGCGCACCAACCTGCTGAACCCGACCTGGAGACCGCTGGCGCGCCATTTCCACCTGCATTCGTGACCATTGCTCACAGTATACCAGGTATTTATCCTTGTGAATCCCTCCTGCACCTGGTTTCGTCTGTAAATTGCCAAGAAAGCTTAAAACACTGAGAAACTTATAATTCACCGGCAAATCCCCTGTGCCTAGTTCCCATTTACACTCTAAGGTCGAAATTCACCGGTTGAGCCTTGTTTGCCCGAGTTTTTACCAATAACTGCATTCTGTTCGCGCAAATCGCGAACTGGTAACCCAAACTGTACCAATTTGCTGAGAAAAAGAGTTTAAGACCAGACATTTGTCTTATCCATACTTTAAGCAGTATTTCAATTGTTGCAATTGACCATTTACCCTCTGTCCCTCAGTAATTTACCTTTCTGTTCAAAGAAAACTCTTTGGTGTTGCTCTGCACAGTAACACCAGTTTATAAACAACAGAAATCCTAAAAGTAGCCATGGATGCACCAGTAGCCCTTGTAGCATTGAACATTGCTCCTTTAAATGCTCCCCAGAGAGAATTGGAATGGCAACCTCTAGCAGACCTGGATTATCAGATATCTGAAGAAATGTTGATGCACAACAAGTTTCACATTCACCTATTGAATGAGTTGAAGATTAAACATGAGGCTGGAACAGATGTATTAGGCATTTGGGACTCTTTTCTCCCTATCTTCAAGCTCCCACAGGTCAACCAGTTTCCTGAGCTAATCCACCTATGTGCTGACTGTTATGATGCCACTCAGAGGGCTGTGATTGATCCTTCAGGCTCAATTGTTTTCTATGTCACTCCTGAAGCCATCAGAGAGATGCTACAATTCAGAACTCAGAAGAAATTGGTTCCTTTGTCACTGATTGATCTGATTAAGCAAGGAGCCAAGTTGACAGATGCTCAGGTCACCAAGCTAAATCAACTATACATTGACTCTGATACTGTGATGTACCCTCCTATCTCCCATGTATACCTCAATCAACTGGGCAGAGACCTAGTAGATATGATCAGTCCCATTCTGGGCTACAATTCAATTGAGTTTGTTGATGAAACTGTGCTAGTAATGATGCTTATGTTTGCCCCTGGCAAGTCTCCAACCTGCTATGACTATGCCACCTACATATCAGACAAAATACATGAGCAATTGATGAACTTAGCAAGAGAAAGGGTGTTCAGATACACCTCCTACATCTACCATTTGATTTTGTACTATCAACATGAGAAATTTCATTTTGCTATGAAAAGAGTGCATGCATAAGGAAACCTAAGGTCAGTGGTTTATTGGTCCTCTGCTTTCCACTGTCTGTCTAATTCTCCATACACTTATTGTGAGTTCATTGACCTTTTCATACATCCAGCCATGTCCCTGCTTATGAGCTCAACTCCTCCAAGACTGACTGATGACATGCAAAGAATTCTTCAATTATCTAAAGCATACAGCATTGGGGACTGGTACTTCTACTAGAACCACACAGTCATCAGGATATATGGGTGTGAGTTGCCCCCATACAGATTGCCCAAATATGTGCCCATGAGATTTTTTTCCCTTGAATATTTCAGGCAGTTTGGGAATGCTGATGTGTTACATTTTTCAGGCAAAGGCAAGAAAGCACAACTCAAGGTCAGGAACCAATTAGGCCACTTTATCTATAACAAGAGGGAAAGGTTGGCGAGAAGCAGACAGAATGCTTGAATCCCTTGGCCTTAAGACCAGTTTCCTTTGGAAACCTTATGACCCCAATCACTTCATAACTTTAAGAAGGGTCAAGTATAAGCTGTCCAGTTATGATCATGTAAGGATTCCTCACATAGAAAAATATGCAAATCAAGTAAAATGGAGGAGAGGAACCTTAGAGGAAGCTGTCACACAAGAAGAGTTAAATGAAAGAGTAGTAAGAAATCTGAGGAAGATGGCTGACCTTGAGCTTTGTTCATAGGTGTTTACTCTTCCAAGCACTCAAGTGGGAGCAGCTGCCTCTTCCTCCACAGCAAATCAACAAGCAGTTAAAGCTACTGGGCAGACTTCTAGCAAAGGCAAGGAAAAAGAGATGGAAACCGAACAGCCACCTCATGAGGAGGTGCAGCAGCAACAGGTACAACAGCAACAAGAGGGGCAGCAAGAGAAAGAGCAGCCATTACAGCAAGAAAAGGCATCTGAAGCCCCAATTTCCACTGAGCAGCAGGCTCAGGACACAGTGCCTCCTAGGCCAGAAACGACAGTGGAGGCCTCAGTCCTCCAAACCCCACAAAAAGAAGACATAAGCAGAAAGAGGGACAGAGAGACTCCCCTAACCACATCAATAAGTCATGGGGAGAAAAGGCATAGAATGAATCCCCTCTCTGAGGAAGAAATGCCTATTGGGCAATCTTTGGGCATGGGCCCACCAAGCATGGAGGCCTCTGCAAGTTCCTTCCAGCAGGAACAAGAGAGGACAGTGGGAGGAGAAGTCAGCTCCTCAAGCCAGCAGAAAGAAGGTGAACTGGGAATCAAGCAGCAGTTCATTGACATAAAGAAGAGGAATGAGCCCATAAAAATACAGCTATATAATCATTTGTTGAAAATGGCTCCCACTAACCAGCAAAGACTAATGTCTGCATATGATGTCCAGGAGGGCAAGATGATAATGAGTCACTTTATGCCAGCTGTATTGCAGCCACAGTCAGCTGCAGATTCCATCAAGACCAACCTCAAGGTCCTTGCCAAGGACATCCACCCGATGGATCAGATCGAATTACATAAGAAAACGGGTGAGATGGTATATGCTAGCTTGGCAGATAAGACATTGGTGAATCACAGGCTAGAGAATAGCCTGAATAATACAGCTGCCTAGCTTGAGTTGGAAAGGGCATCCTCTCAAGCAAAAGATAACAGAATCAAAGCCTTGGAGGAGATAATCATAGAACTTGGGCATGATCCCAAGGACACTAAAGCCATTCAAGCACTGTTGAAATTGAGGGATGCAGACATGGCAGCCCTTAGGAAGATGGTTAAAGTCCCAGCAACCATTCATCCACAAACAGAGGAAGTTGCTCAGCTGAGGCATGATCAAGATGCAGCAGCTATGCTGGTGTCCCTATACAAACAGCTGATCCAAACACAAGAAAAATTGGGAGAATCAGAGGCTGCACAGGTAGCATTGCAAGCAGCATTACAGCAAAAGGAAGGAGGTCAAACATCTCAGCCTCCTCCAGAAATAATTAATCTTGAGGAGCCTCCTCAAACTACTGCTCCTCCCACTCAGCAAATAGACCAGACAACACCTTCTACATCAGCACCAGCGCCAACAACAGAGCAGGCTCCAAGCCTGGATATGCAGAAGCTCAAGAATGAAATCGAAGCCCTGGAAGCCCAAATGGCAGAATTAAAAGAGGCCAGGGAAAATTTGGTCAAGTTGAATGAAAGATATGACAAATCCAAGTAGACTATAGTAGAAAAGGGCAGGGAAATAAAGGCCCTTAAGGATAAGATAAAAGAGCTGGAGAAGGAGCTCACACTTGATAAAGTGACAGCTGAGCTCAAGACAGTCCTATGGGCCAACATTGGCCAATCCATAATTGATCAATGGCAATACATTGAGACAATTCATGAGCAAATAGAGCTCATAGGAAAAGCACATAGAGAAATCCAGAGATCAAGGGCCTCTCTAGGCAATATGCCTGAAGTTGCCAACAGGATGATCAATGTGCTTAATAATAGAACAAGTGCTCAGTTAGCAACTATGGGAATCTCCAACAGGACTGAGACTATTTTGTTGATAAAGAGGGTCCTAACACTGAGGAGCCTAGTGCAGACACTAGAGAGAAGGACCCAGGATATGCAGACCGAGGTCAATAGATTCATGGACAAATTTGTGGCATTGCAAAACAGAGGTCTCCCTGGCTTACTGAACAGCGCAGGAAGGATACTTACACATGAGCAGTATGCCAAGAGGGTCAACACATTCGCCACAAATCAGATCACTGAAAGGCCCAGCACCTCAGAGGAAACAGGGCCAGCTACAGGACAAAGTCTCTACAACAGGGTAGAGAATTTATTCTTTATAATGAATGAAATTAAACATCTGTTTGAAGTTCCTCCAAACTTCTACAAATACACAAAGGCAGATGAGACTTTGGATGCAATTCTTAGACATCAATTGCCCACACAGGAATACTGGACCAAAATGATACAGCTGATATTGTAAGCCAGAGCCTGTAAATCAAGTTTTTTTTTTGTTCAAATTCATAAGTGGTCATGCACAGGAAAACTTAGTAAAATCAGCATGCACGAAAAGGGAAGGGCTGAGCCAACTCAGCAGATCATATTCGGCCAACAAAGCAAGATTGACAGCTAACAGCTAACAGGGCCGAGAAGCTACAACACGACAGCCATAAAGGCACATGTCCAGCATTAAAGCTGAATGTTTAGACCGACTCAGTGGCCTCCAAAGGTCAAAGTATCTCCTGACAGATATAAAGAGCATTTATTTTGTATTCAATGATGTAATAACTTTCTTATCTACTATCTTGAAAAGTTGGTGAACGTATTCATTTCTCAGATGACTCAATGCTTCAGATATTTTGTATGAGCGTTTGTATATATTCCCCCTCGCATAAGTTTGCAGGGGTTGTTGTTGATTTCTCTTCAAGAGTTCTTTTGCTGTAAATTTTCAGAGTTTAATACAAAGGCCGATGGAATTTCCAAAGTCTGTGTTGTCTGAGGGGTTGTAATGCGATTGCTGTGTGCTACAGGATTCCTGTGTGTTTTCATGGCTCAATAAGTTCCCTTAAACTTTCGTTATGTTGCTTCTGTTATTTTCTCATAACTCATCCATGTTCTAGATCTCACAATTAATGGCAGAGAAAAAGACTAATTCCAGGATTTATTCATAGAATACCCTAAATTCAATCTATGCTATTATAAATGTTTCTCTCGGTTATGGCCATAAAGGTGTAATTCTTAATTGCTGCACCTCTACACTGTATCTTTCACAGTGATTATTGTTTTAGGAATTCAAATCTGCTCCTTTACAATACATCTCTTTCTCACAACCAAGCTTAGTGGAAAATTCTTAATTGCTTTTCACTGGTTAAACACACTTCATCATTATAATATCAAGTTTGTTTCATGAGTTATTCAAAAGGCCCTGTAGTTTCAGCAATCCCAATCTACCTCTCAAACAACCAGTAACCAAAGACTCCATTGCCCAATGGACTAGAATTATCTGAAGGTTTCCACCTTAGGTACAGAAGACATCCCTCAACCAAAACATAAAACCAAAACCCTGAACATCATAGCTAGTCTAAAATACTATCAGAACAGAGACAAATCATAAAGAGAGAGCCCTCTCTGATTACAGTTTGGCTAGGAGCTGTAATCCAAAGATTGGTTAGTGGTTACCCCGGCCGTATTCCCTTGGGAGTCAAAGGGAACAACCTGGGTGTTAACATAATTGGCGACTCCACTGGGGAAGCATCTTATTTTTCAACTGTTGTCTGTTCATAGACAGTGGTTCTAAAAACTTGAGCAGTCCCTTGAAACAGTTCTAAAATTCCCTAAAATAACAAAAACAAGTTCAGAAGCTGGCTCCTAAAAGGGAAACCAGACACACTAGGTCAAATCCTGACCCAAATCCACCAGCTGTTTTTGAAAATCCTAATACAATCCCCAAAATCGTTAGGAAGCAGCAAAAGCAGGAAAATCCTACTGATTTGAGTCCTGAGACAGCTCACCCTGAACCAGTTCCAACTCCTATCAAGGTTCTATTTCGGTCTACCCCTGTTTCCCCCAGTTCACCATCTACATCTCAAAGCCCTCCTTTCACACCTTCATCCACTGCACATATTCCCTTGACCAACACTCTAGTTTCTACCGGTCCTATCAACCCTGTAGTACCCATCATCCCCGTTATCCCGTTTATCCCTGTCAATCCCATAAACCCTGCAAATATGGCCAATAGGTATGCACCCTTGCAGTTACCTGCTAATGCTGCAGCTCTACCCCAAGACTACCAATCTAAGATCTCATATTTTGACTCCACTGGCCCCTTCACAGCTATTCAGCATGCCAAAAGGATGCAAGATCATTTTGAGACCTATGAAATAGATGATGACAGTGTGAGAATGAGGATGTTTGTTCAAAGTCTGACTGGGGATGTAAGAACTTGGTTTAGATCCCTGAATGCAAATTCCATTACAACTCCTGATGAGCTTTATCAAGCCTTTACTAACAGATGGGAGAAAAAGAAAGATCCTCTGCACATACTTGGTGAATATGACACTATCAAACGAGGTCCTCAAGAGACTGTTCTGGAGTATTGTGCAAGATTCAACAATGTATATAACGCAATCCCACAAAATTTAAGACCTCCTCCTGATTTGGCCTTGTACAAATTTCCTGATGGTTTTGACCCTGATATGGCTTATCAGTTGAAGGAGAGAGCTCCTGAAACCCTTGCAGATGCCCAAAAGGTTGCTGTCACAGTGGAAGCTAACCTGATTGCCAAAAGAAACAGAGCAAGGTTGGAAAAGAGAACCACCTTCAAAGAAGAACCCTCAGCCTTTGATCAAAAACTGGATGCAATACTCACTGGTATGAAGAGATTGAGTGATAGAGTGGAATCAGTTGAGAGAAAGTAATCATGGGAAGCACCACAAAACAACCCTCCTAGGAATCCAAATTTTAGGGGAACTCAAAATCCAAACGTTGGCAAGGCCAGTTCTGACCCAGACATAAGACCCCCTTTCCAAGAGAATTATGCTGAGACTTCCACATCAAGTGAACCCAATGAAGATCCCCACATTAATTTAATGGGTTTGGATGGTGAAAGTCAAGTCTTTTTAACACAAGAAGATCATGAGGATGATGAAATCAAGCTATTCCAAACCAAATCAGGTGTGTCATTTGACTTTAAACAAGGCTATGACACAGCTGTTTATGAAGTCCATAAACAATACAAGTTAAGGAGTAGAACTATAAATGTAACATAGCCTGAAAAGATAAAGGATAAACAACAGCCCAAAAGAGCCATAGTCACAGAGCCAAATGACACAACGAAATCACTAGCAAAGGAAGTAACCATTGAAGAAGTCACTGAACCATTTTCTTCAAAACAACAGCCCATGGCTACATCATCCTTGCACCCTAACCCAAGTGTCGCTCCTCAAGAGATGAGCAAGAAGGACAAGCCTCAAGATCAAGATAAGAATCAAGAAGAAGAGTTAGTGAACAAGGAAAGAACTGTCATCCACAACCAAAGGACCCAATCTGAAAAACCCTTTGACCTAGAAACTGAAATTGGTAAATTGAAGGTAGCTATTCCTCTTTCAAAACTAGCCAAGCATGACATTTATAAACAACAAATCAAGAAGTCCCTTCAACTTACTAACAACAAAGATGATGTTAATGTGTTGGATGATACTCGAGAATTGCTGTTCGGTCCAGAAGTTGATGGAAAAGCAGTAGTCACAGGGATCTTACCTTTTTATGTCAGTTTACATGTTCATGATAAGATATTACACAATGCAATGTTTGACTCAGGGGCCTCTCACAACCTCATGCCAAAAGCAGTCATGGAAATATTGAATCTAGATATTACAAGACCATATAAGGACCTTTTCTCCTTTGACTCCAGCCAAGTCAAGTGCTTAGGTCTCATAAAAGATCTATGTGTGTCCCTTGTTTAGTACCCAAATAAAACAATTCTAATGGATGTTGTAGTTGCTGATATCCCACCCAAGTATGGGATGCTGTTATCAAGGTCATGGGGGGCTAAACTTCAAGGTTCCCTACAACTGGACATGTCATACGCCACCATCTCTGTTTTTGGGCAACCAAAGAGACTATACAGAGAAACACTAATGAAATACATGGTCAGCAGTGAAGAAAAGCCCCAAAATTTTCCCATATATGCTGTCCATTCAGACATAGACTCATACATTCTCTCCAATGATAATACAACTCTCTCAAACAAAGATGTTGAAACCAATACACTCATACAAGAGGAGGGCACTGATGAACAAACTGCTACCCAAGAAATAATGGTTAAACCATCACTAAACAAAGCTGCTGTTCTAGAAATCAAGCTAATTCAATCAAGTGATCAGACTGTCCCAGAAGACAAACCAGGTGAAAAACCAGAACTTCAACTTATGATCCCAGATCACAGAGAAGTTATTAAATCTCCCCTAGAAAAAGAGAACCTATGGTTTCTTGAATTTGATGGGTCAGTCAACAAATTAGGGGCAGGAGCTGGAGTTTGGATACATAATAGACAAAGCAGTCATGCAGAAGGCCGAGCCTATAGACTAAATTTCAGATGCACTAACAATATGGCGGAATATGAAGCTCTTTTGCTAGGCCTTAAACTAGTAAAATCCTTACAAGCCATAAAAGTTTCAATACTAGGAGACTCAGACCTAGTTGTCCAACAAGTAAAGGGTAATTTTGTCACCAATGACAAAAGACTGAGATCTTATAGGTCTGCTGCTGCTGAACTACTACAGTCCTTCACTGAATTTCAAATCACCAAAATCTCTAGGACCCATAACCTTCATGCTCATAGTTTGGCCACATTTGCAAGCACCTGTAAACTACCCTTTGAGTCCCACCACTGCTTTACAGCTGAGGTAAAACACAGACCTTCTGTCCCAAACAATGTCAAGGACTGGCAAGTATTTGAAGATGATGCACAAATAAATAATTTTTTGACTTTGCAGCAAGAATTTGCAGGATTAAATATTGACACTGAGAGAGCAAGTCAATCACAAATACAGTTTGAACAGAATAACCACCCAATATCACCCAGAACAGCAAAACAAATGCTACATCCAACCATTTTCAACAAAGAAAACATACAACAAATTCAACAAAACAGTTATGAAGAAGTGCCTGTTACAGAGGCTGAAATCATAGAGCTGAAAGACAATTTTCTTCCAACAGGCCTAACTCCATTAGAGGAAATCTTTGACTCAAATGACATCCCTAGAAAACCAAAAATGCAGCTCTTAAATGCCGCCATTGAAGAATGCAACATTGGAACTATTGAAAAACCCAAAATAATAAAATTGTCTGCATCCTTACCTCCTGATCAAAAACCCAAATACATTGACCTTTTCAAAGAGTTTCAGGATGTCTTTGCATGGGGTTATGAGGATTTAAAATCCTATGACACCTCTGTTATCCAGCATACTATCCCTCTCAAGCCTAATCAAAAGCCATTCAAGCAGAAGCTGAGAAGGATTAACCCCATGCTTCTCCCTTCAATTGAAAAGGAATTGCAAAAAATGTTTAAAACTGGAATCATAGCACCAATCAGGTTTTCTGATTGGATTTCAAATTTGGTGCCCACAAGAAAGAAAACTGGTGAAATACGGCTTTGTGTTGATCTTAGAAACTTGAATCAAGTGTCCCTAAAGGACAACTATCCCTTACCTAAGATGGATCACATTCTCCAAAGAGTGGTAGGAGCCTCAAGGATCTCACTGCTTGATGGGTTCATAGGCTTTAATCAAATCCTAGTACACCCTGATGATCAAGACAAAACTGCATTTACAACCCCATGGGGAACTTTCAAATATGTAAAAATGCCTTTTGGATTGAAAAATGCAGGGGCAACTTTTCAAAGAGCAATGGATATTGCTTTTGCCAAGGAGATTCATGACTTTCTTGTCATTTATTTGGATGACCTCACACCTTTCTCTAAATCTGACCAAGAACACTTGAAACACTTGAGGCAGATCTTCTTAACATGTAGGAAATATGGAATTTCCTTGAATCCCAAGAAGTCTCTATTTGGTTTGGAAGAAGGTAAGCTGTTAGGACATATCATTTCAAAGGATGGCATAAGAATTGACCCAGATAGGATACAAGCTATCTTACAAATGCCCCATCCAAGAAACATCAAAGAATTGCAAGCCTTCTTAGGGAAGATCAATTTCTTAAGAAGGTTTATCCCAAACTTAGCAGAATTGATCAGATTGCTAAATAACATGCTAAAAAAGGATTCAAAAGTAAAATGGACAGTAGAAGCAAATCAAGCTTTTGAAGGTATCAAACTAGCCCTTACCCAAACCCCAGTTTTAACAAATCCTCAATTTGACAGGGAATTTATCATTTTCTCTTTTGCCTCCCAGCATACTATTGCTGCTGTTTTATTACAAAAAGATGACCAAGGGAATGAGAAACCCATTGCTTTCTTTAGCAGAGCTCTTAGAGATGCACCTCTGAAATATCAAATCATGGAGAAACATGCTTATGCTTTGGTAAAGGCCATTAAAGACTTTAGGATTTACATCCTTTATTCCCATGTTATTGCTTATGTGCCAAGTCCCATTGTTAAAGACATTCTCACTCAAGAAAACTTAGAAGGTAGAAGAGAAAAATGGATTGCCAACATCCTCGAATTTGATATTGAAATAAAACCTACAAAATTAATAAAAGGGCAAGGTTTGCCAAACTAATGACAGAAGCAAACTTCCAAGCCTTAGACATAAACCAGCTGGACAATGAACCGGAGTTGGCGACTCCAAAGATCAATGTAGCCTTTGAACAATCCCCTTGGTACTCTGATATATGTTATGTGTTACAAAACCTGTGTGCTCCACCAGGATTGTCCAGAACTAAGTGTAGGTTCTTAAAAATGAAAGCTTCAAGATTTTGTGTCATGGAAGGCAATTTATTTTGGAAAAACCATGAGGGTATACTGCTAAACTGCTTGATTGAGAATGAGACTAACAATGTCACTAAAGAATTTCATGCAGGTGACTGTGGTGGACACTTGTATTGGAAGTCCACTGTGGATAAAATACTGAGGGCTGGTTACTATTGGCCCACTATTTTTGCTGATGTCAAAAGATTCACCACTTCATGTCATAAATGCCAAGTGTTTGAGGGAAAGAGAAAATTATTGCCACTGCCTTTGAGGCCTGTTGCAACAGAGAGACCTTTTCAACAATGGGGCTTGGATTTCATTGGGGAAATTCATCCCTCATCTTCAGGCCAACATAGATGGATTCTAACAGCTACAGACTACTTTACTAAGTGGATTGAAGCTGTTCCATGCAGACAAGCAAATGATTCCACTATCATTCAGTTCCTTGAGACTAATATTCTTTCTAGATTTGGTTGTCCTGATAAAATAATAACAGACAATGCTGCTGCTTTCAGATCTAAGAAAATGGTGAATTTCTGCCACAAATTTCACATAACCTTGGGCCATTCTACTGCATATTATCCCCAAGGAAATGGCCTTGCTGAATCATCAAATAAAAGCCTTGTAAACATCATAAAGAAGGTGCTGGAAGAAAATAAGAAGAATTGGCATAAGAAGCTGGTCAATGCCTTATGGGCAGATAGACTAACAACCAAGAGATCAATTGGGGTTAGCCCATATGAGTTGGTTTATGGATTAGAAGCCAAATTTCCTTCATCACTAGGGGTTCCGGTTATGAAACTGCTTCAAGAAAGTCAAGCTGAGCCCAATGATATGCAAAGAAGGATCAATCAAATAATATGTTTGCAGCAAACTAGAGACCAAGTTTTCAGCAGAGTTCAAGTTTTACAAGAAAAATTAAAGAAAGCTTTTGATAGAAGGACCAAGGCAGAAGATTTCAACATTGGTGACAAAGTCCTCAAGTGGGATTCAAGAAGGGAAGATAAAGGAAAACATGGAAAATTTGATTCCCTTTGGAGAGGACCATTTGCTGTTCAAGCAGTACAAGGAAACAATACTTATTTCCTTAAAAGTCTTGATGAAGCTGATTTGGATGAAGGTCCTGTAAATGGCAGGATGTTGAAGCACTATTTTGACTACTATCCATAAGTGCAGTTGTGTTTCCCTTGTACATATCTAGGTGTATATATTGCTTTCTTTAAAATATGTAAAAATGTAGTTCTCAAGTTTTATAAGGTATCAGCAAAAGGCAAATAAGTTCAGAGATTTACCAAGATGGGAAGAGCACAATTTTGGCATTTCAAAGCAGCATACTTCAAGTTTTGGTAAAAGCAGTCAAGGGCCAAGGCATTCTGACCTGCTGTTCTTGGTCTTTCAAATGGAAAAACCATCCCCACGTGGAGCCACTGTTAGCTACCTATACCAATAGGTTTCATATTTCATGATTGGCAAAGAAAGTTCCAAATATGCTCTGCTTTGATGATGCAAAGATCCCATATTTCCAAGAGAACACAATGTGTGTATATAGCTTGATGTGGACTCAATTTTGATGGATGGTCCAACAGCCTAATCTGGATCATGCCATGTTTCAATTTTCTGTTGTAGAATAGAGAAAGAAGTCTGTCCAAACTGTTTAATCTTGGAAGACCAGTAGCTTAGGTAGAGAATTAAGGTTCCCAACTGCTTAATCTGGGACCTTGGAAGCAATAAGGGTAGTTCTAGATAGAAAATCAAAAGAAAAATCCAAGAGAAAAGAAAAGGCAAATAAGGGTCTGCAAGTCTAAGTGCACCCTCCAAGAAGAAACAAAAAATGCTAGGCAAGTAGATGGGTAGGCAGATGGGGTTGCAGAAGTGTCATTCCTTACAATTGAATGTGTGCTAACCTATTCACAAAGGAAAATCAATGGATTGAGAAGGTCTTCTTCTCCATCATGTTGCAGCAAAGCAAAGAAGCATGACTAACTTCCTTTTCCCCCTTTTCACCTTCATTACTAACATCCCTTCATCAGTTGTGTTCATGGAAGAATTTGAGGTTTTATGGTGGTTCTTATTCCTTTAAAAGCCACATTTCTTGTCTAAAATTCTTTTCATTTTGATCTACTCCCTAAACTAAGTGATTTTCAAATAAACTTAGTGATATCACTCCTCATTCACCTTTTCCATCCATATTAACCCCTGACTTCTATTATCTAAATCCCCTATGTTACCCTTTCCCTACTATTAGAACACTATGGTGTATAAACCCCAAGCATTGTATAAATATCCCTCCCCTTGGCATTATAGCCATATGTTCACTGTTAGGGATTAAATTGGCATCTGGTCAGTTTAAGAACCCTAAACCTTACCCCTTTTTTCCCCTTCTGAAGCCATCTGACCCATTAAACCCTTAATTGGCTAAGAAACCTTGTGAAAAAACCCCTTTTTACCCGTAACCAGCTTCATTTGCAAAAAACATACAAAAACCCACTTTTTCCTGTTTACCCAAAGTCTTGGCGCTATGCGCATTTTTGTAAAAACATTGAAAAAACCATATGAATCGCCAAATTCCCAAAGGTCCCGCCGGGCACAAATTTCAAAAGAAATATTATTTTAATCCCGCCCGCATCCGTATCGTCCGGCCAGCTCAACGATTCGTCGACCGTCGGATCAGGACCTTTTCATCCGACGGCCCTTGTGCATATCGGACCGGCCCCGACGTCTGAAAGATACCTTCCGATATCTGTTAGAGGGTGACGTCAGGCCTCTGCCACGCGTCACCCTCACATCGTATCGGAGGTACTTCTGACAATTCTGCTTTCGTATGGAAGGCGGTGCGATATGAAACCGCTAACCACTTCCGGTTTCGGTTAATCCGCCCTACCTACGTCACTGCCAGCATCACTGCTACGTCAGCGCCGCGTCGGTACGCCCCGTCCGCCATTACTCCACTTGTCCGCCACCTCACCATCCCCGTGGACCTCTCTTATGCCGCCACGTCACCCGATGACGTTATGCTGACGTCATCTGACCTTGACCCCACCTGATGACGTCATTCTGACGTCATCCAAAAAGGTGCCAATGTTCCAAAAAATCCATATTTTGGCCAAAATTTCGCGTTTTTTGCACTTTTTGCCAAAAACGCTGTTGTTTTCTCTGCATGGTTTTTACGTCCAGCCGCGCACCAACCTGCTGAACCCGACCTGGAGACCGCTGGCGTGCCATTTCCACCTGCATTCGTGACCATTGCTCACAGTATACCAGGTATTTATCCTTGTGAATCCCTCCCGCACCTGGTTTCGTCTGTAAATTGCCAAGAAAGCTTAAAACACTGAGAAACTTATAAATTCACCGGCAAATCCCCTGTTCCTAGTTCCCATTTACACTCTAAGGTCGAAATTCACCGGTTGAGCCTTGTTTGCCCGAGTTTTTACCAATAACTGCATTCTGTTCGCGCAAATCGCGAACTGGTAACCCAAACTGTACCAATTTGCTGAGAAAAAGAGTTTAAGACTAGACATTTGTCTTATCCATACTTTAAGCAGTATTTCAATTGCTGCAATTGACCATTTACCCTCTGTCCCTCAGTAATTTACCTTTCTGTTCAAAGAAAACTCTTTGGTGTTGCTCTACACAGTAACACCAGTTTATAAACAACAGAAATCCTAAAAGTAGCCATGGATGCACCAATAGCCCCTGTAGCATTGAACATTGCTCCTTTAAATGCTCCCTAGAGAGAATTGGAATGGCAACCTCTAGCAGACCTGGATTATCAGATATCCGAAGAAATGTTGATGCACAGCAAGTTTCACATTCACCTATTGAATGAGTTGAAGATTAAACATGAGGCTGGAACAGATGTATTAGGCATTTGGGACTCTTTTCTCCCTATCTTCAAGCTCCCACAGGTCAACCAGTTTCCTGAGCTAATCCACCTATGTGTTGACTGTTATGATGCCACTCAGAGGGCTGTGATTGATCCTTCAGGCTCAATTGTTTTCTATGTCACCCCTGAAGCCATCAGAGAGATGCTGCAATTCAGAACTCAGAAGAAATTGGTTCCTTTGTCACTGATTGATCTGATTAAGCAAGGAGCCAAGTTGACAGATGCTCAGGTCACCAAGCTAAATCAACTATACATTGACTCTAATACTGTGATGTACCCTCCTATCTCCCATGTATACCTCAATCAACTGGGCAGAGACCTAGTAGATATGATCAGTCCCATTCTGGGCTACAATTCAATTGAGTTTGTTGATGAAACTGTGCTGGTAATGATGCTTATGTTTGCCCCTGGCAAGTCTCCAACCTGCTATGACTATGCCACCTACATATCAGACAAAATACATGAGCAATTGATGAACTTAGCAAGAGAAAGGGTGTTCAGATACACCTCCTACATCTACCATTTGATTTTGTACTATCAACATGAGAAATTTCATTTTGCTATGAAAAGAGTGGATGCACAAGGAAACCTAAGGTCAGTGGTTTATTGGTCCTCTGCTTTCCACTGCCTGTCTAATTCTCCATACACTTATTGTGAGTTCATTGACCTTTTCATACATCTAGCCATGTCCCTGCTTATGAGCTCACCTCCTCCAAGACTGACTGATGACATGCAAAGAATTCTTCAATTATCTAAAGCATACAGCATTGGGGACTGGTACTTCTACCAGAACCACACAGTCATCAGGATATATGGGTGTGAGTTGCCCCCATACAGATTGCCCAAATATGTGCCCATGAGATTGTTTGCCCTTGAATATTTCAGGCAGTTTGGGAATGCTGATGTGCTACATTTTTCAGGCAAAGGCAAGAAAGCACAACTCAAGGTCAGGAACCAATTAGGCCACTTTATCTATAACCAGAGGGAGGAAGGTTGGCGAGAAGCAGACAGAATGCTTGAATCCCTTGGCCTTAAGACCAGTTTCCTTTGGAAACCTTATGACCCCAATCACTTCATAACTTTAAGAAGGGTCAAGTATAAGCTGTCCGGTTATGATCATGTAAGGATTCCTCACATAGAAAAATATGCAAATCAAGTAAAATGGAGGAGAGGAACCTTAGAGGAAGCTGTCACACAAGAAGAGTTAAATGAAAGAGCAGTAAGAAATCTGAGGAAGATGGCTGACCTTGAGCTTTGTTCACAGGTGTTTACTCTTCCAAGCACTCAAGTGGGAGCAGCTGCCTCTTCCTCCACAGCAAATCAGCAAGCAGTTAAAGCTACTGGGCAGACTTCTAGCAAAGGCAAGGAAAAAGAGATGGAAACCGAACAGCCACCTCATGAGGAGGTGCAGCAGCAACAGGTACAACAGCAACAAGAGGGGCAGCAAGAGAAAGAGCAGCCATTACAACAAGAAAAGGCATCTGAAGCCCCAATTTCCACTGAGCAGCAGGCTCAAGACACAGTGCCTCCTAGGCCAGAAACGACAGTGGAGGCCTCAATCCTCCAAACCCCACAAAAAGAAGACATAAGCAGAAAGAGGGACAGAGAGACTCCCATAACCACATGAATAAGTCATGGGGAGAAAAGGCATAGAATGAATCCCCTCTCTGAGGAAGAAATGCATATTGGGAAATCTTTGGGCATGGGCCCACCAAGCATGGAGGCCTCTGCAAGTTCCTTCCAGCAGGAACAAGAGAGGACAGTGGGAGGAGAAGTCAGCTCCTCAAGCCAGCAGAAAGAAGGTGAACTGGGAATCAAGTAGCAGTTCATTGACATAAAGAAGAGGAATGAGCCCATAAAAATATAGCTATATAATCATTTGTTGAAAATGGCTCCCACTAACCAGCAAAGACTAATGTCTGCATATGATTTCCAGGAGGGCAAGATGATAATGAGTCACTTTATGCCAGCTGTATTGCAGCCACAGTCAGCTGCAGATTACATCAGGACCAGCCTCAAGGTCCTTGCCAAGGACATCCACCCGATGGATCAGATCGAATTACATAAGCAAACAGGTGAGATGATATATGCTAGCTTGGCAGATAAGACATTGGTGAATCACAAGCTAGAGAATAGCCTGAATAATACAGCTGCCCAGCTTGAGTTGGAAAGGGCATCCTCTCAAGCAAAAGATAACAGAATCAAAGCCTTGGAGGAGATAATCATAGAACTTGGGCATGATCCCAAGGACACCAAAGCCATTCAAGCACTGTTGAAATTGAGGGATGCAGACATGGCAGCCCTTAGGAAGATGGTCAAAGTCCCAGCAACCATTCATCCACAAACAGAGGAAGTTGCTCAGCTGAGGCATGATCAAGATGCAGCAGCTATGCTGGTGTCCCTATACAAACAGCTGATCCAAACACAAGAAAAATTGGGAGAATCAGAGGCTGCACAGGCAGCATTGCAAGCAGCATTACAGCAAAAGGAAGGAGGTCAAACATCTCAGCCTCCTCCAGAAATAATTAATCTTGAGGAGCCTCCTCAAACTACTGCTCCTCCCACTCAGCAAACAGACCAGGCAACACCTTCTACATCAGCACCAGCGCCAACAACAGAGCAGGCTCCAAGCCTGGATATGCAGAAGCTCAAGAATGAAATCCAAGCCCTGGAAGCCCAAATGGCAGAATTAAAAGAGGCCAGGGAAAATTTGGTCAAGTTGAATGAAAGATATGACAAATCCAAGCAGACTGTAGCAGAAAAGGGCAGGGAAATAAAGGCCCTTAAGGATAAGATAAAAGAGCTGGAGAAGGAGCTCACACTTGATAAAGTGACAACTGAGCTCAAGACAGTCCTATGGGCCAACATTGGCCAATCCATAACTGATCAATGGCAATACATTGAGACAATTCATGAGCAAATAGAGCTCATAGGAAAAGCACACAGAGAAATCCAGAGATCAAGGGCCTCTCTAGGCAATATGCCTGAAGTTGCCAACAGGATGATCAATGTGCTTAATAATAGAACAAGTGCTCAGTTAGCAACTATGGGAATCTCCAACAGGACTGAGACTATTTTGTTGATAAAGAGGGTCCTAACACTGAGGAGCCTAGTGCAGACACTAGAGAGAAGGACCCAGGATATGCAGACCGAGGTCAATAGATTCATGGACAAATTTGTGGCATTGCAAAACAGAGGTCTCCCTGGATTACTGAACAGTGCAGGAAGGCTACTTACACATGAGCAGTATGCCAAGAGGGTCAACACATTCACCACAAATCAGATCACTGAAAGGCCCAGCACCTCAGAGGAAACAGGGCCAGCTACAGGACAAAGTCTCTACAATAGGGTAGAGAATTTATTCTTTATAATGAATGAAATTAAACATCTGTTTGAAGTGCCTCCAAACTTCTACAAATACACAGAGGCAGATGAGACTTTGGATGCAATTCTTAGACATCAATTTCCCACACAAGAATACTGGACCAAAATGATACAGCTGATATTGTAAGCCAGAGCCTGTAAATCAAGTTTTTTGTTCAAATTCATAAGTGGTCATGCACAGGAAAACTTAGTAAAATCAGCATGCAAGAAAAGGGAAGGGCTGAGCCAACTCAGCAGATCATATTCGGCCAACAAAGCAAGATTGACAACTAACAGGGCCGAGAAGCTACAACACGACAGCCATAAAGGCACATGTCCAGCATTAAAGCAGAATGTTCAGACCGACTCAGTGGCCTCCAAAGGTCAAAGTATCTCCTGACAGATATAAAGAGCATTTATTTTGTATTCAATGATGTAATAACTTTCTTATCTACTATCTTGAAAAGTTGGTGAACGTATTCATTTCTCAGATGACTCAACGCTTCAGATATTTTGTATGAGCATTTGTATATATTCCCCCTCGCATAAGTTTGCAGGGGTTGTTGTTGATTTCTCTTCAAGAGTTCTTTTGCTGTAAATTTTCAGAGTTTAATACAAAGGCCGATGGAATTTCCAAAGTCTGTGTTGTCTGAGGGGTTGTAATGCGATTGCTGTGTGCTACAGGATTCCTGCGTGTTTTCATGGCTCAATAAGTTTCCTTAAACTTTCGTTATGTTGCTTCTGTTATTTTCTCATAACTCATCCATGTTCTAGATCTCACAATTAATGGCCGAGAAAAAGACTAATTCCAGGATTTATTCATAGAATACCCTGAATTCAATCTATGCTATTATAAATGTTTCTCTCGGTTATGGTCTTAAAGGTGTAATTCTTAATTGCTGCACCTCTACACTGTATCTTTCACAGTGATTATTGTTTTAGGAATTCAAATCTGCTCCTTTACAATACATCTCTTTCTCACAACCAAGCTTAGTGGAAAATTCTTAATTGCTTTTCACTGGTTAAACACACTTCATCATTATAATATCAAGTTTGTTTCATGAGTTATTCAAAAGGCCCTGCAGTTTCAGCAATCCCAATATACCTCTCAAACGACCAGTAACCAAAGACTCCATTGCCCAATGGACTAGAATTATCTGAAGGTTTCCACCTTAGGTACAGAAGACATCCCTCAACCAAAACATAAAACCAAAACCCTGAACATCATAGCTAGTATAAAATACTATCAGAACAGAGACAAATCATAAAGAGAGAGCCCTCTCTGATTACAGTTTGGCTAGGAGCTGTAATCCAAAGATTGGTTAGTGGTTACCCCGGCCGTATTCCCTTGGGAGTCAAAGGGAACAACCTGGGTGTTAACACCTTCCTCAATCTCAAATTAAGCTTGTGATAGCTCTTTGGAAAGCCTGTCTTGTCGACTTTCCAACCCAACCATAATTTTGCAATTTGGATTTCATTTTCCCTCTCAAACGTCAAATCTTCCAAGACTGGTTGAACTGTGCCAAATGAGGCTGCCTAAAGGCAGAGTGCTGTTACAGTCAACTTTTGAATGCCTTCCTCAACTCAAAATTGAGCTCATGATATCTCAATTGAAATATACTTGTCTCTAGTTATCATTTGGATTATCAAGAAAGTCATTTTGCCAACCCAGCTAGGAGAAAACTTGATTTTCCTGAGGTCGCTCCAGAGGTGCATCAATTCTCCTGAGACAATTGTATTTTTGACATTTCTTCAAAACCATGACACCTGTGTAAAACGTGAAGGATGTTTTTCTTCCCTGGTCTGTTGTGGAAAAAATCCTCTCTCAGTTTTCCCGAATTCATCTTTGATTGCTTAGAAACATCATTTGAGGGAAACATATCCCAATGTGTGGGACTAGGGATTTGCCGAAATGAAGCGAAATGAAGGCGATAGGGAGCTTCTAAATTCTTGAGGAAATTTTGGGAAGTATGGAGGGATGTTAGGAAGTAGGGGAAAGTCGAATCTTAGAAATATAGTGAGGGGAAGGGGTCCAAAAAGGCAAAACACAGGCCCAACCATAGAAAATTGCCCGGTTGTAGCAAGAAACTAGGGTTTGTGCGAAAATGAGGAATTTGGGGAATCTCAGTGAGGGGAAGTGTTTGATAAGGTACATTATGGATAGGGAAAGGTGTATGAACATCAGGATACAATTTTTTCCGATGATTTGACCATCCAAGAGAAATTAGCTTCAAAACCCTAGGAGAGGGAAATGAACCTTGCCTTGGCACAACTGAAACATGAACAAGGTGTGAAATGACCCAATGGAACTTGACATGATGATGACAACCCTCTGAATGATGTTAGACTCAGCTGAATGGTGACATTGACTGACATCTGGACAACTTTGAAAGGAGTGAAAGCAAACCCTAGGCCTAATGCCTAGTGACCAAATTTTACTTGAAGACTCACTGAAATGATAAAATTTGACCTTGACACCTTAAAATCACTTGTGTAAGAGCATATTTGATCACTGGAGGAAGGATGCAAAGACTGACACTAACATTGGCTCCAATGGGGGATGGTAGCTCCTTGGAGGTGCCAAGAACTACAGATCTTTGGGGTGAGCAGACAGTGCCTTTGTCCATTGGGCTATGGAGTCCATTATTCCAACATGACTCAATTTATTTACATGAAACTTGACTCAAACTGACTCAATGCAAATGACATGACTAAAAAACTTGACTGAACTTAAAACTTAAAGCTTGGTGGTAGTACATGACCACCTTTATTTCTTACAAGACTACATATCATCAAACTATATCAAACTGCCAATGTAACCAATCAAGAAGATGGCTTCTGGACTGATTCTTCCGATCAGATCTTCTGGTCAACAATTGATATTGGTAACTGGGCCTCCCAAAACATAATTGGCCATGATCTCCTTCATCACTGAATACTGCAATTATGACCTTCACTGCTGACTGTAACAAATTTTCCATTGGATCATGAAAAACATGAAGATTTACCTCATGTTGAAGAAACAAGATGTCTTTTTCTTTTGATTTTGATCTTCCTTCATAATGTTCCTGGTCCTCAAAAAATTCTGAACAAGCAGATGAGTGGATTTCCTCTTCAAAGAACACTTCAAAACATGAAACATATGAGGAAGAATCTGAAATGGAATCCATAATGGTCTGGTCGGTTATAGTCTGAATATATTTCTGATCATCTTGACATGATATGATAGCCAAATTCTCATTACATTCATCACATTCATCAATCATGAGAAAAGCAACTTCGGATGATTCTTGAAACCCAACACTAACATTTTTATCATCTACCATAAATTCATCCAGAGAAAGCTTTTCACTTACTTGAACAAAGTTCTCATCTTGTTGTCCATGAGCTGACTGGATTACCTCTCCATGAAGGCTTTGTTCTGATGACATGAGAACATTTGGACCCAAAACTTTGTTCTCTTCTATGGACCAATCTGAAACGACACCTTTTCTTTCATCACTTTCAGCCATATGGAACTCTCCAACCTGATGATCTATTTCATGTAATTCATGTTGACTGTCAAGATGCAAAATCCCTTCATTTTCCACCGTACCCAAATCTTGATCATGCTGCAAATTTTCATGATCATCTTTACACTGCTGAAAAGGAATTTCATACAGGGCTTCCATGATTTCATCATCCATAAAATTATCATCCTCATAATATTTTTCAAGGCTCTCAATAAAACCATAAGCATGCTTGCAACAATCATGAACTAGATTCAATGATGGATAAGAGTCTTTATATCTTTCAATGAACAGGGCATGAAAATCCTTTAGACAGTAAATACAAGCAACGGGCAAATTTTCATACCAAGATTGGGCTTCACCTTCTAGAGTGGCCATGAATATCTTCATTAAGAAATCTTCAGGAAATTCAACCTTCAACTTGCGAATATGCATGTGAAATCGAACTAGATGTAAAGTAGCATCCTTCTTACCATCATCTTTAAATGTAGGCAAATTCTTTGAAAATCTACTTTCGGAATCTTATTTGGAAAGCCTGGAAAGTGATCTCGGCTCATGGGAGTGTATCTTCTTGCAATCTGATCCATCGCGAATGGAGTCGCCAGGTGAATGATTTCAGCCATCTTCTTATGTTTGATCGTTGTTCACCATCAACATCAGATCTGAACTTGAGATATGTCCTGGGACAAGACAATCTACAAGCAAACAATTTTGTAATCAAGTCCCCAGCGGAGTCGCCATTATGTTAGCGCTTGAATCTGCCTTAGGCTGAAGGAAGGTGAGGTTCAAGGCAACATCAAACCAAGCTCAGCCTCGTAGCTAGCCCTACGAGGACAGGAGAGGGCTCTCTCCAAGTCACACTCAATGAATAAGTGAATGAAATGGCCTGAGATGACTTACAATGAACTATTTGTCTTAGGCTAGTAAGTGAAAATGAATATAAAGAGTGATTTTTATGAATGACTTTGTTTCTGGGATGTTATGGGACCTCTGGACCTCAATGAACAGAGAACTTAACATAAAGGCATAGATTGTTTCGTGAGGCAAGGTAGGCGGAAAGCATAGCAATTTAGTTTTAAAATATGGCGGAATGGAGAGATTGATTAAGAAGGTGAAAAGGGCATAGGATATGAATCCTTTTCAACAGAAGAATGAACACTGTACATGAAGTTTTCCTCTAGGTAGAGCAATAAAATTGAATTCTACCTAATCTCATTCGAAAAACTTCACTAGAAATGAATATGAAATGAACTATGAAACATAACAAGATACATATGAAACATAAGAGACACACTTGCTACACTCACAACCACATGGATCTCATGAAATAGAGCTACTGCCTCTCATTAATTCTCTGTAAAAATATACAATGTAAAGTTTCTTTCCCACAGTACCCCAGAAAGTTACAAGCCAACCAACCCAAAAATTGGTTTGCAAATGGTTTGCATACAATATATAGAATGTGCCATGAAGAGATAGAATGCCCAAGGGTCAAAAAATGAAGGTGGAGAACCAAGAATCATCTATAGGTGCAGCTCCACAAACATGACAAATGGCTTGGGTGACCCTTTGCCTTCCTTTGCCACTTGTATAACTGACCATATGGAGTGAAAATATTTATAAAACCGTCGCTCTCCTCCTCCTGTGCGTCGTGCTCTTTTCCAGGTGACTGTTGGAGGCCTTCCTGATGTCCAAATTGAGTGTAGGATAGCTTGTTGGAAAGGTATTTGAGTCTAATTTCCAACCCCACTAGAATTTTTTGATTTGGAGTTCATTTGCTCTGTCAAAAATCAAATCTCCTAAGACTGGTTGAACTATGTCAACTGAGGCTGCCTCAAGGAAGAGTGCTGTTGCGGTCAACTTTTGAATGCCTTCCTCAATCTAAAATTAAGCTTGTGATAGCTCTTTGGAAAGCCTGTCCTGTCTACTTTCCAACCCAACCAGAATTTTGCAATTTGGATTTCATTTTCCCTATCAAACATCAAATCTCCCAAGACTGGTCGAACTGTGCCAAATGAGGCTGCCTAAAGGCAGAGTGCTGTTACAGTCAACTTTCGAATGCCTTCCTAAACTCCAAATTGAGCCCATGATAGCTCAATGGAAAGATACTTGTCTCTAGTTATCATTTGGTTTATCAAGCAAGTCATTTGGCCAACTCAGCTAGGAGGAAACGTTATTTTCCCGAGGTTGCTCGAGAGGTGCATCAATTCTCCTGAGACAATTATATTTTTGAAATTTCTTCAAAACCATGACACCTGTGTAAAAAGTGAAGGATTTTTTTATTACTTGGTCTATTATGGACAAAAACCTCTCTCAGGTTTCTATAATTCATCTTTGATTGCTCAGAAACATCATTTGAGTGAAACATATCCCAATGTGTGGGACTAAGGATTTGCCGAAATGAAGCGAAATGAAGGGGATAAGGAGCTTCTAAATTCTTGAGGAAATTTTGGGAAGTATGGAGGGATGTTAGGAAGTAGGGGAAAGTGGAATCTCAGAAATTTAGTGAGGGGAAGGGGTTCGAAAAGGCAAAACACGAGCCCAACCATAGAAAATTGCCCGGTTGTAGCAAGAAACTAGGGTTTGTGCGAAAATGAGGAATTTGGGGAATCTCAGTGAGGGGAAGTGTTTGATAAGATACATTATGGATAGGGAAAGGTGTATGAACATCGGGATACAATTTTTCTGATGATTTGACCATCCAAGAGAAATTAGCTTCAAAACCCTAGGAGAGGGAAATGAACCTTGTCTTGGCACTACTGAAACATGAACAAGGTGTGAAATGACCCAATGGAACTTGACATGATGATGACAACCCTCTGAATGATGTTAGAATCAGCTAAATGGTGACATTGACTGACATCTGGACAAATTTGAAAGGAGTGAAAGCAAACCATAGGCGTAATGCCTAGTGACCAAATTTTACTTGAAGACTCACTGAAATGATAAAATTTGACCTTGACACCTTAAAATCACTTGTGTAAGAGCATATTTGATCACTGGAGGAAGGCTGCAAAGATTGAAACTAACACTGAGTGGAGTCTCTGAAGGGCTTTGGTGCTTGTGCTCATGTCCTTCTTGCATTTTCTATTGAAATTTTCAACACAATATTTCAGCATCCGATTGTCGAAATATTCGCGACCCAAATGTGTGTCCCCTCTAATAGCCTTCACCTCAAATTTACTCCCTCCACAGAAACAATGGAAACATCAAAGGTACTTCCATCAAGGTCGAAAATAAGATGATATTTTTTGCATTGGAGGAATAAACCTCACTATGAAACCCATAAGCTATAGCTACAACTGTGGGTTCATTAATAATTTTCATGGTGTTAAGACCAGCAATGGTAGTGGCGTATCTAGTAGCTTTCCTCTCAGAATTGCTAAAATATGTCGGCACTGTGATCATGAAATTGTTGAGATCAGAGTTTAGGTATGCTTCAGCTGTCATTTTCATTTTTACTAATACCATCGAAGAGATCTCCTCGGCTGCAAACATCTTCCTCTCGCCCTTGTATTCAACTTAGATAACAGTATTTCCATTGTCTCCGACAACAATAGTGAAGGGCCATAGTTGAACGTCACTCTCCATAGAGGAATCTATGAACCGCCTTCCAATAAGTCTCTTGGCATCGAAGACAGGGTTGTGGGGATTATTTGCAAGGACCCGCTTGACAATTTCTGGGTTTAGCCACACAGGATGGAACTGTCCTCAACCAAACTTGTCGACCTCCTAGTCATATAAGAGAACTAGATCTCCTTTCGAGAAGACCCTAGGCTTGACACTTTTTTCATATTGCACTTTGATGCGTATTTTATGGGCTTCATTCGCTAACACAACATCATGTTGGGTTTCATCCAAATGAGTTAGATGTAAACTATGCTCCTCCTCTATGGGAGTAGCAAGAAGAAGTTCGCTGGCTAGTTTCAGCTATGGAATTTCACATTCAATGGGGAGGATTACTTCCAGACCATACACCAACTCGAAGGGTGTGAATCCGGTAGCAGTCTCGACTAATGTTCAATATGCCCAAAAGGCAGCAACGAGAAGCAAGTGCCAGTACGATTTGTTGAAACCTATCATACATTGAAACATAGTCATAAGAACTTTGTTAATCGCCTCAACTTGTTTTTTAGCTTGAGGATAATAGGGAGTAGAATTTTCATGTGAAAGTCCCAATTTGGTGTTGAGTTGTGTTATATTCTTTCCATGACTAGCTTGCCTAGTTAATCGGGGGGTTAGAGGGGGGGTCGGAGCCCCCCCACTTTGTTGCGTAACAGTGGGGTCACATGGGGTTTGAGGGGGTCAGTTAGCCCCCCTCTACGGGGTCTAGGGCAATGCCTTGGGGAAATTTTTTTGGACCCTATATTAGGTGGGAGAACCTACCTATGGTTATGAGCATGGTTTTCGCACATGGTTTTGGGCGTGATGGTTTTCAGTCCATGGTATTGAATGTTTTGGCATGTATATATATGTATTGTAACATTGAAAGGAACATAATGAAAAATCAAGCTGGTAGTCATGGTTTTGGGATCCAGGGGAAAATCTCTGTGTATATGTGTTTTATATGTTATGCTCTCGCATTGTTTATTTTGTGTTTTAGAATTTGTATGCAGGTAATTTCTCTACAGGGTTAAAACCTACATTTGGTATCAGAGCTGTTTTGCTTCAAGGGGACGACTTTGTTGTTGAGGGGTTTCGCTTGGGCCTGTGGTAGACCCTGTTCAGTGAGAGATATTTGGGATCAATTCTGGTGGTGAAAGAAGATGGCGAGCATTGGAAAGATAGAGATCGAGAAATTTAATGGCCAGATTTTTGAGTTGTGGAAACTTAAGATGGAGGATTTGTTGGTGGATAAAGATTAGTGGATCACAGTAGATCCAGGTACTAAACCAACGGGAGTGCCCGATGAAGAATGGAAGAAGTTGGATCGAAAGGCAAAGAGCACAATACGATTGTGTGTCTCAAATCTAGTATTGTTGAATGTATCAGGGGAAGCTATGGCGAAGGCTTTGTGGGACAAGTTAGGGACTTTATACCAATCTAAGTCTCTGGTGAATAAATTGTTCCTATGGAAAAAGTTGTATAACCTGAAGATGAAAGATGGAGACTCGGTGACAGAGCATCTGAATGCATTTAATACTGTGGTAAGTTAGTTATTATTTGTTGATATTAAAATTTCAGATGAAGATAAGTGCATTAGTTTTTTGTGTTCTCTACTAGATTTGCGGGATATCTTTGTTATTGAAATAGGTACTAATGCAACTGCCTTGCAGTTTGATGAAATAGTCTCATCCTTACTGACAGAGGAGATGAGGCGGAAAAATATGGAGAGCCAGAATGGCGATGCCTTGTCTGTACGAGGACGGTCCCAGAACATAAACAAAAATAAGTCATCAAGTGGGAGATCTAAATCTAGAGGGAAATCTAAATCTCCAAGAAAACCTATAAAGGTGTGCTGGAAATGCGGAAAGGAAGGGCACTACAAAAGGGACTATAAATCTAAAGCCCTTGAAAAGGGAAAGGAATATGATGATGCTCCTTTTGCAGAGGTGAAAACCACCTCAGATGAAGGTGGGGATGTGTACTTGGCTTCTTCATGTACACATGTAGATCATGAGGCATGTTTGATTGACTTAGGTTCATCCTTTCACTTCACTCCCCATAGAGAGTGGTTCTGCGAGTATGAGAAATATGATGGTGGTGATGTCTTCTTGGGGGATGACAGGAAGGCTAAAATCATTGGCCACGGAAAAGTTAAGTTGAATTTGCAAGGTGGAAGGATTAGAACACTTTTGGGTGTTCTGCATATTCCTACATTGGCCAGAAATCTAATTTTTGTAAGCAAGTTGGATGATGCAGGTGTAAAATCAGTGTTCGAGAAAGATACCTGCAAGATGGTTCAGGGAGAACTGGTATTGATGCAGGGAGTTCGGACTAGAACTCTGTACAAGCTGCAAGGTAGCACTATTCTTGATGGGTAAAATAGTTCTATGGTTCCTGAAAGTGGAGCAGAAAAATCTAGTGGTCTTTGGAGAAAAGACCGTGATATGGCATCAAAGGCTTGGACATATTGGAGAGAATTGGAGAGAAGGGCCCTCAGATTCTTCATGGTAAAGGTATGGTAGAAGGTGTGAATAATAGCTATTTGGATTTTGATTTCTGTGAAAATTGTGTATATGGGAAGCAAAATCGGGTGAGTTTTCCCTCTGGACGTAAGAGGGTGAAATAGATATTAGAGATTGTGCACAGTGATGTGTTTGGAACTATGAAGGTAACATCACTTGGTAAGTTTGTGCACTATGTATCATTTACAGATGACTTCTCAAGGAATACATGGATATATTTCCTTAAGAATAAATCTGAAGTCTTTGACAGGTTTAAAGATTTTAAGGCTCTAGTGGAAAACTAGATAGAGAAGAAGATAAAGGTGTTGAGGACAGATAATGGTGGAGAGTTTTGCAAGACGGAATTTGAAGAATTCTGTAAGAAGTGTGGTATAGCATGGTAGAGGACTACTCCATAAACACCTGAGAAAAATGGAGTTGTAGAAAGAATGAAAAAGACGTTGATGGAAAGGGAAAGAAGCATGCTCAGTGATGTCGAGTTAGGACAGGAATTCTGGGCAGAGGTAGTGGAGATTGAATTTTACCTGGTCAATAGATCACCTTCATCAATGTTGGAGGATAAGACTCCATAAGAGGTATGTACTAGTAAGAAACCATCTCTTTCACATATGAGGGTATTTGGATGTGATGCATATGTACATGTTCCAAAGGAGAAAAGAATAAAGTTGGATAATAAATCTGAAAAGTGCATCTTTATTGGGTATAAGGATGGTTTAAAGGGTTATAAACTTTGGAACCCAATAACAAGGAAGGTCGTGTACAACCAAGATGTGCTGTTTAGAGAGGTGAAAGATGTTATTAAACATGAAGTCCAACCAAAGGAACCTGAGAAGATAGAGTTTGAGCTTAAGGAGGAAAAATCAGACTCTATAGCAGAAGAGGAATCTGAAGATGAAGAGCCACAAACTCCAGTTGTGAGAAGATCAGTTCAAGAAAGAAGGAAGCCATAAAGGTATAGTCCATATTATTTCTATTCAAATTTTGCTTTATCTTTTAGTGATGATGATCACATAACTGTGAAGGAAGTAGTAGATTCATAGGATGGCAAACTCTAAAAAGAGGCCACGGTTGATGAAATGGCATCTTTGCACAAAAATGAGGCTTGGGATCTAGTGGAGTTGTCGGCTAGAAGGAAACCCATTAGCAACAAATGGGTGTTTAAGAAGAAGAAAAATTCAAAAGGAAAGGTGAAGAAATACAAAGCTCAATTGGTAGAAAAAGGTTATTCCCAAGTGCCGGGAATTGATTTTGGTGATATTTTTTCTCGTTGCCAAGGTAACTTCTATATATTACTTTTATCTGTTGTTGCTGCTTTTGATTTTGAGGTAGAACAAATGGATGTGAAGACAACATTTCTTGACGTGGGATCTGGAAGAAGAGATTTACATGAAGCAACCTGAAGGCTTTGCAGTGAAGGGTAAGAAAGAACTGGTAGGTAAGTTAAAAAAGTATTTGTATGGGTTAAAACAGTCACCAAGGATGTGGTATCAGAAATTTGATACATTTATATAGGTACTTGGCTTCACCAGAAGTAAAGAAGATCACAGTGTGTATTTTAAATTATTTGGTGACCATCTTATTTATCTGGTCTTGTATGTGGATGATATGTTTCTGGTTGGAAATGACAAAAAAATTATCCAAGATTTGAAGTCCCAATGGTCCTCCAAATTCAATATGAAAGATATTGGTGCTGCAAACTATCTTTTCGGCATGAAAATTAAAAGATATTGGGCAAAGAGGAAGCTCTGGTTAAACCAGAGGAAGTATGTCGAGATAATACTACAGAGGTTTAATATACAGGATAGTAAACCAGTGAAGGTTCCTATTCCTATAGGTGTAAAGTTATTTGCTGAACATTGTCCCAAGACACAAGAAGAGGAAGATGACATGTCTCTTGTTCCATATGCAAGTGCAGTCAGTAGCCTGATGTATGCGATGGTTTGTACTAAACCAGACATTGCACATGTAGTGGGAGTATTGAGTCGGTTTATGTCAAAACTAAGGAAGGAGCATTTGACAATAGTGAAGCAGGTCTTCAGGTATTTGCGTGGCACTAGTGATTATGTCTTGTGTTACCAAGGAAGATCGGGATTGGACAGAGTTTTGGATATTCGTGGCTTTGTTGATGTAGACTGGGCTGGAGATCTGGATTAGAGAATATCTACAAATGGGTATGTGTTTAACCTATTTGGAGGCACAATCATTTGGATGAGTAAGAAATAATATGTAGTGGCACTATCAACTAGAGAGGCAGGATACATGACAGCAACTCATGTAAGCAAGGAAGCAGTTTGGTTGCAGAGATTGTGTTCAAGTATGGGGTCAGTACAGGGAGCTATAAGGATAGACTGTGACAGCCAAAGTGAAATTTTATTGGCCAATAACCCTTCTTATCATTCAAATAAAAAGAAAATTGATGTTCAATATCACTTTTTGAGGGATATGATAGAAGACAAAAAGGTGTTACTGGTAGAGGTGGACACTTTGAAGAATACTACAGATACATTGAAAAAAATTGTGAGCTCTGAGAAATTCTATTTGTGTAGAGAAGCAATGGGCATTGCAAGGCTAGATAAATGACTAAGCTCTCCTGTGGCCCCCTATGGAAAGAAAACACCAAGTGGGATAATGTTGGGTTGTGTTATATTCTTTCCACGACTAGCCTCCCTAGTTAATCAGGGGATTAGAGGGGGGGCGGAGCCCCCCCTTCATTGCGTCAATTGTGCAATGGGGGGGTCACAGTGGCGGAGGTAGCCCCCCCTGTATAGGGGGTTTGAGGGGGGCAGTTATCACCCCTCTATGGGGTTTAGGGCAGTGCCTCGGGGAAATTCTTTTTGGACCCTATATTAGGTGGGCAGGCCTACCTATGGTTTTGTGTATGGTTTTTGCACATGGCTTTGGGTGCGATGGTTTTCAGTCAATGGTATTGAATGCTTCAGCATGTATATATGTGTATTGTAATATTGAAAGGAACATAATGAAAAATCAAGTTGGTAGTCCTAGTTTTGGGATCCAGGGGAAAATCACTGTGTATATGTGTTTTTTGTGTTATGCTCTCACATTGTTTATTTTTTGTGTTTTAGAATTTGTATGTAGATAACTTCTATATGGGGTTAAAACCTACAATTAGCAGCTAATTTGGTCATCATATGATTCTGAAAGTGCTTCCTATGATCTATTACTATTACTTGTGGAACACCAAACCTAGTAATCATGTGGTTGAAAAAAAAGTAAGTAGCCGATTCGCCAGTGTTATTGAATGTAGGCATCGCTTCGGCCCCCTTGGTGAAGTAGTCAACATCAAAAATAATATAGCCATGCCCCCAGACAAATGAGGTTTACATGTCATAAAGTCGACACCCCATTTAGTAAAGGGACCAAAAGAAAAAACAAGATGCAATGGAGGAGGTGGAGCGTGGTTTTTCCTAATAGATCTGGCACGCATGACATTTTTGGACTGCAAGTTTACAGTTGCTGAAAATGGTGTACCAAAAGTAATCAGTGCGTAAGGTCTTTTACAGAGTGGTGTAACTAGATAAGTGTATGTCGCATGCCCCTTAGTGGCATTCATTCAAGACTTTATAGGCCTCCTCGAGAGTGATGCACCTCTATAAAATCATATTGATACCACGACAGTAAAGAGTGTTGCCGATAATCACATAATTTCAGGATTAGTACCGATATGTCGCTCCTTTGAGTGAGAATTATTAGGTTAGAAAGTTTGGGTTTGGAGATAGATAAAAAAATATCCATACCATGGGTCAGATGACAAGATCAGAAATAATGAATCATCTGGGATGGAATCTTCAGATGTAGATTGAACATCAAGGGAAGGGAGATGACACATTAGCTTGACAAAAACTAAGGATTTCTTTGACTTGGATTAGATGAATTCCAGGTTGAACTCTTGGAGAATAATGATCCACTTAAAATATTTCCACCCCAAAAATTGACGTGACAATATCTATGTCGTAGGGTTGCAATCTGAAATGACTGTAGTCTTGTGAAGAAAGATGTAATGGAAAAATTGTTGGACGACTTGAACGGTCGCCAAAGCTAACATTTCTACATGAGTATATTGGATCTCGGTATTGTTGAGGTTTTGAATTAGATAATAAATGGGGTGTTTAGTCCCCATATCATCTTCTAGGACCAACACCATAGCTACAGTAGAGACGGTGGTAGCTAGGTACAGGAAATAGTCACGCTGATAGTCAGGGGGATATAAGAGAGATGCCCAAACCAATACATGTTTCAAGGCATCAAATGTTTTCTGTGCATCATCATCCCAATGGATGGGAATCCCTTTTTTTTAGTAAGCGAGTAAATCCTTTGGTTAGTTCATCATAGTTAGGGATGAACCTCTTTAGGAAGTTAGCTTCCCTTGGAGTCTTTGTAATTGAATGAGGGAGGAAGGTGCAAGAAAGTCAACAATTTCCTGGACCTTTAAAGGATCAATACGAATTCCTTGTTTCCAAATGAAGAAACCAAGGAGTTGAATAGAACCAAAAAAGAACACATATTTGTGCAGATTAAGTCGAATGTTATAATGTCTACAACAGAGAAAAATGGCCCATAAATGCATGGGGTGATCAACTTGATGCTTGGAGTGAGCAAGGAGATAATCCATCACACATTGAAACATGGCCCCTACAACCAAAAGGGAGATTTCTATAAGAAAAAGTACCCTAGGGACAAATAAATGTGGTTTTAGGTTGGTTCGTCGAGAGAATGATAATTTTATTATAGCCCGAGAAACCATCCATAAATGAATAAATCTCATAGCCAACGCAATAATCAATAATCTGGTCAATAAACAGGGTCAGGTAGTTGTCTTTCAGACAAGCTCGATTTACGTCTCGATAATTGACACATACTCGGATCGTGCCCTGTTTCTTCATGATAGGGACAACGTTAAATACCCAATCAGCTGAAGGAACGAGGTATATGAAACCAGATCAAAGAAGCTTTTTGATTTCAAATTTTATCCCAATAGACTTCTTGGGATGGACTGAACGGAGGTGCTACCAGACGGGTTTGGAATCAGGATACATCTTGATTTTGTGCACTACTATATGTGGGTCGATACCTAACATTTCTTCATATGTCCAGGAAAATACATCTCTAAACTCATGAAAAAGGGCTTGATAAATCTCAATTTGAGATGAAGAACATGATTCTCTCATGTTTAAATTTTTGTCTATCCTTGGTTTAATCGAAATATCAAGAGGAATGGCTTCTTGTATATTCAAAATGTTCTTTTCGGAGTTGATCTCATGAATGGAGATGAAATTCATAAAGGGTTCGAAAAAATTAGGTAGGTACACACCACTGAAGTTATGTTCAATGGTATTTCAGAAGGAGGAATGATGATGATGTTCGTTCTACGATGCATCATCTGACATCATGATTTCCATGATGCTTTCGTTAGTAGAGAATGTAAGCGAAAAAGGATCAGAGGGTGTGCCATAATCCATTGATCAATCTACCCAATTGATCAAAGAAAAATTATGGGCTGCACAAGCCAAGTAGATGGCTTCGTAATCTTGCTCAATGGGGCTAAGTGACATTCGATTGCCAAAAATTTTGATGTCATTTTCATCAGGTAAAATCCATGGATCGACCAAGATCGTAGAGGATGATATCATGTTGATATAAGAAATCAAAGGGGAGGAGCTGGGAAGGAGAGGGGGAGGGAGCGAAAAGGTTCCCATAAGCAATGAATCCTTCAGTAAACCAACTGCAACATGATGATAGGAATGTAGGGCTTTCCCTACAAGAGGGACACCTCCATTAACATTGGAATCAGAGGCGAAAAAGGTGTGCTGATCTATGGCCATTATACCACATTTATGAGGAAAGGAAATCATTCATAATTAAGTTGAAGCAGCGAAATCCATAGCATAAACCCATGTACTTACGAGTACAAGATTACAATCTAGAGGTCCACTGATAACTTCTACTTCAACAGAGACGACTTTGCCTCCTAGTTCCACTTGGAGGGAATTTAGAATCCCAAAAGGTTTGTATGTCCTTCCATCAAAGGCTTTTATTGTGTTTGTCGATTGAATTAGTTGAGGTGAACGAATCACCTTCTAGCAAGCGTATTAGAGGAAAATTCAGCCTAAAAGTGGCCTCCTAAGGAAAAATCAAAAAATTAATAAAAAATGCCATGTAGACAAATTTTAAATATTACCTTACTTTTATCTACATTCCATAATATTTATTAGCACCAGATTTAATACAATTTCTTAATATTTTATTTGTAATTTTTTACTTTTATCGAAATCCCTCAATATATGAACTTTTATTAAAATAACCATCTATATATATATATATATATATATATATATATATATATATATATATATATATATATATATATTATATTTAAATTTAACTATCTATATTTATATTTTATATTTAATTGTCTATATATTTTTTATATTTAACTATTTTTTTGGTGTTTTTTTAACAACATTGTCTACTAAAACTACAGTTTAACCTGGAATATATTTTTGGCCAAAATTTGGTAATTTTTCATTTCTAGAATATGTTTTTTAACTATTTAACTGTTTTATATTTAACTATTTTTAAACTATTTAACTATTTTATATCTAATTATATTTAACTATATATTTTATATTATGAAAAGTAAGAAAACTTCACATCATCAGAGTTTTGTGGGAATCCAATAATTTTACCTATTTGGAATACATTTTTTAACTATTTAACTATTTTATATTTAACTATAACTATATTTTATTTTTAACTATTTAACTATTTTGTATTTTATAATTAACTACTTTTTAACTATTTAAGTGCATATATATATTTTATATTTGACTCCTTTTTTGTGTGTTTTTTTTGGGGATGGCTATCAATGTCAAATGGGGCCACATTTTTAATTTATATTTTTTCAATAGTATTGGGATTTACATTGCATTGATAAATTTTCAATATTCTCATTCATATGGGTAAGGTAGTTAAATAACATCAATAAAATGTTTCACGAATACCTGAATTAATAATAAATATTTCACCGATACCCAAATTAATAATAAAATATTTCAAAGATACCCAAATTAAACAATTTAAAATTATTTAGGACATGTACCTATTTTTAAATTTAAAGGATTTTGATTGGTTTACATATTATGAAATGGAAATTATGTGAAAATTTCATGGGTGCTTTTAGGCTAAAATTTCCTCTAATCACAAAGACATGATGTAGGTTGAGGCTACCTCATCCACAATAGAACTATGAATGTTCTTACCATGCACAACGACCTGAAACATAAAAGCTAACTGTGCCAAAAGTTGAGGGGTATAGTTTTCATGAGAGAAAACCACTAGGTTGGAATTCGACATTTCCACACATCCAATATCTAACAACAAGGCCTTGTTTTGGGTGGGGCAGTTTTGAAACACCTCAAGAGTCAACATAGCCAAAGGAGACTGAGCCAAGTCTTCAACTATGTTGTAATTTTGAGCGGCTCTCGAATGAGGGTTGAAAGTAGACTTATGGATAACACCCTTTGGAGGCTTGATAGTCAATTCCGTAGGAACCATAGGTGGAACAGGATTAGGTGAAGGTGGTGCCGAATTGGAAGGTTGATCGATAGCCTAACTGTTCGGTGGATTCACATTACCATAGTCCTTATTCCAAATGGCCACCATGACATCAAATTTTAGATTTGAGGAGGAAAACATCAAAACTGTGTTAGAGGAAGAGGCATCCCGGGCAACCATATGAGTCTCCTTATTTGGAAATGGGTCGGTCAACATGGCGGGAGAAGTGGATGATTTAAGAAACTGATTCTCTTCAACGCAGTGCAGTCAATCATGTGTAAAGTGATCCTCGTTAAAAATCAGGAATGGTTATCGAGGCTTACTTTTCTCATAAGAAGAAGATTATATATATATATATATATATATATATATATATATATATATATATATATATATATATATATATATATATATATTTATTTATTTATTTATTTATTTATATTTATTTATTTTTATCCTGTGGTGACGAATCCTTTTTTTTCTTAGCTTTACCTTTATTCTTGCTTCTAGGTTGCTGTTGAGATTTGACTTTATCATATGACACGACATTTATCTCAGAAGTAGAAGATGTATGGGGATGGGATGGAGGGTTTTGTGGAGGAGTGGTAAGATCAGTACTAGATGGTTTACACACCATATGTGAACTAGCATAACCTATAATTCCATTGGTAGCATGAGATTCTTGATCAGGTGAAAGAGGAACAATATTCAAGGGTCTCAGAGCATTTGGTATTTTATTCAAGAGCATGACCGATTGGATATAAAATAGATCTAAATACTGAGAACGAGAAATAACTTTATCTTTGGTAAAAACACCACCTTTGGCCACATCTTCTATTATGGGAGCTAACATCGATTTTATAAACCATTATGCTAACAACTGATTTGGAATATAAGTCTTGACCAACCGGCAATGATACCTACACTCATGAATGTGATCCAAAATGTGAGTAGATTCGGATTGTTTTAAGTTAGTCAATGGTTTCATTCCAGTTTCGTATCTGATGGGTAAATGGAAATGTGTGAGGAAGGCAGTGGCTAAAGCACTAAATTTGTGAGACAACGCTCTAGTAACTCAATATACGATTTAGTTGCAGTACTTTTAAGCGTTTGTTGGAAAATATGGAGTCGAATGGAATCATCATTAAGTGAATTGGATGAACACCATAGATAATACGTCATAACATGTGTCGATCGGTCTTTTCCAGGATTCCCATTGAATTTTTGGATACCAAACAACAACTTAGTGGGAATAATTAGCCACCATGGCGAATGAGCAATGGGGTCATTAGTAAGTCGAGTAAAATCTGGTAATTCAAGAGTAGCCACAAAAGGAAACTTTCGATTAAATTCCAGAGGCGGATGATCGAGATATGAAGGGATATCCTTGGAAATAGGCACTTTCATTCTTAGATAAAGAGGGTTTTGATAATAAGGAACTTGGTTACCAGAATATGGAGGGTTTTGATAACCAGCATACAAGTGTGTTTGTTTCCTAGCCCCAGGATGGCAATAAAGCTATTAGAATGGTTGGGTTTGGATTTGTTTGCCTTGAAAATGCACTTGATGTGATCCATACTATTTCCCGATAGAGGTTTGCATTGCACCATGGTATGGGTTCAATTAATACATCACCAAATTTTGAATAATTTTACTTACCGAAACTTGAGGAGTACCTTTTGCAAGCGATTGAGAAGGTGAGGGACCTTTTGTAGGTTGATGAATCAAGATATGGGGAGAACTAGATACTGTTGGAATGGGATGCAAAGGTTGTCTCACATGGATTTGAGCTTGTTGAGGTGCTAATGGATAGGAAATAATTTGTGATGAAGACAATACGGTTTGAGGATTTAGCAATAGATCCTAAAAAGAACCAGGTTGAACGGGTAAAGTAAGTTGCTAAACACTGGAAAGCATTCCAGGATAAGGAGGACTATAACTAGGAAGATTACCATATTGAGGTATACCAACAACAGGTTTCCCCCCTGCCATGGGAGGAGGGGATGATGGAGGAAATTGTGATCCATATGGAGGGTACCCAACATAAGGAGGGTTGGGTTGTTCAGGGTAGCTTTGCCCATTGATATAAGGGCCATCATGCTGCTCTATTGTAGATGTAGATGAAGGAAGAGGAGCACGTTGTGTGGCATTCATAAGAGAAGTACCAGACATCATTCCTAAATTGGATGACACGGGAGAGGTCCAAGGACTAGAAGCCACACTAGAAAAGGTACTAGATAATGACTGATAGCTAGGTGGGACGGATGGGCCAACATATAAATAGGCTTTTGGTGATGTTACAAACATATATGAGGATGTGATGCTTGATGTCTCAACCATAGTGGTGGACACGGATTGGGAGTTTGAATCATTTCCAATCATGGTTAACAATCCCAACAAAGATTTTCACGAGAGATCTACGGGTGGGCCCAAAGACTTAGGTAATGGAGATAGTGTCTAAGGTTGAGGAGATGAAAGAGGATTGTTTTCATAAAAATAATGTCTTTACCAATGAACGGGAGTAGAGGAAGGAGACTCTTCTTGAGGTTTCTCTTCAATACTTAGAAGCCTGTGTGGAAGAGGTTCACCATCAGGCCCAAGATATATTGGTTTTGTCGGACACAAAGGAAGAGAGGAGGAAGGTCCCAAAGAAGTGGGTGAAGATGGATGAGGCTCCTCATGTCCAATAAACTCAAGAAACAAATTTTTTGACTTAGAGAGATCATATTTAATGACCTCATTTAACAAAACCTCAGGGACTTCTCTTTGAATTGTGTCAATGTCACCAACAGGAATATATGTAGTCTCGGGTTCAGAACTCAAAGTGATAGATGATTATGGTTGATAAACATTGGGAGGAGGGCCATAAGTAGTTCTCAATGTTATTGTTTCGGTAGTTTTCATTTGCCTATGTCTTGGATGATGCTTAGAAGTAGCCTCTGGAGGAAGAGGAGTCTTATTTTGCATTCTATGTGAATGATGGGAGGGGGGATTTTTTTCTTCCATGTTGGGAAATAATTTTTATTAACACAAAAATAAATAAATCGAAAAGAGGGTAATGTAGGCATAAATGATTACCACGCAACCATGAACCGCAATATACACTTTGGCGAAGAAAGGAATTAATGTACGACAACCAATCTCCCTGAATGTTGTGTTCGTTGTATCATGGTATACAACGTGGCTGACTCGATTACCTATGGATGGAAAACAACCTATTGGGGACTCCAAAAATATACATGAGGGTACGTGGGAGTGCAGTCGATAGTAGTGTTGCCTAATGTGTAACTGTTCGATGAGAGCATTCCCATATACTTTACGTGCATGGAGTGCTACAAATATAACCGAAGGTACGTCGAGTATGATCATATACACACATACGTGGAACATGATTTCACCTGTGGGATTCAACTCTGAAAAACAACAACAACTCCTACGTTTAATGACAATGTAACTTGTCTCTATCCTAGACCTCTAAATGTTTGTGTTAATGGTACAAATGCTCCTTAGGTTGATTCAATAAATTTTACTATTTATCATTGATTATGTTTTAGTTTTGGGGCTCACCATGAATGTCACTTTAATATCCTAAAATGCAATTCTAGCATGAGAAAATAGAAATCCTCTCTTTTAATGAAAATCTAGATAAGGAAGGGAAGAAACAATCAAGATGCAACACACAATATGTATCAAACAAGATGCAAGATGCAATTTCCTTTCTGATGCAACTGTTCCTATGCTAATGCACATGAAAAAACCTAGATGCCAATATAAATCTTTTCTTTCCACCACATTTAACTTTTGAAATGAAGAAAACTATGATTCAGTTTTGGGGCTCACCATGAATGTCACTTTAATATCCTAAAATGCAAATATAGCATGAGAAAATAGAAATCCTCTCTTTTAATGAAAATCTAGATAAGGAAGGGAAGAAACAATCAAGACGCAGCACACAATATGTATCAAACAAGATGCAAGATGCAATTTCCTTTCTGATGCAACTGTTCTTATGCTAATGCACATGAAAAAACCTAGATGCCAATATAAATCTTTTCTTTTCACCACATTTAACTTTTGAAATGAGGAAAACTATGATGAAAATGTTTAACTACTGATTCAATTACACATTTCAAAATGAGGACTAGAACAAAAATTCATCTGAGCGACCAACAATCAAACAAAATAAGTCTGCAAGCGACCAGATGATAAGAATAAAGAAAAATCAAAACCAATTCTTACGAAAGGAAAACAAGACAAACACAAAACAAACAAAGGATTTAGAGAGACCATAAGGCACTAAAGACTCAGGTAAGTTCAACAGGAATTAGGCTTATCAAAGATAGGCTCAAGATCCAAGGAAAATTTCATGCAAAAACAAGGGCCAACATTGGTGCAGAAGAAGAACCAGTGCATTGCAATGCTGGTGCAGAGTGGGTCGAGATGAGGCATAACACTCTACCAAAGGCATAGAGGGTGTGTTAAGCACATGAAAGATAATTACGACACAAAAATTGCAAAACAGGCTCAATGAAATCACTTCCTAGGTCTACTCTTGGTTGGATAATACCATAAAGGTCTGTCAATGAGGTAATCAAACACAAGGGATGTAAAATCCCTAGTGAAAATTCCATGTAAAAATATATAAGGCCATAGTGATGGGACACATATTCCAAGCTAAATGGTGGGAGAAACATCCTAGTGGGTGTGATTTAGTTTATTATGGCTAAGGAAATTGGCAAAGGAAATGCAAAGGATTTGGAAAAGAGAAGAGGCATTAATTGGAATTTTATTTATGAAAATAATGAAAATTAGGAGAAAAGGAAGGTCAAAGGTCGTAGGTTGCATGTGAGGAGGAAAATGAAGGAAAATAATGGAAAATGAAGAAAATAGAGGCCTAATTAATAAAAAGGATTTTGAGGATCAGTTGGAAAGACTTGGTTAGTTCATTGTTGGAGGTCTCTCTCACTATTCTCTCTCTCTCATATTCTTGGATACTTCAACTTTTCTTAGAGAACTCTTGGAGGGTGTGGCATACTTGGATTATTAGAGAAGGAAGGGAAAGGAAGATCAAGAAAGCACAAGAGGATATCAAGATCAAAAACTACAACATGTTTTTCTTGTAGGTACTGAGTTGCATGTATGTGTCCTCACTAGGTTTGGCATGCATGGTACATGCATGTGGATTCTTGGTCATGATCTGTCATTTGAATGGAGGATTTCCTAGATTGACAGTGGATTTCCTAGCCTTGCCATTTCCTGGACAGGTATGGAGATTGTGGGATTATTTCCTTCTTTTGTTTTTGTTGGTTCTCATGTTTCCTTAGCTTGGGTTTAGCTATTATTTCCTCAAAGATTTGGTTGGATAAATGCTCTAGAAGCCTTGTAACAGCTTGGGTTGAATTACTAGTCCTGGAAGACTTGGTTGGAAAAACACTCTGGAAGCCCTTGGTGGGTTGAGTTACTAGTTGTGGAAGCGCTAGTTGGACAAACGCTCTAGAAGCTCAATAAAAGTTATGGGTTGAGTTACTAGTCCTAGAAGCCTTGGTTGGAAAAATTATCTAGAGCTCGATAAAAGACATGGGTTGAGTTACTAGTTCTGGTAGATAGGTTGGAACAAACGCTTCAGAGCCATGAAAGGCTGGGATAGAGACCGATCAGATGATGGTTTTGGTGATGTGCGACCATGAGGTGGAACCACTATTTGATGGGTTGAGGCAGATGGCCTCTGGAATCCCTAAATGGTTTTTAATTGATGTGTTCTATGATATCCCACATTCATGTTTGGAATATGCTATGGGGGTGAATGGCTGAAGAGAGATTTGGCTCAGCCATTATATTGTCGGGTGGAACGTGGAAGTCCCATCTCAGGTTTGGATTTTGCATCAGTAATGAATGGTTATTTCACCTTGAATCTCTATGAGAATTATGATGGATTATATGTGGTTTATATGGATGTGATTTCATTGTTATATATGTCTCTATTATGCTGGTCATTTACATGTTTTATGACAACAACTATGAGCAGATCTCATCATCTTCTTACTTGTTATTGAATGATCAATGTATATATGACCTAATGGATGAAATGGTAGGTAATGTGATAAGGATATAATGCTCCATACTAAATCTTAGATAAGTATGAGACCCCTATGCTCAGATTTGTTATTTACACCTATAGGTTGCATATTTACTAAGTGTTTAAAAAAATTCCTGTTATGGCTAGGAGGGGTCCAGTCAAGGCCTTGAAAAAGTATTATCTTTAGTACTTTCATTTCCATGTTACTTTACTGATTTGAAGAGATGGTTTAATTTTGGGCAGTGACCTAGGCATTGACATGGGCTGCGGGCCTGGAAAAGTGGCTCAAATCCTAGAGTCGCTGGCACATCACTGACAATTTGGGTCTCTCGTCACTGGCAGGAAAGCCTGTGAGAGTGACTATAGGAACAGTCGCATGAATGCCTTGTCATGGGAGCAACTTTGGGTTTAATTCATCTAAATTATAGGTTAACTCAAGGGATGGGCACTTGGAGTGGTGGATTAGTTCGTGAGGGTCCTAAAGCACCTAAGTGAGGTCTGTGTGTTGTGTTTCCATCTATTTCATTTTCTTAAGGTCACCTAGGAGTTTGAATCATATCATAGTAGCCTCTCATCGCATGTTTACCTCGGCTAACTGGTTGCTTCAGTAGATGTGGGAGGAGGGTGTTATAGAGTGGTATCAGAGCGTGGTTGCACTCTCCTTGGGCTATGTGTTGATCATTCTTTCATGTTGGTTTCATATGTGTTCCTTACTAATGTAGTAATGTGCTTGTTGCATTTGTATGGTGTTGATCATGGTTGTAGTGATGTTGCCATGTGATGGTTGAAGGTGTTGTCGTGAAGTATGTCTTCCAGCGTGTATGGTTGATTATGAAGTTGTCATGCATGTATGGTATTGGTTATAGTGATGCATGAATCGTAGGTTAAACATGCCTTGTGAAGTCATGGTATGCAATTTAGGTCATCATGATGCTATTGGTTGTTATGATGCTAATGTGTTGGCTGAGATAGAGAAGGAGATGTAAATCATCATAATGAGGTTCTAGCATTAGACTTTGGGGTAAGCGCAGATTGTCATATAGGCATGTAAGTTAAGGATTTTCATATGCATTAGTTTTATATACATTAGGCTTATGTAGATGTCTTTTGAAATTTATGGTTACATTCATGATAGATGTTAGTTGATTAGTGTAGTTATATGCACATGTGTCGGATAGTCAAGAATGATAGTAACTTGTAGTTGTATGCATTGTTATTGTTGTTTTATATTAGATAACCTAATGATTATGTTATATGGTATTGATGAGTATGTTATAGGTTAAGTTGTTGTTGTTATATGACAGTTAGCTTGATGATTAGGGTTATTTCATTAAGATATTGATGTCATATGTATCATGCTAAATTGGATTGGCCTATGCAAATGGTTAGGGCTACACAATTCAGGTGGGAATCAACTTATTGTGTTGCATTGTGTGTTAATAATCTAGATCAATCGTACATATGTGATTGTTATGCATAAATGATAAATGATTATGAGTTTATGATGTGAACATGTTAGTTAGTTAGTGTTATGGATATCGTGATCTTATTTATGTTTTGAGTTGACATGTTGTAAAATTATATCTTTCTAACTATATTGATTATGCATTCAAGATAGCCTCCCCTCAGATACATTAAGGTACGAGCTTTCTTATGTCATCTATTTAGTGTTTGAATGTTTGATTATGCCATCTTTTTGGTGTTTGAGTGTTTGGTGTCTATTACATCATCTAGTTGATTTAATTAACATGGTATGGTTTCAAGTTGGTTGAATGTTTGATGAATTGCATAATATAAGTATGTGGTCAAATAATATTGTTGAGATGATTGTACTAATACATGTGTTCAGACAATTGGTATGTACTTGAGTTTAGTAGGTGATAGTTGTAGCACTATTTCTAGTGACTATGAGTTGACTATGTATTAGGACATGATTTTTAGTCTTGGTAAAGGTTGATTTCGAATTGATAGATATGATTTCCTTGATACTTGGAACATGTGGTTGACATGTGTAAAAAGTTGCAGGAAACATGCTTGGTATTAACGTAACAAGGTAACAATTGATGTGTTTATATAACTAATAGTTGAGTAATATGACAGTACATAGTAAGCCTCGATTGCAGCAAGGTAAAATGGTAAAAAGAAATGAATTGGACAAGAATTCCTTTGGCTATGTTTGGAAACCGTAATTTCAAACTAATGAGTGCTTTTCACATAGGAAGTATTCTTAACCTTAATTTTGTCTAAGCTTGCGTGGATTTGTGCTAGATTCATGAACATGTACTTGAAATGTATATTAGCTAGTTTCCAGTTACAGGTGGATTGGAGTCCCTTGAGAGATGGCTTGGATGTGTTTAGCTACAAGGCATCATGCTTGGCACAACAAGTTAAGATAAATGGTATATTGTTATATTTATTATGCACTAACAGTTATGTGTTTATGGAAATATGATGCAGGGGATTGCATGGAAAGGAAACTACCATGAAATAATGAATAAGGCTCGGATTGTGCTTTCCTTGGAAACCATGGGGTTTGCGTCATGATGTTTGTTTTTAGTCTTGTGCTTTTGGTATTTTGTAATGAAACTAGCTCACAAAAAGATAGAAAAGATAGATCAATGCCTTAGAAACCAGCCTCTTCGAGGGGGCAACCTCCTTTACATTACACCAATGAATATTTCTTGGATGATGCAAATGACAGGACCTCTTTTCTATATATAGGAGTCTAAGGGGCCATAATATAATCAGAGCCGACATAACAATAATAATGTAAGGGCACAATAATAAGAATAGTGGGCTTCTATGGGGTACAATAATAACAATATGGGGACTACATGGGCACAACAATATAATAAAGGGGTTGCACTAATAACAATAAGGGGTTACACTAGTAGTATAGGGACCTAACATGCCCCTCTCCTTCAAAAAGTGTTGTCCTCAACGCTTGAGTAGTTCTTGATGCTTCTATATAAAATTCTTGTCCTCCCATGTGGAATCTTCAGTGGGTAAGTTCTTCCACTTGATGAGATACTCTGAAATTGATTAATTTCATAGATGTCGGGTTCTTCTTTCTGTGACTGCTCTAGGTTCCAATATGATTTTTCCTTCCTCGTCAAGTTCTGGAAATATTGTTTGAACTGGGATCTTCTGCAACTTCTGAATGAGTGGCCACACTTCTTTATCCTTCTTCCATTCATCCATTTCTTAGTTTATCCAATCTGGTTGGATAATAAAAATAGCACAAAACAATTCTTCCACATCTTCATCCTTTATTGAGAGTGCATCTACAACAACATTTTGCTTCCCTTTTTTTTAGATGATTTCAAAGTCATAACCCAACATATTTGTGACCCATTTTTTCTGTTCTTCTAAAGATAATCTTTGTTCTAAAAAGTATTTAAGACTATCATGATCCATTTTTACCTTGAAGTGTCTTCCCATTAGGTAAGGTCACCATTTCTTAAGTGCATGTAGTATTGCCAACATTTCCTTCTCATAAATAGCTTCTTGAGATGTAGCCGTAAAAATACCCAATCGCCTACATCAAAACTTCTTTCATTGCGATGTTTATCGGCTTGTTGTTTCATTTGATTCTACACCACAGTGGCATTATCCTTTAAAAGTTGGAGAAATTGTTGTTTATGCTCGATGTGATATTTCACTTCTTGAATCTTTTTCTTTTTGATATGTCCTTCTATCTTGAGAGTTTGAGGAGCGGTAATTTCTTCCAATGTATTACAAGATATGGTCGGATTCATTTCTTGATGCTTGATGTGATATTTCACTTCTTGAATATTTTTCTTCTTGATATGTCCTTCTATCTTGATAGTTTGAGGAGTGGTAATTCCATCCAATGCATTACAAGATATGGTCAGATTCATTTCTTCTTTCTTGATGTGATCTTTCACTTCTTGAACCTTTTTCTTCTTGATATGTCCTTCTATCATAAGAGTTTGAGGAGTGGTAATTCTTGCCAATGGTTTAAAAGATATGGTCGGATTCATTTCTTCTTTCTCTGGGGTTGGTTCCTGGTGTATATCCTCTTCTTTTGATGTTTCTTGATCCTTTTCTTCCTCCTCTTCATAATCTATGTAAAATAATTTATTATCAACACACTTATGACCTTTAGTGTATTTTCTATCACAATTGTAACAAAGCCCTTTTTCTCTTTTTTCTTCCAATTTTTGTAGTGTAAACCTTGTAGGTTGTGGAAGGCTAGGAGAAAAAACACTTCCATAATTATAGTCATGAGTGGTGGGATTCCTTGTTTCCATAATTTCACTTTCAGTTTTTCTTGCGAACCTGAATTCCTTCTCCAATGAATCAAGTTCCCAAAGACAAACCTCATGTTGAATGTTATCCTTCAAAGTCCCTGTGAAGACATCAATCCTTTTATTCTCTGGAATATCATTTACCCTTATATTCAATTTTTGGAAGTCCTCAATGTGCTCTGCCATTGAACCCTTTTGTTTGAGATTTATCAATTGGCTAAAGAAGGTGTTACTCTTTGTATCCTCATAATGTACTAGCATTTCTTCCATGAAAATTGACCAAGTGACAAGTGATTTATGAGAACAAAGCCCTTTATACCATAAAAATTGATTCGGTTCTAAATATAAAGATGCAATATGTACCTTTTGTAACAGTTGCACCTCATGTAAATCAAAATATTGCTCCATCTGTAGTATCCAATTTACTGGATCCTTTCCATCAAACTTCCACATATTGCCTTTTCTTGATTTTAGGAGCTCGATATTGAAACAAATGTAACTTTGTAATTTCATATCTTTAAGTTCTGAAATTTTGGCCTGTGATAGAAATCTAAGTCCTCTTTCAAACCTAGCAAGTCTGATCGCAATTTGATTCCTGAAGAAAGAGTTATTCCCAATCTGCTATGGTGACCTAATTATAGATTAGTTTAGTAGAGTGAACTTGTATGACATGCCCTGTGTCATTGTTTCGTGCTTAGGTTCTGAAAATGATACCAAACAAACTACAATCAATTTTATTTTTGTCACGTTTTACAAAATTTGACTCAAATGCTCAGAGAGAGAGTTATGATGATTTTCCCAAGGTTACATGTTTAGAATGTAGTTCGGGAGCTTGTAGAAACCCTAAATGTCTTGGACTATATCTCTAAAATATCACCACACAAGATCTAAAATTTGGGCCCGAGCTTCACCAAGTTCTCAGCTCAAATGGGTTTTAATTTGAAAGTTTGAAACTTTGTAGAAAAACAATTATAGCGCAAATTCCACGATGCCCCGTTTAAGATGGAATTCTATAGCTTGCCAAAACCCTAACTTCCTAAAATATTATATCTGAAACTATAGCGATAGAAGATTTGAAATTCGGACCCAAGGTTCAGAACGATTTCAGCTCAAATGGGTTTTTTTTTCGGTTCTGAAATGTCGCAGAAAAGAATTTATAGCGAACATGCCACGATGACCTATTTGGAGCAGCGAAACCCTAGAACCCAAGCTCTGATACCAAATGTTATGAAACTAGCTCAGAAAAAGATAGAAAAGATAGATCAACTCCTTAGAAACTAACCTCTTTGAGGGGGCAACCTCCTTTACATTACACCAATGAACAATTCTTGGATGATACAAATGACAAGACCTCCTTTTTATATATAAGAGTCTAAGGCATCATAATATAGTCAGAGCCGACATAACAATAATAATGTAAGGGCACAATAATAACAATAGTGGGCTTCTATGGGGTACAATAATAACAATATGGAGACTACATGGGAACAAAAATATAATAAATGGGTTGTACTAATAACAATAAGGGGTTACACTATTAGTATAGGGACCTAACATATTTTGTGGTTGTTTCACTTGAATGGCGATTTTGATTGAGTATGGTTCATAGATATGCCACTTTTTCTGTGGTGTTGTATTGTTGTTGGTTTTCCATGGTTTTCTTCTTGTTTTCTTCTTGGTCTTTCTTTATTGTTTTGAGTGTCTTGGGAATTAGTTGGGGAAGGAGGAAATTTGATGGAACTCGGGGAGAGTTGTGTGGCACCGAATAGGTAATGTAAGAACTCAAATGATAATTGTAGCGGAAGGTAAGACTATGACAATCAGTTAAACTGGTTGGGTCCATTGTGGTAAATAGATAGTGGCAGTATGGACATGAGAAAGGTAACTAGAAAAGGTAAAGTAAATGGACCTGAGATGTCAGATGGCTTGACTAAGTTGGGAAAAGTAGTTCTCAATGTTGTGCATGAATAAGGAAGTTCTCTAAACCTTGACCTTATGTAATTATGTTAAGATCATGATTATGTTGATGTCTATATGTGTATACATGTATATATGTATATATGTATGTTGTTGACTAACTAGATCACTATTATTTTATGTTGATGTTTATATGTCTGTATGTGTATGTATTCATATAGTTGCCAAAAAGGATCATGATTGTTTATGCTAATTCTTGTATATGTGTGTGTATATATGTATCTGTGTCACTGTTCGATAGGGTCATTGGGAATCGCTTTTGTGGAGGAATGATTGCTTACACAAGAAAATGACATGAAGAGGTTCTTGGTCTTACAAGGAAACGATTGGGAATAGTAGTCATGAAAGCTTTATGAGGTTAGTATCATGTGGTTATGAGTTTATATTATGTGATTATATTGTTTCTATGTTATGGACAAGTTATACCAAGGGATACATTAGCGAAATGAAAGTAGTGTATTCTACGACATGCTATGACAAGCATGGATAAGATGTTGGAAGCAAAGTTGCTTGGTAGAGGTAGTGTCATTTCAGATGTGTGGTATTGATGTTGTGAATATGTCATACATGTTGTACATGTTGCATATGTGATGATTGTGTACATGCAATATTGTGCATATGTTGTGCGTGTACATGTTGTTTACACAATATTATGTACAGGGTGTTAGTACAGATAATGTTGTATGAATGTTACATATTCAGTGCTAGGTATAGATGGTGTTGTGTGCATGATGGATATGCGGTGATGCGTACATATTTTATTATGTGCATAATGGATATGCAATGTTGTGTGCATATGGTGTTGTTCACATGTTAGATATGCAATCTCATGTACAGATGATGTTATGTACATGTTGGATATACAATGTTATGTACAAGTGGTGTTGTGTGCATTTCATACATGTGGCACTATGTACATATGTTGTTGTGTGCATGATGTACAAGTGGTGTTACGTGCATGTGGTGTTGTGTATATGTCATACAAGTGGTGTTGTGTGCAAGTGGTGTTATGTACATGTCATGCATGTGAAGTTGTGGACATGTGGTTTCACGTACATGTCATGCATGTGGTACAGTGTACATGTGGTATTGTGTACAGATTATGCAGTGGTGCAGTGTACATATGGCGTTGTGTACACGTTGTGCAGGTGGCACTCGTTTTAATGTGATGTTGTGCGCACCTTATGCAAGTGGTGCTTGGTACATGTGGTATTGGTGTATGTGTGGGATTCTGTGCATGTCGTACATGTTGTGTTGAGGGAATGCAGTACAATGTATGTGGGTTGTGTAGTCGCAGTATCGCGACATATGCATTCATTGTATTGCACTCTAGACACGTATTTATGTTATGTTGTAGATCGGGTGTAGGTGTATGTATTGTGTTGTACACTGAATGTAGGCACATGTATTGTGTTGTGTTATACACTGGATTAGGTGTGTGTGTTGTATGTCAGGTGTAGGTGCATGTATTACATGATGTATACGTCGTGTGTGGTTGTATGTGTGTGATGTACACTATGTATATGTTCACCTGGTTGAGGAGAAGGCACTAGGTGTTTGTCGGATGTGGAAACCAATCTAGTGTGTGTATGAAATAAGAACAAAGGCATAAGTAAGGATTGATTAAAGCATAAATATCGGTATATTATTTCAGTTTTATTATGCATGTGATTTATTATTCTGGTATATGATGATTACATGTGAATTATGATTCTAGTTTATGATGGTTACATGTGAATTATGATTTTGATCTATGATGGTTATGTTTAGAGCTAACCTGCTGAGATATTTTTATACATGTTGATTTGGTCAAATATGTTAGTTTAATTTGTTGTGACAGAAAGCGAACATGATTGGAAATGTACCTTATTGATGAGCTACCAACGAGGTATGATGTGAATTTATTTCAATTAATATTAAATCTAATGGAAGTTATATGCTTGGTAAAGGAATGCATGAAATTCTTGATCTGGCAATTGAAATCGACTGCAAGAATTAGCAGCAGCAGCAAATGAATTGAAACAGGAAGCTCTATGTTGGTAAAGTACTTCAAGAGCAAGGCCATTGTGGGACACTGGTACCCAATCATGTCCATTGTTTTCCATGAGCATGTTATGACTGGTACGATGGTTTTGAGGCAGGGATATACCTTGGTTTTTCTATCTTCCTATGCGAGGAAGCCTTGCCAAGTGATGGACTACCTGAGATGGGGGTGCCAACGAAACTTGGAAGGTGAGTGACTACATGGAAGGGGATGACCGGATTGCCCGAGTTACTGTATAGCAGTGAAGGGAAGGTCATGGATGGATTTGTTTTGATAATTAGTAGTGTCAGATGGAATCAAATGCACATTGGGAGTGCGCCCTGGAATAATGAGTCGATAACTGTTCACTGAGAGGACAAGTGGTGCAAGATTATGGTGTTGAATATTAGATATAGATTTGACTTTTTAGTGAATTTTGGACTTCCTGGGAATGAGGCGAATCCTAATATTACTTGAGGGTGGAGGTGTGAGCCTCTGGATTCCCTTATTGTAGATGAAGGCATCGTATCCTTTATTTGTTGGTTAAGAAAATTTTTATATGAATATATTATTGTAAATATATTATCGAGATGGATTTATAAAGCTCTAGAGACAGTATGGTTATTTGTTGGTTAAAGCAAATGTGTATGTTTGTATATGTGGTTTTTATTGTAAATGTTGTAATGAGTTATCTTATAAGCTCTGGTAAATGGTATGTTTGTCATGTTTTAGCACACGACCATTGTAAATACTACAATGAGCTATGTTATCAAGTTCCATGGGTAGTATGTTTTATTTTCAGTAGCCTTGTTGGTTATAGGTGTCATTAAACATTAAGGACTATGTTTCCCCAAGGGGGAGGGTTCTGTAACATCCCTGGTGAAAATTCCATGTAAAAATATATATAATACCACAGTGATGGGACATGTATTCCAAGCCTAATGGTGGGAGAAACATCCTAGTGGGTCTTGATTCTGTTTATTATGGCTAAGGAAATAGAAAAGGCTTTGGAGAGGCAAAGAGGAATTAATTGCCATTTTATTTATGGAAATAATGGAAATTAGGAGAAAAAGAAGGTGAAAGGTCTCAAGTTGCATGTGAGGATGAAAATGAAGGAAAATAATGGAAAATGAAGAAAATAGAGGCGTCATTAATAAAAATACTTCTGAGGATCAGTGGGTAAGACTTAGTCAGTTCAGTGTTGGAGCTCTCGCTCTCACTATTCTCTCTCTCTCATATTCTTGGATACTTAGAGTTTTCTTGGAGAACTCTTGGAGGGTGTGGCACACTTGGATTATTGGATCAAGAATGGAAAGGAAGAGCAGGAAAGCGCAAGAGGACATAAATATCAACAACTATAGCAAGTTTTTCTTGTAGTTATTGAGTTGCATGTATGTTTCCTCACTAGTTTTGGCATGCATGGCACATGCATGTGGATTCTTGGTCATGATTTATCATTGGCATGGAGGGTTTCCTGGATTGATAGTGGATTGAACAGCTTTGCCATTTCTTGGATAGGCATGGATATTGTGGGATTATTTCCTTGTTTTGTTTTGGTTGGTTCTCATGTTTCCTTAGCTTGTGTTGAGCTATTAGTTCCTAGAAGCCTTGGTTGGACAAACACTCTAGAAGCGTTGTAATGGCTTGGGTTGAGTTACTTGTCCTAGAAGATTTGGTTGGAAAAACTCTCTAGAAGCCCTTGGTGGGTTCAGTTACTAGTCCTAAGCGATGGTTGGGAAAATGCCTTGGAAGCTCGGTAAAGATGTGGGTTGAGTTACTAGTCCTAGAAGACTTGGTTGGACAAACACTCTAGGGCCCAGTGGCAACAGTGGGTTGAGTTACTAGTTCTTGGAGCCAGGTTGGAACAAACGATCTGGAGCCCTGGAAGACTAGGATAGAGACAAATCAGATGATTGTTTTGGTGATGTCAAACTGTGAGGTGGAATCACTGTTTTATGGGTTGAGGTGGATTGCCTCTAGAAACCCTGGATGGTTTTTGATTGATGTGTTTTATGAGATCCCACATTCATGCTTGGAATATGGTGCGAGGGTGAATGGATGAAGAGATATTTTGCTCAACCATTCTATGACTGGATGGAACGTGGAAGTCCCATCTCGAATTTTGATTTTGCATCATTAATGAAAGGCTATTTCTCCTTGTATTTCTATGAGAATTATGATGGATTATATATGGTTTATATGGATGTGATTTCATTGCTATATCTATCCCTATTATGTTGGTTATTTACATTTTTTATGGCAACAACTGTGAGTGGTTGTCATCATGTCCTTACTTGTTATTGAATGATCAATGTATCTATGACATAATGGATGAAATGGCAGCTAATGTGATAATGTGAAAATGATTCATAGTGAATATCAAATAAGTATGAGACCCATATGCTCAAATACGTTATTGACACTTGTAGGTTGCATATTTAGTAAGTGTTTGACAAAATGATTGTCATGGCTAGTAAGGGTCTAGTCAAGACCTTGAAAAAGTATTTTCTTGAGTACTATCATTTCCATGCTACATTACTGATTTGAAGAGATGGTTCAATTCTGGGCAGTGACATGGGCTATGGGCCTGAAAACGTCGCTCAAATCCCAGAGTCGCTGGCATAGCATTGACAATTTGGGTCTCTGGTCACTGGCAGGAAGGCCTATGAGAGAGATTATAGGGTTACAATCACATTCATGCCTTTTCATGGGAGCGGATTTGGGTTTAATTCATCAAAATTATAGGTTAACTTAGGGGTTGGACACCTAGAGTGGTGGGTTAGTTCCTGGGTGTTGTGAAGCACCTGAGGGAAGTCTGTGTGTTGTGCTTCCATCAATTCCATTTCATTAAGGTCACCTAGGAGGTTAAATCATATAATATTAGCCTCTCATTGCATGTTTAACCCATCTAGCTTGTTGCTTGGTTAGATGTGGGAGGAGGGTGTTACAAGGGACAACGAAACCACCAAGGTACTTTGTGTATAAATTCCCACTGTAGATCACCTGATAATGCAATATACTAAAGCAAAATAAAAGATATACTTCTACAACACTTTGCGAAAGCTTAATCGAATTGATCAAGATCAATTGAACACATATAACTAATAAGAAGGAATCAATCACACATAACACAGAAGATATAACCCAGGGAAAGGCTCAGCCTAAAACCCCAACTCTGTATTATCATACAAGTGGAAATATAGCCAGTATTACAAAAAGAATTAGCTAAAAATCTATCTTGCTCTCTCTGCAATACCTCTGCTGCTCATAGACAGTGAAAGACCTATCTCAAACCTCCTGATCTGCCCTCCAATCTTCCTATTTATTTTTGCAATTTTGATTGGGGTCCAGTGCAACCACTTGTGTGAATTGGCCTCTTCACACACTCACTAACCTCTGATCCAACTGCGCAATCCTGAAGGAGATAAATCCTCATCATGGATGAGCTTCCTTTATAGGAAAAATATTCATCCAACTGATAGTACATTGTCCCTTCTCTGATCTCAACTGGGTCTCTATCTGAACTGACATGCATGAGTTATTCATGAGAGAATCTTTAGTTATCTGAAGTACAACAATTATATTCTAGCATGCATTAACTAACTGAACTTACTTAATTTAAACAAACTATTTAAATCAATTATAACTGGACTTGACTCAGTTAACTAAGTCAATTGATCCTCTCAATATAGAACTAAACCTCATCTCCTTTAATCAAGGGATAAATTCCTAAATCAAGAGAGAAAATAATTACATGATCTCACAAAGAATTCTAGTTTAATTTTCCATAACTAATTAACTCATGCAGATTAATTAATTAATATTTTAAACTGCTATTAAAACCAAATTCGTTTTTACTTCCTATAGTTAGACCAGGGACTGCTAAAAATAGGAAGGGACCCAGAAATGCTATTTTTAGAAGATTCTATTTCTAGCAGTTTCAATTCTCACCCAAGGTGGCCAAAATGCTCATTGGCCAAACTGCTATTTTTAGCAATTTCTATTTTTACATTTCTTGTTGCGCACTTTTCAACACTTCCTCTCAAACCCGATCTTGTAACTCTAGAATATTCTACATGCAACACATCCACCAGGTCGACTTGCTCTGAACAAAAAATCACTCCCAACTGACCACTTTGTTGGGCTAGAAACATACTCTAATGCTGAAGCTCTACCTACTACTGACAAGTGCTCCCTCTCTGACATCTGTGCTACTACAACATCTCCATGCATCTCGCACCATTGCACACCTCTCTCTGCCACCTAGCACTGTGCAACACACTTGTGCCTCTCACATTGTTGTAGCCTGCATGCTATGCACTGTCCTGGGATTCCCTACACTGTAGCTCTCTCTGCCGCTCCATCCACATCTATCTCTACTCAATTAGTCAGTTCCTGCTACTCCACATCGAGGCTCCTATAGCAAGGTCCCATCCAAGAGGTTGGGTACCTCAAGGATCCTAACCCTCCTCCTTGGGACAATCAATCCACATCACCCCACCTCCTACTTGGAGGTATGGTTGCATGCGATCCCTCTGCCCACCTGGCTCGAAGTTCCCCCTACTGGAGGTCTCTACATGATTAGATGTCTCTACTCGATCTCCTCTCAGCTTCCCCTGTTGTGGTTGCTCCACAACCTCCTGAGGCTGCTGCACCAATCATGGCTCCTCCACAATTGTTTGAGACTTCTTCTGGCTCTGCATGTTGAGAGGTAATTTACTCTCCCTCTCAACCACCAAGTATCTAACCTTTGCCTTGCTTCTCAAGGCTTTGCATGCATCTTGTACCTCAAGTGCATACAGGTTCTTGGCTAGCACACCAATCTATTTCCACTTTCCCGTTGTCACGAAATTTTCTAGAAAAAGAGCTAATTTTAAATCAGTGGTATCTCCCTCATCCGAACTCCAATTCAGCCAATTTGTTTTTTCATTTTAGGTATTTTTCCGCAAGGAATCTAGATCTTCTATTTTTTCTGAAAAATTTGCACAAAATTTTTTAGATCTGCTTTGAAATCTCTCGGCCCAAAACTCAAAATTTTGAAATCTCCTCTCAGTATACTATTCTCTCCTTTGATCACCTTTGCTCTGATACCATGTAGAATTTTTCTACAAATCAACTAGCTCTGATACCATGTAGAAATTTCCACTGTAGATCACCTGATAATGTAATATACTAAAGAAAAATACAAGATCTACTTCTACAACACTTTGCGGAAGCTTAATCAAATTGAGCAAGATCAATTGAACACATATAACTGATAAGAAGGAATCAATCACACATAACACAAAAGATATAACCCAGGGAAAGCCTCAGCCTAAAACCCCAACTCTGTATTATCATACAAGTGGAAATATAGGCAATATTACAAAAATAATCAGCTCAAAAGTTAGTATGCTCTCTCTGCAATACCTCTGCTGCTCATAAATAGTTAAAGGCCTCTCTCAAACCTCCTAATCTACCCTCCAAGCCTCCCATTTCTTTGCGCAATTTTGATTGGGGTCTAGTGTAGCCACTTGTGTGAATTGGCCTTTTCACACACTCACTAACCTTTGATCCAACTGTGCAATCCTGAAGGAGATAAATCCTCATCATGGATGAGCTTCCTTTATAGGAAAAATATTTATCCAACTGATATTACACTGTCCCTTCTCTGATCTCATCTGGGTCTCTGTTTGAACTGACATGCATGAGTTATTCATGAGAGAATCTTCATTTATCCAACGTACAACAGTTATATGCTAGCATGCATTAACTAACTGAACTTACCTAATTTAAACAAACTGTTTAAATCAATTATAACTGAACTTGACTCAGTTAACTAAGTCAACTAATCCTCTCAATATAGAACTAAACCTTATCTCCTTTAATCAAGGGATAAATTCCTAAATCAAGAGAGAAAATAATTACATGATCTCACAAAGACCTCTAGTTTAATTTTCCATAACTAATTAACTCATGCAGATTAATTAATTAATATTTTAAACTATTGTTAAGACCAAATTCGTTTTTACTTCCTATAGTTAGACCAGGGACTGCTAAAAATAGGAAGGGACCTAGAAATGCTATTTTTAGAAGATTATGTTTTTAGCAGTTTCACTTCTCACCCAAGGTGGCAAAATGCTCATTGGCCAAATTTCTATTTTTAGCAATTTCTATTTTTACATTTCTTGTTGCACACTTTTCAACACTTTGTTCCCCAGTGGAGTCACCAATTTGTTATACGGGATTTATGATTGTAGACAAAAGTATATCCCCTAGGTTGGTGGCTAACCTAGAACAACAGAGAGACAAGGAACACAATTCTTTTCCTTAAAGTAAATAGATGACAGAGTGAGGCCTACCTAGAATCCTTCACACACTTCACTCATTCTTTAGCTGGGAAGCTCCAATTCGAGCTTTGAATGCAAAAATTAGAACTTTCAAATCCAGATAACACAAACCAAGAAACTACGATATCTATGCAGTATCATCTAGGTACTCCATTCAAAAGATCAACATGGTATCAAAATAAGTGAAATAACAAAATCACATATAGGAAAACAATGAATTCTTTGCATTAATATAAATGGAAGGAGGTTACAACCATAAGTAGGAGTTGATCTTGTAGAAGAGCTCCTCCAAGTTGTTGAATTGTCCTCTCCTTGTCACAATATGCACCTTCAATCACCTTAAATGCATGAGACTATGACCACTCACTACAACAACATAAGGGAAGAATCACTCTCAATAAGCCAACCCCCAACCTCATAGAAGGATATGAATATATAGAGAAGTAGGGTAAGTTGGGAGTTCTTATCCAATTACCAATCTAGGGTAAGGGATCCACCTTTGATGAAGGGATAAGATCAAAGTATAAGTGGTAAAAACTCCAAAGTAGGGAAGGATAGGGTCTAAATTTTTTATCTAAGGTAAGTAGTTGAAACAAATTTTGGAAACTCCTAGAAGAGGAAGCTTCCAGAATCCTTATCCTTTTCCTAGATTTCTAGAACCAATGCAGACGCAAAGGGGAACAACCTGCTAATGAAAATGGGGAATAGGATGTTTATTGATCCCATTAGAGGGCTCACTAATCATATGTGACAAAATGGCCTATAACAGGTACCTCCCCATACCTCCTAGTATACACAAAGGAAGCCATCTTACGCCTAAATATTAACATACCTTGATTAGACCTGGCTCAGTCCATACAATAACAACCATGCTCAATACTAGAACGATGTTTAGCGCTTATTTTTAAGCTAGAAGAAATAAGAGAAAAGGACAAACAAACCTATAATACTCATAAAAAATTCATCAAACAATGGTTTGATAATAGTTCAGTAGGTAATAAGGATTTTGATGTCAGTTATTTGACTTTGGAATTGGACAAAGTACATGAGAATAAAGGTAATCATACCAAATTCCAAAAAAATTTCTTGGTACATTTCAAATTTCCAAGAAAATCTATCCATCCACATTTATCTTGCAGACACTTGAAGGGGTTAGGGAAATCCTTCTAGTGAATGGATAGATTTTGAAAAAATAATTTTCATAAAAACTAAATGTTTTATAAATATTTAAATAATCATTTGTAAATATAGTTTTCTAGTTGTTATTTGATAATAATGATGTTCAACATGATACATTGTTTATATCCTATTTATACATCTTTGATAAGAAAGAGTTATCAATTAGAAGGTTGCAATTTGTTTTTCAGAATTATACTTTATCTATCATCAAGATTAAATTTTATGATTAATGCATCCCATGTAAGAAACTGTTCTTTAGAAAATACTTTGTAGTCTGTCTATTCTAGAAGTATAAATTCCCTTTAGCACACTTAAAATGTAATAAGAATGGAAAATCAGAACATGAACAACTAGTTATATTCCATGATATGCATTTCTTTTTCAGTCACTTTCTTTGTCACCCAACTTTTTAATGTGACATTGCTAAATATGCAATCTCAATATATCTGATCTAAAGGAAAATAACAAACTAAATATAAGAAGTCATGGGAAATGTATGTAAACACATCAGGGTACTAAGAAGGCTCACTAGCAGTAGGTAAATGCATGCATGATATGAAGGTAACTTCGTTAGGGTACTAAATAGGCCTTCTTGTAGTGAAGCTATGTTGGGTACCAAAAAATTAACTTAACAACATGCATAAATTGGTACTAAGTTGCAATTAGTAATCAAATCAAAATTCAATATTCTTGTTCTAAAAAATAAATTAAGATATCCCCTTCCTTTCTGGATAAAGTTAAGGTCAAAAGATATGAGTACAATTTTTCCTTTATTATCATTTTAATGATCATAAAAAATTTCACCTTGATGTTGGAAATGTGCTCACTTTTTTTTTTTTTTTTTGGGGGGGGGGGGGGGGGGGGGGGGGGGGATGGGGGGTTGAATCAGTAGTGATAATGTATATTTTAAAATTATTTTCTTTTTACTGATTCAAAATCACAATCACACATTACACCATTAGTATATTATATGATGCACTAAACATCAAAGCAGATACAATGATCATCACATGAAATCCATAAACCAATCAAACAATCACACGTACAAGTGACACAAGGATCTATGGTGGAAAACCTCCCTCCGAGGCAAAAACCACACTTTGATGTTTCTTCTTCTCCATTTCCAAATTTATTAATCAAGCAAATCAATTTACATCATAGATGGCTATGCCCAACAAGGAAGTTTCTCATATAACATCGACTAAGTGAACTCTTATCCACTCGAGACCCCTATTCCCTAGAATCCTCACCCAACCAACATTGGACTATGATAATTTTTTTTCCTTTTACTAGCTACCTACACTCATAGGGAAGGGAAACCTATCCCTTCTTCACCAAGCTAATTCTATCTGCTGATCAATCTAGGGCCACATTTCATAATATTTCAAACTAGGACCCATGCACAAAGCAACAACTTTCTCTCATCAAAAGCATCTTAAACAAACAATATCAATTCTGCGAATACAATGACGAAAAATAATTGCAACTTCCATTCACAACCTCATGCCATCCATACACTCAAAATCATCCAAATACCACTCTCAATCACACAATCAATCGAACTTCTCAAGATCTCTCTCACATGAACACACCAAACTCAACACATGAACGTAATACATTAGCTGCATAATATGAAATGATCAACATAATTATGAACTACTACAACTATGTAAATCAACACTCAACCCTACATACAAAAGTAAAAAAATGATAATTAAAGAATAATAATCTTCTCATCATCTCCTCCATCAAACTCTCAAAACCTATAGTAGAAACATGCTTGAAGCTCTAGCGTTTTCCTCTAAAATTGTTCTATTGCAGAACCTGCAAAGCTTTGTTACATTGAGCAGAACAAATTCTTCCTCACCACAACAATATCTTCCCTCACAATGAATCTCCTCACTCCATTAGCTAATAATATGATATCTTTGTGTGCTCTTATCACTAAAATCAACATCTACAACATAACATGTTGTTGGAGGTCACCCTCTTCTCTCTACACAAAGATATTCTCTATTTTCTCACTATAACGGTTGATTTGCTCCTTATTTTATACAAATTTTTACACTACTCCACTACTTAGTCCATTGAAGTAATTCACACTTCAAAACACATTTATACATGTTCATTAAGTCAATCTAAACCTTTACTGAGAATTCCCAAACAAGATATATCATAAAACCCAAATAAAAGTTCCAAGGAGCGTGAGAAACCCAAAGAAAAGTCATCTACAAGCCCAGTCGCTCCCATAGCACATTGTCGATGTGTCTGGGACCCTTGGCCTCTCCTATAGGCTGCTATGCATGGAACTGGAGCTTCTAGCTTCTTCCACAAGCCTCTATGCATGCAACTGGGTGGGGGATGAAGGAAAAACATTGTGCCTTCAATAAAAAATACCTCAAACTTGTTCCATATCTTCTATAGCCTTTGTAGGTACCCTAGAAGTCACTGGAATTTCTGAAACACTCCATCAATCCATTGGAGTAGCTTCATCATCATCACAAGTCAAACTAGGTTTACTTGGATGCCAACCATCAGGTGAACTAACTCTCAAGCCATCAAACTTCGTGATATCTACTCCATCATCTGAAACTATCAAAGACAAAACCTGCAGCTAATCATACAAGATGAGAAACATCCATAAACACACCGAGTACTATAAACATGGCTTTCCATATCCTTCCAAGGAATCCATCAATCAACCTTATCTCAAACACAAGCATGGTAGACAAAGCATCATCTACATGGAGACCTAGCTAACCAAACCAACAAGGCCATCAGAGCACCTGCAACACAAGCATATGTCACAACAACCATGCACAAGCCAAGGCCAATACCATCAAACATCTCAAGCATCATATGCATACCATCAAGCTTCATACTCTACCATGTTGACATCAATGCCAACATCTCACTGCAACACTCATCATCTCATCACAACCAATGCAGCCTGCCTCCAACATCATGCTACTAGGTTGACATCAATGCCAACCAAGCAACTCATCACCACATCAATGCCAAAACTTGAATCTTTATTAAGTTATAAGTTATTTTCTTTAAGCAATATTATTTATGCTTCTCTTCATTAATATAAGCAGATATAATTGGTTTTCCTAGTATACCTCCAATTACTATGGCAAACAACAAACCCCCCATTTTATATTAACATCATAATAAAAAATGGGGACCCTTTAAATTTTTAGTTTTGAATTTCCATTATTTTTTCTTTAATAAACTCAAGAAAAGTCCATAATTTTATCAATAAATTGATATATTGAACCTAGGGCTTAGTTTTATATATTTTTTAATAAAATTAAATAATAATGCCCATGGCCAAAACCTCCAAAACCAAGCATAATTCAAATAAACCTAAATTTTGGGCTTTTGTACGTTAATAAGTCTTTATTTAAATTAAACCACACTCCTTATCTCTTTGCTTGACACATTTACCAAAGGTTTTTCCTTGGGCCATTAAAAATTCATTCCATTTCAATCCATCTGGGATCCACCTTCTTGGATTACTCAACACTTTATGTGGGCTCCCATTTTGCCATATCACATGACTTGCAACTATTTTATTTGTTCTTCGCACTTTCCACCTTACACGTCTTCTCGATCCTCCTTCCCTAGAGGTTACATATGATTCATTCATTTGAAAGCACCAGGACAGCTAACCAACAAGACAACTCATCCTTTCACCTCAGTCTTTGGTCTCAGTCGCACTTCTCCCTTCACTTTAATATTGGGTCTTGAGCCTTTCCTTTCCGCATATTCCCACTCCAATGCATGAAATCCTTATTCCTTTTGTGCTTTTCCTCCCTGGATGACTCAACTCATGTACATAGAGCTTGCATGACCCCTTATTAGAACATGTATATCCCCACTACACATCATCTCACAGTCCTGTCATCTTGGTGTTACCTTAAGAGCGCCTCCTCTCCTACTTATAGGATTTAGCGTCTCGGATGATATAAGGAACCACATCCATTTCCAACTCATTTTTTTGCCTAATTAAACGGTGCTACCTATCATCCTTTAACAACCGTCACCCTGTTACGGATAATTGGAAAGTGCTCCTATATTAAAGTTTTGTACTTACCACATGTTCATCAACTTTTTCATGCCAATTTTTAATGCGTTTTTTATTGATTCAAGTTGTATTAAGTTTTCGAGTTATATGCATTTACTAGCTCAAAACCATCTAATATTGGTTTTCTTTGTTACAGCCCATCATTGTATAAATCCATGTACCAACTTTAAAAATGGTGAATCTAAAGAAGAAAACACCTCCATAGAAACCAACTGGGTTGTTTTGAGAGAATATTGATGAGAAGTTGTCAAATACATTTATTTTCTCCAATACCGTATGTATGAGGGATTCCAGCATTGCACTTTGGAATGCTATGTATGAGATACTCAAGGAAGAATTGTTAGTGGGGTATTTTGAAAGGCCAACAATGGTGACTGCATACCAATGTGGCAATAAAACTTTTGAAATGATGAACAAAGATGTTGCAAAGTCCCACCTTCAAAAGATTGATATACATCACAACATTCTCCCTTACATAGATATGATTCATTGGATGGTGGAGAATGTCGACATAACTAAGAGGCAGTTCATCACGTCACGGGGAACAATCATTGGTTCCTTCAAGCCACAACATATTTATGGTATGTACCATTTTCTTGAGCCACATTTAGTATAAAATTCCCAATTTGTTGAAATATTCCTAAAAAAAGAATATGAGGGTAAAGAAAAAGAACGTCCCATCTTGATTAAAGAGTGGAGAAGTGACCCAAATAAGCACAAGGAAGAGTCCTCTGGCCTGTATTCCGTTCAATCATTAACTCCTCTTTATTGCTACCTCACATGCAGGATCTATTGGTTGTTCACCTATCAAAATGTCTCCAAATTTCCTAAGGAATGGGTCCCTCTCATTTATAGCGTTGCCGATAGGTTTATTTTAATTGGGCCCAAATTATGTTTGATAATCTAGCTAAACAAATTCTTCATTTCCACTCTAAACAAACAACTGCTTGCAACCTGCGTTTTTACATGTTTTCTTATGTTATGGATGCTATTTGTTTCTCTTTATAATTTCCATCTATTGACTATAAATGGACGCTTTCAAAACAACTTCCCATACAAATTTACCATAGAATATTATGGGAAGATAACTATTTCAATCATTTTTATCACATGTATCATCTTCGTATGATTCCCATTTACCAAATTATTTTTATTCAAAGATTCCTATAATGTCTACGACTACCATGAATCATTTGTCGAGAATTGGGGTCTGGTTTGTCGAAGAGATTTTTACTTACATTATGGTTTGGGAAACCAATAATAATCCTTATGCTTTTCCCTTTTATGTTCTAGACAAACTTTTATACAAAGAAGTTTCATATCAAATTGTCAAAACTAGTATAACCCTTGAGTTAAATAAATCCTCTAAGAATCTTTGGAAACAATTCCCTTTGTAGATTGGTTTGTTCACCCTTCATAATTATATGCATGTCGAAAAGGAAATTTTACCTTTATATGAGGTAAAACTAGCCACACCACATGATCCTTCCAAATTGGTTGATAATATAGCTACTAATGCACATATTAAAAACAATATTCATGAGGTCAACCAATATGATAATATATTTTATGGAGCTTCTGCTTATGCATTTGTCTGTAATAAAGAAAATCACTTGTCCCCATACAACTATCAAAATCTTTTAGTTTTCAAAGATACTAGAAGGTCTACCTTACCTCTACATTTTCTCAAGTTACTTGAAGGAGATTTCATAACAGAAAATGCTACCAGTTCTTCGACATAGGTCACTCCTTCGACTACCACTCTGGCTCAAATTTCTTCTACATATTATTGAGAGCAAACATATTGAATAAATCCATTCATAAATGATATCGTCGAAGACTGGTAGGAATTTGTGGAGATCACTTAAACACCATTTCAATAGAGAAATAAGCAACATTTCCTGAAACATATAATTTTCACAACATTACACATCAATCAGTGAATGTTTCTCCTAATTCTTCAAAATTTTCTCTTACACAATTAGGTAACATTACCAAAACACCTATCAACACTCACCCTAATGTGGAAATAATTCTAGTATCTCCAACCATTGTAGTTCAATGAAATTTGAGGAGATTCCACCAATAGAAGTATTCTACAATCTTCAACATAAATCCATTATGAGGAAGAGAAGGTAAAAAAGAAAGGTTGTCGATACACAAGCCTCAACGACAGGAACTACTTTACAACCTTCCTCATTATAAATAGTCTGGAAAGAAGCATCAACATCTCCTCAATAATATATTGAGAAATTAACTCAATATGTAGGAGCATATGGTACTTCTAGTGTAGACACAAAAACCTAAGTCAAAGAATTTACTAAGGAGAAAGATGAAAAAATACAATAGTTAGAGCAACTATCTTCACAATTTCAAGCAAAATTGTAGGTACATGTCACCTTGGTTAAATATTAGTATGAGTTTAAACTTAAATAGAGAGATGATATGATAAATGAGCTACAACAAAAGATAAAGCAAATAGAGGCAAGTTCTTTAGATCTTGTCAAGTTCAAGCATGAAGATAATGAGTTAAACCAACAACAACTCCTCTGCAACAAGTTAAGTTTGATATAGGCTCAAAACAAGTTGGTTGATTCATTGGTTGATGAAGTTGTTGATATTGGAAGCCAGTATTTTGATACCAAGCGTAAGCTCGGTGAACTTTTGAAATGGAAACAAGACCCTAAAATGTTCTATCCAAAATTTCCAAAAATGAATTAAGTGCAAAAGTCCACACCACTCCACACTTGGAAGGATAAGATACATTTGGTTATGAGACTAGTAAATGATGCTACGAGGATTTCAAATTCAGTTGATCAATCTATCACCCACCCACTCAAGGAATCCAATATGTTATCAAGTGATGAAAAGAGGATTTCTCAAGGAAGTATGTATTAAGACAAGAGTGGAAAAGTAATATGGAAAAATGTAGTAAAATGATCGAGAAATTGTCAAAAGTATATTTTGAGTTAACATGAGACATTTTAATTAAACCACACGGTTACCTTTCAATAACAAAATTTATTATTCAACTGGAAACTCAAATACTACCACCTTTGAAAGCTCATGTCTTTAGCTATCAAATTAATATTAATCCTAATTCTCCTCTCGAGCTAGCACTACTTCTATAAGTTTATCAACATTTGCAAGTGCCCACTGGCTCGACATTTTCAGTGGTTCCTCTGAATTGATTATTTTATTTCAAATTGTAATTAATGTCTATATTATTCTAAGTTGTTTCACTTTAGTTGAGAGAATATCAGACTATTGAGTATTCCCTCTATTGTTTTGAAAAACTCTTTAAATGTCTCTTGAGCTCAAGCTTAAGAATTCTGAAGTTTTGCAAGAATAATTTTGTTACACTGTTGCACTCTGTCTTTTTTTAATATATGTTGAACCACTTGTTGATTCTAGATCTATGAAGAGTGAAGCTTAATTGGTAATTTTATCATCTTTGTTTTACTTTGCTTTAGAATTGGAATCTTATCTTATGATTTGTCGCTTATGCTTATGATTAAACAACTGAAACATTGTCACTTCTGATATATTCCTATTATAAGTATAAGAGAAAGAAGAATTATATGTGAATGTTTTATGAAATTAATTCAATTAACTATTTGGTTGAATTACTTTATCTTCATGTTTTTTTAATTAGTGAAAGAGCTTGAAGATCTATATTTTCAGTTATTAGTTATATTTATTTTTCACATATAAAAGTATTAGCACCCAGGTTATTAAGTAGTTGTTAATATATATATCATAGTTTCATATACACACACACACACACATTATCAATTCATTCCCATTTCTTCTCTATACCTTTCACTCTTTCTAAGTCTCCATCCACTGGAGTAACCTCTGTACAAGTAACTGGACCCAATTCAAAACCTGTCAGAACAACCAATCCAAAAAGAAAAGAGTCTAATTTGGGGTTCTCACTGAGTGATCTCCTAAATGTTGATGAGCACAATTTTTTTCAACAACACCATCATATTTCAATTTAGACAAAGATTCCAGTTCTTTTTTGGGCATGCTTTCAATAGGTCTACATGAACTAAAAGCATGATCCAAAGTAACAATAATTATAGGATCTCTGATTAATTTAAATATTTTAAATTAATATTATCTATTTGTGGCCCTCCTTCTAGCATCAAGAATTTTGATGGCCAAAAATGACCTCATCAACGTTTGGGAAACCACCTGGTCAAAGCCCCAATTAGACTTTTTTTTGTGTGGATTGGTGGTTCCAACTAGGTTTAAATGGGTGCAGTTACCATATTCCTAAAACTAATCTATGATAATGTTAATTTTATATAAACTAATCTATATATACAAATCTTAGTCTAACATTATGCTTTTCCTGTGAAAATATGATATTTCTTGTTGTCATCAGTAGGCCAAGGGAAAAGACAAGTTTTCTCGTAGCATGCTTCCAAGGGGTAGCATGAGGGCTAGATATGCCACATGAAAATTTCCTTCTATGAAAGGATACTTTCCATAATATATTTGGAAATGCAGATGCAATTCTAATTTACCATGCAAGTATCAAACAAAATATACTCTATCTTGATTAGGAAAAGGAATAGTCCTTGTCCTTCTCAAGAGAAAGATATAAAAGGGGGAAGGACGACAATTGAATTTAACGTTGAGATGTGATAACAAATTATAAAAATAGTTCATATAATTTTTCATAGGTCAAACATATATGCAACGAAATGATATCAATAAATAGCTATTAAGACATTGCATGCATATACTTAAATTCAAATATTAACAAAGGGATTCGATATTGAATTTGTTATCATATTAAAGAAGTAGTTCTTATCACACAATAACAATTTATACAAAATAAGATTGTGGTTCGCAAATAAGTAGTTATTAATAAATGACAAGAATATCTCTTGAAACCCAGTATCCAACACTAATTAGAACCTATTCAACCATACAAAGATAGCTTTAAAAAACATCAATAACATAAAATAAATGAGATCAACAATAGTGTTCACATCAATTATTCATATACTAATTGGAATACAATCAAATCATAATTTAGTAATAATGAAAGAAACAACAACAATCATGCAAATATAATATAATAGTGCATAAAAAATGAAGACTTATTATTAACTCTAAATATTTGCTCTTGCACTGTCCTACGAATCTAGAAATCATTGAGGCAACAACCTTACAGCAGTGCAAAATTCTCTTCCTCTCAAAGATATGAACTCCACAATTCTACACAATAATACTCCCTATGACAATAGTGAAATCCAAGGTTTCTCTCTAAATATGTTTGCCCTTTTATAGGATGTAGAATAGGTTCCTTGTTTACAACAGTGTAATCAATTCCCTTCCTACAATATATGGATCGGGAACCCCCTTTTCCTTCATTTGTGTGTGACACTTTATAATGGTACATGGCAATATTTAGTAAACCTATTTTAAGCATTTTCCCAAAATTGATTCTTAAAACATTCCACCAAAAAGGACGATTTGATTTTTTTCTTTTGCTCCAATGAGTTCCATGTGCTAATACCATTCCTTAAGTGGGCCTAATTGTTAAGAGCATGTGTTTCCTCCCAAGAGGTTACGAGTTCAAAACCAGAGGGGGGTAGAGTATGTATGCCTTTGTACACATATCAGACAAATTTCTTCGTGGAGGTGGGTCCCTTGTCCCACAAACAAAGGAGTCTCATACACCAATTTGGTGTCTCACTTGGCCATGACCTTAAAATTAGATAATAATAATAATAATAATAATAATTGAGATCTGAGCAATGCTTGTGTAGTTCAAGTTATTCACATCCATCATTAACTGAATAATTGGATGAATTTGGGTTGCCAATTGAAATAGCCTACCCAAAAGTATCATTCATAAGTATGACATAGGTTGATGCAAATCGTTGATGGAAATTCTGCGCATTAGGCATGTATTGACACATTTTTTTCAAATATTTTTGGAGTTTTTTACTTCCTTTGAAAAAGTGATAATATTATAATTATGCACATTTCGAAAGGAAAATGCACACTTTTCATAATCTCTTTCAATTTTTATCTCGTATGGTAATCGATACTTTGTTTAACAAAATCAATTCCTTGAGAAGCATCCTCTACTTAGTTCTATTGACTGGTATGTGTTCTCTTATTCTAGTGAAATTTCACATGCTAAGATTCTGCCTTGAGATCTTGGATCATGCTTGAATGGTTTGAATGGTTCACCTACAACGTTAAAATTCGATTCATATCAATAAATTTATGCCAATTTTTAAACAAAAACCATAAAATCATGCATCTAATGCAGCTAATCAAACTAATAAGTGAACATAGCAATTGAATGGTTCAAACTATTATCACTCCTTCGGATCTCCAAGGCTGAGAAAGAGTCCAGCTAAGGTAACCACAGACCAATCTTTTAGCTTGGTAGCTAGCCCTACCAAGCCGGAGAGGGCTGTCTCCAAAGGATCATAGCCAAGAGGGCTTGATAGTTTAGGGTTTTAGGCCAGATGTATAGTGCAGAGGGTTGTTTGATTTGATTTGGTTGGGTAGTTGCAAGGATGAGTGATTTAGGTCAGAGGGACTAGGTCAGGGCAAATGAGATATGATTGCAGTCATTCAAAGGGGCAAGGTAGCTATGAATCTTAACACTTAAAAGGTGATTTGATGAGATGGCTTAAGACTGATGAGGAGTTAGGAAGAGCATAAGAGATTTATTCTTCCTAAACTGAAGAAAAGTGGACAAAGTATGATAAATTTCCCAAAATAGAGCATGAGCAAGCATGTATTCTACTTATCAACTTGAAAATTACCATATAACAAACACGAAATGGTTTATGAACTGATAAAACATTCATACAAATGATCACAAAGAAGAAACAATGCTAAAAATTCATGCCACATGTATCCCAAAAAATTAGCTTCAACTCATCTATTGAAACTGGCCAAAATCTGATACAATAGTCTATGATCACTAGTACAGCATCCCAATGAATCCAACCTATGAAATGACTAAGAAAATACATAATATATGCATCAAAACAACTCATCCTAGTCTCGTGGGTCGAATCCATGAGTGGAGGAGCAGTTGCAAGAAAAATTGAACTGATAGCTAGAGTGTAGGGTGGTCAAAGTGACTTATCCCTAACTCTAGTAAATTGATTCATTACATGCCATGTAGGCCATTTGACTAATGTATTTACCCTAGATAACACTAAAAAACATAATAATTATATCATCTCGATCAATTACATGAGTAAAACATCAATTCCCCTTAGGTGAAAGTGAGTTTAGAGTGAAACAGTGAAAAATGTAGAAGGTTGTCAAATGCACCCTTGAATTGTCAAACGCACCCTTGAACTGTCAAATGCGCCCTTTTAGTCTGAAACACGTCCTTGAACTTCAGGGCTACTTTTGGATGCCTTCCCGGTGTCCAAATTTGCTCCAAGACAGCTCGTTGGAAATCCCTTCAAGTCTACTTTCCAAATATGCCTTTATTTTTCCATTTGGAGGTCATTTGCCCTATCAAAATTCTCACAAGACTGGTAAACATGTAGCAACCAGGCCAAGAAAGAGGCATAAAGGTGGTTTTTTTTTTATGGGTTTTGACCCTTTTAGCTGACTAGTTTTCCTCCATATTCTTAGAAAATTCTTAGGGTACATGTCCTCCTCACTTTGAATCCAAAACTTCTAACCATTTTCTCATTGGATTCTCCAAAAAAGAGCACAACGTCCAAGGTGCTGCATGTTTGACCTTTTTTCTGTCAAGAGCGCCTTCACAGTGTCAAACACGCCCTCCAACTTCAGAGCTACTTTTGGGTGCCTTACCGGTGTCAAAATTGAGTCCAGGATAGCTCATTGGAAATATTATCCTGGCTAGTTTCCAGATATACCTTTATTTTTACAAATGGACTTGATTTGACCCTCAAAAAAATGGATTCTCCTAATACTGGTCAAAAGTGCAGAATGAGGGTGCAAAAAGGAAGTGTTCTCTTGCAGGAAAATTTTGGAGGACATCCTCAACTCCAAATTGAACTCATGATAGCTCATTGGAACTATATTTTTGTCTCGTTATCATTTGATGCATTAAGGAAGTCATTTGAACAATAAATCTAGGAGAAAATTGGATTTTCCCAAGGTCACTCCAGAAATGCAGAAAACCTCTTGTAGCAAATGTAATTTTGAAATTTCTCCAAAACAATAACACCTGTGTAAAAATTGAAGGTGGTTTTTCATCCCTGGCCTATGATGGACAAAAAACTCTCTCACTTTTGCCAAATTCATCCCTATTTGGTCTGAAACATAGTTTGAATAAAACTGACCCTATGTGTGGCAAATGATTTGTCCCTCGGAATGACTTCTTGAAAAATGATGGAGACATGATGTCTATGAGTTGGAATGGTCTCATACTTGATAAAATGACCTAACTTATGACTCCTCTACTTAGATGTCTCTGATTCCATAGCCAACCCTAGCTCAATGGGAGAGGAAGTTGGGGTTTAGTGCTTGTGGAAAATGATGATTTGGACACCCTTGGGAAAAGACAACTCTGTTTGGAATTCACTTAACTTTTTGAAACATTACCCTTTCACTTGACTATTTCCTTTGACAAATTGATCTTTTGATGGTCTTTGAGAACTCTTTGAATTTGACTTTTCTTTAATGAAGTTGGCATATAGAGATTGAGTTGGTAGCTTAGGAACAATACTTATTACATATAGTGAACATAAAATTACATGATGAAATAATAATTTCTCTTTACAGATCATCTTGACATGGTGAAGAGATGTTATTTGATCACCCTTTACTTTCAAGTCTTATGCAATGGAATGGAGTTTTATTGGAACCTTGGAAACCCTAATGACCTAATGAAACCTTGAAAAACCCTAAAAGACCTAATGAGACCTTGAAGGACTGAATTTCAAGATGACATGACTGATGTGATGGCATGATGTCATTAAATTTATGGACAATGGATACTTAGCAAGGTTGAAATGAGCTAGCAAGGGGTAAATTTTTAAAAGGAGTAAAGGAAACCCTAATTCAACCTTTAGTGACCAAATTTTTCCATGACGACCTAGTGGAATGACAAAAATTTCAGAATGGGACCCTAATATGATATGAAAAGAGGATTTTTGATCATTGATGGCAGTATGAAAACACTGACACTAACAAAAGCTATAGGTGTCATTTATTTTCTTGGTGAAAAAATCTTGGGTATAGATTAAAATCTTAACACTTTTCCTCAATGAAGAAAAATATATAGATTTTTGTGAGTGGTGAGTTAACACTATATCTTGGATCCATTCCACCAGCACAAAGATTTGCAAGAAAATATGCTATTTGGAAATTTGTAGGTCATGTATGGATGCAAGAGCTTGGTGGAATTTATGGGTAAGTCAAATATTGGAAAAAAAAATGCATGAGATCCAAGTGTTTCGCGTGATGCACACAATTACTCACTGCTTTGTCTTTAGTAGTGTAGTAATGAAAACTTTTGTTTTACATTTTAGTTTGCCAGTGCATATTCCAATGTGTTATTGCACTTTGTCCAAGGTTTATTCTTTTATTACGTTTCAAGTTATGCACCAATTATTTTTTTAGGTCTCCATCTAGATTTTGGGGTTTTAATGTTCTATGTCCCTCTTATGTATTGAATTTTTCATGTTGGAATCTTCAACATCAAAAGAAGTAAACCCACTTTCATGCATATCGCATATTTTGAAGATATTTTTACATTTATTAACTTTCTTGGACTCCTTACACATATGTTTTTGATAGTGTTGGATGTTGCCAATATTGTAAGGGGTCATCCCAATGTGAAGTTCCAATTAGACCCCACAATGTTTGGCGTAAGAGTCCCATTCAGTCATACTGTCTGGCCACCATTGGAAAGGTTTAAAGGTATGCCTTGGTTACAATTCAACACAAAAAAACAAAACACCACTTTCGGACAGTAATAATGTGATTTTTGTGAGACACCCAATGTAAGTTGTGCAAGGGAGACTTCCACAAATGGTGAGGGAAACAAGCCACTGGTTAGAAAAGTAATAGTACTATACTAAGGGGTAGTTGGGGAGAAAGAGAAAGGCTTATTGAGTACCTGTAGATTAGTCCACATGATAAACAAAAATCATTTAGGCATAACAAAACTCATTCAATATTAACCATATCTAAGCAATGAATTAGTTCATCAACTTAGTATGTGATTATAATAAACATATACCATAAACATAATCAGAATAGTCCAACTGCATCTATGATACATGAATGAAGAAGTGTCGGCTCATTGAGATTCTGATTAAAAGTGCAAGATCCCAAGTATACGTTACATATATGAAACACTATATCCAATAATAGAACATGAAGCCATAACTTGCTTCTCTAAATAATGATCTATCTCCTATGTCTTATAAGAGAAGTGAAGGCTAGACCTCTAAAATCTAAGCCTTCTAAAAAGTCATTGTACTTGAGTTCCGAGGAGCTATTTATAATAAGTAACAATGACCCTTGAGCTTCCTCATGAATCTTTGACTTCTATGACTATTGATATTCTATACACGATTCGTTACATTCCATTGTGTGGCCATTAAAATTCCATATGTGTCCTTTGGACTTCATTATATAACATTTATTACATAAGATAAATTACAAATGAAATGACAACTATATAAGGAAAAAATATAATGGGATAAAGACTCATCAAATGGATAAGTCATTTTATTCTACATGGATTTCATTTGTAATGTATTTGTGCCAAGATATGAACTCTATGGAGATGTCTTTTACATGAACTGGAAAGTCCCCATTGTAGCGCATCATAACCTCTAGTGCCTTTGTCAATATGTTCTTGGAGTTTCGTTGTACATTATTCCAACTAAAGTGCTCAGAACTAATTGGAACCTAAACGACCGGATAGAGCTCGTCTTCCTGATTCCGGCGCCGCAAACGGTTCAAAAAACGGTCGTCGTATGAGAAAGTTATGCCAAAAATAAGAATTGCCTAATAACATTGGAATTTTGAATTTTTTCAAAAACAAATTTTAAAAAAGAATATTCCACAGAATATTCCTTGGAATATTCTGAAGAATATTCTTTTTGGCCAGTGAATCAAAAGCTGCCACGTGGCAGGCCTGGAGGGCGCCACGTGGCCTAAGGATGACATCAGCAAAGGTTGTTTTGGGCGCATGTTCAAAATTTTGGTTGAAGCGTGGTTTGAACCCACGACCTCCCACGGGAGAATGCAATGCTTTACCGTTGGGCCAAACAAGCGGTTGTTGTTATATGAGCCAGATAAACCTTTTTTGAAGTTTAAAATGACTTTGGACGGGGCTCGAAGGGGGCCAGCCCCCATACCATGCGACCAGGGCCCGGAACCTAGGGCTTAAGCCACTAGCCGCCAGCACGCTATTCAATGCAGCTTAACCACCGCCGGAAAATGCTCACATGCAACCGTTACCACAGCAGTTAGACTGGCAGAGTTTTTGGTGGAGCGCCAAATTTGGGCGGTCCCGCCATTATTGGCGGAGCTATCTAGAGTTAACTAAAGTTAGCTGGAGTTTTTCTAGGGGCAAACTGGAGAAACTTTAAATGGCCATAACTTTGGCTAGGAAAGGCGGTTTTGGACGAATTTTTTTGATTTTGGGTATTTTGGACCTTCTGAAGCCATAGGCACAGGTTTCACAGCCATCTGAGGTCATTTTTAGGTGTTTTAGCTTCGTGGAAGTTCCAGGAGCCACTAGGGCCAAATTAGTTTGGGAGATGCATTGGGAATTGTGCAGCCATTGAATGTGGAACGAAGGTCATTCCTGAAGGTTTTCAATATTCTGAATCCATTTCTACAGCTCATTTTGCCTTCTGAGGCATTCTTCTCACTGTTTAGCTTCAGGGAAGATTTCAGGGCCACTAGGGCCATTTCAGTGATTGAGCTGTTTGGGGGCTCTGTTCATCCGTTTTTGGTGATTCAAAAGCCTATGTATGTTATTTTTGACCTTCTAAGTCTAATGGCAGAGGTTTCAGAACCAATTGAGGTCATCTTCACCTCAAAATTCTCCATGCAAGTTTAAAGGGCCACCAGGGCCAATTGGGGAAAGTACTGTATAAGGTACAAAATTCACTGTTTAGTGTTTGGGAAAGAGCATGTTTGGCTAATTCCTATCTTCTTATTCTGTATTTACAGTCAGATCTGTCCTTTGAGACACCCATATTCTTGTATTAGCCTTTGTAGCAATTTTAATACAAGAGGACAAGCCTAGTTGGAGAGGTTTGGTCCAGCAGATGTAGCCCAGAGGGGGGGTGAACTGCTTTATCATTTTGATGTCTTTATTTGCTGAAGATGATATGCTAAACAAAACTGATATAAAGTATTAAACAAAAAATAAATATAACTTGCATACACACATAATCACCTGTTCAGCTGCAGAAAGTTACTTGTCTTATTCCGCAAGACCTTAAACTTCAAGTATGTGTATGTCAAAGACTTCTAAGTGTTTACTTTGTTATTTCTTTAGGCAGAGCCTGCAGAGGGCCAGGTAGCCTCTAGAACTCATTCTATTTTTAGAGGTGACATGTCCGATGAATGCCCCTACAGTCTATCTCTGTATAAGAAATAAGAAGTTTATACATTTTTAGAGGTCATTTGGAGTGTCTAGCTCACAATTGAAATTATTGGAAATGGATACCTTGCACCCTTAAACAAGTACATTCCATTTTTAGATCAGATGGTATCAGAGCACTAGGTTTGCTTGACTGACATCACTAGCTTGATTGTGTAGCTTGAAAGGTGTCTTAAGCAGTGTTGAAGATTGATTGCTTCATTATTCTGCAAACTACTTGCTGTTTGAGTTGCTGAAGCTCTTTTGTTCATTTTTACAATGACAACTTCCATAAGTGAGTTCTCAAAATCGTCCTCCTTCACAAGATTCTTTGATGAAGGTTTGAAGCAACAATTTTTCATCATGATGAATATGGTGAGAGAAATGTATGAGGATGAAAGAAAGAGCTCTAGACTTCAAGAGCAGTTGAATTCCATGAGGGAAGAGAAGCAGTTGCTTTCTGACCAATTGCAGGAAATGGAAAGCCAACTTCATATTGCAAACATGAATCTGGAAAGGATGCATGAGTTGGAGACACAACTCCTTGTTGCCAAAGAAGCCTTAGCCAAGTATCAGCTTGAAGAAGAGGTAAACAATTCTAGTTTGTCTTCAAATTCTTATAAGAATGTTTATGTTGGTTCTTTTGAGAAACATACCAAAGGCATAGGGTCCAAGTTGATGTCCAAAATGGGATATGAAGGAAAAGGATTGGGCAAACATGCACAAGGTATAGTTGAGCCAATAATGGTTGAGGTAAGGCCTAAGAATTTGGGTCTTGGTTATGGACAATCTTATGGAGAATGTTCCAAAGTAGCCATGAAGGCAATTGAAACAGTTCCTAGAAGGAGTTTCATTTCAGGTTCTCTATCTCAAGGTTGTATTCTTGGGGAATGCAATAGTTTGAAACATGCTTTGCAGGAAGAAGGTGTGCATAAGCATGCACTTGAACAAGGGAGTGGTGAAAGCTCTAAAACCATTGAAGGGATTGATGGTGTTCCAAAAGGAGCTTCTTCTTCATTTGATTCACCTCCTCATGAAGGTAATGAAGGTGAAAGACAAAGGTATAAATCTGATTTCAATCATATTTCCTTTGATCATGTAAAGCATGGAAAATTTCCACACAAGCATTGGAAAAGAATTGCATGTTCTTTTTGTGGTTTGTTTAACCATAGTGTTTCTAGATGTTGGAAAAGAATGGCAACATACAGGAAACTTTTGAAGGAAAGGAGGCAAGAAGCCAAAGTTCCATTGAACAATGCAAATCATGCTATCAAGAAGATGAACATGTGTTGCACTTATTGTCATAAGCATGGACATACTGCTGAAAGGTGTTGGACTCTGAATCCAACAATGCTTCCACAAAAGTTAAAGAAATTGGAGCAAGAGTATGGCAAGAATGGGAAGGAAGTTTCCATCATTGATATGTGTCAGGATGATACACATGTTGATATTGATGTGCAGTTAAAGGAAGCGCCTTTGAAATGGATTGGTAAGAAATGGTTAGAATTCTTATCCAATTAAAGTTGCATGTCTTTTGATTGAATGCATTTCTTGGTTAATGGAATGCAAGTTGCAGGATGGAAAGCTGAGTATGAGACTCACTCTATCGTAGCAAAAGTCATATTCATTTCAGCTTTGAAAGTACATGTACATGTGATTGAGGATATTGTACTTATGATTGTACTTAAGGAAAAGTTGAAGGATAAACTACCTGCATGAGAATGATATGCATGAGCAGAGGGATCCTGATGATTTCCTTGTATTTTAAACATGTATGTGTGATTAACTTGAAGGGTTGATTACTTTGTTTTTAACCATGCATGTAATGTAATATTGACTTGGAAAAAGTTAATTTGATCTCCAAGATTGTAAAGGGGAGAAATGATGAAGTGTTTCATCTTTGTAAAAGCCTTCTCATTTGGGAGGCAGCTCTTCTTCTGGAGTGGAGGAGCCATGGATGGGCATCGTGACAATTGGCAAGCCCACATGTTCAGAGGAATATTTCAGTTCATATATCAGCAAGTTTCATTGCTGGTTCCTGCAAATTTTCAGTTTGTCTGGCAAACAAGGTTGGTCCGGATTCGACAATCACGTGGCTTATGCAGCAAAAAATCGCCATGACGACAGTTGGCAAGGCAGGACATTTTGGCATCAGTATGCTATTTTGGCTGAATGGAAGAGGATATTTCTATTCCTCAAGTGCTGTACAGTTCAGTTCAGAAATTCAGACAGCTTTTGGGGACCAAAAGCCTTCTCATTTAGGAGGTGTGATCAGGAGCTCAGGACTAAGTGTCGTAAAATGGTCAAAAATAAAAGTGCTCAAAACTGATTGGAACCTAAACAACCGGATAGAGCTCATCTTCCTGATTCCGGCGCCGCAAACGGTTCAAAAAACGGTCGTCGTATGAGAAAGTTATGCCAAAAATAAGAATTGCCTAATAACATTGGAATTTTGAATTTTTTCAAAAAAAATTAAAAAAAGAATATTCCACGAAATATTTTTTGGAATATTCCGAAGAATATTCCTTTTGGCCAGTGAATCAGAAGCTGCCACGTGGCAGGCCCGGAGGGCGCCACGTGGCCCAAGGATGACGTCAGCAAAGGTTGGTTTGGGCGCATGTTCAAAATTTTTGGTTGAAGCGTGGTTTGAACCCACGACCTTTCACGGGAGAATGCAACACTTTACCGTTGGGCCAAACAAGAGGTTGTTGTTATATTAACCAGATAAACCTTTTTTGAAGTTTAAAATGACTTTGGGCGGGGCCCGAAGGGGGCCAGCCCCCATACCATGCGACCAGGGCTCGGAACCTGGGGCTTAAGCCACTAGCCGCCAGCACGCTATTCAATGCAGCTTAACCACCGCCGGAAAATGCTCACATGCGACTGTTACCACAACAGTTAGACTAGCGGAGTTTTTGGTGGAGCGCCAAATTTGGGCGGTCCCACCATAATTGGCGGAGCTATCTGGAGTTAACTAAAGTTCGCTGGAGTTTTTCTAGGGGCAAACTGGAGAAACTTTAAATGGCCATAACTTTGGCTAGGAAAGGCGGTTTTGGACGAAGTTTTTTTTGATTTTGAGTATTTTGGACCTTCTGAAGCCATTGGCACAGGTTTCACAGCCATCTGAGATCATTTGCAGGTGTTTTAGCTTCGTGGAAGTTCCAAGAGCCACCACGGCTAAATCAGTTTGAGAGCTGCATTGGGAATTGTGCAGCTATTGGATGTGGAACGAAGGTCATTCCTAAAGGTTTTCAACATTCTGAATCCATTTCTACAGCTCATTTTGCCTTCTGAGACATTCTTCTCACTGTTTAGCTTCAGGGAAGCTTTCAGGGCCACTAGGGCCATTTCAGTGATTGAGCTGTTTGGGGGCTCTGTTCATCCGTTTTTGGTGATTCAAAAGCCTATGTCTGCTATTTTCGACCTTCTAAGTCTAATGATAGAGGTTTCAGAACCAATTGAGGTCATATTCACCTCGAAATTCTCCATGCATGTTTAATGGGCCACCAGGGCCAATTGGGGAAAGTACTGTATAAGGTACAAAATTCACTGTTTAGTGTTTGGGAAAGAGCATGTTTGGCTAATTCCTATCTTCTGATTCTGTATTTACAGTCAGATCTGTCCTTTGAGACACCCATATTCTTGTATTAGCCTTTGTAGCAATTTTAATACAAGAGGACAAGCCTAGTTGGAGAGGTTTGGTCCAGCAGATGTAACCCAGAGGGGGGTGAACTGCTTTATCATTTTGATGTCTTTATTTGTTGAAGATGATATGCTAAACAAAACTGATATAAAGTATTAAACAACAAATAAATATAACTTGCATACACACATAATCACCTGTTTAGCTGCAGAAAGTTACTTGTCTTATTCCACAAGACCTTAAACTTTAAGTATGTGTATGTCAAAAACTTCTAAGTGTTTACTTTGTTATTTCTTTAGGCAGAGCCTGTAGAGGGCCAGGTAGCCTCTGGAACTCATCCTCTTTTTAGAGGTGACATGTCCGGTGAATGCCCCTACAGTCTATCTCTGTATAAGAAATAAAAAGTTTATACATTTTTAGAGGTCATTTGGAGTGTCTAGCTCACAGTTGAAATTATTGGAAATGGATACCTTGCACCCTTAAACAAGTACATTCCATTTTCAGATCAACAGATATATAAGAAAGAACACATAAATAGGACCAAGTATGGGAAAGAGAATCCTAAATAGATGTTGGTCCCATGGTTTACTTTCAACTTCCCAACTAAAGAATCATATTTTTCATTGGAAAATCATTGACTCGAAAGATGTATACCAAAACACAAAAGAGGGTAACAAATAATTCAAGGGTTGCATGTTACTATAACTTGCCATTCACAAAAGATTAGCCACCCCATCTGAAACTCACGTCGAGTTATTTAAGACAAACAGAAGCAAAAAAATTAAAATGTGATAGATGAAAACACATAACAAGAATGCAGTGAATCTAACTACATGCACCCTATCCTACCCTACCCTAAACAGTGCATGGTCGGGTCATGTGAAGTGGAATTTCCAATGCAGCCAGAGAAGTTGCTCCCGACCTTTTGAGAGAAAGATGTGATCACGTGAAATCACTGATCTATTTTATTTTGGTGCTTCAAATCTTGTTATCACAAATCATCAATAGTTAATTAAGAAAGAGGTGAAGAATTGTGTTCCCGACCTTTTGAGCGAAAGATGTGATCACCTAAAATCACTGATCTTTTTTATTTTGGTACTTCAAATCTTGTTATCACAAATCATTAATAGTTAATTAAGAAAGAGGTGAAGAATTGTGTTGATTGCTTACGTGGTTTATTGAATGGAAGAAGATTATTTCACTCACAATGAGATGCTTATCACCGGGATTGTGGGGTCTAGCCTATACACCATTTGGAAAGTTGAATTCCTCCAAACTGACTTCCGTCATTAACCGGTCCCATAAAGTTTGAATATATAACTAACAAAAACTAAACTCCACACAAACCAACTAATTTACACCTCATAAATTGATTCCAAATTCAATTACCCACCAATAAAAATATGCCAAAAATCCAAGTATCATAGTCCACGCTGAGTTTCCACGGTTGGTTGTTTCCCACCCAGTCATCCGTCGCCTTAAACGCTCATCACTATGAACGCCATTGCTGCCGCAATTCCGAGACAAGATCTTATTTGCTCCATTTCTTCCGCCACACTCACTCCCACTCCGCCATCAAACATAAACCATATCATTACCCGTACAGATTTCCGACTTTACAAGCTAAGAATGCATGGCGATCACAGCGTTTCACGAAACATTTAAACATTGCTTTAATGAACTAACATTACGTTCTAATTCCGGCAGTGGCTGCCTGCGAATCTGTACACGCGTTCCTTGAAATTGGAGACATGAAAGAAAGAAGCGTGGACCAAAACAAAACACCCACCTCTCTCTGTGATTGGAGAATTGACTGATTAAGCATAGTATTGAAAGGTTTGATATGTAAGTCCCTCCAAACGAAACAGACATTGCGTGGGCCGCGGGGAAAGCTCGAGTGTGACGTTCCAGCAATATGTGGGTAGGTAACATATCCATTCAATGCCATGTAGGATTTTAGGCACAGAACGACAACTAATTGTGTGCCAGGTACTATTTTGGCCAGATGATTTGGTAGATGATTTTGAAAAGCCCTTCTCCTCGAAAAGTTTTTTAAAAGAATGGTTATAGCAAATATTGAGTTCCGACAGTGTTTGAAGAGTTCCTAAAGGTCTTAAGATGAAAAACACTAAGACAGTAAGGTTATTTATGTTGAACTTTTTTTGATTTATGGGATTATTCATAAGATTGTTGGTATTCTTTAAGACAAATAAAATTTTTTCTATTTTCAAATTTCTCAGCTTTTTTGATCAATAAAAGATTTGGTAAATCTTAAAGATATGAAAGGAATTTATTCAATGTTGTGATGTTGTGGTATCTTTTACATTGGAGAGAGTGGTCGCCTCATTAATCAGAGAATTTAAGGCATGTTGCGGAGGTCAAACACAAATACAATCAGTTTGGCTCCTAAGCTATGGTTGAGCATGCTTAGAAAACCAAACATCATGTCTATATTGAGGATTTTCAAGCAATTGTAAGGATTGATCACTTCCATCATAGGAAGTTAAAGAAGCATAGGAAGTTAAGGAAGCCATGAGAGGCCATCCAAAATTGAAAAGCATAAAAAAAATCTTAATAGAAAAGATGATTAGAAATTAAGTAAAACATGAATTCATACTCTTTCTTTCTTCATAATTATCTTAAATTCCTTTTTCTTTTTTATTTATTTAGTATATTCATTCCTTAATTCACATCTTTATTCTTTTATTAATAATTCCTCATTTAAATTGAAATATATTATATAATTTATATATAATAATTATAGATAGTATTATAATATTATAAATTATATAAATATATAATAACATTTTAACTGATTATTTATTTAACATAGCATCTAATTTAAATTAGAATATATTATATAATTTATATATAATAATTGTAGATAGTATTATAATATTATAAATTATATAAATATATAATAACATTTTAATTGATTATTTATTTAATATAAGAAAAGACTATAATTGGAATGGTTGTTATTATTATTATTCTTGGAAAGATTATTTTATATAATATTTATATATAATAGTTTTCTTCCTTAAAATTATATTACAATATTTGAATATATCATATAATGATATAATTATAATTATAATAATCATAAATATAATAATTTTAGATATTCTTATAATAATAATATCTTAATTCTGGTTTCATTCTCACTGTGGGTGTTTATGATAAAAAAACAAATTGATTTGACTACAAGTGGTGGCTTTGTCCTCAACTCGGGAGGCAATGTGTCTCATTCTCTATGTAGGTACACTCCATTAAATTCGATGATGTTGGGCACCTTCGCTAGAGGGGAAAGTTGGTACTTCTCTGCTCAGTTCATGATAGTGATCAATCATACTACAATCACTCATCTGTGGGGTCTTTTATGGTTTATAAATGGTTCTGCATGTGAAATCCAAGCCATATTTGGTGCCTCTATGATAATTTAGTACTTCCCTGCTCGGATTATAATGGAGCATGATGCAACTATGGACATTCGACATCAGGAAATATGGAGGTGGTTAATTATTCAAGCATGTGAGGTGATTATTCCTTCAATTGATCACATGGTGGATGGTATTAATTTTGCCATGGTGCACATACTCTGTAATGTCGGTAGTCATAACAATTATGTGGTAGCCATTGACATCACCCATATTCAGATTTCTGTTCTTCTCTTTGGCATGGAGGATAGGATTGGGTGCCCACTAGACATGGAGAAATTCACCCCCCAAGGACTTTATGTGGAGGTTCAATGATGCCAATTCGGCCCTCAGAGTCACTTTCCGGCTCCAGGGAGTTTGGCAACTCAGAGGTGTGTTCATGTTTGGAAGCTTTCATGGAGTTTGAAATCCCATTCGATGCCTAGTCAGCATGGAAATTGGTTTTGGTGTCCAGTGAACATGATAGCTCAGACCATGCAATCTTGTGTTCATTCAGGCATGGTGATTCATCATTCTGGAAGGTGGTGGACAATTCACAGTCGTCTAACATGACAGGACCATTCTCGGATGGTGAGTAAGAGTTAGTTGGTCAAGGAGGAGAGCATATTGCGGCTCAGATGGTGGTTGTTTGTAGGTTATGTCGCCTAGGAAGAAATGGAGGTCAATTGTGGCCTCGGGTATTTGCTTTTGAAGTGCAACCCGTGGGTAATTTATTGCCTCTGTTGGAGGTACATGGTATCTTCTGGTCGAGCATAGGTGTGGGTATCCTCTAATGATAGTGGCTTGCTAGGAGTCTGTGGTCTTTGTTGGTGGTTTGAGCTTTTTATGGGTGCACGAAGTTGTCAGTACTCGCTGGTGGTTTGTGGCCTGTGGAAGCTTCATCACAGTCCAAAGTTGCTCTCTCCCTGCTATTATGTTAGTCTTCTTTTCTTATGTGACTTATAGCCTGGTTCTTATAATAGTTTTGTCATGTTAGGTATTTATATAGTCAATTTTGTGGCAAGAGGCCAAAATCAGAGCTGTGTTGTATATTTTTGCAAAGCATTGGCTCTTTTGCTTATAGTTTTGCCAGACAATCTAGTTAACTTCAGTATTTTTAATCTTAGGACTCTGAATTGGTGTTCTTGGGTTAGTTTCCCTGCAGGGAAGCACTTAACTTCAAGAAAACATGTTTGTACTTTTTTTCATTGATAATTAAATGCTGAGCCTCCTTCACCCAATTTCTTGATATAATTTTCTATTTCTTTTCGATGATGTGCACATCCTATCACACTTAAAATAATTCTTAGGTTTTAGATCAAACACAACATGATCCACCATCCTTGCCACAACAATTTTTCATTTGAATTGAATTTCTTCCACTCAAAGAAGCTAGAGAAATGTATTTAATCTTCCCTCCCCATCCTTCGTATTTAATATCATTCAGAAGGTATTCCGCTTGGCCTTCAACATGGTACTAAGATCCATGAGCCTACAAGTGGTGTTAATATAAGGCAGCTGCTGACTCCACCTCCCAAGAAATTTATTCTTAACCTAGAGACAATACTCGAGCATATTTGATCTATCCTCTTTAACGCTTGTTTTATTCCAAATGTCATCCAACGACATTTAATTTAATTTGATCATTTAAGGGGCGTGATATATTTGAGTTTGAAATTTATCAATGATCAAGGCTCCTTGTTCAAATGTAGCACCAATATTGTCTTGAATATCTCCCTCACAGTGATTCTCATGGTTTAGATGGTATAATTTGAAATCATCTAATTTTCTTAGAAGGATCATAACCCTTAAAAACATAGTAGAAAAGTTTGTGTCTATGAGGTGCCTGTTCCTGAAGGACCTTGAACACCTTTGGATGACAACCATTGAATCACCAACTATATTCAGATGGCTTAGTCCTTTGGAGATAGCTATCTTTAGACGTTTCCAGAACGATAAGGCTTCATTTTGATTGTTCGTTGACTTTCCCAATCCCTAGGCGAATGATGAGCCCCAAAAATGGGTAACTTATTGGGCTCATTTTACCTACTGATTCTTCATCAATCCACCATTTTTCATAGTTTATGCATGTTTTTTGAGTATATTTATGTTAGTTGAACGAATGAGGATAGTCACTTGACCAAGAAGGCTAACACGTGGTTATTGCAGATTTTTGGACAAATTTTGGACCAAAGCAAAGCATTTATGAGCCATATGACAGCCAAGCATGAAGGAACAAGAGTGAGGATCCATAGGAAGGGTGTCTTCTGCACTAAATGGCCCCTTCGTGGAAATCTCCACCCTTAGCTTGGAGTTCAGCAGGCCACCGAAAAGGATTCCCAAGGGTAGCCGAGCAGTTTTGTGTAAAGTGACTGATTACTGGCATTTTGAGAAGCCGAGCCCCTCGAGTTAAGGAGGGTTGTTGGATACCCTCGTAGTGCATAAATAGGAAGGCTTCCAGCCTTCGTAGTTTACTTTTTGAACAATTTTATTTTTCGCTATAGTGCTGCTAGTTTCTCAGCTCATCTTTGTAGTTCCTGTTATACAACTTTCTTGTGACATGGTTATTTTTGAATAATGGAAAGCAGTTTCATTTAGCATCAACCCTGAGCTTTTTCTTAGGAGCCTGCAACTCTTGGGGTTGGGCCCAACCCAAGTGCCAAGGCTTCCTTCCTGTACTGTTATATGTTTTGAATGTATTTATCAAATAATTTCTGTTAAGTAGATTACAGTTTTGCTTGAGTATATAGGTCATTGTTGATGATTAAAAAAGATTTTCAGGTTCAGATTGTTTTGATAGGTTAATAACAGAGAAGATATTTAGAAAAAGTCCATAAAGCACCCCTGATCTCACCTCTCCCTCTGTGGGACCATGAGCTGAGACCAAGGTGTCCTTGCCGCTACCAAAAACACTGTCTTTGCTTCATCATGCAATTGTTAGTGTAGATTCTCATCTGCAGAAGTTGATACCAGTTGAGGTTACATGTTCAGGTTCATGATTGCTTAGTTTGCATAGCTATTTCACATGATTTCATTGCAATAAACTTCTGCTCATTTGCTTTGCTGATATTCAGGTCAGATTAGGTTAAAGTAGCTAGGTCTTTGGTTTTTCGAGTCTTTGTTTGAATAGTTTGGAAAATAACTTGCAGAGCACCTGTAAAACCTCTTTGCCTACCCCTACTCCATCACTACCACCTGCTCCACCCTCCAAATCTGATTCTTGCCTCACATTTGCTATGTTCCCTCACTTTGACCTAGTTTCCATATTTTTGTGCAAAATTGCTCTACCCCTCCTTGAACAAATCCAACCATCCTTGTCACTCCCCCACTTCTTTCGCCAATTCTTGGACCATTCCTCATCATCATCATCAACCTCAATACCCACTTCTTCACCTCTTTTCCACCATCAACCCTTCAAAAATCTCCTTTTAGAACATCCTGTAGAACCCCTGCAGACTTCTTGTAGAAGCTCACAAAAGCGGTTTCTTGGAATCCAATCACTGTGAAACTCTCTGAAAGGGTTCTCAGGGCCACTTAGGCGCTCTTCTAACCTTCCCAAACTCCTGCAAGCACCTACTCCATTTCCTTTCGCCAGTTAACCTCTGCACAGTAAAAAATAGTTAAAGCAAATGCAAAATAATCTTGACGAAGTACTCAAAAATGCAAAAAGATGTTTTCTTCATATTTCTCTTCAGAAGTAGCTTAGTCACATGCATTTTACCTTTCTAGAAGTCAATGGCATCCATTCTTGTAGCTTCATCCTTTTACTTGCACCAGTAGGGTTAGTCGGTAAAACTAGGGTTTGTTAGGGTTTGTGTTCCTTTCTAGCTTTCAACCTATTTCTGCAAGTAGATTAGCCTCTGGTTGAGTTAGCTTTCATCCATCACCATTAAAAGCTTCTTCTAAGAGCTCATAGAAGTTGGTTTAAGCTCCTAGCGGACTTGTGCGAGCTAATCCAGTGACAGCTGCAGCAAGAGCTAGTACTTGTGCATATAGCACTGTCGCTGCCAAGTTTGTTACGAATTACCGGGTTGATAAAAGTGAAGAAGGGAGTCTCAAGAGTTGCAACATTATTGCCGCAATACTAGAACCCACCAGCGAACCTTGATTCTATTGTTCCATTGAGGTTATAAAGTATCCCTCCCACTCCTGCCTCCCCAAATTATAATACTAGCTATTATTATTCATTATTAATTTATATTTTATTTATTATATTTTTTTCTGTTTCATCCAACTTTTTGGATATTAAAATTAATTTTGATTCCATGATAGTTAGTTTTTTATAACTAACCTAACAATTATGCAAAATTTATGACTGTGGACAATAGTATCTTCACTAGACCTAGTGGATTGGTATGGAAAAATAGAAAACAAAGAATATAGAGTTTCCCTTAGAGAAATTGAAGAATTGGAAAGAGGCTTACTTGGAATCCATAGCAAGATTTACTTTCCTCTTGGTTTGTAAGATTCAATCATAGCTCTGATTTATATAATTAGAACTTGCACATACATTCAAAACAAGCCAGGGATCCACAACATCTACATAGCATAATTTAATTACTCTATTCAACAGATCAACAAAGCATTGAAATACATGAATGTAAATGTAACATAACACATATAGGAAAACAATATAATATTTGTATTAATATGAATAGGAGAGAGTTTACAACCAAGAATAGTAGTTAATATTGAAGAGATCTCCCCAAGTTTAATTGTCCTTTTTGGGCAGTGGATCCCCCATAGCATGCTTTTGGGGCTTGAAACGCGAATTTTGGTCAAGTGTAATGTTAAGACCCCGCAAAATGCGGGCATGGAGCACGAGAATTTAGGGTTGTCCACCTTAAGATAATGCAATTTAATGTAAAGTTTGTCGGTCTACCCATGGTCCACGGACCATGGGATTGTATAAATAGAGCAAGGCTCTTAGTGTAAAATTAGTCTTTTGAGTTTTTTGACAAATAACCGATAGATGCGAAGGCATGGTTAGGAGATAGAAGGGAATCTGAAGTGTATTAGGTCATAGTGGTAGGTAGAGGCGCTGCAGTTGAGTGCGCAAAGGCCTAGTAGAGTCCACAACTGAGTGCGCGGACCCTTGTAGCTAAGTGTGCAGGGTAGAGTCGGGTCTGTAAGTGGGATTGTACTTGGATTTGAAAGCTAATAAAAAGAAGTTCATTCTGAGCATCTATTCTTATATTTTTATGTTGATGTTATGTGTCCTTTATTCTGTTATTTATTGTGCGTAATTGATGATTACATGTATGATTGCTTATAAGTGAATTTAATCTAAGTAGTCGGCTAATAGAGACTAAATAAGGAAGAATTGAGTGAATGACACAGGTCGCGCTGTGACTAGAACTGCGCAAAGATAGGATCTGTTAGCTCTGCTATAAACTTCAATGTTTAAAGGTCAAATTCAGGTCTGGTGGTTGGTTTGTGCCGAGAAAGGTGCTCGCAGCAGTCATTCACCTTCTTCTCCTTCGGTTTCCTCACACCCACTTAACCTCCGTTGTCTCTATTTCTTCTATGAAAATTTTCATTCCCCGCTTTCCTCCATTTTCCTACAAAACCCTTCGAAACCCTGTGTTCCCTCTAACCCCAAGTGTTAAGCTTTAGCTACCTTTTGACTCCGCACCCATGTAGCCCCGTGCCTTCATTCAATCCTTGAATTAACCTTTTCCCTGTCATAATAGTGGGAAACCTCTGTAGTTAACCCTTTGCTTGCGCGAACTGCGCACACGTTAACCCACGGGGGTGGCAGTTTTCGTCTGCCATGCATCGTAATGTTACGGGATCACACCATCACATATGGAAACCACCGAGCCCCCGTAGGCAGTGCGGGGAATACCGCTCGCCCGCTATACCACTGTCCCTGGCCATTAACCTCTGTGCTCCTTTCGCGCCTGATCGCCATCGGATCTGTCCGACCGCGATTTGACGACTCACATTCATTTCGCTTCCGCTTCACCTCCTAATAATCCCTGTAAGCTACTTTCCACCATTGATTCATGCATATCAATGGTTGATCTTTCCTCGCCAAGCCTCTGCCGTATTGCCCATGTCCTTAGCCTGTTCAGTATACCCGAAGGAAGAAGGCGGCCAGTGTTTCAGCTCCCAGCGTAATAAATCCTCAACAACCGCATTTAAAAGACAGAATGGCTGAAGGACAGAAAGGATAACCTCAAGTAGTTTAAGCATTTATCAGTGATGGAGCATGCTCCATATTATACACCACCTACTCAGGGGAGGACTGCAAAGCACCAGAGAAGGTTGAATTCATGCGTAGACACAGTCAGATCATGGCAAAGGCCCATTCCAAAGAATTAATGTGGTTGTTGGTTCCTTATGATCCTTCCTCGTATAGCACAGCAGAGCAATTTTGCAAACAAAATATATATAGACCCAAAAACAAGATGTTGAGGATGATGAATATTATTCTTTATGTAAGGTTCAACTTCTGGAGACTGTAACTACTGTGATACCTGCATCTTCTGGTCTTCATTTTCAGCTAATGCAAGCTTCTTTTGTTGTCAATTGCTCACTTTCCACTTCTTCTTTGTTCCAAGTTGTGCCTGTTATGCAGTTTTCATGTGCTCTTGATGTTTAGCATTAGAGGGGCTATCATCCCACCTCTGTGTTAGAATATAGTATGTTTCATTGAATATGCATGTAGTTTTTGTTATCTTGGTGCTAGAGAGATATCATCCTGCCTGAGCATTAGGAAATATATTTACAGACCTTTCTACTGGTTGCAACTGGCCATCACAGGGTAATATGTATCTGCTGGTGTGATCAGTATTCTCCATCATCACATTTTCCTTAAACTGTGAGTAATTGGTGGTCTAAAGCCTTGTAGTCTGGGGGTGTTCACCCATGTCTGGAGTTAAGCATAGTAGAAGTGGTTATCTGGCTTGAATATGCAGCATTTCTTTCATTCATCCACCATTTTCCAACATTTTTGTTGAGTTTGTAATGTTCCCGAGCATCTCTGATATACAACCTAGGAGAGTTTCTTGGGGTGATAACAGGATCACAGGGCACGGGGTGCCCGCAGGTGTGCGTAGCACAATAAGTACGAAGGGTGGACTGCGTACCAATCACCACATATCAGACATCCCCAGGGTGCGGAAACTTGGTTCTAGCACCCTCCCATACTACTTCGGGTGAGACCTCAGTCCGCGCTCTGCAGACTGTTGCAGAAAGGTCCAGTAGTACCGAGGTTTTCTTAGCTAAACTCATTGCTGAACCTGGGTCAAGCCCCACCAAGCCAACAAATGGTTTCGTTGCCAGGACTAGGATATGCCTAAGGGATGTCTAATGTCGTGCCACTGGAACCCAACAAAGAAGGAAATTGAAGAGTGGTTGGACAAGAAGATTCACGAATGTGTGGAACAGAAAAACAGAACTCCGCAGGTATCTGAGAAAAGGTGGCTGGATCGCTACGTGTATATGGAAATCCATGAGATCTTCTTCGCATCCTTTCCTTCTGAACTATATGATTGGATCGTGAGGTTAGCCGACAGCCAGGGAAGGTGTAAGTTCGACCAACTAATAGTGTGGACTCTGATATTAGTGCGTAGACTAGAGGCATTAGAAGATAATATTGCACGAGCTATGGACCATTGGCTTGACCAGATAATAGGGGGATTTATCACTGAGTTTGCAGTAGACACGACCGTGAACTACAACAAAGCAGAATGACATTTTCTCAAGGGACTGCGAGGTAAGTACATTAAATCTTTGAAGACCTGGATTAAGATGTTGTTATGTGAAAAACGGGTTATGTGAATACATTAATGTTTGGAACAACGTGGAGCGGAAAGATCTACAAAGGTAGCATGGAAGTGCTTGCTTGGGTCTCTCCGAGAGGTGTGGTCAATTTGATAAGGTAGCGCATTCTGTAGTTACCATATCCACCTATGCCACCACCCACTTCACCTCCTTCACCTCCATCTCCACCCACTCCACCTCCACCAAATCCGCAGTTCAACGTGGCGAGCACGATCAAGCTACCTGTATTCAGAGGAGTAGGGAATGAGGATCCGGACCAGTTTTGGTTCGTGGTAAGAGTGGTGTGGGAAGCGCAAGGGGTCACAGATGACAACATTAAGAAGGCTACATTGGTGAGAGCATTTCAGGATTGCACGTTGACATGGTATATCAAGCACTCTAATTATCACCCAAATGAAGGAATAACAGAGATCCATAATGCATTGAACAAATAATTTAGCTTGCCAAAATCAAAGACATAGTCAATCATCGAGTTTAAAGAGATCGCGATGCTTCCAGGTGAGAACCCATGGGATCTGGATTAACGACTGAAGAGTATGATCTGCGAGGCTAATATGTAGCTCACGGATGCGCAACATCGCGCATGGTTTGTGGCATCTCTAGCACCGCACCTGAGGATGGCATTTTCACAACAAAAACTTTCTACCTAAGCCAAAGCATTGGAAATGGCGATTAGGTTGCATGAGACACTGATACAAGATCCGGGGTTGGGGGTTCAAAAAATCCACGTGCAACTACAAAATCTCTGCCTGGAAATGCAGAGCTTGAAGTAGGATAGGGCACCGCAGCCAGAGGTGCATGAGGAAGTATGGTGTGTAAAATGTAAAGGTCAGGGCCATGACAAGGATCACTGCCCAGTATTCGCAAACTACTTGGCAGGGGGGGGTAATTCCATTGAGACCAGAGGCATAGGAAGGTCCGAGTGTGACACCTACATTATGGTGCATGATCTGTCAGATAGGAGGAAAGCACATGATAGATAATTGTCATTTGTTGCAGAAGTATACACAGACTCCCCAACAGTTTTTTTGTAATTTCTATAGGTCAGTAGGCCAAAATGAGCGTACTTGTTGCAGCTGTGAGCTAATGATGGATCGGACCCCAGCATATAGGATGCAGACAGAAACGTGAGCCCTCGACTTGGCTGCAGGGATGACACGTGCTCGATTTCAGGGGCAAGGAGGAATGGGACCAGGAAGGGGCCGTGGACAATTAATTTGTTACAATTGCGGAGGACCAAGGCACTACACCCACGATTGTACCAACCCAATGAGACTATCTTGTTTGTACTATGCTCAGTTTGATCATGAAATGGTAGATTGTCGTACGTTGATCGCACAAATGTGCGAAAAAGGGGTACTCCAGCCTCCTCTGACTCAGAATATCCAAATGATGAGGTTTGAACCACGTGAAGAAGACCTAAATGTGAACATGATGCTCAAAAGTAGTGCGAGTATAGGGGGATAAGGGGAAGCAACCCAAGGAAGATACATGGGTTCGCAAGGCTCCTACAAGGGAACCTGAGTTTGACTTAGAATGCACAGAGGATACGTTCGTGGAAGCTAAGAAGAGCTTCGCGGAGGCCTCCACTTCAGGTAGTATGGATCAACCAGAGCCAAGAATGGATTCTTCTATGCTTACTACCTTTTTGGAGACATGCATGAAACTATTGTGCGAAAATAAGGTAGTTAAGGGACTACAGGAGTTGATCACTAGGTGCGCAGGGTCAAGAGAACCGCGCGTAGTCCGGAAACTAGGAAAGCATGCATTGCACACCAGAAGGGAAATGAGATTGACAGCACAGATTAGCGAATATGAAATGGATCAAATAATCCTAGACCTGGGTTCGGATGTGAATGTATAACCAAAGCAGACATGGGAATGCATGGGTAGGCCCACATTACATTCGTCCACTATTCAATTACGAATGGCGAACCAACATTAGATTTTTCCCATGGGGAGGTTGCAAGGGGTAATAGTTGATATCAAAGGCGTGAGCACACAAACGGACTTTGAAGTAATAGAGATTGTCGATGACAACAATCCTTATCCCACACTGCTAGGAATATACTAGGCCACTGATATGAATGGAGTCATTAACTTGAAGAAGCGGAAGATGATATTCGAGAAAAAGCCCCTACGTGTAGTAATTCCGCTAGACCCATCCGAAGGAGCATGCTATACTGAACCAGTGCATGATGATGAAAGTGACGATGAGCTAGATTGTATTTACCAGATAATGGCACAAAACCAGGATTGGGTGAAGCTGACTGTAGATGGGAGAATCTTGTGGGAGCACAACAGCTCTTGTACTTCGGATTTAGACGAAGAAGTAGAATGTTGCCAGAATAGGTTGCATGAAGTGACAACGTTGAATTGCAACATGATGATTATATTGCAGCATTGCTTGATGACAAAGGCAAGGGAACTTCCAACATATGACGGAGTGATAGCGGTGGATGAATTCTTGGACAAATTTGAAAGTGAAATACCGAAACAATAGCGGTACGATGCGCTGGAATGGGCACTACGCGCAACACCTGCATGATGGTGGAGTACACATCAAAAGACCATTGTAAACTGGTGTGAATGTAGAAGGTGGATGCGCCTACGGTTTGGAAGCCCCCAGCATTAAACGAGAGCCAGGTAGCTAGGACGAAGCAGTTTGTGTGCCCACCTGTGTCGATGGGTGCAGAAATGTGCTGTGCAAGCATATCCCAGACTAAGGATCGAAAATTAGAACTAGATGCGGTGATGCACACCACAAATATTCCATGCCAGAGCATTCAAAAAGTTATACGGAATCATGAACATATTTTATCAGCTGGAACGAACTGATTGGGACCTGTTCATACCAATGGTCTGATGGGCCTATAGGGCCATGCACAAGAACTTGAGCACGAGAATGATTCCGAGGACAATGAGCAGAGTGGAGGCCATAGCTTTGGAAAAGAATCCTCACGCAATAAATCCCATAATTGGGATAGCACATGAGGAACATAGCGAAGAGATTATGTAGCCGCGCGAGGACGAACATATGCAGGTTCAAGAATCCATTTGATCAGGGAACCTTTAGCTTCACAAACTCGAAGAAGATAGGGTACGAATGAAACAAAGAAGCAAGTTAATGGACGTGGAAATCAGAAAACTAGAAACCAAAATCACGCAAGCATTACACGTCGACAGAAGGACAGGATAGTATATGGGCAGCCATACCACCACACTAGAAGATTGTCGCTGATAATTTCTAACTCTGCTACCATGGCTGCGACCGCACCTTACTAGACAAAGTAAACATGGGAGCGCACCCTACAAAGAAGAATGCGACGCACTGATGAACGCAAGGGTAATTGAGGGGTGCCCGCGGACTGGGTTGGTAGGAAAATTGAAGCCTCGCACTGATGGTGCGACCACCTGACTATCCATAGGAAGCACAGTCTAAATGCTCCAAGCAGTTGAAAGAGAGTGCGAGACTATAAAAGAGTCTGTATGGGAGCTACGCAACACAGAAGCTGCGCGCAGGATCAGTATGACGCACGGGTCATGTCCACGCACAAGGGGCTACGCTATCATGCGTGTAGGCTGGAAAGTGACCATTGGTGTCACTATTCATGACAAGATGTCCAATTTAAGGCAATGAGGAGTAGTGGTGGGTAATTGAGAAACCAAGTCAGAACTAGATTTGGAACTATCTGCTGCCAATATCGCATTAATCAGCCGAATATGGGGGGGATGGTCGAATTTTAATTCAAAAGGGCCTATAAATCACAGATGGCTCTCCACCAAACAACCCTTGGCATTTTGAGAATTTAGTTGTTGCGCTATCAATTGGGTATGAACCGGACAAATTTGGAGGTTGTGAGAGCAAGTCAAATGTTTGAAACATTGCCAAAGGAGACATGAGATTTCTTGATTAGATTGATGTCAACAACCGAGAGAGCTATGCAAAGCCCTACACCATCGATGAGGGATGCACTGGAAATCCATAATCGCCTCGGATGCAGAGGCTCAAAAAGGATCCACACGTAGCAGGACTACTCCATATGTTTGCGAAATCTATGGTTTGGTAAACTGTCTATGGAAGACAAGGGCAAGATGGTTAATATTGAGACAGATGATGAGGAGGAGGATCTTCAGGCCTTTGTAGAAGAAATTGAACCAAATGAAGAAGTGGAGGAAGACATTCAGCCAGTCCGCATTGCAGCAAAACTGCCCAAATATGTGCCCCCATGGAAATGGAAAGCAAAAGTACCCAATGATGTGGATACTGTTAAGAGCGCACTCGAAACCCCACTCTTCCCAGATGGAATTCTATTTGAGGGTTCAGTCTTGGGCCATGTACCCATGATGAAATTTGAATATTGGGACCTCGTGGGCAATGAAAAGTTCCCACATTTGGAGAATAGCCAACTTATGAAACAAAGCAAGGAGGGGTTAGTTACAGCCCTACAACCACGGAAATGGCTGCGTAGGGTAGAGGAGGCCGAGCTACTCCACCTACTATGGATTCCACACTTTCGCCAGGCACTAATCACGATATTTGTCATCAGGCAACTGCTTTGCCTATTACATGATGGGTACTTGTGGTTGGAGGAGCCAATTCCCATCACAGCGGAGTTGATTCATAGGATTTCCCGCCTTCCTTGTACGAGAAGGGGCCCCATGGAAATAGTTGGCCAAAGCGGAGACTTCACGCTCGCAGAAGCCATGAATAAGAAGTATAGATTAGAGAAAAAGCATAGGGGCTATGTCATTACTAACATTAAAGAAAAGGGGGTGCGCGTAGCCATCCAGCTGCTGCTAGGATAAGTGATGAGAAAATGCCACGGCAACGAGGTACCAACAACGGTCATCACACTGGCCAAGCAATGCGCCGAGGGGGTACAATTCAATTGGGCGTAGTTCCTCTAGAAGGAGTTCTTGACGAATTGCAAGGAGGCTTAGGAGCAGGGTAAGACCTTCCACTACTCGTGGTTTCTCTTATCTATCTTGTTGGTTGCAGGAGAATTGCCGGAGGATAGTTATTTTCCTCCTCTTGACTAGGACTTGCCAGAGGCAGCGAAATACGCGTCGCTTTGGGTGACAAGGCACACCACATGAATCTGTGAGATCAAGATCTTCTGGACACTCATGGGGGTGAGCGTACGGATGTGGATGAACAAACGGCCGCGCCTATCCTGCATGGTATACGATAGTTTGTGGAGCTTTGCATATTTTAAGGTGGATATGCACAATGTGTATATAAAGGCACGGAAGGATCTGGAGCAGAACTGGACCAAACTCCCATTCATTGCAATTGATGATTTTGTTTTCATGGTTCTCTACTCATGGCCACCTGAATGGCGTGCCCCAAATCTGGCAGCGTGAGATGAGGCAACGTTACAAAGACAGAAGGATGCCGCCAAGCTGCTGGAACAATAGAAGCGGAATGATCAGTTCATCAGGGAGGTAAGGGCTTCCCGCGAGGCAACGAAGGCCATTGCAGAGTAGACTAAGGCCGCGCAAAAAATAGGAATAGTTGGGCCCAACATGACTGTTTCAGGGAAAACTAGTGACAATTCAAACTACTAGTCCCACTAAGATGGGTAGCTGTCATAGAAACAAACAATCAAGCAATTCGAGATTTCCTTTAAGTGTAATAGATAAAAGGGAAGAAAAGAGGACCAACCTAGATCTTTTGCTTTGATCCTCGCTTGATTTCTCTTTCCATTGATAGAATTTGCCACTCCTCTCCTACTTGTCCCACTTCAAAGAGTACCTGTAGAGTCAAAGTAATAGAAAACCATCAAAGCATCTCTATCTAAAACATCATAAACAATGCAAGATCAGAAACACATTGACCATACAATTGCATTCATAAACAATAAGATTCACAAAGACACGATTATATGGAGGAAAAATCAAAGAACTTTATTAATAGTAGAAGAGAGGATTACAACCCAGCTGTCTGATCTAGCAGCATCCTCCCAGCATAGAAGCCCTCTTCACCTCATGAAAAGCAAGATCACCCAACAATACAATGTCTCTTCTCATAGATAAACCAACAACACTTCCTTACAAATTGCAAAATTCCAGCCTCCCAAATCTCTCAGATGAGGGATCCATTTATAGATGTCTTGCAAGGGTGTGAGTCAGCTCTTGGTTTTTTATTAGTGTCATTCCACTGATAGTTCTTGGTTCCACTTGGAGATTTCATTGATCTCTTACTCATCCCTAGGCGAATTCAGAGAGGCAAGTGTCACAAGAGAAGTTTCTGAAAGATTCCATGATCATTCACTTAGCAAACTGTCTCTACCATTTGTCTATTCTCACTCATCGCACCCCACAGAAGGCCATTTCAGTATGCATCGTACCTAGCTAGTGTGGTAGCTAGTATGCATCGCACCTTGACCATGGAGCAGTCAGTATGGTCTAGTTTTGTCCAGTTCTGAGTAGTTTTTCAGTTGGAACTTATGGGAAATGATGTAATCAGTTGACCATGATCCTTTAGGGTACGAAACGACACTTCTAGGGACTAAAGAACCCTTTGTTTATGGACATATGATTTTGGGGTTGCAATGCCCAAATATGTCTATAACAGCTACCCCCCTAAAGCATGAGGTTGTAAATCTTCTGATGTCGGGTGAAATGCTTTATCATGAGGATCTGAGGTATTCAAACTGGAAGGTGACCTGTATAAGATACAATACAATACATCATCATCATATTATTTTCATGATCTAGCTGAGGTGGGAATTCCCATGCTCATCTTCATAAATTCATTTTCTTGTACATAGGACAGAGTGATTCTTCATATGAAGAGTCTTCTTCTTTTGCTTAGATGACTATTTGTGTAGATTTTGTGCACATTCGATGTCTTTATGTTCTTGAATATATCGTAACCCGGATGGATGAAACTAGATCTGGGGTCTTCAAACTCATTCAATGTTCGCCTGATTTTACAAGTCGATCCATGTGAAAAAGATGTTCTGAAGTCGAACATGGAAGGACATTGCCTGATTACTAGGCAATAATGTAACCTGTTAACAAGCGTGAGAGGAATCACCAATAATGATAATGACCCTCAAGGTACTATAGTACAATTCACATGGTGTGAATATATGAGCCAATGTTGAACACCACGTAAAATCTTTTGGTCGAAGGTCATTGATGTAAACCTGTCGCCGGAAGTGAGAAACTTGCCATTAAGGCATGCAAGCTTCAAAGTACTGAAAGGGTTGTTTCTAAGTCAACTTCTTGGATAATGAGCTGATGTCGACAACGACTGACCTGTTGTAGGAGGGCCTTGATGTATCCCACATCTACGATGTGAAATGAAGCAAATGATTTTTCTCGAGGTGAAAATGATCTGATGATATAAGGTTTAGGAATGGCGGTCATGAAAAATGAAGGGTGGAGGTATTGCAGTGGATGAGGCGTTTGCTGGATGGTGAATTCTCTGAATGACTTCTCTTGAACATGTCAGCGACACTGATATGGACTGGTAGTGTTAACCCCATGGATGGTATGGAAGACCAATGGTGATATGGTTAATGGAAAAAACCCAACCCAACTCAATCATGGTGATGGGAGTGAAAGTGTCATGTTCGAGCGACCTGCTACCAATAAAATTCTTCAAGTTTTCTTCCCTTTTTCCCTAGTCATTGCTGACCAGTACCTCTTTATTTTTTTCAAGCTTGAGGAGGATAACATATGCTTGGTCTATAATTTTCCCTTCGAGAAACTTTTCGCTCTATTTTTAGTGAGCCTAGCGTCAGTGAGACTCGTTCTTGTCTGGGTGGACAACTTTGTCGCTATTGTTTTAATGAGTTTAACGACAAAGATAACTCATTCCTTTTCTTATTTAGAGAGTTTGAAAAAGGACGAAAAGGAAACTTCAATAGTCCTTTTTCATGGCATAATCCCTTAAGTCCAAAAAAGTATAAAATAATACGAAAGGGATGAATTTTTGATCTCTTTAACAAGCCGAAAAAGACAAGCGCTCAATTTTTTTGTTTGATAATCCCTCAGGTCCAAAAATATTAAAATATATGGGAGGGATGGCATTCCCCTTACTTTAACGAGCTGGAAAGGTGAATGGATCGAAAATCTTTATATATTTAATGAGTCTAAAAAGAGTTTAAAAGGGACTCGTTTTTTAGGAATGAGTGGTATTTTCGGGTAGCAATTGGTTCCAGGTAAGTTTGGAACTTCTCAAAACATCGCAATGTGAAGAGGGTGGCAATCAGAATCACTCGTCGTAGCTATTCCTCAAAAGGGTAAACAATCAAGTGGAAACATATGATTGGCCAAATGAATGGAGGTGACAGTAGGAACACAACCAAGGTTCAAAAAGGTTGATAGCAAGGTGATCACAAAGGTTATTTACCAAAGATGGTTTCATTTTTTAATGAGCTTGAACTAGGAGAAACTATGCTCAGTGGCAGCTTTATTTTTTAATGAGCTTGAACCTTGCGAGAACATTGCTCTTGATAATGGTCAAAGATATTCAGTTTACCATTTAACACGTTATATTCTTTCCTCTTTCGTTCAACCTGCTCAATTGCTCCATCAAATTGATTAGAAATACACATATACATGCCTGAAAAATGAATTAAAACTAACATTTTACTTGGAGTACGTGAATAGTAACATAAAAGTGGTTTTACCTCTCAATTTTACCATTCCATTTCAAATTTGGTATTTTGGAGCTCTGGAGTGGTTTTCCCCCTCAAATTTCATCAGCTGATTTTGGGAGACCGATGAACTATTCTCCGTGCCATTAGGACCAGGTAGGAGCTAACCCTAAGCTCTTCATTTTGATTCCATCTTTTTTTTATTTTGAGCAAGTTTTTCCCTAGTTCTGGGCCCCTAGGGTTTGAAGAACTCGTTCTCTATCCATCGCACCTACTCTGCATCGAAAGGTGCGATGCATATTGAGCTGGACACTGGCCAGTTAGTATGCATCTCACCTTGCTAACTAGCAAGGTGCGATGGGCACAGAAAGGAAACTTTACACAGTGATTTTTCATGAAATTTTTGCCTATTTTGCTCAAATTTGGATTCTTTTTCATCTTTTGTCTATGACTCAGATATATATTGGATCAAGATGGTTGTTACATGGTGTGAACGTGAACATGAAGAAGAATACATGATTGCCTTACATGATTAGGGTACTGTTACTGCATTTCGAAACTATGGTTTGCTCAAATTTTTTCATATAATATCTAGCATGAGGCAAAAAATCAGTTCGTTGCAGTATTTTCTCGATGCTTGGGATCCAATCAACTAGGTATTCCATATTAGAGGCAAATCTATTCCATGGATAGTCGAGGATATCTACTTTTTGACGGGGTTATCAAGGCGTGGTGCCCCTCTTTCACTATCAGGATCTGCCTGTGGGGGCGAATCGGTGAGAGATTATATCTATCAGCTTTGTAGAGATGGATCTCAGCCTAGCAAAGATGGCAAGATCAATATCCAGGATGTCACTGATCGGTCTCTAAGGACCATTTTATTCACCTTTGCTAGATTGGCTAGTAGCACGACTCTTCATTTGGCAAACAGATCTTATGTGCAGTATGCTCTGGAATGCCTGGAACCAAAGGTATTCAACTGGTGTGAGGCGGTACTTCCGGTGATAAAAGAACAGCTCTCTAAGGTAAAGAATGGAAGATCCAAGAACTTTGGCTACGGTTCCATTTTGACTGCTTTTGCCTTGGAGAGGATCCCACTGATGCAGCCTCAACATATTTCACTAGGATTGCCAGCACCGAGGGAACCCAGGATGCAGAGATGGGTTGATCTCATGGCCAGACATGCTGGTCAGCCACAAATTTCTTTCTCTGATGCCTTCTTTGAGTGGTTTGACCGTCAGGAGATGGTCTTCTCAGAGTATCCATATGTCGGGATGGATTTCCGTGGCGACCCAGATTTGGCATTACTGACTGGTGAGCAGTGGGGTGTGATAGGTAAAGATGATTTGACCATATCTTTGTTTATCAGTTTTATAATATTTTTTCAATTTATCAAGACTAATTGAAACCATGTACTTGTGCAAATGTTGGGCCAGTGCGACTAGCGACATGCCCAAGGGTGGCAATTGATGTTCCAAAAGGAGAGGCTATAGGGAGGGTTGTCCTTCGTGATTTGGACACAACAGAGACCCTAGCAATATTGCAAGATCAGATCGAGGGTCTTACCCTTGGTATTCAGGATGTGAGGATTGACGAGTTACCTTTGAGGTTACAGCGCCATACTACTAGTGTGCCAAGTCGATGGACTAGGCTCTTGCGTATGATTGCATAGGCGATGACATGTTATCACCAACATCATTAGTATAGGATGCTTTTCTGCATTTACTTTTGAGTTTCTTGGTTGCATGACTGATTTTTCCTTGTACACAAAACATTCTGTGAAACTATAAATAGTTATATCTTTTTATTTTCGGAGTTTATTTTGGTTAAGTTAAGTGATCCAGTTGCAAGTGTTGATATGAAATGTTTTTCCTTACGAATGCTGCAAATGTCTGTCTAACACATAATTCACTAATGAATCAGTTAATGTGTTTAAGTTTCTGGAAATGTGTTGATGTTGAATGGAATCAAACTATCTTTCCAAAATCCTGACCCTTAGGAACATACGATAGATAGCCAGGATCTGAATTGAATAGATGCCAGTAAGTTGTAGAATGACAAGTTGCGAATATAGCCTAACAACAAGTCGGCGTATGCCATGTGAAATGGTATCAGAGAGAAGCTCCATCAACGCGATATACTCAACAATGTTGTTCATTGGTTGACCAATACATATCCCTTTGAAACTCACTAACTCACCACTTGGAGCAAAGATGGCCCAGGCTGCAGAAGATAGGTTCTGCGTTCTACAACTAGCTCCATTGACATACCCAACGAATGTTTCCAAAAAGTCTGACATCTGCAAAAAATGAAAAGTGGATTACCTAACCAAAATGACAACTCTTAACGAAAACAAAAATGAAACGAAATAATATCTATAAAGAGATTACTACACTTGATCAAGCATCGTACCGCTTAAGATACAACCCATTTAGGGGTTGCGACAGTGGAATTCCATCGTAATCTACCAGCTCGTAGGCTCATTTTTCTAATACTTGCTTAACAATATAGGGGCCCATATATAATGGTTTGAACTTACCTGCTCCCAATTTATCAGAGTCCTGATCGTAGAACAAGACCAGGTCACCTTCCGAGAAGACACGAGGCTTGACGTTTTTGTCAAATTTCACTTTGACTGATCTAATAATCACCCTATGAGTGACCTCGGTGAAGAATTATTAAACAAAAGGTATTACAGACCCATGTGCTGGTGTGTGTTCTATGTTATTGAAACAACGGATCGATTAGATTGCCAATACATAGAAAATAAATGGAAAGACACCAGAGAAATATAGTAAGAAATACAAAGACACAAACAATTTTAATAAGGAGTTCACCCTATTCTCCAGGGCTACGTCTCTAGTCCAGCTTCAGTGGTGGCCTTATTTTATTGTGTCTTCCAACAGAGAAATTACAATGCAGGGACTCAATATGAGTTCTCCTGAAGCAGATTTTGTTTGGCAGGGTGGTTCTTGGATTCCCCAAGCCACTTGGAGTACACAGACTCTTGTTCTTCCTACCAGCTCTGTGACCCTTAGCCTACAGTGGAAAGAGCCAACTGTGATGCTAAATCTGGACAGATTCCTCTATGGGAAGGCTTGATACTTCAAGCTCTTTGGTGCTCGATGCTACCTATGGTCAGCTCAGCCCTCTGTCTCCTCTGCTTGGCTTTACTACTCTCTGTGCTCAGTCCTCCTCTCAGGGTTCATTGTTCACTGTCTCTCTTGGTTGCTTGGACTCTTCGATATGAATCTCCCTTCTGATCCCTGTTCACTATCTCTGTTTATGGCTTTAGCCATTCTACCTCTATGCCTATTCGGTTCCTCTCCCGCCTGCGTCGATTTTCTTGTCGCCTATGTGATTGAAATTCCATGTTCGGCGTCAGCATGAATGCTTGAGAAGTAGCCACGTGTCCTCACTAGAATAGTGCGAGCCTGTTCGTCAATTCATTTCTTTCTCCACCGTTGCAGTCAACGGATTCCAAATCCTCTTAAATCGCGGCTTAATCCCCTATCAATTCCACTCTGTCTATCGGACGCAATCTCAGCCGTCCAATCTAGGCTCCTTTAGATCCAACATCATTCACACGCCAAGCGTAGTTGACTTGCTCAACCGATAATGCGCAATCACAGTAGTTTTTCTCTCACCTCCGTTTCCACGCGTTGATCGCTGAGGGTGCTCGCTCTGTTTCTTTCCAAAACCTCTTATCGTTTAAGGGCACCTCGGGTAAAACCGCTGGCTTCCAAGTCATGGGTCCCACCTTCGTACGATGGTGCTTTTTTGCTTGTCTGCCCACGGTCCTTTGGCTCCCAACATGACCAAGTGCTTAAGCCCTACCATTTTAGCCCTGTTTGCTGAGCGATGCACGTTAGCGCTAAGCACTAACGCACATCGAAAATCAGCTCCTTTTCCCATTCCGGGGCTCCCAGGGGCTACATCGACCTCCTGCGCAGTCTCCATGGGCCTCGGTCAGAACGCTTTGACCGAGGTCCTCGTCGTTCCACGCCGGCTACCATGGCCACTAGTTCAAGGTGTTTTCGATTGCCATTTTGGATTCTTCAAGGATTTGTTGGACTTGATTTAGTCATGGTTCTATGACAGTCCTTTATGGATCTGATTCCGATCATGGCCTCCCAACTAAAAAGCTTTTGGACCACCAAAAGTTGGTTTTTCTTCAAGCATCGACTAACTGAGGTAATTTTTGTCTCACTTGTCCAATCTCAATCCACTTCGCACTGCTCGGCTTGAAACCTTTAAGCCCAATTCTAAGGTATTCCACTTGTCCACTACACATCATCCTTACCTTACTGTCTAGCACTGTATCTTCCTGTAACTCATTAAGATATTCAGGTAGTAGGTCATCAACAAAAGGCAATTGACTCTGCTCTTCAGGGTCCTCAATCATTGAAGGTTCAAACAATCTCAAGCAATATGCATTCACGACTGAGTAGATGTGCATGTAAGCTGGAAAATCAAGGCGAAAAGCATTTTCACCAATCTTCTCAAGTATCCTGATGGGTCCATACCTGATAGGTTTTAGCTTCTTACCTTCACCTTGCATCTTGTCCTTGCTGATATACAGCCAGACTTGGTCTCCAACTTGAAAACTATGCTCCATCCGATGCTTATCATGCCTAGCCTTGTACTTGGCCTAGCTCTTTTCTAGCTATTCCTGTACTGCCTGGTGGATCTCCTAGATCTGTTCAATGAACCTAGTTGCTTTGTCCACATCACTGTGTCCATTAGTCATGGTATCTTTACCAAAGACAAAATCCAAGGGAGACCTTGGTATGAAACCAAAGCAGGTCTCAAAAGGAGATCTCTAGGTATAAGAGTGTTTGGCTCTATTGTAAGCATGCTACACATAACAAAAGTGTTCATCCCAAAGCTTACGGTGTTTGCTGCAATATCCTCTCAGTAACTGGATCACTGTCCTGTTAACTACTTCTGTCTGGCCATCTATTTGTGGATGAAAAGCTGTTCTTTTCTTTAATTTTGTGTCCATTAGTTCCCATAGACTGGACCAAAACTTCCCCACAAATCAAGTGTCTCGATCAGATATAATAGAGGTGGGTAATCCAAAATGAACCCATACATGTTCAAAGAATAATTTTGCAGTTTTTTCAGCTATAATCTGTTTACTACAGGGTATCAAAATACACATTTTGCTGAACCTATCCAGAACAACATATAGATAATCATGACCTTTCTTAGATTTAGGCAGCCCTCCAACAAAATCCATGGAAATTCTTTCCCAAGGGTGAGAAGGAACTGGTAATGGAGTGTATAAGCCTAGTTTTCTATTACTAGGCTTGCTTTTAGCACACATAACACACCCCTTTACATATCTAGAAACTGTCTCACTCATTCTTGGCCAATAACAGAACCTTTGCAGATGTGCAACTGTTTTACTTACCCCAAAGTGACTTGATATCAGAGAAGTGTGTGCTTCCCTAATTATCTTTGCTCTTTCAGTTTGTGGAATGCAGAGTTTCCCACAATGATATAAGAGTCGGTCCTTTACATGATAGTCCAATTCTTCTACTCTTTTTCCGTGACTCAAAGTTGCATATACATCTTTAAAGTCCATATCCTTAGCATACTGTTCTATGTAGCTTTCATGTAGCACAAAATTATGCTTAAGTATGGTAGATGCATTTATAACAGTTCTAGATAACATGTCTGCAACCTTGTTATGTATTCCCTTTTTGTATCTGATGACTAAATGAAATTGTTGTAGAAAACCCATCCATCTGTAATGTCTTGATTGTTGCAACTTAGTTTTTGAGCTTAGATATTGAAGTGGCTGATGATCAATATGTATTACCGTTTCTTTGCCCATTAAGTAATGTTTCCACTTTTTCACACTCTTAACTAATGCATACAATTCCTTATCATATGTAGGATAGTTAACTATTGCAGGATTAAAAGTCTCAGAATGATAACATATGGGTTTACCGTGCTGTGTCAACACTGCTCCCATGGCATAGTCACTGGCATTAGTTTGGATCTCAAATGGTCTTTGTAGATCTGGTAGTGCTAGTACAGGTGTTGTACTAATTTTTTCTTTCAAGGTGTTGAAGTCTTGCTGCTGTTTGCCTCCCCACTGAAACACCTTGTTCAATCCTGTCAAAGCACGTAAGGGAGATGCAACTGAAGAGAAATTTGAAATGAACTTCCTCCAATACTATTCTACTCCTAAGAAGCTTCTCACTTCTGTAGCAAAGTTGGGTTTAGGCCAGTTTACAATGACTGCCACTTTAGAGGGATCTATTTTCAATTCACCTCCCCCTACTATATGACCCAAATAATTTAGAGAGTTTTTGCCAAATTCACATTTGGATAGTTTAACACAAATTTTTTCTCTTTTCAAAACATCTAATTTCTGCTTAACATGCTTTAAATATTCTTCCCACATTTTACTAAAAATAAGAATGTCATCCAGATACACAATAACAAAATCATCAAGAAAAGGTTTGAGTACATCATTCATTAATCTCATGAAAGTAGCAGGGGCATTGGTCAAGCCAAAAGGCATAACTAGTCATTCATACAATCCCTGCTTTGTTTTGAAAGCAGTCTTCCATGCATCTTGCTCTACAGCTCTGACCTGATGGTATCCACTATGCAAATCTAGCTTGGTGAAATAAATAGCTTCCTTCAATTGATCTAAAAGATCATCTATGCGAGGAAGGGGATAACGATTTTTGATAGTTATTTTATTCAGTGTTTGATAATCAATGCACATTCTCCATGAGCCATCTTTCTTTCTCACCAAAACAAATGGTGACCCACATGGTGATGTGCTAGGCCTGATGAACCCTTTCTTGAGCAACTCCTGCACCCGCTTCTTGATTTCAGCATTCTCTAAAGAAGATAACCTGTACATCCCAATGTTAGGCAAAGGAACATCTTGCTGCAAAATAATATCATGTTCTATTCCCTTTTTGGGTGGCAGACCTTGAGTTTCTTGAAACAAGACATCATACTCTGAAACAATCTTTTCTATATCAGCTTGCTGATCAGAATTAAAACTCTCAAATACATTGGTTTTATCAGTTTTCTTTTCCTTTACAACCATTAGTAAGAACTGTTTACATGAATTTATCATTCTTTTCATCTGTCCTGAGTTTATGAGAGTATAATTATTCTTGAGCTTATGAGCTCTTACAAAGTATTCGATTCCATCTTTAAAAAGTAGATACTTGTTCTCAGCTCTATAGAAAATAGCCTTTCTATCATACAAGTAAGGACTTCCTAAAACAATTCCACATATATCCAAAGGAATTACATCTAACTCAACCTCATCTACAAATGCTGACCCAAAAGAAAACTTGAGTTTGCATTGTCTAGTCACTTGTAGTTGTGCTTTATCATTCAACCATCCTAATGGGTATGGTTTCTTTTGAGGTGTAGTGGCTAATCCCAATTTCTTTACAATTGCTTCAGAAATCAGATTTACTTGTGAGCCATTATCAAACAAAGTATCAATCTTTTGATATTTGGAAACAACTCGAATATGGAAAGCTCATGCCTTTTTCTCTCATGTTCTTCATCAATAACAGATTGAGCAGAATTACTAGTAGATGCTTCATAATTCTTACCTTTCATACCTATGGCTACAATGATTGTTTCATCTCCCGAGTCTGACCCCAAATCCTTCTGAATAGCTGTAGCAGTCATCTTCTTCTTGCCCTCAGAATTCTTAGGTCTCAGCTCTGGATGCAGAATCCAACAGTGATCATCATCATGCCCCTCCATTTTACAGTGAGTGCATGAGGCTTTGCCTTTCTGTGTAATGTTAGCCTTCCTTGCTTTCCACTTCTGCTTTCTTTTCTCCTTGCTCTTGTTTACAGTGGGTTGGTATGGTCCCCCAACTTCTAGATTTCCATTCTTTCCTCTAGCTTCTAGATGAGTAGCTTGTACAGATACCTCATCTATACTAGTGGGATTAAACATGAGGATAGTGTGCCTCATGTAACTGTGTAGACCACCAATGTACTTCAAAAGAGTTTTTGGTGAGTCTAATGAAATACCCAACATCAATGCTCTCTTTCATAACTCTTGAGTATACCCTTGTACACTTTGCCCTTTCAACTACTGTAGAGCTTTCCAACTCATCATGGCTTGTTGCATGTAGGCCAATGGATAGAACTACTTTTTGATTGCAGTAACAAATTCACTCCAGACAGAGATGGTCTTGCCATGCTTCCTAATATTAGCTTGGGCTCTGCCTTCCCACCATACCAAGGCAGTGCCCCCTAGGCAAAGGTTTGTTAGCTGAATCTTACTCTTGTCTGAGTCTATATTTTGTACTTTGCAATACACATCAATTTGTCTTATCTAGTTGTCCAAATTTTCAGCATTCAACTCTCCATCCTATATAGGCAAATCAAATTGAACATCTAACTTAATCAAAGATGCTTTCTTATTATGCACAGTGATACTAGGAGGTGTAGGGAAGCTTTCTTCTTTCCCCTTTCCTTTGGAGTGGTCATGGGAATGAGATTCATCTTCTTTTTTATCTTGCTTAGAGCCTGATGAATCTTCACCCTTATGCTTTCTAAATTCCCTATACATTTCTTCCACCATGGACTTTATAGCTAGGAAGCTTTCTAGGAATTGAGATTCTGGTCCTACATAACCTTCTTTTGACATTTTCTTTTGAGAACAGACTCTCCCAATTTTAGGATTAGTTTCCACCAGCTCTCCTTCTCCTAATTTGAGCTTTGATCTAGTGATCATTCACAGCTAACCAACACAAGCTTGTCTAACCTTACAGCCTAGAGATCTCATACCACTTGATCTGATAATCACCCTATGAGTGACCTCAGTGAAGATTTATTAAACAAAAGGTATTACAGACCCATGTGCTGGTGTGTGTTCTGTGTTATTGAAACAACGGATCGATTAGATTGCCAATACACAGAAAATAAATGGAAAGATAGCAGAGAAATACAGTAAGCAATACAAAGACACAAACAATTTTAATAAGGAGTTCACCCTATTCTCTAGGGCTACGTCTCCGGTCCAACTTCAGTGGTGGCCTTGTTTTATTGTGTCTTTCAGCAGAGAAATTACAATGCAGGGACTCAATATGAGTTCTCCTGAAGCAGATTTTGCTTGGCAGGGTGGTTCTTGGATTCCCCAAGCCACTTGGAGTACACAGACTCTTGTTCTTCCTACCAGCTCTGTGACCCTCGGTCTACAGTGGAAAGAGCCAACTTTGATGCTCAATCCAGACAGATTCCTCTATGGGAAGGCTTGATTCTTCAAGCTCTTTGGTGCTCGATGCTGCTTATGGTCAACTCGACCCTCTGTCTTCTCTGCTTGGCTTTACTGCTCTCTGTGCTTAGTCCTCCTCTCAGGGTTCACTGTTGACTATCTCTCTTGGTCGCTTGGACTCTTCGATCTGAATCTCCCTTCTGATCCTTGTTCACTATCTCTGTTTATAGCTTTAGCCATTCGACCTCCATGCCTATTCGGTTGCTCTCCCACCTGCGTCGATTCGCCTATCACCTGTGTGCTTGGAATTCCCTATTCGGCATCAGCATGAACGCATGAGAAGTAGCCACATGTCCTCACTAGAACAGTGCCATCCTGTTCGTCAATTCGTTTCTTTCTCCACCATGGCGGTCAATGGATTCCAAATCCTCTTAAATCGCGGCTTAATCCCTTGTCAATTCCACTTTGTCTATCGGACGCAATCTCAACCATCTGATCTGGGCTCCTCCGGATCCAACGTCATTCGCATGCCGAGCACGGTTGACTTGCTTGACCAATAACGTGCGATCACGGTGGTTTTTCTCTCACCTCTGCTGCCATGCGTCGATCATTGAGGGTGCTTGCTCTATTTCTTTCCAAAACCTCTTACCGTTCAAGGGAACCCCTGGTAAAACCGTCGGTTTCCAGGTCATGTGTCCTGTCTTCGTATGATGGCGCTTTTTCGCTTTTCCGCCCACGGTCCTCTGGCTCCCAACGTGACTGAGTGCTTAAGCCCTACCATTTCAGCCCTGTTTTCCCAGCAATGTGCGTTAGTGCTAAGCGCTAATGCGCATCGAAAATCAACTCCTTTTCCCATTCTGGGGCTCCCAGGGGCTACATCGACCTCCTGCAAAGTCTCCATGGGCCTCAATCAGTGTGCTTTGACCGAGGTCCTCGTCGTTCCACACTGGCTTCCATGGCCACTGGTTCAGGGTGTTTTCGATTGCTGTTTTGGATTCTTCAAGGATTTGTTCGACTTGATTTAGTCACGGTTCTATGACAGTTGTTTATGGATCCGATTCGGATCATTGAAAAATTTCTTATGTGCTTCGTTAGCCAGCACAGCGTCATGATGGGTTTCATCCAAGCAGATTAGTTCCAAGAAACGAGCCTCTTCCTCTGAAGTTTAAGGAAGTAGATCGATGGCGAGCTTGAGAGATGAAATTTCACACTGAATCGGTAAGACAGCTTCCAAGCCATACACCAACTGAAAAGGTGTAAATCTGGTCACATTTCTCACCGAAGTCCTATATGCCCATAGAGCTGAGTGCAGGACTAAATTCCAATCCCATTTGTGGACTCCAATCATTCTCTGCAGCATGCGCTTTAGGACTTTGTTGATCACTTCAACCTATCCGTTAGCCTGCAGATAATATGGAGTAGAACTATCGTGGGTCATTCCTAATTTGGCAGTCAATTCAACCATCATGTGATTACAGAAATGCAATCCATGATCTGTGACTATAGCCTGTGGAACACTGAACCTAGAGACTACATGATTGAAAAGGAAAAGAGCAGTCGTTTCACTGTTGTTGTTTAATTTAGGCATCACCTCGGCCCTTGTAAAATAGTCGATGGTGACTATGATATACCCATGCCCCCCCGGCTGAGGTGGGGTTACATGTCATGAAATCTATGCCCCATTTGGTGAATGGCCCAACAGCAACTACTGGATGCAGCGGTGCAGGTAGTATTCCGGTTTTGCGATCAAGAATTTGACAAGCATGGAAACTTCTAACTGCAATTATGCAAGCTTGGAAGATAGTAGGCCAGAAGTAACCAGCTCGTAATATTTTTTGTGCAGTAGCGTAACCAAATAGATGCCCCCCACATGCACCTGAATGACAGTCATTCAGGACTTTTTCAGCCTCATCATGCGTGAAGCACCTTTGCAGAATTGTATCGACACCACGATAGTAAAGTGTATCACTGATGATCATGTAATCTTTTGCTTGGTATCGAATATGTTGCTGTTTCAAGCGAGAGGTGTTAGGCCTAAAGGTTTGGGTTTGGAGATAGATTAGTATATCTCCGTACCACGGGTCGCTTGATGATATCAGAAACAGAGTTTCATCCACGATTGATGCCTTAGATGTTAAATCGTTGAATGATTATGGGAGGTCACAAAGTAACTCTGCGAAGACTAGAGATTTAAACTCTTGCAAAATGGCTATCCATTTTGAATACTTCCCCCCTAGCAATTGACGTGACAGAATGTAGGTCATAAGGTTGCAATCTCATAAAATGGTAGTTTTGCGAAAGAGTACATAGTGTCAAAATCTTTGTACTACTTGAACAACTGCTAAAGCCAAATTTTCAACATAGGAGTACTTACTTTCGGTATCATTTAAGTTGTGGCTTAAATAATACACAGGATGTTTTATTCCATTGTCTTCTTGTACTAAAACCATAGCTATGGTTGTATCTATAGCAGCGAGATACAGGTTAAAGTCTTTTTGATAGTCAGGAGCATACATTAATGATGCTTTTACTAGGGAAATTTTTAAAGCATCAAAGGAAGCTTGCGCAATCTGATCCTAGTTGAAGGGTAATTCTTTTTTCAAAAGACACATATAACCTTTAGCAAGTTCGACATAATTTGGAATGAACCTCCTTAGAAAGTTAGCTTTCCCTTGGAGTTTCTGAATCTGAAGCAAATTTGAAGGTGGAGGCATGTCGATGATTACCTGAACCTTACATGGGTCAAGTCGAATTCCGTCCTTAGAAATTATGAAACCAAGTAACTGACCAGAACCAACATAGAACACACACTTGTGTGGATTGAGTCATATATTGTAGTGTTAGCAACGTAGAAATATAGCTCTCAAATGATGAGGTGATCGTCCGCTTTCGTGAATGAGCCGGTAGGTTGTCGAGATATGGTTGAGTGATGTGTTTGATGTCATGGAAGGTGTAGTTCATTGCCCTCTGAAATGTTGCCCTTGCATTCTTCAAATCGAACGGTAGTTTGTGCTATGCGAATATGCCCCATGGACATATAAATGCAATCTTCGACTGGTCCTGTGGGCGGATATTGATTTGATTGTATCTGGAAAATCCATCCATAAATGAAAAGACTTTGCATCTGGCACATTCATCAATTATTTGGTCGATGAAGGGTGTAGGGTAGTTGTCCTTTGGACAAGCTTGATTTACATCCCTATAATCGACACACACTCTAATCATTCCTTTATTTTTCATCACAGGAATAATATTCGATACCCAACTAGTGAGAGGAACAAGGTAAATGAAACTAGCATGTAAAAGTTTTTCAACTTCGGCCTTAATGACGACGTCTTTCTTCAGGTGAGCTGGTCAAAGCTGTTGTCGTACTGGTTGGACATCTAGATACATCTTGATTTCATGTTCAATGATACTCGAGTCAATGCTTGGCATTTCTTCATATGACCATGCAAAGACATCTCTAAATTCATGAAATAGAGTGCAATATATTTCCAGTTCTTAAGGGGAACAAGATTTGCCAACATGAACATTCTCTACAACATTAGGTTTGGTCGAGATATTAATGGCAATAATTTCTTCAATATTGGATAGATTTCGCTCAGAATCCACCATATTTATAGTATTTGATAGAAAATAAAAAACTAAAGGATGATTAATGTCGCTAGAATAATCTTCGTTGTTATTTTGAAGCTAGGAATGATGGTGGTGATCTTCCCATGGTGCCTCTCCAATCATCATTGACTGAATGATTCCTTCGTTTGTAGAATGTACATGAGACCAAGGATTGGAAGAGGTGCCATATTCTAGAGACCTATCTATCCAAACACTTGCTGAGTGTTGATTTGGTTTTGCTGCCCATGCCCAAAAAACTAATTGCAATTCTATAGGGCTTGGGGGTAACACCTGGCAATGATCCACACTATCAAAATATTCAGAATTCTTCTTAATCTTTGTCGATGTAGAAGATATCATGTGACAGGTTTCCACTATGGCCACTTCCACTAGATTACTCGAAGGCGAAAGGGCAAAAGTACCCATTAAGGAAGGGTATTTTAGGATACCTACTCCAATATTTTGAAGCGATTGAGAACTTCCATGGATCAATGGAATGCTTCCTGTAACCTGCGAACTATTGGGGAGGAAGGTTAGTTGGTCAATGATTGTAATTCTGCCTTGGAAGGGGAATGCAATCTTTCTAAAATATGTTAACACAACAATAGCCATAGCATAAATCCAGGGCCTGCCCAGAAGGATATTGTAGTCAAGGTTTCCATCAATGACCTCGACTTCAATTTCTACTGTCTTGCCCCCCCAGTTCAATTTGAAAGTTACTTAATATCCCATATGGCGTGTATGTTCTTCCATCGAATGCTTTTAATGTCGTTGATGATCGTGACAAGGGTAGAGAGCCTAAAGTTTTCCAGCAACTCATTGACATAATATAGGTAGATGCACCCTCATCAATGATTATTCAATGAAGAGTTTTGTTGAGGGATTTTACTTGTATGAGGAAAGCGAGCTAGGCTGGTAATTGAGGTTCATATCCTTTATGATTAAAGGCCACTAGATTGGAATCCACTAGATCAATCCCACCTATTTTTGATAAAAAATCTTGCTTTTGGGAGGGGCAATTCTGCAGTACTTCAAGTGTTGACATAGTGGATGGCGATTGGGCCAAATCCTCCACTATATTATAATTCTATGCTGCTTGAGCACAAGGATTAAATGTTGATTTATGAACTACTCCCTTAGGCAGTTTTATTGTTAATTCAGGAATGATTAGTGGAGCAACTTCTGGCGAATTTTTTGTCAAACTACTGGGTTGATCTGTAGCCTTGCTGTTTGACGACTGTGGATTTATATAATATTTATTCCTTGTTGATATCAAAGCGTCATTTTGTTGTTTTGAGATGGATAACATAAGTACTTTGGATGGGGAAGCATGATCACTAGCAACCAGATTAGTTTTTGGGTTTGGAAACGGATCAGTCAATACCATTGAGGTATTTGAAGTATTTTTAAAAAACTTCGTGACCTCAGCTTGATGTGGACAATGTTTCGTGTAATGGTCCTCATCACATATGAAACATGGCTGATTAGGTTTCTTCCGTCTAGTAGGGTTTCCAGAAGATTTCTCAGGAGTCAAATCTTCCTATTTCTTCTTTTTGTTTGTCCCTTTCTTCTTGCCCCCTGGTTGCTTAGGATTTTTGCCCTTATCAGTTGACATGGCATTAATCTCCGAGGCAAGAGGTTCTTCATTTTCTTTTTGACTAGAAACTGCACGGGCTTTTTTAGATGTAGCCTTTGCGGTTTTCGTGCTTGTGGTATCAATCATGCTATCGCTGGCATGAGAGTCCTTGTTTGATTTAGGAGTGGGAAACAAAAAATTCTGGTCTAGGAGCATAAGGAATTTTTTCGTAGAGCATGCCAGACCGAGTATAAATCAAGTCTAAATATTGTGCACGAGCAATGACTTGTTCTTTAGTGATAACTCCTCCCTTAGCCACATCCTCTGTAATAGCGGGTAATAATGACTTTATAAACCATTCAACTAAAATCTGATCAGGAACATATGTCTTTACCATTCTTCGAAGACACCGCCATTCAAGAATATGATCAAATATGTGAGTGGTTGTCACCTGTTTAAAGTTGGTAAGGAGTTCTGTCCCTGTTTCGTACCTTATGGGTAATTGAAAATGGGTTAAAAAGGTAGTGGAAAGGGTGCTGAAGTTATCAAACGAAGCTCTAGGCAATTCCATATACCATTTTGCTACCAGACCAGTTAGCGTTCATTGAAAAAGCCGAAGCCTAATCGAATCATCATTCAGGGTGTTAGATGAGCACCACAAATGGAATGTCATTACATGATTCGATGGATCTTAAACTAGATTTCCATTGAATTTAGGAATATCAGAGGGAAGTTTATGAGGAATCGTTGGCCACCAAGGGGTGTAATCAATTGGATCATTCTTCAGTTGGTTTAGATCTGGTAATTCTAGAGTTGTTAAAAAGGGAAACTATTGATTCAGGTTAGGCAAAGCATACCTAGGATAAGATGGAATCGCTTGAGCAGTAGGTCTTTGCATACTGGCATAATGTATCTGATGCTGTTAACTTTGATAAGGTAGATGGGCATAACCATTATAGTATGGTTGTCGATAACAATTTTGGAAATGTGGTTGCCAATTACTTACAAAGCCTTGTTGCTCAGGTCCTTGGTATGGTTGCTGGAATTGTGGTTGTTGATATTGTACCAGCCATGGTTGTTGGACCATTTGTTATTGTCCAATACTGGATGATTGACCAAGATGCAGAGTGATAGTACCTATTTGAGCCTGAGTCTCTCTAGGTAAGGAGGCACTAACCCGAGGTTGTGATTGAATCATGAAGACGAGAGGTTGTTGTATTACAACCAGAGATACTTGAGGTTGACAAACAATAGGTAGCACTTGTACTTGCGATACAATCACAATAGCAGGTGTAGTGGGAATATTCGATACAGGTTGGACTGGTTGCATTGAATATACAACCCTTGGTTGTTGAGGTAGTACTGGTTCCCAACTGCTAGATGTAATTCCATTTTGACCTGAATTTTGTTGTAAACTCTCATATGGTTGTTCTCCAGGAGGGAACAATGAAAAGGCATACTACCCCCCATATGGTGGCAATCTAGTACTTGAAGGGTAGATCGGCCTTTGAAGACATATTGGATCAACTTGTTGAGTTTCAACATAAGAAATACCAAATGAGATTCCGAATGAAGAAATAGGAACATACCATGTCGTCGCAACAGTTCCTGAGTGGACTCCAGCTTCTTGTTGATAACTAGTTGAGACAAATGGTATACTAGCAAACATTGTAGGAATGGCAGCAGGAAGTTCCGTTGTAGCCATGTCAGTTGACACAATCCTAGATGTTGATGGTTGCTCAGACATATTTAGTCTATCCAAAAGATTTCCTAGCGATTCGACAGGAACTTGCGATGAAGGATGATTAAAAGAACTAACTTCTCTAGTAGAAGGATATAAGTGGATCCTAGTTCCAAAATGCAATGGAGTATTGGATGGAAAACCCTCTACTATTTCTTCTATGGCAATCAATCCAGGTGGAAGAGGTAGACCGTCAGGTCCGTAAAATATTTCTGGAGCTGAAGAAGGTATAACTTTTGTAGTAATAGATACTAGAGGAGTGACACCTTTTGAATTCTGGAATTCAGCTTCCAGATGTTCAGTTAAGTGAACTTTAGTCTCTATTTCAACTCTAGATGGAGCTGTCTCAAGTATAAAAGTGCCTACCGTTACACTAGGATCAATTCTAATGTTCTCTTGTAACTGCGGAACTTTTTCTATGAAGGCAGATGTACCAGAAATAATTGGAGTAATTGTAGTCTCTGACGATGTTGAAACACAAGTTTCAAATAAATCAGGTGAATTGGACTCAGTTAAACGAGACCGTTTTTCCCAGAATGGTTTTGTCTCTGGAGTCAAAGATGGTTGACTCACTAGTCTCCACGAACGATGGGGTTTTGATTGACTTTCTTCCATGATTGCGGATTACTTGATCAACTCAAAATTAAAGGGGAAAAAGTTATTCCGATTTAAATAAATTTTAAGACACTTTGACACAACTTTTCTTTTTCAATTTTTAAGAGTCGAGAAAAAGCTAAAGGTGACTCTAGTCACCTTCGATTTTTAATGAGCCTGAAGTGACAAGTGCTCAGATGGACCTTTTCTTTTAAGGAGTCGAAAAGGAATGAAAGTGACTACTTTGGAAATCTAGACAGAGGGATTACCAAATTGATCGCAAAACTCCAAAATACACCTTGGTGATAAATGAAAGAGAAATTACCAAGGGCTTATGTACAGTAGTCAATCTTCCTGAATGCTGTGTTCAGTGCATTGTGATCGATAGGGCGGCAGGCATGACTTCCTAAGGATAAAGGATATCAGCATATTGTGGTCTCCCAATATATACTTGACAGTATGGGGAGCACAAGTCCGTACTGGCACTTGTCGTATCAAAGAAGAGGAATCACCCAACCTTCAATGAAAATGATAGTTACCAAGTTTTACAACGCCAGAACATGTCTCTAGCCTAGACTTCTAGATGTGTTGCTTTAGGTTCCAAAGCATTTTTATGTTCATTGAGATTTATTTTAGAGTTGATCTTGCCTAGAAGTTTGTCTTTCAAGGTTCACCGCATGATGTAGATGTAAAATTCCTAAATATGCAATCTAAAATGATAAAAAGTTGGTTGTTTTCTTTTAGCAATGAAAATCCTAGCTAGAAAGGAAAGAATATTATGATTTTTCTTTCAGTAGAGAGCATAGAGCACACACTAAATGCACTTTCCTAAATCATATTCTGCATGCAGTCAAAATGCAAATGCACATGCATGTATTTGTTTTCTTCTTCCTTAATGTGTATGCCAAAAAGGAAAGCTAAGTACAAATCTGAACTATTTTCTTTTAAAGCGACATTTTTAACAATTTCTTTTCAAAACAAAAGGAAGACTAAGACGACACTTTTTGATTTTGAATTAAAAATTTCTTTCGACACTTCAATACTAATAACTCAAATCAAGTACAATGACAAAAATACAATCAACTATCTAGAAGAGGAAGACTTTACGACACTCTTATTTTGATTCAAATGACAATTACGACACTTGCATCAAAAACGACAGTTTGATTAAGCTACATTCGAAAAAGGAAGACTGTAAATGATTCACAAAGACACAAAAAAATTTACAATTCCTAACTAATGGAGGCTGAAATATGTGAAGGAAGAAGGTTTCAGCAAGAATATACTGATCATGAATAGAAAAACTACAGAATAGAGTTGAAAACAAGGAGGAAAAACCAAATTTCAAAGAGAGAAACAGTATCACTCAATCATCGCACCTGCAACACAGGGAAACAGGAATGCATCTCACCTACAACACACAGGAGGTGTGATGCATACAGGATGCCCAGTTAAAAATAGTGCAATGGACCAGGGAGTGAAACTGAGCTCGGTTTTTGCTCAAACTTTGCAACTAAGTTCAGTGATTTAGGCTGAGTTATGATTGACAGTAAAACAAGGTATAGGGGTATGATCTTACGAGGTTATTGAGCTACCACAAGGGCACTTAGAATGCTTGTAGGTCAGATGTTCAGTTCATAAACCAACATGGAGATTGACTAAAGCAACATTCATCTACTTCGAAATTGCATAGCAAAGGCGTTTCGAAGGCTAGTTAGCTAAATTCATGCTCCGTCTATTGTTCATAAAGCAAACAATAAACAAACAAAACAAACTATTCGATCCCTAGTGGAGTTGCCATTTTGTTTCAGGGAAAACTAGTGTCAATTCAATTCAAACTGCTAGTCCCACTAGGATGGGTAGCTATCTTAGAAACAAACAATCAAAGCAATTCGAGATTTCCTTTAAGTGTAATAGATAGGAGGGAAGAAAAGAGGACCAACCTGGATCTTCTGCTTTGATCTTCTCTTGATTTCTCTTTCCCTTGATAGAATTTGCCACTCCTCTCCTACTTGTCTCGCTTCAAAGAGTACCTATAGAGTCAAAGTAACAGAAAACCATCAAAGCATCTCTATCTAAAACATCATAAAAAATGCAGATTCAAAAACACATTGACCATACAATTGCATTCATAAACAATAAGATTCACAAATACACGATTATATCGAGGAAAAATCAAAGAACTTTATTAATAGTAGAAGAGAGGATTACAACCTAGCTATCCGATGTAGCATCATCCTCCCAGAATAGAAGCCCTCTTCACCTCATGAAAAGCAAGATCACCCAACAATACAATGTATCTTCTCACAGATAAACCAACAACTCTTCCTTACAAATTACAATATTCCAGCCTCCCAATTCTCTGAGATGAGGGATCCATTTATAGATGTCTTGCAAGGGTGTGAGTCAGCTCTGGGTTTTTTATTAGTGTCATTCCACTGATAGTTCTTGGTTCCACTTGGAGATATCATTGATCTCTTACTCATTCCTGGGCAAATTTAGAGAGGCAAGTGTCATAGGAGAAGTTTCTGGAAGATTCCATGATCATCCACTTAGCAAACTGTCTCTGGCATTTGTCTATTCTCGCTCATCGCACCCCAAAAAAGGCCATTGCAGTATGCATTGCACCTGGCTAGTGTGGCAGCCAGTGTGCATCGCACCTTGACCATGGAGTAGTCAGTATGGTCCTATTTTGGCCAATTCTGAGTAGTTTTCCAGGTGGAACTTTTGGGAAATGATTTAATCAGTTGACCATGATCCTTTAGGGTATGAAACAACACTTTTAGAGATTAAGGAGCCCTTCGTTTATGGACATAAGAGTTTGGGGTTGCAGTGCCCAAATATGTCTATAAAAATTACGCAATAGGAAAGAGGCCGAGGGATAGACGACATAGCAAAAGGTGTGGACCTAGGCACCACCTCTACACAATTGAAACGACCATGTGGTATGGAACGGACTGGGCCATGGAAGAAGACCAAGGCTTCCAAATTGGATGGGAAGCCTATTACATTGACAGAGGGTAATCTATACAACATCGGCGACATCGTTCGTGAGGTCACTAGGGAATCACTCCAAGAAGCAATGACGGAGCAATAGAATGTGTTGGGGGCACTCAGGGTACAACTGCAGGGACTTCAGGTGCGACCCCCATAAGAAGGAACAGTAGTCATTTATGGTACCACAGGAGCATCAGGAACAGAGCAGTTGTTGCGGGCCAAAATGGCCAAAACTAACGTGCTGCCAGAAGGAGCACTGACAGTGGACAACATAGAAGATAGAGCCATAGTAGGATAGATCAAGGGACTTGGCCTAAACTTGGCTACCCTTCCGCGGGATATTTTATACCAGCTACAGGACGGGGTGATGGCAAAACTCCGCACTAGGGAGGGATGAGTAGTGCAAATGCTAAGTGAACAACGAATCAACATCAAATAGCTTAGCCTACAACATGATGAAGCGGTGGCTCAGAACCAGCAGTTGGAGTAGATCATAGAGGAAGCATGTTGCCACATCACATAAATGGAAATTGCGACAAATCTACCAGTAGGAATGTGAATCCACAAATTGGCCAGTGGATTCTGCGAGGAGAAGGAGGAAGCTATGAGGATCTAGCTAGACCTCAACCTACAAATTATTGAACTATGATTAAAGGCACAGTCCTCCATGCCCACATATGTTCGAAATTAGTGCACTGACAATATCCGAAAAGGGTTGGAAGAAATTAAACAGGTAGTGCAGAGCTGCACCACTTTGTTGGAAGAATCCTTTGGGGTCCTCGCTACCTTACAGGAGGACCCCACCATACCAGTTGGAAACAGAGGTGTGGGAGCTTCAAATGTAATAGGGTAGTGTGCACGGGATGGCACAGATAGTGGTCCTAACTCAGTGGCTCGTGAGGTTACAACAGGTAAAGGCATTAAAGGAGCAAGTTAATGCAGCATGCCAAAAAGAGGCAGTACTTAAAGCACACGTCTAGCCTTGGATTGATGAGGCCTTCCTCATCACAGCCAAAATCAAAGGAAAAATCGCACAAATGAAAGCGATGCATGACCTGAGATAGGGATTTGACCTTTCCAATGAGCATTCAGCCGAGTGAGCAGAGTGGATCTAGCAGAAGGCAAAGCAGTGCGCTGGGGATATTTGCATAGCACACACAAAGTTGGATGGATTTCGCACAAAGATCACCACACTAGCAGAGTGACTCAGGACGAGTGATGATGATTGTGTTGGGGGTTTGTTGGGCAGTGGATCCCCCCATAGCATGTTTTTGGGGCTTGAAGCCTGAATTTTGGTCAAGTGTAATGTAAACACCCCACGAAATGCGGGCGCTGAGCATGAGAATCTAAGGTTGTCTGCCCTAAGATAATGTAATTTAATGTAAAGTGTTTCGGCCTACCCATGGTTTGCGGACCATGGGATTGTATAAATAGAGTGAAGCTCTAAGTGTAAAAGTAGTTTTTTGAGTTTTTTGACAAATAACAGATAGATGCGAAGGCATGGTTAGGAGATAGAAGGGAATATGAAGTGTATTGGGTCGTAGTGGTGGGTAGAGGCTCTGCATCTGAGTGTGCAGAGGCCTACTAGAGTCCGCAGCTGATTGCATGGATCCCTGTAGCTGAGTGCATAGGGTAGAGTTGGGTCTGTAAGTGGGATTGTACTTGGATCTGAAAGATAATAAAAAGAAGTTCATTCTGAGCATCTGTTCTTGAATCTGTATGTCGATGTTATGCATCCTTTATTCTGTTATTTACTGGGTGCAATTGATGATTACATGTATGATTGCTTAATCTAAGTAATCGGCTAATGGAGACTAAATAAGGAAGACTTGAGTGAATAACACAGGTCGGGCTGCGACTAGAATTGCATGAAGACAAGATCTCAGGGCACGGGGGTGCCCACAGGTGCGCATAGTGCAGTAAGTACGAAGGGTGGACCACGTACCAATCACCACATATCAGACATCCCCAGGGTGTGGAAACTTGGTTCTAGCACCCTCCCATACTACTTCCGGTGAGACCTTAGTCTGTGCTCCATGGACTGTTTCTGTAAGGGCTAGTAGTACTAGGATTTTCTTGGCTAAACTCACTACTAAACCTAGGTCAATCCCCACCAAGCCAACAGTCCTTCCTTGTCACAAAGAACAACTCAATGTCACCCTAATGCACAAAGATGATGACTCTCTTACATTCAAGGCAGCAACATGATGGCATGATCAGTGTCCAAAAGCCAACATTGATGTTGTAGATGGCAGTATATTTATAGAAGAGGGATGGTAGTTTATGAACTTGTTGTAGCCGCTACAACACCACCCAAATTTTTGGGCATATTCAAAATTTTGGGTACCCCACCACTCACCCTGAGCTTCTAGGGATTTTTATAGGACCCCAACTAGTTGCTCTCCCTGCGACCTTGCCTATCCAAACCCTTTGGTGTGCCCACTCTTGTTTCATGCAATACATTCATGAATCATGTTTTATCTCAGATATAGGCATCAGATCACATTAGGGTTTCGAAGGCTAATGGTTTCATTGATGTGTTAAGAGTCTCTTATGATTTTAAAAATCATCTTTGCATGATACGCATCGTGATCAACGGATGTCCTATATTTGAACAAGCATTGCGTTCAAGGTGGCTTCCCGTAAGAGTGACAATATTAGGTCTTATGAGAAATCCTATATTTTGAGAAGAGTGATCCCCTCCTTGTTGTCACCATATTCGCATGCCTCTAGGGGTGCGCTCCCATCAACATCACATGGCATCATTTTGGGAGTCATAGTAGCACTTTTTCTTGAGGTCCTTGGCCAATCCTTCACCTCAACATGAGCATTAGGTATTTCAATGATTATATACTACCCTTGCACCCTTGTAGCTCTAGACATATGTGATCGAAGTACTCATGTCATTTTAAGCTCTTCTTGACTCACCCTGAAGCATGATCACACATATGCATAAGGGTTTTTGATAATACATCATGATAGTAACCCTGTTTTGTCTTGGTCCTCGTCCCCTTGAGTGCATTAAGATTCCTCAAATTTTCATCTTACTCTATGCCCTTGAATCTATAATTGCACCATTGCTTTTTGCATCACATAAATCGCTTGAAATTCATAAATCTGGTAAGGTGCCTGAATGTTGTGTTGATTTTCAATTATGAGCACCTCTTGTTTTACTCGTGTAATTTAGTTGCAATTTTACTACTCCAGATCAAATTATTTTCATGGTTTTAATTATTTATCCCTTTTTCTTTGCAGGGATTTAAATGGAGCATAAGGGGTATCATATGGGCACCATAGGTTGTAAACTCTGACAAGGGTGTCCTCGTTGAGCTTTTGCACCATGGGATATGGAATTAAGGGATTTCCAACCATTAAGGTATTTACTCTTGGAAAGCCCCCATTAGACTATAAAGAAGCAAGGGATGAAAAACCAATAGCCGAATTTGCAATCCAGTAGTTGAAAACTATTTTTAAAGATCGACTAAATGGGAAGACTGGATCAAATAAGAAACATTCATCAAGTTCATCAGTAGAGCTCACTTCAAGCAACTTTGATGACATTGTCCTCAAAAGTAAAGATCAATGGCTTGTTGAATGTTATGCTCCCTGGTGTGGACATTGTGAAAAACTTGCTCCAGAGTGGAAGAAAGTTGCAAATAGCTTGAAGGGCAAGGTGAATATGGGTCACTTCAATTGTGATGTAGAGAAGAGTTTGATGAGCAGGTTCAATGTGCAAATTTTTCCTACAATCTTGGTCTTTGTTTCGAATAAGAATATTCTAGTTCCTATGAAGGTGCAAGGACAACTTTTGTGATTGAATCCTCTGCCCTTGAGCAGCTTGAGATGAATGTTTCTCCTCTGGAAGTGGTGAAGCTTACAAGCCAGGATGTATTGGAAACCACATGCGCTGCTTCAGCAATCTATTTTGTTAGTTTCCTGCCCGACATTTTAGACACAAAAGCAGAAGGAAGGTTTCATTACCTACAACAACTCATGTCTGCAGCAAAAAAATTCAAAATAAGTTAATACAGCTATGCATGAGTAGCAAGAGGAAAGCATCCTACTCTTAGCAATCGGTATTGGTGGCTATAAGTATCCAACCTTCATAGCTCTAAACCGCAAAAGGAGTGTCTATGCTCCACTTCATAGTGCATTTTAGCTTGAACATATTGTGATGTTGTGAAGAATGCAGGGAAGGGAGGTAAATTTAATTTTCCCCTAGAATATGTTCTTGTTATTGAGGAAACTGAACCATGGGATGGGAGCCAACATTCCAACAGGTTGCATTCTTTCAGAAATCTCGAAAGTTGAAAAATTGCATCTTACGAGTATTCATTTGAAGCGTGACATGATGCACTATGATGGTGCAACCACCAGGAGGTCGCACTACTAGCAAAGTTGCGAGATCACTTTCTTGTGCCTCAGACAAACATCCAAGTAATGCGACTTTGCGAAAATGTGACCTTTCCGAAAATGTGAACTACCTCACCAGTTGCTATCTTGGTAGAGTGGTCGCTTGAAAAGGTGCTTTTGTTGCATGGTCAACTACTAAAATTGATAATTATAGATAACTGTTGAATTTTTGAAAATGTGCATCTTGGAAAGAAAGTAAAAAAATAAGAGATCTGGGAGGTTAGGTTGATAGAAACTCATGGAGGGTAACAATGCCAAAATCGGATAGCATATCATTTAGAAGAACTGTGGTGATTTGGGCCTTGTTCTTGGGTGATTCTTATAATATCTTTAATTTGAATACCATTCATTTTTGCAAATCAAATGACTTCAAAGGGTCATTTGCAAGCAGTAGGGAGACTCGCTAGAGTGTTCGAGGACAAGAGGGAAGCCCGCCAATCAAAAGTAAGAAGAAAAAAAACATTCAAAACATCTTATGTTTGTTCCCCGAAGCATATTTCTATTCTGATGGTGGCTGGGCATGATAAGAGAAATTTTAGGGTTGTTGATTTTATATGATTAAACGCATGAAGAACAACATGGGATATAGGATTCCATAGAAGGAATTACAACACAAAGGAGAAGGCTACCCCTCTATGGATCTCTTAAAAGGAGCTATATTGGTGCATCCTCTTGACTGAAATATGTTTGAAACCACATGCATCACTAGGGCCGTCCAAGGCCACATGCATTGACAATACCATGGCACAACAATTGACCACACAAGGGTCTAGATCAATTGTTTATTAATGCCATTCTTTCAAATTAATTGGTTGTAATTTCATTATCATTATTTGTTTGAAATTATGTTTGATTAATGTTATTTGCCTACAAGTAGAAGGAACAGAACAAATGTTGATCTACACAAATGGAATAGGGTTTCTCATGGAGCTTGCACAACTTGGTTTTCCTTCAGTAAGCCAGGTAGCCCCTTCCAAGTTCTAATAATCTTCCCATGCACTCAAAGGCACATAACTAAGAGATATATGAAGGCAAGTGAGGCATAGTGGCAAGAAAATAAATCAATTTCAAGACCAAGCATATGCATCATTGTGAGATTCAGACATCGAGCATTTTAGGGTTTTCAATAACCGCCTGCATCCCTCTTCTCTCTCTTTTATCATAATGTAAATATCACCCACCATTGTAGTAGCCACTTTGTTGGAACTGATGTGGCAATGTAACAATCAATTTTGGCTTGAGAAAAAAGTTGGTAAACTCAAGAGTCATGGGGTTAGCAAAAAGGGCACCAGGGAAGGCCAAGGGTCACGGTAGGTGAATAGTCACCTCATCTCTATAAGTATTCCACAGAGCCTCATTAATACATGACTTTAGCACTTGCGTTAAGGAAAATAGAGAGATCTGATTGATGCTTGAGAGATAAGGCCACTCAGCTCTTGGTAGCTAGGAGAGTGGGTTTGTAGTAGGGCTAGGGTTTTGACATCGAGCAAGGGTATGAACATCCCATGTTCCACTATTGGGTATTGACTAATTACATGATATGTATTTGAAGTTGTAGCATATTAATAAGATGTTTTCTTTTATCTTTGGCATTGATTCCCATGCTCACTCGAGGTCATTGTATTAGCTGTCTGGTACCTCACCATATTTGTGTGTGCTTTCATATACGCAAGATGTTATGTTCTGATACATAGTGGTTGCATGTATGTTTCGCTTTCGAATCTATGTTTACTTGTTCCTTGCCATGTTGGTGACCTATTGTGAACTATTTTGAAACTGACCTCTGGCATGTTTCTTTTTATTATGTCTGATGGGGTTTTAGATCACTAATCACTCTCATCATTTATCTCTTCTTATCGTTGTTGTGACTTATTTAAACCACTTTCTACAATTCGTAAATCTTGGGCTGATTTTGTTTCGCTGCCTGAGCACTTCACTCTCACCCCACTCTGGCACCTTTTCATTTGATAACCAAGAGCAGAAAAAATTCATAGCAGTAGCCGAGCCCACATACTGGATGGGGCTGCTATACCAAATGGTGTGAGGTCTAATTGGGACTTTACACCGGGGAGACCCCTTTCTCATTGGTGGTACATTTCGGCCCATCAACAAGTTGGCGCTAGAAGGAGGGCAAGATGACAAGATGAGCCCTTGGAGCCTGCAGTTTAGTCTCATATCTATTAATGGCTCCGACCAGAATCTCTCCCCCATAGTGTTTATCTGGTTTGTCTATTTTTAGATTTTCCCTCCCCTAGGAGCATCTCCATCACTTGTCTCAGTTAAAGTTTTATGATGATGATGGAACACCTTTAATCAAGAACATTTATGATTTCCTAGAGTTTTGTGAATCTTTTGAGATCAACGATGAAAAGTTTGCTTATGTATTTTTCTCCCTCACCCTTGAAGGTTGCACCAAGCAATGGTGCCACACGTTGTCAGCACGTCCATTCTTTTGTTTGAGCGACTCGTCAGTAAGCTCCAACAAGTATTTGACAAGTACGATTTTTAAGATGTGTTAAAGAGGATAAATGAGCTTAGGATGAAACCTGAGGAATCTTTAAACGATTTTTCTTTCAGATATGTGCATCTTTGTTTTGAATTTCCTGAAAGTGATGTTGACTGAGTGTATTTTAATATAAATTTTCAACGATTGGTTCTCATTTCCTTACAACATTTTCAATTAGAAACAAGTCCTGTTTCACATGAGTATCATCATAATTTGCAGATTACAAAGTGTTTGTATTCTACCATAATTTTTTTTTCCTATGTCCTTGAATCTGGAACAACCTCAACCCCTTGAGGAAGAGATTATTGTTCGTGGGATTTCTCATCCTCCTATTGAATTGTTACATAATAAGATTATGGCTATAAATGGTTCAAACTATGAAAAATTTTTTTTGGGAAACAAATCTGATGGTCTCACCTCTAAATTGCTCATACACTCATTTGATCTTGAATATGAAAATCACATAATATCTCTTCCTACTGACGAAACCCGAATTGAGTCCATTGAACATACGTCTCACTATATTATGGGATCTCATTCACCTGTGCATGATGACTGCGGTCTTGTCTCAGGTAACATTGAATGCCTTATAAAATCAACGGAACATGTCAAGCCTATAAATCTATCCTTCCCTTTGGCGAACATAAATGGGTAGGATGTGAGTCAGGGTCCGATCGGTGCTCCTTCATCTGACCCTATGCATCCATTCTACCCTGATTTAGTCCATGGGTCTACTACACCGATGGTTCCTTCAGATCATTCATTTCTTTCTCTTACTTGCTTTTATTGCAATCATGTGCATGGGGTGAGGTTTCATAGTCAAGGGATGCAGAGTCTGAATCCCTTATGCCTGATCTTTTCCACTCGCAGTCTTTAACAGGTGAAGAAGAGGGCCCTGCATCTCGTCCAGCTCAAGTTGGTTCACTCATTAATCCCTCTTCACCCCCAAGCCAAGAGGAGCCTTATGTATCAGATACCCAACTTGATCAAACTGGTGGTTTCAACGATTCTCATTTTACCGGAAATATATTTTCTCATGCCTCTGGTGATTATCCTACGTATCCGTTTGTTGATCCTACGAAGCCACTAGAATTTGTTGACCCACCTTTCAAATGTTTAGGGACTCATCAAGAAGTTGAGGCACTTCAACTTCCACTGATGGTTATGTTAGGTTTTGACATTCCTAATGATACCCCTGAACAAAGTCAAATTAGGGTTTCTGAAATAATGGCTTCTGCACATCATGCTCCGCTCAACATCATCTTGTTGAATGCAAGCTCATCTTGGAAACCCTTCAATTCAAAGAATATGTCTTTGAGAAAATATTTCCATCACCTTTCGACTAATGTGCATCAACCTCTATACCCTAATTTGTTTGCTAAAGGGAGTGCTCTAGCCATTGTTTCTATTTTTTTTTATTGTCTCTGTTGGGAGCGGGATCCCCCAAGGGAAATTTTGGGGCTAAAATCCCATGTTTAAGTCAATTTTTGTAATATTATTGTAAAGACTCCATCATTTGTGGTCGTGGAGCACGAAGGTGTTATGTGTCATAAAGGGTAGTACACCCTTAGTTTTGTAAAAGTAAAGTCGGTTGTAAGAGAACTACCGGACCATGGGATTGTATAAAAAGAGCTAACCTCTAAGTAATTTGAAAAGAAAGGAACAATGATGAATGATGTAATAGAATCACAGCTTGAGGGAAGAAGTCTAAGTCTTGGGTTGTAGCGTACGTAGAGGCTCTACAGTTGAGTGCGTAGAGGCCTAGGGTAGAAGTCCGTAGCTGAGTGCGCGAACCCCTGTAGTTGTGTGTGCAGGGCGGACAGAGGTTGTAACCACTTGGAAGATATTAATAAAGAGAGATATTCTGTAATTTCTATGTCTTTGATGCATCCTGATATGTTATGTATGAATTTTATTTATTATGTTTATATGGTGCGTGAATGAATGCAATTACATTGAATAACTGAACGCATTTATGAATATCTGTTTACGCGGGGTTAACTATAATTGTTTGATAAGATAAGCAAGGCACTTAGATTAATTAGTGAATTTGTACAGCACACTGCCATAGCAGTGCAAAAGTATATGGGCAACAATCTTGGGCTGCAAGAAGGACAATCATATCCTTTCACGGAGGTATTGAAGGATGGAATAGAGGGTTTGTCTTGCAAGCCCTAGAGTGAAGTAACCTACGTGAAGGTAGGGATAGAAGGAATCAAATGAGATCATGACCATCTCAGGGTGCGGAAACTTGGTTCCAACATTCCCCCATACTGCTTTGGGTGAGACTTCAGTTCACACTCCGCAAGCTTATGTAGAAAGGGCTAGTAGTGTAGGGATTTGTTTTGCTAATTAACGCTGAACCTGGGTCAGGCCCCCTCAAGCCAACAAATGGTTCCATTGCCGAGACTGGGAATCTGCATAAAATATTTGTGATGTCGTATCATTGGAATCTAACTAAGAAGGAGATTAGAGACTGGTTGGATAGAAAGATCCATGAATTCACAACACAAGAGAACAAAAATCCGTGACTGAAAAAAGAACAGTGATTGGACAGATACCTGTATATAGAGATCCACGAGATCTTTTTCTATTCCTTCTCTATTGAGATATACAAGTTGATCGCGAAGCTAGCAGATAGCCAAGGAAGGTGGAAACTTGATGACCCTATTGTATGGACCCCGAAGCTAGTGCAAAGGTTGGAAGTATTGGAGGATAAGATCACCAGTGCTATTGATCATTGGCTCGATTGCATGATAGGAGGATTTGTGACTAAATTCGTGGTCAACACCTCAGTCAACTATAGCAAGTCAGAGCAGTACTTTTTCAAAGGACCGCGAGGTAAGTATGTGAAATCCTTGAATACTTGGATTAAAATGCTATTGTTCAAAAAACAGGTCATGTAGCTACCTTGATGTTAGGAATTATGTGAACCGGAAAGACTTACAAGAACGAAGGAAAAAAGGGTCCAAAGTATAATCCATCGATTTCACCTCCGCAAGGTGATAATGAAGGGATAGCGAAGGTTTCTCTGCGAAGTGCTATTCAATTAATAAGACAAGTATTCCTGCAAATACCACCTCCACCCACACGACCTCAAACTTCACCGCCATCACCTCCAACTTCACCCGCACCACCTCCACCTCCACCGTAGTTCAGTATGGAAAACGTAGTAAAGTTTCCTTTTTTCAAAGGCTTGGGAAATGAGGATTTGGACCAATTTTGGTTCATTGTGAAGGCTATATGGGAAGCTCAAGGTGTTATAGATGATCATATAAAGAAGGCGACATTAGTTAGTGCCCTACAAGATCACGCGCTAACCTGGTATATCAAGTACTCGAATGATAACCCGAATGATGGAGTGGCAGACATCCAAACAAAACTAAATAGAGAGTTGAGTAGGCCTAAATCTGAGGTGCAGTCGATTGTGGGATTCAAGGAGATCACAATGCAACCAGGAAATACGCCTTAGGAGCTAGTCCAAAGGTTGTAGTGTACAATCTGCGAAGCCAACATGAATTTGAATGAATGATTCACGTGCACATCTGGCCAAATGGACCTCATCTTATCGAGAAAATCCCCAACTGGAGTGGGTGCACTTGTTCTGTCATACCCTGGATGTTATCCCAATGAATTGGTATATAGAAACAAAGCTCCACCATGGGACAGGCGAATGGGATATCCTGCGCGAAGGATTCATGATGATCTTCAGTTTTGAGGACATGTTTGATAGTATTGATGAAGCACTACAAGAGGTGAAAGAAACTATCTTTAGGATACCATAGGATCATTTAGACCTGGCTCAGTCTGAATGGGCTACTCAGCTGACCTGTGCGCTAGAATTCTATAATGTAAATATTGAAGAAGAGGATGAGGATCCGCGAAGGATTAACATTCCAGAAACAAAAGGTCACTGGGAGGTTCAAGGGCCACATATTGAGAATCCTCATATAACCATGCCACTAAAACCAAAACAAGTAAATATTGGTACAGAGGAAGAACCCAAATTCACAAATATTGGAGACTACTGGGACGATGTGATGGTGGATAAGGTCGCTGAATTGCTCCACGAATACCAGGACTTATTCCCTGCCTAGTTTATGGATATGAAAGGAATAATCGGGGACTTAGGAATGATGAAGATCACGTTAAAGCCTGACACGACGCCAATTAAGCAAAGGCCTTACCATCTCAATCTGAAATATAAGGAGAAGGTTTGCATAGAGCTAGACAAGATGCTTGCAGCAAGAATTATTGATCCTGTGCAAGAATTTGATTGGGTAAACCCAATGGTGGTGCATGATCCTTTCCTGATTCCAATCACGAATGAAGTGTTGGACAATGTAGGTGGCTAAGAGCCATATTCCTTCACGGATGGATTCTATGGGTACTACCAAATCAAAATCGTGCTGGAGGATAGGAGTAAGACAACCTTCACAACTGAGTGGGGCTGTTTTCAGTACACCATAATGTCATTTCGATTAAAGAATGTGCCTGCAATCTTCTCACGCGTAGTTTTTGTGGCATTCAACGAATTTATTCATAAGTTCTTGGAGGTATATTTTGACGACTGGACTGTATTTGGGCTCGTTAAGCACCATGTAGAAAGCTTGCGCTTGATGTTGGATACCTATTGAAGATACTAGATCGCACTCAATATGAAGAAGTGAAGGACTGATGGTAGACCTTGCAAAGATCATGGTGATACTAAACTTGGAAGCGCCAAGAAGTGTGAAGTAGCTACGTGCTACCCTGGGACATTCGGGATACTACAAAACACTTATCAAAGGCTATGCCCAGATCATCGTGCCAATGGAGAAACTAGTGAAGAAGGATATCACCTTCTATTGGAACGATGACTGCAAGAGGAGCTTGGATATATTGAAAGAAAAGATGGTCACTGTGTCGATTCTAGTCCTCCCAGACTAGAAGAAAGAGTTTCATGTGCATGTTGACATGTCTTGTATAGCGCTGGGAGTAATACTAACAAAGGTTGGAAGAAAAGGCTTCAACCATCCTATCGCATTCACAAATTGAATATTATCTAAACCGGAGAATAATTATTCCACCATTGAGTGCAAAGGGCTAGCTATGGTGTATGCGCTCCAGAAGTATAGGCACTACTTACTGGGAGGCCATTTTAAGATGTATACAGATCACTCCGCGCTAAAGTACCTGGTCAGTAAGCCTGTGTTGGGGGGAAGAATATGCTAATGGCTCTTATTGTTCCAAGAGTATGATTTTGAAGTGGTTGTGAAGCCTGGATGCTTGAATGCAAGACCAGACAATCTTTCGCACATCGAAATAGGGGAGGAACCCACTAACTTGGAAGAAGGATTGCCTAACGCACAACTATTTGTAGTGCATGTCACGGATAGTCATTTTGAGGATATAATACATTTCCTAACAAGAAGAACTGCTCCAGAAGGATACATTGTCCAACAAAAGAAGGAATTAGCGATGCGCTCAACATATTTCTCTGTCATTGCTGGGCATCTGTACAAAATGGGGACTGATGAGATATTGTGATGGTATGTACATGAGTTCGAAAGAAGTAGCATCCTCATAGACTGATCTGGACTTAAACAGGAATGCAACAAATTACAGAGATAACCATAAACACAGATATGCAGTGGAAATACTACTTCATTTCATTAATGTAAAATACTGAAATATACTTACAAACAGTTATGGAAATAAACCATCTAGGGCAATGGTAGCTTATCTCTGAGAAGAGATGTGGTGGCTACATGCCTCTGAACTGTGTGTTAAAATGAGGCTCAAAGGCCTATTTATTGTTGAGAGACAATGGAAAACCCTTAACATTCACAAACCTAACCCTAGAAGATGAAACGCCAAACTGTGGGCCCCGTTTGGGTAAATTGGTACATCAACTTCCCGGGATCATAACTTTGGCATATGATCTCTGTTTGATGTGTACAATAGCTCGTTAGAAATATCTATCCGAGAACTATCACTTTGCAAAGGGAAACATCGATCCATGGACCTATGCTGCCCCCAGATTTCCCAAAAACATCGTTTAGGCCCTCAAAACGGCTCTAGAAGTTCAAGACCCGAAAAAATGCTAAAAACAGTAAGTTGTGCTACAATTAAGGAACTGAAAATGCTGAGAGAAATAATGGTGGGGGTCTAGGTGGACTTGGCAGGTGGCCACCAATATCCACCTAGATCATTCCTGCCCCCTTAGGAAGCAATGGTCCTGTTAGAGCCTAAATCTGCCTTAGGCTGAAAGAAGGCAAAATTCAGGGTAACCATAAACCACGCTCAGTCTAGTAGCTAGCCCTACTAGAACAGGAGAGGGCTCTCTCCGGGTCACGCTCAGTGAAGAAATAAAAAATATGGTTTGAGATGACTTACAATGAATATTGACTTTAGGCTAGTAAATAGATATGGAAAAAGGTGATTTTTGAATGACTGAATTTTCTGGGCTGCGTGGGACCAAAGGACCGCATGAGCTGGGAAATTAAATCGAAGACGCAGAATAGTTCATGAGGTAAGATAGGTAGGAATCTTAGCAACCAGATTTAAATAATATGGAGTGGGAAGTTTGTTGAGGGAGCTGAAAAGGGCATATGTGATGAATCCTTTTCAGACAGAAGCAAACACACAGAATATGAACACTTTTCCAAGGCAGAGAAATAAAATGGATTCTACCTTTCTCACTAAAAACATTCAACTGGAAATGATCATGAATGAACTGTAAACATAACAAGATACATATGAAACAGAGAATAAACAAATTTCTAAACTCACACCACAGGGATCTCATGAATCAGAGCTCCATCATTCTATTAATCTCCAAGCCAAAACTGTACAATGAAAATGCTGGGTTTTTTCTCCACGTTATTCCCAGAAATTCCAACCCCTTACAAAAGACTTTCAATACAATAAATAATATTTACTATCAGAAAGTGGATCGACCCAAAGTTGAGGGATTGTTTAATCATTACAAACAGAAATGAAAAGCCAACCATCAGTAACAGGAGCAGCGTTACATTTCATTTCTCTGATGACCAATAAAAAAAACAAAAATGGAGCATAGATCTTCTGGGGCAACTATTTGCCTTCCTTTTGACCATTTGAATCACAACTATCAGTCTAATAACATGGCATTTTAATTAAGATGCGCTTCTAATGAAGAGAAAACATATATTGTTACTGAACGGGCCCACCTACAATTTACGTTTAACTCACCCATGCGCCAATATTCACTTTCAACTGTCTTCACTTCTGAACCACTGTACCATAGCCAAAAATCATCGAACAGGCTTTGAAAAACTTACTTGGAGCAAATCGCACTGAAACAAATCGAATTCTTGCAGAGTGGAAGTGATTTTGGCCTTTGGATCTCTGTGCGCCGCGCCCAAAAGATGTATGCATCGCGCCACTTTGGAGGTGGTTTTGAGGCACTTCCTGAAGTCCAAATTGAGCCCAAGTGTGCTTGTTGGAAAGCCCTACCTATCTACTTTCCAACACAAGTAAAATTTTTCAATTTGTATGTCATTTTCCCCTCCAAAACTGCAATCTCCCAAGATTGATTCCTGTGTGTCAAAATAGGGGCAGAGATGTCAATTTTTGGGTGTTTTTGACCTCCTAAGGACTCAAAACTTGCCCAAACTTCTTGTCCATGCACCAGCAGTTGTAATTTTCCATGTAAAATCCCAAAATATAAACTTTTTGGCATTTGGAGCTCCCTAGCAAAAGCGCGCGCCAGGTGGCGTGGCGCACGGGGAGAAAAAACCCGTTTTTTGTGCACAAAATTTCTAAATGCAAAAATGTGCTCCAAATTTCTTGGAATTTGGGCTGTATCTTCTCTGTCACATATCATGCTGGACCAAAGAAGCCTTGGCCAAGATTCGGAGCCAATCTTGCTCTTTTTTCCTCTTTTTTCTTTTTGTCACCTTCCTCAATTTAGCCTTTAGGCTCCTGATTCTCGCTTTGGAGCTCATGTTTCGGGCCATGTAATGGTGAGTCATGCGCCTCAGCATTACTTTTTCCCTATTAGCCTTCTCCAACAACTGCTCCAAGTGAACGTTCACTTTCTCTAAAACATACTCCCAGTCCTCATCTCTTTGCTCTATAGGTCTACCCTGTGCTGCCATGATGTGTTGCCGGTTTTCCTTGATCAGTTGCAACTCTATCTCAACTTGTCGATCCTCAAGTTGTTTGTTCCTCTGCTCTAGAGATGGAAAAAGGGCAAGCCTGCAATTCTATGAGGGTAGTCGGTTCTTCTCTAACATGTCTGCCACTTTTCTGAGGTCTCGGGGGTGCACGTTCTTCCATAGGTGAGTCACTATGAGTTTCCTCCTCATAGTCTGATGAATGATCAAATGACATAATTGATGTTATGAAAACTGCTTGGACAAATGAATGCTGGTCGCAAGACTGTGTTGGACTACTGTTGCGATATGTTTGAAATCTGTCACCAAGGGAGCAATGTAACAAGGGACTGTTAGGGATGGAAAATATGAAGGGATTAGGAGTCTTAGGATAGATTTTATTTAGGGCAATGTAGGAGGGTTTGGGAACTTTGCATAGGGTAGGGTTTGGGGTTTTACATTGGGCAATGGGTGAAAGGGAATTGGGGATAAGGGTTTAGTAAATTTAGGAGATAGGGGGCAATGACATTCAAAGGGATATGGTATAAGGAAAAAAGGAATGAAGGACCAAGGGACAGATGGGATGGAAGGGGAACCTTGGTAACAAAATGATGAATTTGCAACCCTTAACAGTGATTGTCATAAGGATTTTTAGAGGTAGGTTTTGGAAATTTTGTTTCAAGCATTTGGAACCATAAACCACAATCATATGACACACAAAAATGGATGAGTCACGAGATGTCGACCCTACCTGGCACGTCCAAGCAATTCAATGGCGATTTGGAGGATTTTCGGGTGTTTTTGGGGTGTTAGACTGTATGTTCCACACTGCTCTTTCTATGAACCACTCTTTCTATGCGCCACGTGCTACCGGTGCACCGTGCTCGTTCCAAATTGCACTGGAGGATTGTGCCCAATGCGCTGCGCTGGCCTGGTGCTCCACGCCACCTACTGTATGCGCCAGGCCTTTCAAGGCACCTCCAATATCACCCAAAACGCGCGCTAGCTCACCCAATTCCTTTGAAATGCTTCTCTTCGACCTTGGCTTTTAAAATGACCTTGATCCTTATGAGAAAATCTATATAAAGACATGGAGTCATGGTTTTGATTTTTGTTTCTTCAAAACCCACTTTTGCAATGTTTTGTTTTGGCACTTTTTCCACAATTTAATGCAACTCTGTATTTCACATTTCCTTTTTGGATTTTTGACTAAAATGATGAAAGTTTGGCAATTTTTTGCAGGGGTAGCTGACATGGCATTTGGAAAAGGACGATCTGAACCAGCTTTTGAAGTAGTTCATGTTGGAGAACTTTACATATTTATCATAAACATTAATTTGACGATTTCCTCTTCAAAACAGAGTTTTGAAGAGGAATCCACCTTGAGCATTATGGATGATGAAAATATGGAGATGAAACTTGTTGAACCTCCCTCTGGCCTGCTGGCGTGTTTGGGTACTCTGAAAACATGACTTATGAAACCCTAGGCCTATGACTGACATGATTTTTTGCCCATCAAAATACGAAATATTGATTGTCATTTAATGAACTTTGATGAACTGGCCTGAGCTAGCGGGTACGAAGCATGAGGGGTAATGACTGGCAAGACCCTTCCGTCAGATTATGGCATGCCCCTAGCGGAATGTAGTTGAGTGAATGGAGCAAGACACCTAAAAATGAAATGCAGAAAGAGTTTTGATCTCCGACGGAGGACTGACAAGACTGACTCTAACATTGGCTCCAATGGGGGATGGTAGCTCCTCAGAGGTGCCAAGAACAACAGATCTTTGGGAGAGCAGACAGTGCCTTCATCCATTGGGATATGGAGTCATTATTTCGATAAACAACACAAAACTCTTAACTCATTTATTGACTGAAACTTGACTCGAACTGACTAAAATTTGGACTTAAATGACTCAAAGACTGACTAGACAAACTCAAACCAAAACTGAAATAAAATGGTATTTACAATGACAATGGAAACAACAGAAAACTTTTCAGAAATGGTACCGCTTGAGCAGCTGACCATTGATCAACCCTCCTGGACAATATTCTCCATTCATTTCCTTCAGAAGAAAGGCATTCTAACCCTGATATGCTGCAATCTTGAAGGGACCTTTCCAGAGATTCTTGAATTTACCATGCTTTCCCTCTTCCTCATTCCTTGCATCCCACTTCAGCACCACATCACCCAACTGAAATTTGTCCGCCTTTTCTTTTCTGTCATAAATTTTCTTAATCTTCTTCTGCAACTTGGATGTGTTTTGGAAAACTTCTTCTCTGGTCTGCTGCAAATGAATCATTTGATTCAATCTTCTCTGTCCTGAAGAAGTTTGACTACCTGGGTTGTGAGAGAGGTAGGAAACAATGTATCAACTCCATACAAAAGATCAAAGGGGGACATACCAATGGATTTCTTTTGACTAACCTGATCTGCCCAAAGTGCATTGACCAACTTCTTATGCCAGCTCTTCTTGTTGATTTCCAATAGCTTCTTAATGATCTTAACTAAAGATTTGTTAGAAGACTCCGCCAATCCATTGCCTTGTGGATGATAGGCAGTTGAGTGACCCAAAATGATGTGATATTTATGACAAAACTCTACCATCCTTTTTGATTTAAAAGTTGTTGCGTTATCAGTGATTAAATTATTCAGGCAACCAAAGCGAGACAAGATGTTCTTTTCAAGGAATGAAATAATTACTGCATCTGTAGCTTGTCTGGTGAGAATTGCTTCGATCCATTTCGTGAAATAATCTATTGCTGTGAGAATCCATCGATGCTGACCGGAAGAAGCGGGATGAATTTCATCAATGAAATCCAACCCCCATTTCTGAAAAGGGGCACTCACCTCAATGGGCTTAAGCGGCAAAGGCTGTAATTTCTGCCTTCCTTCAAAAATCTGACATTTATGACAGCTCTTGACAACCTTATATACATCAACAAACAATGTCGGCCAATAGTATCCCGCTCTTAGAACTTTATTTGTTGTTGTTTTCCAAAAAAGGTGGTCACCACAATCTCCTTCGTGGAAATCCTCCATGACCTGCTTTGCTTCTTCTTCCACCAAACAATTTAATAGAACGCCACCGGGATCTTTCCAATAAAGTGCAGAATTTAGAATGCAAAACTTTGCAGCCTTTAATTTGAGAGTTCTAGCTTTGTTTCTAGTCATGCCGAGTGGTGGTGACAAATTTTGAAGCACATATATGATATCTGAATACCACGGAGAAAGAGCAAACATTTCAGATACCTGAATTGACGAACCTTCCTCATTCTCATCAGACATAACAATGATCAGATTTATGTCTAAGGCATGTAAGTTTGATTCGGCCATTAACTTTGCCAATCCCTATCCTTTAACAAGCTTTTTGGGCTTTATTTCCACATCATACTCCAACAAAGCTGCAATCCACTTGCCTCGTCTTCCTTCCGGATCTGTCTGCACTAAAACATCTTTGACAACAGCGTTAGGAACATAAGCCAAAATATGAGAATGCAGAATGTATACCCAAAAATCTTTCAATGCTTTCACAAGTGCGAGGGCTTGCTTCTCAATGATGTTGTACTTTAAGGCTGCATCTCTTATAGTTCGACTGAAGAAAGCAATTGGTCTTTCGTGATCATCTCTTTTCTACATCAACACTGCTGCCATAATATGCTACGAAGCAAATGAAAACAATATAAAATCCTGAGTGTATTCTGGGCCGATTAGAACTGGAGCTGAAGAAAGAGCCAATTTGACTAAATTGAAATATTTTACAGCCTCTTCTATCCACTTCACTTGGCTGTCCTTCTTAAGCATGCTTGCGATCTCTCTTAGGTGTTCCGCAAGATTAGGTACAAAGCGGTGTAAAAAATTCATTTTACCATTGAAAGATTGAATCTCCTTCTTATTCCGGGGCAGATCGATTTGCTGAATCACTTGTACACGTGTTGGATCAATAGGAATGCCATATTTTGAGATAATGTGCCCAAGTAGTTTGCCCTCCTCCATGGCAAACAAGCTCTTTTCCGGATGCAGCGATAGACCATATTTTCTGCACTTTTGAAAGACAATTTTCAGATGATAGATGTGTTCTTCATCAGATTTGGAAAACATAGTCAAATCATCAAGGTATACAACCAAAAAGACATCCTTCTCATTTGCAAAAGCTAAGTCCATTGCCCACTGAAAGGTGGCACCCGTGTTCTTCAAACCAAAAGGCATTTTAGCGTAATGAAAAGTTCCCCACGGAGTGGTGAATGCTGTCTTGTCTCGGTCTTCTTCATGGACAACAATTTGGTTATATCTAGAATAACCATCAAGTACTGACATATGAGATGCTCCAACTACTCGCTGAAGTATATGATCCATTTTGGGCAGTGGATAGTTATCTTTTAATGAAACTTTATTGAGATTCCTAAAATCAATGCACAAGCAAATCTCACCTGTCTTCTTCCATACGGGCACCAAATTAGAGATCCAGTCTGAAAATCTGATGGGAACAATGATTCCTGATTTGTACAACCTGTTTATCTCCTTTTCAATTGATGGTAGTAGTTTTGGATTTAGCTTTCTCAACTCCTGTCTGAAAGGTTTTTGATTAGGCTTAATGGGTATAGTGTGCTGAATTATATTGGTATCGTATGTCTTCAAGTCGAAATAGTCCCAAGCGAACACATCAGCAAATGAAGACAGCAGACTGATATATTTGGCTTTTATCTTTTGTGGAAATGCTTTAGACAATTTTACCATTTTAGGATTAGCAGCTGTTCCGATTTTGACCTCTTCAACACCCTTCTCTGTTAGCTGCAATGTTGGTTTGTGGGCTACGTCATCTTGATCAAAGAGTTCTTCTAAAGGTATCAAGCCTTTAGGAATAATGTTATCCTTTAGCTGCAACACGTCCATTTGATTGATCTGCACCTCATCTTTACCATCATCATTTTCTACATCAATTGAGGTCTCTTTGAACTTACCTTTGTTTTGCAGAAAATCATCAATCTCCTCATCATCTTGGAAAACTTGCCAATATCTTTGATTGTCGGGGACAGTCAGACGATGCTTGACATGGATTTTGAATTTATTACTGGAGTTCATTGGAATCTTCAAACTACTGGCTGCCTTAGCAAGAGCATCAGCAATGCTGTTTTGAACACGAGGCACACATGTCAAGGTATATTCTGAAAATAATTTCAGGATGTCTAGGACTGCATTCCGGTAAGCCCGCATCTGAGGATGCTTTGCTTGATATTCACCTCTGACCTGCTTAATCACCAATTCAGAGTCACCATATACTGCAATCCTCTTAGCATTAAGCTTTCTTAGAATTTTTAGGCAAGCAATTAGAGCTTCATACTCAGCCTCATTGTTTGAACAATCAAAAGCTAAATTGTAAGAGCATACCCGCACATTACTAGGCACTTTTTTCAGGGCGGAGAAAGGATTGCATACCCAAATACCAATTCTAGCACCATCATTTCCCACTGCCCCATCAAAATCCATTGTCCACAAACCTTCTTCCTATTCTTCCAAGTGCTGAAATTCTGCTGGCTTTGTTTTTCCTGCTTGCTGTCCATCACCTTCAGCTGATATCCCAATAGTGTTTTGCTGTTCTCATCCTTCTTTCTTCAAAACTTCTATGAAATTTTCTACTATTTCTGGAATACTTTCTGCTTCTACTAACTGACTATCAATATCATTGAAGCTATCTAAATACAAAACAAAAGACTCTAGATCTGTATGTACATAATTAATCGGATGATTAATGGGTTTCTCCTTGCTTGTAATCATGTATTTCATTTTTTTTTCCCGATACAGTTTCCTCATTTGGCCAAACACAGGAATCGTTGCATAGGAGAAATCTAGTTGTAGTGTCCCTTTCAATTTTGCTGCCCAAGACCTGGAAAGAAGCATGCCAAACCTGGGAGGAATATCCGCTACAACAATATCCATCAAAACATTCTTCATTGGGATTTGATCTAGACTCATAACCAAGTCTTTGATGAGCCCGATATATCTTACTCTGCTAGAATCAAACGAATAGAGATCATGGTATTTCCGGGTGACGTTCAAACCCAACTTATCCATGATAGCCTTGGGCATGAGATTGTGAGAAGCCCCAGAATCGAACATGGCATTATGTAACACAAAATCATGAATTCTTAAATTGATATAAAAAGGTGGCACAACACTATCTGGAGACTCACCATTCAACGCTGGCCCAAAAATCATTTTGGGTTGATCATCTTTGACATTCACCATATCAGGCATTGGATCAAAATTCAAAATTTTAGACGCTTGCCCTCTATAACTGTTGTTCCTCATTATTTCAGTCAAGGGAATGGATACCTTCAATTTAGAAATTTCATTCTCTAAAATAAAATCAAAAGTCTTTTCTACCTCTTTGACTGGGACTTCTTTCTTTTCCTTTTCTCTCGATACAATTTGCTGATTTGATTTTTCTGCTGATGGTGATTTGTTGCTATCAGGATCAAGTGCCTCTTTGCCTTTCTTTTGTGCAACTGATGAATCATTCTTTGATGCTGAAACCTCCTTCCTCTTATGAATTGGGTTAACCGACACATCTCTGTTTCTAAGTGAATATTGCCACTGCTGAGCGGACAGAGAATTCATATAGCCTCTTTGATACTCATCTGATTCTTCTTCCAAAACTGTGCCACTTGCTAGAATGAAATTTGCGTCTTTGTGTGCGGCTGAAATTTCTGCATACTCCTCCTCTTCAGTAATGTAAATAGGAAAATCATCAGGAGTAAAGAAGAGGTTCTCTTCCCCTATTACCTTCCCTTCCTCATCAGATTCCAGTCCATGCACAAAATTTTGCTGCAGAGGTGGCTATACTGGCTACTGTGCTGTCTGATCTTGGGCTCGCTGATCTCTCTGCCTTATTCTATATTGTGGCTGTTGCTGGCCACGGAAGTTAGGATTTCTAACTTGTGGCTCAGGTTTGTCGAGTTTCACCCTTTCAAGCATCTGCTCTACCTTCCTGAGTAATTGATCCATCGAGGAAGACTCTTCTTTTACTGTGACCTTCTTTTCTGCTTTTGCTCTAGCCCTCTTGGTCAGCAGATTTGCTTCAACACTAACTGTGATTTTCTGCATGTCTTCCATTGTGGCTGGCTCTCTCTCTCTCTTAGTTGATAAGCCATGTCAGCATCAAAAACATCCAGAAACTTCATCATGGCTAGTCCCACACATGGCCTTAGATGATCTTGGATTTCATTATAAACATAATTGAATCTAATGTAGTAGTCTTGGACCGACTCACCAACGTTTCGTTTGATTTGTTCATATTCGACCAGAATTTGAAGAGGATTCTTTTTCCTTTCCCAGCGGTCTAAAAATTGTCTTTGCTCTTAGGCCAAGGTACCGATATGTGCAGCTGGAAAACCTCTGAACCATTTCCTAACTTCACCTGCAAATGTCTGTACAAAGAGTCTCATTGTCACATTCTCTGCATCGATCTCATGAAGGTCACAGAAATCTGCATTTCTATCCACATGTTGCTGAGCGGTAATGTTGTTAGGAGTGCCATCAAACAAAGGTATTTTTCTTTGATAATCTGCAGGAATATCATCTAGAACTTGAGGCAGCACAAGAGGTGCAAAACGAGCAGCCATCACTCTTGGTGGGTTTGGTCTTGGAGGAGTTGGAGGAATGTGTGCAGTTTGTAGGGAATTAACAATTGGAGTTTGAAGCTGTGTCGCAATATAATTATCAATTGACCGGTTAGCCCTTTCAATTTCTAGGTCTACAAGAAACTGTGGATTGGGGACAGTAGAGTCAACAACCCTTTCGGATTTGGTCTCAAACAATGATATTTCAAACTGCTCATCAAAATCAAGCTCTTCAAGATACTCAAAAATGTCAGGACATGAATGGGATTTGAACACGGGAGTTATAGAGCTCTCTTGATGAAGAAGTCTTGGAATCAAATTGGAGTTTTCGTAGATACGAGGATGATCTAGATCTGGATTAGCTCTGGTATATCTTCTTGAAGCCAACGTGCTATTTTCAAAAAATCAAAAGGACATGAACAACTTACTCAGCCTATCAAATCCTAAACTTATCATCCAGAAGTTTAGAATTATCAGAAGTATGGGGTGTTTGTAGGTTAAGCCTACCGTTTACGCAACGAAGAAGACTAACAAACAAAGAATTTCTTCCCCAGTGGAGTTGCCACTATGTTAGAGCCTAAATCTGCCTTAGGCTGAAAGAAGGCAAAATTCAGGGTAACCACAAACCATGCTCAGTCTGGTAGCTAGCCCTACCAGAACAGGAGAGCGCTCTCTCCGGGTCACGCTTAGTGAAGAAATAAACAATATGGTCTGTGATGAATTACAATTAATATTGATTTAGGCTAGTAAATAGATATGGAAAAAGGCGATTTTTGAATGACTAAATTTTCCGAGCTGCGTGGGACCAAAGGACCGCATGAGCTGGGAAATTAAATCGAAGACACAGAATAGTTCATGAGGTAAGATAGGTAGGAAGCTTAGCAATTAGGTTTAAATAATATGTAGTGGGAAGTTTGTTAAGGGAGCTGAAAAGGGCATATGTGATGAATCCTTTTCAGACAGAATCAAACACACAGAATATGAACGCTTTTCCAAGGCAGAGCAATAAAATGGATTCTACCTTTCTCACTAAAACCATTCAACTGGAAATGATCATGAATGAACTGTAAACATAACAAGATACATATGAAAGAGAGAAGAAACAAATTGCTAAACTCACACCATAGAGATCTCATGAATCAAAGCTGCATCATTCTATTAATCTCCAAGCCAAAACTGTACAATGAAAAGCTGGGTTTTTTCTCCACACTATTCCTAGAAATTCCAACCCCTTACAAAAGACTTTCAATACAATAAATAATATTTACTATTAGAAAGTGGATCGACCCAAAGTTGAGGGATTGTTTAATCATTACAAATGGAAATGAAAAGCCAACCATCAGTAACGGGAGCAGCGTTACATTTCATTTCTCTGATGACCAATAAAAAAAAACAAAAATGGAGCGTAGATCTTCTGGGGTGATTGTTTGCCTTCCTTTTGACCGTTTGAATCACAAATATCAGTTTAATAACATGGCATTTTAAATAAGATGCACTTCTAATGAAGAGAAAACATATATTGTTACTAAAAGGACCCACTTGCAATTTACGTTTAACTCACCCATGCGCCAATATTCACTTTCAACTGTCTTTGCTTTTGAACCACTGTACCATAGCTAAAAATTGTCGAACCAGATTTGAAAAACTTACTTGGAGCAAATCACTTTGAAACAAAATGAATTCTTGTTGAGTGGAAGTGATTTTGGCATTTGGATCTTTGTGCACCACGCCCAAAAGATGTATGCGTCGTGCCACTTTGGAGGTGGTTTTGAGGCAATTTTTGAAGTCCAAATTGAGCCCAAGTGTGCTTGTTGGAAAGCCCTGCCTGTCTACTTTCCAACCCAAGTGAAATTTTTCAATTTAGATGTCATTTGCCCCTCCAAAACTGCAATCTCCCAAGACTGCTTCCTGTGTGTCAAAATAGGGGCAGAGAGGTCATTTTTGGGTGTTTTTGACCTCCTGAGGACTCAAAACTTGCCCAAACTTCTTGTACATGCACCAACAGTCATAATTTTCCATGGAAAATCCAAAAATATAAAAGTTTTGTCATTTGGAGCTCCCTAGCGAAAGCGCGCGCCAGGTGGCGCGGCGCACAGGGAGAAAAAACTTGTTTTTTGTGCACAAAATTTCTAAATGCAAAAATGTGCTCCAAATTTCTTGAAATTTGGGCTGTACCTTCTCTATCACATTTCATGCTGGACCAAAGAAGCCTCGGCCAAGATTCGGAGCTGATCTTTCTCTTTTTACCTCTTTTGTCTTTTTGTCACCTTCCTCAATTTCGCCTTTGGGCTCCTGATTCTCACTTTGGAGTTCATGTTTCGGGCCATGTAATGATGAGTCATGCACCTCAGAATTGCTTTTTACCTATTAGCCTTCTCCAGTAGCTTCTCCAAGTGAACTTTCACTTTCTCTAAAACATACTCCCAGTCCTCATCTCTTTGCTCCATAGGTCTACCTTGTGCTGCCATGATGTGTTGCTGGTTTTCCTTGATCAGTTGCAACTCTATCTCAGCTTTCCAATCCTCAAGTTGTTTGTTCCTCTGCTCCAGATATTTCATATTCCATTTGGCTCTTTCCAGGTCAAGGGATAAGGCTTGGATCTCTGTTTGCTGCTCCTGGATGATCTCTTTAAGCTGTGCACTTTACGGATCCGTATATGTATCATCATCATGAAGGAGAACGAAGTCGGTCTCTCATTCACCTGACGGCGCCTCATCATGCATTGGCTCCTTACCCCTGTCCTGTACCTGTAGCGCTGATGTCAGAAGCGAGGCCCCTTCCACCCCCGGTGGAGATAACACTCGCTTTGTTGCTGCAAACAAATGTCCAGTGCCCCTCTGATATGTGACGATTACCGGCACACTGGCGGTCTCATGGTGCTCATACTAATGAGAAGGTTCCCCTGTCTCAAATCTAGTCTCTGAAGGTCCCTGTGAAGCTCAGAAGGAGTCACGAGAGATGAAATCATCCCAAGTGATACCCTGTAAATCAAGCTGATGCACCACCAAAATCTTGATGAGAGAAAAATGACAAATGCTATTGAACTGCTGCTCAGGGGTCTTTTGTTGCACAAGGGCGGTCATCCTCTCTATGTTTCGGCATATAAAATATGGGATTTTCATCATGTGTACCTGGGTGAAATGCATGAGCAACCTGATGTGATAAGCATATAACCAGGAGAAAAAACCTTCACAACTGAAATACTTCATAATTAACTTCATTAGAGGGGCATATTTATCTTTAAGATATTGGAAGGGAAACACCCTGTTAAGCTGCCTCAAGAAACTAGGTTTAACATATGGCTCATAATACTGTCGGTCAACTTTTTGTCTCTTGTTCCATGGCTCTCCAATATTAGGCATGCTGGTAGCTAATGAGATAGAGTCTGGTGTAAGTTTGAAAGTAACATCGGCCAAAGTAACTTGAGCACCATGCAAATGTAGAACAAATAGGCGAGCCAACTCATGGTGGAATTGAACATTTGCAACCTTTTCACAAAACTCATAGCATGACTGAAACTGAAAACAAGATATGGTAAAAGGGCAGGCCTGCAATTCTGTGAGGGTAGTCAGTTCTTCTCTAACATGTCTGCCACTTTTGTGAGGCCTCCGGGGTGCATGTTCTTCCGTAGGTGAGTCACTATGAGTTTCCTCCTCATAGTCAGATGAATGATCAGATGACATAATTGATGTTATGAAAACTACTTGGAGAAATGAACGCTGGTCGCAAGACTGTGTTGGACTGTTGTTGTGATATGTTTGAAATCTATCACCAAGGGAGCAATGTAACAAGGGACTATTAGGGAGGGAAAATATGAAGGGATTAGGAGTCTTAGGATATATTTTATTTAGGGCAATGTAGGAGGGTTTGGGAACTTTGCATAGGGTAGGGTTTGGGGTTTTACATTGGGCAATGGGTGAAAGGGAATTGGGGATAAGGGTTTAGTAAATTTAGGAGATAGGGGACAATGACATTCAAAGGGATATGGTATAAGGAAAAAAGGAATGAAGGACTAAGGGACAGATGGGATGGAAGGGGAACCTAGGTAACAAAATGATGAATTTGCAACCCTTAACAATGATTGTCATAAGGATTTTTAGAGGTAGGGTTTGGAAATTTTGTTTCAAGCATTTGGAACCATAAACCACCATCATATGACACACAAAAATGGATGAATCACAAGATTTCGACCCTACCTGGAACGTCCAAGCAATTCAATGGTGATTTGGAGGATTTTCGAGCGTTTTTGGGGTGTTAGACTGTATGTCCTGTGTCGCTCTTTCTATGTGCCGTGTGTTACCTATGCGCCGCACCCATTCCAAATTTCACTGGAGGATCGTGCCCAATGCGCCGCGCTAGCCTGGTGGGCCACGCCATCTACTGTACGCACCGCACCTGTCAAGGCACCTCCAACCTCACCCAAAACGCACACTGGCTCACCCAATTCCTTTGAAATGCTTCTCTCCAACCTTGGCTTTTAAAAGGACCTTGATCCTTATGAGAAAATCTATATAAAGACATGGAGTCATGGTTTTGATTTTTGTTTCTTTAAAACCCACTTTTGCAATGTTTTGTTTTGGCACTTTTTCCACAATTTAATGCAACTCTGTATTTCACATTTCCTTTTTGGATTTTTGACTAAACTGATGAAATTATTGGAAATTTTTTGCAGGGGTAGCTGACATGGCATTTGGCAAAGGACGATCAGAACCAGCTTTTGAAGTACTTCATGTTGGAGAACTTTACATATTTATCATAAGCATTAATTTGACGATTTCCTCTTCAAAATAGTGTTTTGAAGAGGATTCCCCCTTGAGCATTATGGATGATGAAAATTTGGAGATGAAACTTGTTGAACCTCCCTCTGTCCTGCTGGCATGTTTGGGTACTTTGAAAATGTGACTTATGAAACCCTAGACCTATGACTGACATGATTTTTTGCCCATCAAAATACCAAATATTGATTGTCATTTAATGAACTTTGATGAACAGACCTGAGCCAGTAGGTACGAAGCATGAGGGGTAATGACTAGCAAGACCCTTCTGTCAGATTATGGCATGCCCCTAGCAGAATGTAGTTGAGTGAATGGAGTGAGACACCTAAAAATGAAATGCAGAATGAGTTTTGATCTCCGATGGAGGACTGACAAGACTGACTCTAAAAGGTCCCCATTGCATTGAGTTCCTCCATGAGATGAGGAAACTTTTGCTGAATTTGGTCCCTGGTGAGCCACTTGCCTTGGTGAAGGAGTTGGCTTGCTTTGACAACTTTATACAGTTAGATATTCTGTTGGCGAGTGTTATTGATCTGTGTGTCCATGATCCAATCAATTGCAGCTTGTTCCATGTAGTCTGGATTTAATTCTGTGGGTGTGAGCTATTCTGCAATGGCAGATGTGCCTAGAAATGGTGGAAAGTATGGCCGAAGGCAGTCCACATTGAACACTGGGTGCAGGCCAAGGAATGGGGGAATGCTGAGCTAAAATGCATTGTCTCCCATAGCCTTAGTAATGGTGTAAGGACCATATCGGAGTGGTCTCAGTTTTTGATAGGCTCTAGAAAGGCGTTCCTTTTGCAAATGAAACTAGAATTTGTCACCCACCTGAAACTTCTGTGGCACCCAATGTTGATCACATCGCTGCTTTTACTTGGCTTTTGATTTCTCTAGAATGTCATGGACCTGCTGGCGAATATGTTGGATGTGCTAAATGAAGCTAGTTTCCTTGTCTATTTCGGAATGAACATGAGCCGAATCTGTGTGAGTAGTTGTAAGTGGCATGGCCACATCAATGGGGCATAGTGGCTGGAATCCCAAGCCCACCTGAAAAGGGCTATGGCCAGTCGAGCTGTGAAGAGCTCGGTTGTAGCTGTGTTGAACATAGGGGAGGCTCTCGTCCCATGTGCGTGGATGCTTTGAGTTATACATGCGCAGAATGTGTACAATCATCCTATTGACAACCTCTGTCTAGCCATCAGTTTGAGGATGGGAGGTTGTGGACTTAGTGAGTTTTGTGTCCAGCATTGACTAGAGACTGGACGAAAATGTACTGAGGAACCGACTATCCCGATTTGAGACGATAGACTGTGGGATCCCAAAGTGCACCCACACTTGTTCAAAGAAGAGTTTAGCAGTGGCTTCTGCTGTGATATTCTTCTTATAGGCTGCCATAATGGCCATCTTCGAGAACCTGTCGACGACCACAAAAACATAGTCATTTCCATGCTTAGTGGAAGGAAGGCCTAACATGTAATCCATGGAGATGGATTCCCAAGGTCGACTAGGGGTAGGCATTGGGGTATAGAGGCCTTGCTTCTTGATGGTCGATTTGGCAATGGCACAAGCAGTACATGATCTAATGTACTTCCTGACATCCTGTCAAAGATTCGGCCAATAGAAATACTTTTGCAGTACCGCCACCCTTTTCTCGACCCCGAAATGCCTAGTATCCTAACTGTAGTGTGCTTCCCAAATCATCTTGGCACACTTGCTTGAAGGAACACAAAGGTGACCCAGGTGGCATAATAGGGCATCCTGGAGGTGAAAATCTGGAACATGTCGACCCTCCAAGAGTGTTTGGTATGTGTGGCTAAATTTTGGGTCTCTTTTGTAGAGAAGTGGCCAATCAGAAGTCTCGTGCCCACAAGAGTTGAGCATGGTGGTTAATGCCATGATCGGTGGTCGACTAAGGCAATCTGCAACATTATTGGTGCTACCCTTCTTATACTTGATATTCAAATGGAACTATTGTAGGTATGTAGACTACTTCTGACGGCGAACATTCTGCAATTTCCCTTGGGTCTGTATGAACTACAGGGGTCGGTGGTCTGTGTGGATGATCGTTTCCTTCCCCAAAATGTAATGCTTCCATTGTCGGCAGGCCTGCACAATGGAATACATCTCTTTATCATAAGTGGGATACTTCTGGACTGTGTTTGAAAGTTTTTCACTGTGATACGCCACTGGATGCCCTTTTTGAGTAAGGACTGCCCTAATAGCATAGTCAGAGGCATCTGTCTCGACCTCAAATGGTTGTTGTAAATTTGGTAACGTGAGCATCTGTGTAGAGGTGATCTTTCAACTCTATGAATGCCTTTTGTTGAGATTCAGACCAAAAGAATTTTTCTTTTGCTCCTCCCTTGGTGACTTGACTCAAGGGCCAAGTGATATGAGAAAACCCCAACACGAACCTGTGGTAGAAGTTGGCAAGACCTAGAAAGCCGTAGAGCTCTGTCAGAGTGGTTAGAGATGGCAAATCCTAAATGACTTGGATCTTGGCTGGATCCACATGCACCCCCTGTTCATCAATAATGTATCCAAGATACTGAACCTGGGTCATGCCAAAAGTGCATTTCTCCAAATTGGCACATAGCTTGTGTTGCCCCAGTGTTTGGAGAACTTGTCGGATGTGGTGGAGGTGCTCTTCCCAACTCTGGCTGAAGATCAGAATGTCATCCAAGTATACCACTACAAATGAGTTGGTGAGTGGCCGCAAGATGTCATCCATTAGCCTCATGAAGGTTGTAGGAGCATTCTTCAAATCCGAAAGGCATAACCAACCATTCGAAAAGGCCCTCCTTGGCTTTGAAGGTAGTCTTCCACACATCATAGGGTTCAATTGGTACCTGGTGATATCCTGACTTTAGATCGATCTTGCTGAAATATTTTGCCCCCTTTAGTTGGTCCAGGAGGTCATCAATCCATGTGATTGGGTACCTATTATAGACAGTGATCTTGTTTAGCACCCGATAGTCAATATAGAGTCTCCAAGTCCCATCCTTCTTCTGTACCAACACAATCAGGCTCCCATAAGGTGATGAACTCGGATGGATGTGACCTTTGTGCAGCAGCTCCTGAATTTTCCTCTTGATTTCATCGTTCTCAAGAATGGAGCGCTAATAAATTGGTCCATTGGGTAGCGGTGCACTTGGGGTCAGATCGATGAAGTGCTTGACCTGACAGTGTATAGGAACCCCTGCGGGGGAGGTGAAGATGTCCTCATACTCCTCCATTACCTTATCCATCTGTAGTTGTTGTGTAGAGGGGCCTTGTCTAGAGGCCATAGCCACTATCTTCTTCTTTCCTTGAGGGCGTATCATCAGAAAAACAAATTTCTCAGTTTTGGAAATGAGCTTACTGCATTGTTTTGCAATAATCAAAGAGACGGCAGTAGGTGGTGCTACCTCTGGTATCCTGTACAACTTATTTCCCAATGTAATAATAATAGCACGGGGCCTTGATTCATACACAACATGTCACTTCCACAAGTATGGTTGTCCTAATAATACATCACAAACTTCAAGGGGAGAAATGTCACACAATACCTCATCCGTGAAGGGCTTGATGTTGTATGGAAGGCAACATTGCTGGCTCATGCAAAGATCCCGTCCTTGGTGAAGTCACCCGATGGTGTACAGTTATGGATGTGCTGTGGTTGGTAGGCCCAACCGCTTCACAACCTCTACCAAAATGAGGTTCTTTTGGCTCCCGCTATCGACAATGAACTATAGCGGGGAGCCCTTTACCCACATCTAGGTGTGGAAGAGACGCTCCTCCTCCTTTGGATCTTCGGGTTCATTTTTTTGGATCTTGGCGATTGCAACAGTGGCAATGGGATCCACATCAATGATCTGCATCCCTTTGTCATTCCCCCTGTCGAGTTCTAACTCAAAGTCAGAACATGCACTTGATTCTGAAACCTTTAGCTTAGCCACCAGTGACTGCTTGGCCCGACACTCACTTGTGTTGTGAGTGGAGCTCTTATGGAATTCACACCATTTTCTCGTGTCCTTTTTCGGCTTCGCAACGCTATTCTTTGCTTGCAACTTTGGCGGGTTGTCTTGGGCTACCCTGCCTTGGCTTTTCCTTTGTTCTATGGTTTAGGGGGACCTTTCCCTTGCTTCATATTCACATATCCAAAGTCTCGCTTCTTTTGTTTAAACTTCTGCTCGACCTTGACGGCATATTGGTATGCAGGAGATGTTCAGGAATTCTATTTCTTCTTGGATGTACTTGTGCAAGCAGCCGTGGTATTTGAGTATCAAATGCTGCTCCGTATCCTTGATACCCAACGTTGTGCGAAGGGTATGGAAAAGATTGGTGAACTCCGGCATGTCTTGGTCCCTTCCCTGCCGTAGCGTGGTCCACTTTATGTATTCATCCTCATAGCTTCTGACAGAGTAGTACTGCTCCTTGATGGCATCCCGGAATGAATTCCAGGTGGGTGCGGCTGAAAATAGTGAGTCGGTATTTTCCTCCTTCTGCTCGCAGTAGGTTTTCCACCAGTCCTTGACGTGGGGGGCTGCTTTGAGAAGAGCGAAAACAATCTTTTCTCGACTTGAAAATTCATGAACAAAAAAATAACCTTCTAGTAGATTTAGCCATTTATCTACAACATCTGTGTCTATCTAACCCTCGAATATGGGGATTTCAAAATTAACTTGTACCTTAAAGGGCGTGGCATTTCCAGAGTAGCTGTTGGAAGCCGATGTGTCGCTTCTGGGTAGCCGCTGAAGGATCTGGGAAAAGTTGTCCATCATCGTGTTCCGTTGTCGCTCGAGGGCTTCTTCGAGCAAGATTTTGATAGGATCTCCTGCCCCCTCGTCTTTCTTCTCATCCACCATGGGAGGCCATCGGGATTTGCGAGGTTGGTCTCGCAAAGGTTCGACCAGTTTAAGCCCTAACTCCTTATATCCTGACCTCGTTGGGGACATGCAAAGAAAAACAGAGAAAAAGTAGATCGCTTTGATACCACTGATCCAACCTTAAACAGGAACACAACAAATTACAGAGATAACCATAAACACAAATATGCAGTGGAAATACTACTTCATTTCATTAATGTAAAATACTGAAATATGCTTACAAAGAGTAATGGAAATAAACCAGCTAGGGTGATGGTAGCTTATCGCTAAGAAGAGATGTGGTGGCTACATGCCTCTGAAATCTGTGTTACAATGAGGCTCGAAGGCCTATTTATTCTTGAGAAACAATGGAAAACCCTTAACATTCCAAAACCTAACCCTATAAGATGAAATGCCAAACTGTGGGCCCCGTTTGGGTAAATTGGTACATCAACTTCCCGGGGTTGTAACTTTGGCGTACGATCTCTGTTTGATGCATACAATGGCTCGTTAGAAAGATCTATCCGAGAACTATCACTTTGGGAAGGGAAACATCGGTCCATGGACCCATGTTGCCCCCAGATTTCGCAAAAAACGTTGTTTAGGGCCTCAAAACGGCTCTTGAAGTTCAAGACCTAAAAAACTGCTAAAAATAGTAAGTTGTGCTACAACTAAGGAACTAAAAATGCTAAGAGAAACAATGGTGGGGATCTAGGTGGACTTGGCAGGTGGCCACCAATATCCACCTGGATCACGGATGCTCATGGGGGCACCGCAGGAGGACATTATGCAGGGAGAGAAACTACACATAAGATTCTATGCACAGGGATGTGGTGGCCAACCCTTCATCAGGATTCTAAAGCATATTGCAAGGCGTGTGATGTATGTCAAAGAATGGGCATGCCATCATGGAGGGATGAAATTCCTTTGAATCCACAAATGACGTTGCAATCCTTCGAGAAGTGGGTGATCGATTTTGTAGGACTTATTCAGCCACACGGAAAGACAGGAGCAAGATACATTACCACTGCGATGGAGTATTTGACTCATTGGGAAAAAGCACAACTGGTGAGGGATTGCACAGGCACAACTGTCACAAATTTCCTATTTGAGAAGGTACTGACGTGATTTGGATGTCTGAAGATCCTGATGAGTGATCGTGGTATGCACTTCCTGAATGAGACAATCAGCACACTGACGGAGGAATTTCAGGTATATCACCATAAGGGCACACTTTATTACCCACATGCTAACAGAACAGTAGAGGCGTTTAACAAAGTTCTCGAAAATGCATTGACCAAGGTTTTCATTGCTCAACGAAGTGATTGGGACCTACGGATACCTGCAGTATTGTGGGCTTATCGAACGACATTGAAGAAGTTGACTGGATAAACCCCTTTTAGGCTTTTCTATGGTGTGGAAGCGGTAATTCCTATGGAATACATCGTACCTAGTCTGCGCATAGTAGTGCTCATAGGTATGACGAATTGTAGAACCCTAGAGGAGAGGGTTGCATAGCTGGATAAGCTTGAAGAAGAAAGATTTTTGGCTGGATTTCACCAATAGGTCCAAAAGCAACGCGAAAGGAATGGCATGATCGCCACATCAAGCTACGCACATTTAAGCTAAATGATTTGGTTTTATTATACGATAGTAAGTTTGATAAATTTCCAGGGAAATTTTGGATGCATTGGTTAGGGCCTTACGTTATTAAGGATATTACTCATGGAGGAGCGGTACAGTTGGTCAAATTAAATGGAGAACCCTTCCCAGGAAAGGTGAATGGCAGTAGCTTGAAGCCATACACTGGCGGTCTAGCGATGTGACTAAATGAAAGAAGCATAGTCTTAGCACTCCAGGCAGCTAAAAGGAGGCATGGGACTATAAACTACACTGCCCGGGTTGGGGACTTGCACGATTGGATTATGGCACGAATCAAGGAGGGAGATGCGCTATCTAGGGAAAAATTACGCAGGTCAGCTGGAAAGTGACTGTTAAAGTCACTGTTGATGAAAAGATGGCAAAAGTGAGGCCAAATGGAGCAGGCGATTGGCATTTAAGATGAAATTTATGGCTTATATCCTTGAAATTCTGCCATCAATCTGGCATTAATGAACCGATTTTGAAGGGAACGATTAGACTTGAATTCAAAATGCCCTATAAATTACAAATGGTTGTTCAACAAAAAAAACTTGGCATTTTCAGAATTGAGTTTTTCCACTCTCAGGTGCACATGAACTGTGAATTCTTTCAAGATCTAGTAGTGAGTCTAGCGTTTGAACAATTGTTAAAGGAGACATAAGCACTAGTGAATAACATCATGTTGAAATGCACAGAAGTGGTACAATTTGTCATACCTAGCCACAGATGATGCCATCGATGCAATGTTGGATAAATGGCTAGCATAGTGGTGCATCACAACGGACTTGGCGGTGGGTGGAAGCAAGTCCACTGCACAGAAGAAGAAGGAAGAGGCCAAGCTAAAGATGTTGTAGCTGGTTGAAAAGAGGAAAAAGGACGTTGTTGAAAAGACTCAGGCGGAATGGGCAGGAAAGGAGGCAGGAAAAAAGGTAGGTGGTGTAGAGCGAGGCTCTGACAAAGGTGCATGGTGGCCTTCACCTGAGACCGAAGAAGAGGACACAGAGCAGCACGGTGCAGACCCTCAAGAGACGTCTACCTGCATTAAACACCAGAGGGAGCTAGAAAAGGGAGGGTCCAGAAAGAATCCATGGTGACCAAGACCTCGCTAAACCCTATCACACTAACAAAGGGTGACTTATATGACATCGGTGACACTGTTAGAGATGTCACTGCGGAGGTCCTACAGGAATTCGAGAAGTAGCAGCAGATCATGCTAGGGGAAATCCAGATTGGGCTGCAGGAGTTGCAAACCCGTGTGACACAAGCTTGTCCGCTATCCACTAGCTTGGCTATCGGCACGTTAGAGGCTACCAATATGCTACGCACGAAGGCTTCCAGTCCGATAGTGCTTCCAGATGGAGCACTGACCACAGAAAATGAGGTTGACAGGCTCACTGTCAGTGCTTTGAAGGGAGTTGGGTTAAACTTGGCAGCACTTCCGCACGAAGCACTCCACCTCTTATAGGATGGAGTAATTGCAAAGTTGAGGGCCCGTGACCATCGCGCCCTCTAGGTGATTAGTGAATAGAAGATAAAAAACATGAAGATGGACATATAGAGGAATGTTGTCATCGTTGTTGAGGCCGAAGCGACTAGCTAGAGGAAGAGGATCATACAAGTCATGGAGGAGGCATGTAGAATGGTCCCGGAGTTAGCCATTCTAGACGAGGATCTAGTTGAGGTCCACATATGTAAATTGGCAACAGGGGTGCGCGACACTCAGACCGAGATGGCATGGGTTAAGTTGGAGCTGAACTTGCAGATTAGAGAGCTCTAGTTGAGGGCCTAGCCTTCAACACCACCAGAGGTAAAGGAACAGCGGGCGACCATTGTCACCAAAGCAGTTGCAGTAGTGGAGAGTGCAGTAGCGGACTGCACACAGTTCTTCAAATAATCGTTTAAGGTCCTGGCCAACTTGCAGGAGGACCCAAACATATAGAGGCTAGAAACGGAAGTGCACAAACTCCAACAATGCTATGATGAAGTAAAGGACACAATACGAACAATCACGCTGACACAGAGGTTATCCAAGCTACAGGAAGCCAAGCAGTTGAAGGAATAGGTGGATGCAGTGCTGCACAAGGAAGCAGTGTTGAAGGCGCAACTCAAACCCTGGCTGGAGGAAGCTTACATAGTCACAAGAAACATTAAAGGCAAGCTTTTGACTATGCAAGCAACGCAACAACAACTTTAGGTTGATAGTATAGGGGCAGTAACCATGAAAACAATTGAAGATGCAAAGTAGGAAACAACTTAGTGCACGAACAAATTTGTGGCCTTTAGGGTCGAGCTGGACAAGCTTCGCGTAAAGATCTTCGTGCCTACCGAGTGACTCGAGGGTAAGTCACGATGTTTGTGTTGGGGGCCTGTTGGGAGAGGGATCCCCCAAGGGAAGTTTTGTGGCTAAAATCTCGTGTTTAAGTCAATTTTTGTAATATTATTGTAAAGACTCTACAATTTGTGGTCACGAAGTGCGAAGGTGTTATGTTTCATAAAGGGTAGTCCGCTCTTAGTTTTGTAAAAGTAAAGTCAACTGCAAGAGAACTACCCATGCTCCGCAGGCCATGGGATTGTATAAAAAGAGCTAAGCTCTAATTAATTTGAAAAGAAAGGGACAATGAAGAATGATGTAATAGAATCATAGCTTTAGGGAAAGAAGTCTAAGTCTTAGGTTGTAGCATAGGTAGAGGCTCTGCATCTGAGTGTGCAGACGCCTAGGGTAAAAGTCCATAGCTGAGTGCACAGACCTCTGCAACTATGTGTGCAGGGCAGACAGAGGTTGTAACCACTTGGAATATATTAATAAAGAGATATATTCTGCAATTTCTATGTCTTTGATGCATCTTGATATGTTATGTATGAATTTTCTTTATTATGTTTATATGGTGCGCAAATGAATGCAATTACATTGAATAATTGAACACATTTACGAATATCTGTTTACGTGGGGGTAACTATAACTGTTTGATAAGATCAGCAAGGCACTTATATTAATTAGGGAACTTGAACAACATGATGCCATAGCAGCGTGAAAGTATCTGGGCAACAAGCTCGAGCTGTGCGAAGGGTGATCATATCCTTTCATGGAGGTATTGAAGGATGGAATAGAGGGTTTGTCTTGCAAGCCCTTGAGAAAAATAACCTGCGTGAAGGCAGGGATAGAGGGAATCAAACGACATCACGACCATCTGAGGGTGCAGAAACCTAGTTCAAGCAACCCCCCATATTGCTTCAGGTGAGATTTCAGTTTGCACTTCACGGACTGATGTCGAAAGGGCCAATAGTGTAGGGATTTGTTTGGCTAATTAATGTTGAACTTGGGTCAAGGCCCCTCAAGCCAACAGTCTCCCAACCAATATAGTCTGTCAACATACACAATCAAATGATCTCTTCCAAAATCCTATAGGGGAAGGGTAAAATCTCCTGACCTCCCCTCTACTTGAGAATCTTTTGGTTGATTCAATTCATTTTTGGGAATCTAGATAATTTGATCTATCAAGTTGCCGATCTATCAATATTCAGACAATGAATCCAATCCACAATATTTTCACTAATAGTTGTTTGGTCACAACCAACAATAACCATATAAAACCATCTACAAATCTTGCAAAGCTACCAATATTGGATGGCGTGTAGTTTGAAGGTTCAGAGGTTGGTTAGGATGATGAGGCACTTCAGCTTCCACTGATGGTTATGTCATGTCATCATGTCCTTGACGAAGTCCATGAAAAATTTCAAACTAGGGTTTCTGAAATTAGGGTTTCTGTGTTTGAATCCTCAGGGATCTCAGTTACACTCAACAGGGGCCCGTCTTTTCAGGGTTATCAAGTTGATCATCCTCTACATCATGATAGGATTGTTGATTGAAATAATCTGTCAGATTCCTTTACTACCTGAAGACATCTTGCCTTACCTGCATTGGATTTAGGGTTAAGCATAAATGGACATATGTTATGGCTGGATGACTATAAATTTCAAGCTTGTGGTTCGCTTTACAAGGATTGGGTTGAAGTTTTCTTTGAAAGGTCTTCTCTGACATGTTTCCCTATAGGTGGATGAAATGTTCTTTCTGTTTTGCATGCTTTACAGGTAAGCATGCTATTTTTTGCATAACCCCTTCCACAAATTCTAATTGCTGCCATCTTTGTTTTTGCAGGTTGTGAACTCCTGCGGTGGCTGCATTGGAAGTTTGATTTCACATAACCCGACCTATGCTTTGGTTAATTTAGGATTTAGGGTTTAGAATAGTTAGGTTTTAGCTTTGCTTATCAGTTGGCTAATTAGAATTTTCTTATGATTTAAATTTGTCATGTTTCATTTTCTTTACTATATGTAGTTAATTTCCTGCTTGTTTCTTCTGCACTCATGTCGTTGCATTTTTTTGTTGTTGAATGGAATTCATGAAATCTCTGCATATGCATTGCATTGGTCCCTTAATTGCAACTAGTTGATCTCTTCTGCACATAGCATTACATTGCATCATTAACCCTGTCTGTTGCATTTCATCATACACTTGCCTTCTCGCTTGGCACACACTCACCTTTGACCTAGCCTCAAATTTTCACCTATGTTGCATGCTACTCCATGAGCCTTCATGAACCTAAATATTTGAAACCTGTAGTGTCATGAATAGCTTTCTCACACCTTTTGCTCTTACTCCAAGTGCATTTCTTTGACCTCCTCACACCGGTTTGTAAACCATAGGAGAGTTTCCTAGTCACCTAGCCCTAGAACTAAAACCCTAGCCCTCTGATTGTGTGAAGTTGTGATGGTTACGTCAAAGGGTAGCCTCTCTTAGATTCATTCATCAAATTTGCATCATGATTATCTCTCCTACAAGTATAATTTATTAATAGGGAAAATAAGAACAAATTGCTCATGGGGAACCCTAATCCATTTGGATGACCTATACCCATAACATGAACCTAGTGCCAAGCGTGGTCTTGATTGTTTCAATGACTTGTGATATTTTTCACTTTCTGTCTGCAAATGAGATGTGGAAGCTTGGCATGAGGGAAAACCTAAATCATGATATCTCTTAGTTTCCGTCAAACAAGAAAAAACCTCTCTTGCTAGTAAAATAAGTCGAGATCCATCATCTGCCCTAGTGCAATGAACACACAGAAATAAGTGCAAATTCACATGTAAAAGAAAATGAAACCAAATAAAGGGTAAAGAACTAAGAAAGGCTTCTTGCGCAGAGAGGTAATGCAATGACTCCACGAGGGTACTGACTAGGCTCGCTGGTAGTGGAGCAACGCTTGTGATTTCTTGAAGTGACTCCACCGGGGTACTATCCAGGCTCACTGGCAGTGAAGCAACAATAGAAACTTACTTTTTAAATTCTGAATACAATAAGCCCTTTGCATCATTCTTTACATCATCATCAACTACCAACATGTGTGAACTATCAATGGGGTGTTTACTGAGTGACAAGACCTAGCTGAGGCACGAGGGAAGGCATATCTGCAAAAGGTTGTGGCAATGCAAGAGGTGCTAATAACGTCTTTTCAATATTCCCTTGCATCAATATTCACACTAAGACTACTACAAGGGTGTTGACAGAGATACTAGATTCTACCAGTGGTTCGCTAATCGTTGTAGCCACTACTACACCACGCAAATTTTTGGGCATATTCAAAATTTTGGGTACCCCAACACTCACCCTAAGATTCTAGGGTTTTTGATAGGACCCCAACCAATTTCTCTCCCTGTGACCTTGCCTATCCAAATCCTTTGGTGCGCTCACTCCCATTTCATGCATTATATTCATGAATCATGTTTTATCTCAGATATAGGCATCAGATCACATTAGGGTTTCGAACGTTAATGGCTTCATTGACGTGTTAAGAGTCTCTTATGATTTTAAAAATCATCTTTGCATCATACGCATCACGATCGATGGATGTCCTATATTTGAACAAGCATTGTGTTCAAGGTGGCTTTTCGTAAGAATGACAATATTAGGGTTTATGAGAAACCCTAGATTGCCAAAAGAGTGATCCCCTCCCTATTGTCACCATATTCACATGCTTCTAGTGGTGCGCTCCCGTCGACATCACATGGAATTATTTTGGGAGTCATAGCAGCACTTTTTCCTTAGGTCCTTGGCCAATCCTTCACCTCAACATGAGCAATAGGGCTTGGAGAGATTATATACTACCCTTGCATCCTTGTAGCTCTATACATATGCGATCGAAGTACTCATGTTGTTTTAAACTCTTCATGACTCATCCTAAAGCATGATCACACATATGCATAAGGGTTTGTAATAATACATCATGACAGTAACCTTGCTTTGTCTTGGTCCTCATCCCCTCGAGTGCATTAAGATTCCTCAAAGTTCCATCTTACTCCCCACCCTTGAATCTCTATCTGCACCATTTCTTTTTGCATCACATAAATTTCTTGCAATTCATAAGTCTGGTAAGGTGCCTAAATGTTGTGTTGATTTTCAATTTCGAGCACCTCTTGTTTTTCGTGTATAATTTAGTTGCAATTTTACTACTCCAGATGAAATTATTTTCATGGTTTTAAATATTTATCCCTTTTTCTTTGCAGGGATTTAAACGAAGCATAAGGGGTATTATATGGGAACCACAAGTTCTAAATTATGACAGGGGTGTCCTCATTGAGGTTTTTCACTATGGAATACAGAATTAAGGGATTTCCAACCATTGAGGTATTTACTCTTGGTAAGCCCCCATTAGAATGTCAAGGAGGAAGGGATGCAATACCAATAGCCGAATTTGCAATTCAGCAGTTGAAAATTGTTGTTAAAGACCTGCTAAATGGGAAGACTGGATCAAATAAGAAAAGTTCATCAAATTCATCAGTAGATCTCACTTCAAGCAACTTTGATGACATTTTCCTGAAAAGTAAATATCAAGGGTTTGTTGAATGTTCTGCTCCCTAGTGTGGATGTTGTGAAAAACTTGTTGCAGTTTGGAAGAAAGCTGCAAATAGCTTGAAGGAAAAGGCGAATATGGGTCACTTCAATTGTGATGTAGAGAAGCATTTGATGAGTAGGTTTAATGTATAAAGCTTTCCTACAATCTTGGTCTCTGGTTTGGATAAGGAGAGTCCAGTTCCTATGAAGGTTCAAGGACAACTTTTGTGATTGAATCCTTTGCCCTTGAACAGCGTGAGATGAATGTTTCTCCTCCGGAAGTGGTGAAGCTAACAAGCCAAGATGTATTGGGAACCACATGCGCTACTTCATCAGTATGTTTTGTTAGTTTCCTGCCAGACATTTTAAACACAAAAACAGAAGGAAGGGATCATTACCAACAAAAGCTCATGTCTACGATAGAAAAATTCAAAAGCAGTTCATACAGCTACATGTGGGCAGCAACAGGAAAGCATATTTCTCTTAGTAGCCAGTGTTACTGGCTATGAGTATCCAACCTTCATAGCTTTGAACTGCAAAAGGAGTGTCTATGCTCCACTTCGCAGTGCATTTGAGATTGAACATCTTGTGATTTTGTGAAGGATGCAGAGCAGGGAGGTAAAGGTAATTTTCCCCTAGAATCTATCCTGTTATTGAGGAAACTAAACTGTGGGATGGGAAAGATGAAGAGATGTTAGAGGAAGACGAGTTCTCACTAGATGAGCTAGTGGGAAATAAGGATGTCGAAAAAGAAGAATTGTAGGTGATTCATATTTCAGGCAAAGAAAGAAATGGAACAATTTCATAATTCTGCCCAGTTCTCTAGAAAGATATAAAGCTTTTTGTGCAAACTTTCACTTATTTTCTCATCATGTAGAGAAATTGTATAGGTAGAGAATGTGATTTAGGCAGGACACGGGTTTTTATTTCAATGTTAAATGTACGATCTAATTTAATGATATCAACGTTTAAGTCATCACAGGTTTTGAAAGCGAGGTACGAAAAGCATGAGGAAGTTAGACATGGATATATAAGGAATGCATCCTAGAATGCGACTAGCCCATTCATTGCAACCTCTAAGAAGTCACACTCCCTCGCACAGTAGCCAGTTCGCACTTCAACACTCATGGAAAATATCCAAGCAATTCGATTGGTCTAAGATGTGACTTTGCGACCTCTCAGAACTCGCATTCGCACTCGCAATCTCTGGGTTGCATGTTAACACCTCTAATGAGCCTGCTGAAAGCACGCCCGATGAGTGCAAGTGCCAACATTCCAATAGGTTGCATTCTTTCGGAAAGCCTGTGAGTCATGAAATCACATATTACGAGTATCCATTGGAAGCGTGACCTATTGCATTGTGATGGTGTGACCTCCAGGAGGTCGCACTACTAGCAAAGTCACGAGATCGCATTCTTATGCCTCAGACAAACATACAAGTAATGTGACTTTGGGAAAATGTGACCTTTCCAAAAACGTGAACTACCTCACCAGTCGCTACCTTGGCGGAGTGGTCACTTGAGAAGGTGCTTCTATTGCATGGTTAGCTACTGAAATTGATCATTATAGATAACTGTAGAAGTTTTGAAAACCTGAATCTTGGAAATAAAGTAAAAAAATAATAGAACTAGGAGGTTAGGCTAATCGAAACTCACATAGGGTAACAACGACAGAATCAAACAGTGCATCATTCAGAAGAATTGCGATGATGTGGGCCTTGTTCTTGGGTGATTCTTATAATATCCTTAATTTGAATACCATCCATTTTCACAAATCAAATGACTTCATAGGGTCATTCCCACAAGAATATTTTTGTTTTGATGGTGGCTTGGCATGATAGGAGAAAAGTTAGGGTTGTTGATTTTATATGATTAAATGCATGAAGAGTGACATGGGATATAGGATTCCATGGAAGGAATTACAACACAAAGGATAAGGTTACCCCTATATTGATCTCTTAAAAGGAGCTATATTGTTGTGTCCTCTTAAGTGAAATATGTTTGAAACCACATGCATCACTAGGGCCCTCCAAGGCCACATGCATTGACAATACCATGGCACAACAATTGACCACACGAGGGTCTAGATCAATTGTTTATTAATTCCATTATTTCAAATTAATTGGTTGTAATTTCATTTTCATTCTTTGTTTGAAATTATTTCTAATTAATGTTATTTTACTATAGGTAGAAGGAATGGAACAAATATTGATCTATGCAACGGGATTAGGGTTTTTCATGGAGCTTGCACAACTTGGTTTTCCTTCAGTAAGCTAGGTGGCCCCTTCCAAGTTCCAATAACCTTTCTAGGCATTTAAAGGCACATTTCCAGGAGATGGATGAAGGCAAGTGAGGCATAGTGGCAAGAAAATAAATCGATTTCAGGACCAAGCATCCACATCATTACGAGATTTAGGCATCGAGCATTTTAGGGTTTTCAATAACCCTATGCATCACTCTTCTCTCTCTTTTATCATAATGTAAATATCGCCCAGCGTTGTAGAAACCACTATGTTGGAACTGATGTGGGCATGTAACAATCAATTTTGGCTTGAGAAAGAAGTGGGTAAACTCAAGAGTCACGAGGGTAGCCGAAAGGGCACCCAGGAAGGCCAAGGGTCGTGATAGGTGAATAGTCACCTCATCTCTATAAATATTCCCTAGGGCCTCATTAATATAGGAATTTAGCACTTGAGTTGAGGTGAATAGAGGGAGTTTATTGATGCTTGAGAGCTAAGACCACTCAACTCTTGGTAGCTAGGAGAGTGGCCTTACAGTAGGGCTAGGTTTTTGACATCGGGCAAGGGTATGAACAACCCATGTTCCACTATTGGGTACTGACCAATTGCATGATATGTATTTGAAGTTGTAGCATATTAATAAGATGTTTTCTTTTATCTTTGGCAATGATTCCCATGCTCACACATGGTCATTGTATTAGTTGTCTGGTACCTCACCATATTCATAGTTGTTCTTTCATATACGCAAGATGTTATGTCCTGATACATAGTGGTTGCATGTATGTTTCGCTTTTGAATCTGTGTTTACTTGTTCCTTGCCATGTCAGTGACCTATTGTGAACTACTTCGCAATTGACCTCTAGCATGTTATTATTTATTATGTCTGATGGGGTTTTAGCTTACTAATCACTCTCATCATTTATCTCTTCTTATTGTTTCTGTGACTTGTTTAAACCTCTTTCTGTAGTTTTTAAATCTTGGGCTGACTTTGTTTGGCTGCTCGAGAACTTCACTCTCACCCCACTCTGGCTCCTTCTCATTTGATAACCAAGAGCAGAAAAAATTTATGGCTATAGCTGGGCCCACATACTGGATGGGACTCCTATCCCAAACAGTGTGAGGTATAATTGGGACTTTACATCGGGGAGACCCCTTTCTCGTTGGCAGTACATTTTGTCTCATCAACAAATTGATGCTAGAAGGAGGGCCAAATGATAGGATGAGCCCTTGGAGCCTGCAGTTTAGTCTCATATCTATTAATGGCTTTGTCCAGAATCTTACCCTTGGGGTGTTTATCTGGTTTGTCTATTTTTCAATTTTCCCTCCCTGAGGAGCAGCTCCAGCACTTGTCTCAGTTAAAGTTTGATGGTGAGGATGGAACACCTTTAATCAAGCACATTTATGATTTCCTAGAGTTTTGTGAATCTTTTGAGATCGACGATGAAGAGTTTGCTTGTGTATTTTTCTCCCTCACCCTTGAAGGTCGTGCCAAGTAATGGTGCCGCACACTGTCGACGACGTCCATTCTTTCATTCGAGCAACTCATCGGTATGCTCCAATAAGCATTTGAAAGGTATGATTTTTAAGATGTGTTAAAGAGGATAAATGAGCTTAGGATGAGACCTGAGGAATCTTTATAGGATTTTTCTTTCAGATATGTGCATCTTTGTTTTGAACTTCCTGAAAGTGATGTCGACTGGGTGTATTTGAATATAATTTTTCAACGATTGGTTCTCATTTCTTTACAACATTTCCAATTAGAAACAAGTTCTGTTTCGCATGAGTATCATCATAATTTACGGATTACAAAGTGTTAAGATTCTACCTGTAATTTTTTTTTTTCTATCTCCTTGAATCTAGAACAACCTCAACCCCCTAAGGAAGAGATTACTATTTGTGGGATTTCTCATCCTCCTCTTGACTTGTTACATAATAAGATTATGGTTGTAAATGGTTCAAATGATGAAAAATGCTTTCTGGGAAATGGATCTGATGGTCTCGCCTCTAAATCCCTCATACATTCTTTTGGTCTTGAATATGAAAATCACATAACATCTCTTCCTACTGATGGAACCCCAATCGAGTCCATTCAACATAGGTCTCACTATATTCTAGGATCTCATTCACCTGTGCATGATGTCTACAGTCTTGTCTCAGGTAATGTTGAATGCCTTATCAAATCCACGAAACACGTCAGGCTTGTAAATCCGTCCTTCTCTTTGGCAAACATAAATGGGTAGGATGTGATTCTGGGTCGATTGGTGCTCCTTCATCTGACCCTGTGCATCCATTCTACCATGATTTAGTCGATGGGTTTACTACACCGACGGTTCCTTCAGATCATTCATATCTTTATCTTTCTCACATTATTACAATCATGTACATGGGGGGTGTGGTTTCACAATTAAGGGATGCAGAGTCTATATCCCTTATGCCTTACCTTTTCCACTCACAGTTTTTAACAGTTGAAGAAGAGGGCCCTGCATATCATCCAGCTCAAGTTGGTTACCTCATTAATCCCTCTTCACCCCCAATCCAAGAGGAGCCTTATGTATTAGATACCCAACTTGATCAAACTAGTGGTTTCAACGATTCTCATTTTATTGGAAATATATTCACTCATGCCTCTGGTGATTATCATATGTATCCATCTATTGATACTACGAAGCCACCAGAATTTACTGACCCACCTTCTAAATGTTTAGGTACTCATCATGAAGTTTAGGCACTTCAACTTCTGCTGATGGTTATGTCAGGTTCTCACATTCTTGATGAGACCACTGAGTCGAGTCAAATTAGAGTTTTTGACATGAGATTTTTTGTACATCATGCTCCTCTCAACATCATCTCGCTGGATGCAAGATCATCTTGGAAACCCTCTTATTTGAGCAATGTCTCTCTAAGAAAATATTTCATTCACCTTTCGACTGATGCACATCAACCTCTATACCCTAATTTGTTTGTTGAAGGGAGTGCTCTGGCCATTGTCTCGAATATTTTTAATTGTCTCCCAACCAAGATAATCTGTCAACATACACAATCAAATGATGTCTTACAAACTACTATAGGGAAAGGGGAAAATCTCCTGACCTCCCCTTTACCTGAGACTCTTTCAGTTGATTCAGTTCATTTGTGGGAATCTAAAGAATCTGATATGTCAAGCTGCTAATCTATCAATATTCAAACGATGAATCAAATCCACAATATTTTCAATGATAATTGTCCCACCACAACCAAGAATGTTTGTATACAACCATCTACAAATCTTGCGAAGCTACCAATATTGGATGGTGTGTCGTTTGAAGGCTCAGAGGTTGGATAGGATGATGAGGAACTTCAGCTTCTATTGATGGTTATGTCAGGTCCTCATGTCCTTGATGAAATCCATGAACAATTTCAAACTAGAGTTTCTAAAATTAGGGTTTCTGTGTTTGAATCCTCAGGGATCTCAGTTACACCCAATAGGGGCCCCTCTTTTCAGGATTATCAAGTTGATCATCTTATACATTATGATAGGGTTACTGATCAGATTAATCTAGAAAATTCCTTTGTTAGCTAGCAACATCTTGCCTTGCATTGGATTTAGGGTTAAGCATAAACAGATGTATGTTATGACTGATTGACTATAAATTTCACACTTCTGGTTCGGTTTACTAGGATTGGGTTGCATTTTTCCTTGAAGGGTCTTATCTGACATGTTTCCCTATAAGTGGATGAGATGTTCTTTCTTTGGTGCATGCTTTACAGGTAAGCATGCTATTTTTGCACAACTCTTTCCACAAATTCTAATTGCTGCCATATTTGTTTTTGTAGGTTGGGAACCCCTGCGGTGGCTACATTGGAAGTTTGATTTCACATAAGCCTTCCTATGCTTTGGTTAATTTAGGATTTAGGGTTTAGACTAGTTAGGTTTTAGCTTTTCTTATCAGTTGGCTGATTAGAATTTTCTTATGATTTAAATTTGTCATGTTTCATTTTCTTTACTATAGGTAATTAGTTATCTGCATGTTTCTTCTGTACTCATGTCCTTGCATTTGTTTGTTGTTGAATGGAATTCATGAAATCTCTGCATATGCATTGCATTGGGCTTTTAATTGTACTTAGTTGATCTCTTCTGCACATTGCATTACATTGCATCATTAACCATTTCTGATGCATTGCATCATACACTTGCCTTCTCACTTGGCACACACTCACCTTTGACCTAGCCTGTAATTTTCACCTATGTTGCATGCCGCTGCATGAACCTTCATGAACCTGAATATTTCAAACATGTGGTGCCGTGAATAGATTTCTCACACCTTTTGCTCTTACTCCAAGTGCATTGCTTCGACCTCTTCACACCAGTTTGTAAACCCTAGGAGAGTTTCTTGGTCACCTAGCCCTAGAACTAAAACCCTAGCCCTATGATTGTGTGAAGTTGTGATGGTTACACCAATGGGTAGCCTCTCTTAGAGCCAGTCATCAAATTTTCATCCTGGATATCTCTCCTACGAGTCTAATTTATTAACAGGGAAAATAAGAACAAATTGCTCATGGGGAACCATAATCCATTTGAATGACCTATACCCATAACCTGAACCTAGTGCTGAACATGGTCTTGATTGTTTCAATGACTTGTGTTCTTTTTCACTTGCTGACTAAAAATGAGATGTGGAAACTTGGCATGAGGGGAAACCTAAATCAGGATATCTCTTACTTTTTGTCAAACAAGAAACAACCTCTCTTGCTAGTAAAATAAGTCGGGATCGCTCATCCTCCCTAGTGCAATGAATACCCTGAAATAAGTGAAAATGCACACATAAAAGAAAATGAAACAAACTAAAGGGTAAAGGATCGAGAAAGGCTTCATGCGTAGAGAGGTAATGCAACGACTCCACCAGGGTACTGACCAGGTTCACTGGCAGTGGAGCAACATTTGTGATTCCTTGAAGTGACTCCACCGAGGTACTGTCCAGGCCTGCTGGTAGTGGAGAAACACTAGAAACGTAATTTTTAAATTCTGAATATAATAAGCCTTCTGCCTTGTTCTTTGCATCATCATCAACTACTAGCATGTGTGAACTGTCAATGGGGTGTTTACTGAGTGACAAGACCTAGCCGAGGCACGAGGGAAGGCATATCTGCAAAGGTTGTGGCAATGTAAGAGGTGCCTATAGCATCTGTTCAATATTCCATTGCATCATTATTCACATTTAGACTACTATAGGGGTGTTGACAAAGATATTTGATTCTACCAGTGATTCGCCAATTGTTGTAGCTGCTACAACACCACCCAAATTTTTGAGCATATTCAAAATTTTGGGTACCCCAACACTCACCCTAAGATTCTAGGGTTTTTGATAGGACCCCAATCGGTTGCTCCCCCCACGACCTTGGCTATCCAAACCCTTTGGTGTGCCCACTCGCATTTCATGCATTACATTCACGAATCATGTTTTATATTAGATATAGGCATCAGATCGCATTAGGGTTTCGAAGGTTAATGGCTTCATTGATGCGTTAAGAGTCTCTTATGATTTTCAAACTCATCTTTGCATGATACACATCACACTCAATGTATGTCCTATATTTGAACAAGCATTATATTAAGGTGGCTCCCTGTAAGAGTGACAATATTAGGGTTTATGAGAAACCCTAGATTGCTAGAAGAGCGATCCCCTCCCTGTTGTCACCACATCTGCATGCCTCTAGTGGTGCGCTCCCATCGGCATCACATGACATCGTTTTGGGAATCATAGTAGCACTTTTTCCTCAAGTCCTTAGAAAATCCTTCACCTCAACATGAGCATTAGGACTTGCAGATATTATATACTACCCTTGCATCCTTGTAGCTCTAGACATATGTGATCGAAGTACTCATGTCATTTTAAGATATTCTTTACTCACCCTGAAGCATGATCACACATATGCATAAGTGTTTGTGATAATACATCATGACAGTAACCCTTCTTTGTCTTCATCCTCATCCCCTCAAGTGCATTAATATTCCTCAAATTGCCATCATACTTCATGCCCTTGAATCTATAGCTACACCATTGCTTTTTTCATCACATAAATTGCTTACAATTGATAAGTCCGGTAAGGTACCTAAATGTTGTGTGATTTTTGGTTTTGAGCACATCTTGTTTTACTCGTATAATTTAGTTGGAATTTTACTACTCCAGATGAAATTATTTACATGGTTTTAATATCTATCCCTTTTTCTTTGTAGGATTTAAATAGAGCATAAGGGGTACTATATGGGCACCACAGGTTCTAAACTCTGACAGGGGTGTCCTTGTTGAGTTTTTGCACCATGGAATAAAAAATTAAGGGATTTCCAACCATTAAGGTATTTACTACTAGCAATCCGCCATTAGAATATCAAGGAGTAAGGGATGAAAAACCAATAGCCGAATTGTAATTTAGCAGTTGAAAACTATTCTTAAAGACCGGCTAAATGGGAAGACTGGATCAAATACGAAAAGTTCATCAAGTTCATGAGTAGAGCTCACTTCAAGCAACTTTGATGACATTTTCCTCAAAATTAAATATCAATGGCTTATTGAATGTTATGCTCCAAGGATAATTTTAGGGGCGAATGTTCGCCCTTTGGCGAAATTAAGGGGTTTTAAATTTTTAGTGGGCGAATATTTTGTATCATAGTACATTTTTACAAATCACCTCAAATAGCCCACCTTATTTTAAGGGAGAGGGTAAAAAAGGTAAATTTAGCCCTTGAAATTAGGACTTACAACCTTCCATTCGCCCATTTTCAAGAATAGGTTTTATTTAAGTGAATCCATTCGCCCATTTTGAAGAATAGGTTTTATTTAAGTGAATCCTATGGGCCAAATACCATATTTATAAAAGAGGTATGGTAAAATAATAAAAATATAAATAAATGAGAGGTATGGTAAATAAATAAAACATTTTTTAAATTTACTCCATAAGTCACCTTATATACATGTAAGGGTGTAAACAAATAAAAATATAAGTAAAGTGGAGGTATGGTAAATAAATAAAATGTCTTTTTATACTTACTCAAAAGGTATGGTAAATAAATAAAAATATAAATAAACTAGACGTATCGTAAATAAATAAAACCTATTTTTATATTTAGTCCATAACCCCCGTTCTATTTATGAAGGTTCAAGGAAGAGGTTTTATTTAAGTGAATCCTATGGGCCAAATACCATATTTGTAAAAGAGGTATGGTAAATTAATAAAAATATAAATAAACGAGAGGTATGGTAAACAAATAAAACATTTTTTTATATTCACTCCATAAATCACCTTATATTTACGAACACTCAAAAAATGGGTTATATTTAGGTGAAACCTATGGCCAAAATACTATGGGACAAATACCATGGACTAGATTGTTATTAATACCATGCAAAAAACCATTATTAACCCTAATATTAGAATTAATAAAAATAAAAATGGCACATGGTATTGACCCATGGTATTCACCAAAATGGCACATGGTATTGACCCATGGTCTTCACCTGGAATGTAGCCTATTTAAATGGGGGAATTAAACCAGCATGTAACCTATGCTAAGATTCACTAGGACTTTACAAAGTTTTATTATTTAGTGAAAGACTCGCCAAGATCTTACGACATTTTATAATTGAGTAAAATATTCGCCATGCCTGGTGAGATATTCGCCAAAAAATTATATATACATATTATATTATTGATAAAATCGCCTTTCATTTTTCCTATATACCATGGAAATTCGCCCATTTATTATATTTATAAATTTAGGGGGGTTCTTAAAATTTTCCCTATTATGCTCCCTGGTGTGGATGCTACAAAAAGCTTGGTCCAAAGTGGAATAAAGCTGCAAATATCTTGAAGGGCATGGTGAATATGGGTCACTTCAATTCTGATGCGAAGAAGAGTTTGATGAGGAGGTTCAATGTGCAAAGCTTTCCTACAATCTTGGTCTTTGGTTCGGATAAGGAGAGTCCAGTTCCTATGAAGGTGCAAGGACAACTTCTGTGATTGAATCATTTTCCCTTGAGTGGCTTGAGATGAATGTTTCTCCTCTGGAAGAAGTGAAGCTTACTAGCCAACATGTATTGGGAACCACATGCACTGCTTCAACAATCTGTTTTGTTAGTTTCCTGCTTGACATTTTAGACACAAAAGCAGAAGGAAGGGATCGTTACCTACAACAACTCATGTCTACAGCAGAAAAATTCAAAAGAAGTTCATATAGCTACACGTGGGTAGCAACAAGAAAGCATCCTGTAGTAAATGTTGGTGGCTATGAGTATCAAGCCTTCATAGCTCTGAACTACAAAAGGAGTATCTACGCTCCACTTTGCAGTGCATTTGATCTTGAACATCTTATGATTTTGTGAAGGATGCAGGGTAGGGAGGTAAAGGTAATTTTCTCATAGAATATGTTCCTGTTATTGAGGAAACTGAATTGTGGGATGGGAAAGATGAGGAGATGTTAGAGGAAGTTGAGTTCTCATTGGATGAGCTAATGGGCAATAAGGATGATAAAAAAGAAGAATTGTAGGACATTCATATTTCAAGCAAGGCATGAAATGAAACAATTTCAGAATTCTGCCCAATTCTTAAGAAATATATAAATCTTGTTGTACAAACTTTCACTTATTTTCTCATCATGCAGAGAAATTGGACAGTTAGAGAATGTGATTTAGGCATGAAACGAGTTTTTATTTTGATGTTAAATGTATGGTCCAATTTAATGATATCAATGTTTAAATCATCACGGGTTTTGAAAGTGAGTTATAGAAAGCATGAGGAAGTTAGACATGGATATATAACAAATGCATCTTAGAATGAAACTAACCCATTCGGTGATTTTGCGATGTCTAAGAATTCACACTCCCTCGCATAGTGACCAATTCACACTTCAAAACTCATGGCAAATATCCAAGCACCACAACTAGTTTGAGATGGGACTTTGCGACCTCCCAGAAGTTGCACTTGTACTCGTAGTCACTAGGTCACATGTTAACACCTTTGGTGAGCCTGCTGAAAGCACACCCGATGAGTGCAAAGCCAACTTTCCAACAGGTTTCATTCTTTCGAAAAGCCTGTGAGTCATGAAATCGCATCTTATGAGTATCCGTTGGAAGCGTGACCTGTTGCACTGCGATGGTGCAACCTCTAAGAGGTCGCACTATTAGCAAAGTCGCGAGATCGCATTCTTGTGCCTCAGACAAACATCCAAGTAATGCAGCTTTGTGAAAATGTGACCTTTTCAAAAACATGAACTACCTCACCAGTCGCTACCTTGGCGGAGTGGTCGCTTGAAAAGGTGCTTTTGTTGCATGGTCAGCTACTAAAATTAATAATTATAGATAACTTTAGAAGTTATAAAAATGTTAATCTTGGAAAGAAAGTAAAAAATAAGAGAACTGGGAGATTAGGTTGATTGAAACTCACGGAGGGTAACAATTCCAGAATCAAACAACGTATCATTCAGAAGAATTGCACGTTACCACCTCCACCAACTCAGAACCTATAGATGATGAGGTCTAAGCTGCGTGAATAGGACCCAAGCATAAATATAGTGCTCAGAAGTTGAATCGAAATGGGAGATTACAAAGGGAAATAACCAGAAGATAGTGCATGGGTCTGCAAAGCTCTAGCAAAGGAGGTTGAGTTCGATTTGGAGCGCGCACGTGAAACCTTCATGGAAGCTAAGAATAGCTTCGCTGAGGCCTCCACATCAAGAAGCAAGGATAAGCCTTAGGAGGAGATGGACCCCTCTATGCTCACAACTTTCCTAGAAACTTGTATGAAATTGCTGCGTGACAGTAAGGTTGTGAAAGGATTACGAGAACTCATCAATGGATGTGTTGGAACCACGCTAGGTGAGACGCACGTAGTATGAAAGATTGGCAAGCATAAAACAAGGATGGGATAGGAGATGAGACTGATCGCACAGATAGGAGAGTATGAAATGGATCAAGTCATTTTGGACCTAGGGTTAGATGCAAATGTCCTACCAAAACAAACTTGGGAATGGATGGGGAGACCTGTGTTGCAATGGTCTCTGATTCAGCTAAGGATGGTAAATCAGTAGAAGATCATCCCCATGGGGCGACTGCAAGAGGTGACTATGGATATTGAAGAAGTAAGCGCACTGATTGACTTTGAAGTAATAGAGATAGTGGATGACAACAATCCCTATATTACGCTCCTGGGAATTGACTAGGCTACTAATATGAATGGGGTAATCAATCTAAAAAAGAAAAAGATGATATTTGAGAAGAAATCATTGCGCATAATAGTACCCCTCGATCTGCTGAAGGATCGTGCTACACTGAACCTATCTGTGATTATGAGAGTGATGACAACTTGGACTGTATCTATAAGATAACATTGCGAGACAAAGATTGTGTGAATCCCACCATGGATGGACGGATTACATGGGATCGCGAGAGTTCCTGCACTTCAGACTCCGACTAAGAAATAGAACCTGGAAAAATCGGTTACATGAAGTAACTACACTGAATTGCAACATGATGACCCGGTCGCTACGCTATGTATCATCAGAGGTAAGAAATATGCCTACTTATGATGGTCTGAATGAGGTAGACATCTTTTTGGATGAATTTGAAAGGGAGGTACCAGAAAAGCAACGCTTCCAGGCCTTGGATTGGGCACTATGCACTACGCCTGCAAGATGGTGGGGTACGCACAAGGGAAGCTTTGACGATTGGTGAAAATGTATGAGGATGATGAGAACACACTTTGGGAAGCCTAAGATATGACTGATAGACAAGTATGATGGGAAAAATGATTCGCGAGCACATCTAGCAAAATGGACCTCGGCTTATGGAGAAAAGCCCCAATTGGAGTGGGTGCACTTGTTCTGTCATACCTTGGATGTTATCCCAATGAATTTGTATATAGAAACAAAGCTCCACCATGGGACAGGCGAATGGGATATCCTACGTGAAGGATTCATGATGACCTTTAGTTTTGAGGGCAAGTTTGATAGTATTGGTGAAGGACTACAAGAGGTGAAAGAAACTATCTTTAGGATACCATAGGATCCTTTAGATCTAGCTCAGTCTGAATGGGCTACTTAGCTGACCTACGCGCTAGAATTCTATAATGTAACTATTGAAGAAGATGATGAGTATCCGCGGAGGATTAACATTCCAGAAACAGAAGGTCACCGGGAGGTTCAAGGGCCACATATTGAGAATCCTCATATAACCGTGCTGGTAAAAATGAAACAAGTAAATATTGGTACAGAGGCAGAACCCAAATTTGCAAGGATTGGAGACTACTGGGACGATGTGACGGTGGATAAGGTCACTAAATTGCTCCACAAATACCAAGACTTATTCCCTACCAAGTTTATGGATCTAAAAGGAATAATCGGGGACTTAGGAATGATGAAGATCACGTTAAAGCCCGACACAATGCCAGTTAAGAAAAGGCCTTACCGTCTCAATATGAAATATAAGGAGAAGGTTTGCATAGAGCTAGACAAGATGCTCGTAGCAGGCATCATTGAGCCTATGGAAGAATCTAATTGGGTAAGCCCAATGGTGGTGCATGATCCTTTCTCAACTCCATTCACGAATGAAGTGTTGGAAAATGTAGGTGGCTAAGAACCATATTCCTTCACTGATGGGTTCTATGGGTACCACCAAATCGAAATCGCACTGGAGGATAGGAGTAAGACAACCTTCGCAGCTGAGTGGGGTTTCTTTCAGTACACCGTAATTCCGTTTCGATTAAAGAATGCACCTGCAATCTTCTCACACGTAGTTTTTGTGGCATTCAAGGAATTTATTCATAAGTTCCTGGAGGTATATTTTGGTGACTGGACTGTATTTGGGCTGGTTAAGCACCATGTAGAAAGCTTTCACTTAATGTTGGATACCTATCAAAGATACTAGATTGCGCTCTATCTGAAGAAGTGAAGGACTAATGGCAGACCTTGCAAAGATCATGGTGATACTAAACTTGGAAGTGCCAAGAAGTGTGAAGTAGCTACATGCTACCCTGGGACATTTTGTATACTACAAAACGTTTATCAAAGGCTATGCCCAGATCATCATGCCTATGGAGAAACTACTGAAGAAGGATATCACCTTCTATTGGAAAGAAGATTGCAAGAGGAGCTTGGATATATTGAAAGAAAAGATGGTCACCGTGCCGATTCTAGTCTTCCCAGACTAGAAGAAAGAGTTTCATGTGCATGTTGACATGTCCTATATAGCACTAGGAGTAATACTAAAAAGGGTTGGTGGAGAAGGCTTGGACCATCCTATTCCATTCGCAAGTTGAAAATTATCTAAACCGAAGAAGAATTATTCCACCACTAAGTGTGAAGGGCTAGCTATGGTGTATGCGCTCTAGAAGTATAGGCACTACTTACTAGGAGGCCATTTTAAGATGTATATGAATCACTCCATGCTGAAGTACTTGGTCAATAAGCCTGTGTTGGGGGGAAGAATCTGAAAATGGCTCTTATTGTTCCAAGAGTATGATTTTGAAGTGGTTGTGAAGCCTGGACGCTTGAATGCGAGACTAGACCATATATCACACATCGAAATAGGGGAGGAACCCACTAACTTGGAAGAAGGATTGCCTGACATGCAGCTATTTGTAGTGCGTGTCATGGATAGTCATTTTGAGGATATAATACATTTCCTAACAAGAAGAACTGCTCTGGAAGGATACATTGTCCAACAAAATAAGGAATTAGTGGTGCGCTCAGCAAATTTCTTTGTCATTGCTGGGCATCTGTACAAAATGGGGATTGATGAGATATTGTGATGGTATGTGCATGAGTTCGAAAGAAGTAGAATCCTCACAGACACTCATGGGGGCACTGCGGGAGGACATTATGCAAGGAGAGAAACTACGCAGAAGATTCTATGCACAAGGTTCTGGTGGCTGTTGGGTAAACTTGACTCGGGATAGAGTCAAAGTTGACCAGGTTAAATAGTGATGGTTTTGGGGCACATGGTATTGTGCACCCATAGTATTCTGCCCGTGGTATTATATGTAATGGAGATTATAAAAGGCTAGAAGGAATTCATTGTAATGCAAGACCTGGAGGTGAGCGGTGAAGGCTCACTTGTTCGGATTGGCTAGGGTTTTGGCCAATGCTAATGAGATCTTTTTAGGTTGGTTTTTCCCTATATTTGGGGTTTTCCTAGATACACATTTGCATTTATTTGTTTATGGTTGTTGCTAGTTATGTTCTTATATATATTCCTCTCGGTAATTATTTATGTTATGCAGTAAATTTCTTAACAACTGGTATCGGAGCCAGTTTCCTTGCAAGATCATGGATCGTTTTATTAGCCAATATCGTTCATGATGTTGAAACATTGTGGAAAGAGAGTGATTTGATTTGATCAGTCACATATGATGTTTGAAGATGTAGATTCAGTGGTTGCGCGCTTCCATAAAATCAAATATGGTGTAGATCTCAAGTTTAGAGCGAGGTTTCCCCTCAATTCCCTGCTAGTCAATGGCAGCGAGTAGTAATGGTTAAGGCCATGGATCAAGTGACAAGGTCTGAGATTCTATAGTATACTATGGATTGAAGTGCGTTAACAAAGCCGGAGTCACAGGCGGCAAAGGAAGCATCAGTTCTCGTTGTGAAGGAGCTAGATCTGGTAAGATCTGGTGTGTTAGAAAATTATATATTATGGAGTAATGGAACACATAAAATATTGCAGAAATATAAATATAGAAAACGCATAAAACAAGAGAGACACAGATATACGTGGTTCACCTAGTTTGGGCTACGTCCACCCCGAACAACCAGTCCTTCCTTTCTATTATCCAGCAAAATGAAGAGACACAACCTACAACAAATCTGTTGTGATATCCTCTATTTTCTCTCATAGTCTCACCTCTCTATTTCTCGCTCAAAGAATACACATCTATATCACAGCCTCAAATACAATGCCCTCATACAAAGAGAGGGGTTGCCTTCTAGGGAAAAAACCCTAAACTAAACATAAGTTCTACCATCAGATCATCCGCCTAATGAACGACAAAGATTGACTAGAAATTACTATACTTTTACAAGGCAATTTTACATCTATTTTTGGCTTCGGGGGCGCTGCCCCCGAACACCCGCCAGGGGACCGCTAGCCCCCAGACCCCCGTGGGGGGGAAAGTCCCCCCCGCATGGAGGGGTGTACAAACTTCCTGGGGTATACATCTGACTAAAACAAAAGACCTCTGAACAATCATGCTCCACACACAACAATCTCCCACTTGGAGAATGATTGTAGCAACTCCACTGATGCTTCATTTGCTAGACAATGACTCCTCTTTGGACCTGGCTGTTTCTCATCTTCATTCTCATCCTTGAAGACCAATTGAAACTGAGCATGTTCTCAGTTTCTCCCTGGTTACAACTTTTGTTAGCATGCCTGCAGGATTCTGGCTAGTGTGTATCTTTTCCAGCTTCAACTCTCCATCTTCCAACACTGATCGTATGAAATGGTACTTGAGCTGTATGTGTTTAGTCCTGGAATGAAATGCTGAGTTCTTTGCAAGATGAATGGAACTTTGGCTATCACTGTATAACGTGTCCATATCATGCTCCTTACCCAATTCACCCATAAACCTTTGTAACCAAATCATTTCTTTACTAGCCTCTGTAGCAGCAACATACTCTGCTTCTGCTGTTGAAAGTGCAACAACACTTTGGATTTTTGAAACCCAACTGACAGCTATTCCACCAACAGTAAATACATATCCTGTAGTGCTCCTCTTGTTATCTCTGTTACCTGCCATATTTGCATCAACATATCCCTATATAGAAATGTTTGAACCACCAAAACATAATTCTTGATTTGTGGTACCTTTCAAATATCTGAGAATCCATTTCACTACCATCCAATGTTCCTTTCCTGGATTGTTCATGTACCTGCTTACAACTCCCACTGCATGTGTAATATCAGGCCTTGTGTAGACCATTGCATACATTAAGCTTCCAACTGCTGATGCATATGGAACTTTAGACATATAATCCATGTCTTCTTGAGTCTTTGGGCACATTTCCTTACTAAGTTTGAAATGTCTAGCAAAAGGTGTACTAACTGGTTTTGCATTGTGCATATTAAATCTTTTCAACACCTTTTGTATATACTTATTTTGAGACAATGTTAATTTGAGATCTTTCCTATCTCTAGCTATTCTCATACCAAGGATTTGTTTTGCAGCTCCCAAATCCTTCATTGCAAATGAATTTGCCAATTTTCTTTTGAGCACATTTATTTCCTGCATGTTAGACCCTACAACAAGCATGTCATCTACATATAATAACAATATAATATAGCTACCATCATTTTGTTTTTTTAGATAAACACAATGATTAGAGTGACATCTAGTATAACCTTATTCAGACCTAAACTTGTCAAATTTTAGATACCACTGCCTTGGAGCTTGTTTTAAGCCATACAAGCTCTTCTTCAACCTGCACACTAATTTCTCCTTCCCTTTCACCTCATATCCTTGTGGCTGCTGCATATATATCTCTTCCTCCAAATCCCCATGGAGAAAGGTTGTCTTTACATCTAACTGCTCAGGATGCAAATCTTCAGCTGCTACTAGACTTAAAATAGTTCTGATTGAAGTCATTTTAACAACAGGAGAAAATATTTCATCAAAATCAATACCTTTCTTCTGTGCAAACCCCTTCACCACAAGTCTAGCTTTGTACCTCTATTTTCCTCCATCTTCTTCCTTCAACCTATAAACCCATTTATTATTCAATGTAGTTTTTCCTGTAGGCAACTTGACTAAGTCCCAAGTCTGTTTATGCATTAAGGAGTCCATATCTTCTTCCATGGTTGCCTCCCACTTCTTCCTACTTTCAACCTGCATTGCTTCTTCATAACATTCGAGTTCACTAGAATCAGTCAACAATAAATAATATAATGAAGGAGAGTATCATTCAGGGGGTCTACTTATCCTGGTAGATCTTCTAACACCACTTTTAGGTGTTTGGGGTGCCTGTTACTGTTGTGGTGGTTTCTGTTGTTGTGGTTGTTGATTATTATTATTTTCAGGCACCTTTACTTTTTCAGTGATTTTATCAAGAACTGCATATTCTTTGTTTTCTTTTTCTTGCTTCTTTTCCTGCAATTGATTCTTATACAAGAACTTTTCATTGAATATTACATCTCTACTCCTAATGATTTTGTGATTTTCGTAATCATATAAGCGATAACCAAATTCATTAACACCATATCCAATAAAGGTACATTTCTTTGACTTTGCCTCAAGCTTTGTTCTATTTTCTTTATCAATATGGACAAAGGCCTCACAACCAAAAGGATTTAAAAAGGAGTAGTTTACCTTTTAACCTATCCATGCTTCCTCTGGAACACCACCATCCAAGGAACTTGAAGGCCCTCTGTTTATTAGATAAACAACAGTATCTACAGCATCTGCCCAAAACTGTAAAGGCAATCCTGCATGCAATCTCATGCACCTTGCACGATCCATGATTGTTCTGTTCATCCTTTCTGACACACCATTTTCTTCTGTCTTCTCTCTATGAATTCCATGCTTTGAACAGTAGCTATCAAACCATTAGCTGCAATATTCACCTCCATTGTCTAATCTAAGACACTTCAATTTCTTTCCTATCTCATTCTCAACCAAAGCTTTCCATTTCTTGAAAGTATCAAATACATCAGATTTATTCTTAATACAATAAATCCAGGTTTTTCTAGTTGCATCATCAATAAAGGTAACATAATAATGAGAACCACTAAGATATGATACTTGAGCATGCCCCCATACATCTGTATGCACAAGCTCTAATTTTCGCTCTTCTTTTCTTTCCCAACTCTGAGAAATCTAACTCTCTTCTGTTTTCCACAAATGCAATTTTCACAGAAGTCCAAATCAACATTCTTCAAACCCAGAAACAAATTCCTTGAGTGAAGAATCTTCATCTCCCTTTCACTCATGTGCCTGAGCCTATGATGCCATAATGCTGCATCTGCTCCTTTGGAAGTTAAAGAATTAACAGAATTAGAAATACCATTGCATAAATATAATGTACCAACCTTTTCGCCTTTTGCTATTACCAGGGCTCCTTTGGTGACCTTCCAAGCTTTATCTGTGAAAGTTGTCACACAACCTTCAGCGCCTAACTGCCCTGTTGAAATCAGATTTTTCTTTAGATCTGGAACATGCCTTACCTCCTTTAGTAGCCATTGGTTTCCATTCTGCTGTTTTACAAGAACCTTACCCATTCCAACAATTTTACAGGGTTTATCATCACCCAAACGAACTTGTCCAAAATCTCCTTGAACATAGTCATGAAAGTATTTCTTATCAGGTGTGGCATGGCATGAGGCCCCTGAATCTACCACCCAAGAATCAGTGATATTTTTGAAAGAAAGAATCAAAGAATCTTGTAACACCTCACCTGTCACATTTGCTTCATGATTGTTTTCTTGCTGTGCATTTCCTTCTTTTCCCTTCCGAGATCTACAGTCTTTCTTTAGGTGTCCTTTCTTTCCGCATTTCCAGCACACTATCCCCGATCTGGACTTGGATCTGCCTTTCCTTGATTTCCTGCGATATTCTGAGCTCTTTCCTCTTTCCATTTTTCTTCCCTTAGACTCTGCACTCAAAGAATTACCCGATGTGTCACTGGAGCTTTTCCGTCGCATTTCCTCGCTAAGAATAGCATTGACAACATCATCAAAATTTAAAGTACTAGATCCAGAGATAGAGTTACTAATGGCCATTACTAAACCATTCCAACTTTCTGGCAATGAGCACAAGAATAACAGTGCTTTAACTTCATATTCAAAGTTTACCCCTACAGAAATTAATTGACTTGTAACTGTATTAAAATCATTTAAATGATCTGCAACAGATCCACCTTTCGATGTCTTCATATTAAATAACCGTTTCATAAGAAATACCTTGTTTGGAGGCCGACGGTTTTTCATATAGTTTCGACAATGCCTGAATCAAACCCTCTGTCATTGTTTCCTTTGGAATGTCGAAGGCGACTGATGCAGCAAGGCACAACCATATTGTTCCAAGTGCCTATCTATCGAGAAGGTTCCATTCTTCATCTGTCAGAGCCTTCAACTTTTTTTTTTCCGCTCAATGGTAGGTACAGATCTTTCTGATACAGATAATCTTCCATCTACATCTTCCATAGCGAGAAGTTTTGGCCGTTAAATTTCTCAACCCTAAACTTACCATCTTCTGCCATTACTCCTACTCGAATGAGGAACCCTTCTTTCATGTGAGTTTATCAGCCAAATAGACCTTTGGCTCTGATACTAGTTGTTAGAAAATTATATATTACGAAGTAATGGAACACATAAAATATTGTAGAAATATACACATAGAAAACACATAAAACAAGAGAGACACAAATATACGTGGTTCACCCAGTTTGGGCTACGTCCACCCCGAATAGCCAGTACTTCCTTTCTATTATCCAACAAAATGAAGAGACACAACCTACAACAAATCCTCTGTAATATCCACAGTCTCACCTCTCTATTTCTCGCTCAGAGAATACACATCTATATCACAGCCTCAAATACAATGCCCTCATACAAAGAGAGGGGTTGCCTTCTAGGGCCAAAAACCCTAAACTAAACATAAGTTCTACCATCAGATCATTCGCCTAATGAATGGCCCAAATTGACTAGAAATTACTATACTTTTACAAAGCAATTTTACATCTATTTTTGGCTTCGGGGGCACTGCCCCTGAACCCCCGCCAGGGGACCACTGGCCCTCGGACCTCCGCGGGGGGGACAAGTCCCCCTCATGTGGAGGGGTGTACAAACTTCCTGGGGTATACATCTGGCTGAAACAAAAGACCTCTGAACAATCATGCTCCACACACAACACGGTGTGGATCTCAAGGTATACTGCTAGGAGAGAGTCTGGCATGAGTCGATGCAACCAAGTAGAGGTGGATCAGGTTCTTGTGGATGCTCTGCAGACGGTTATGGAAAAGAAGAATAATAACAACAATAAATTTTTCGGTAAAGATAGAGTGAAATTTCCCAAGGATGTCGTTGTTCTGCTGATCAGGGATTGTTCAAATGAAGGTGAGGAAGTTGAAATCTGTAGTGGCCATGACAGAATTGTTGTAGGTGATGGCAGCACAAAAAAGTTGTTGCTACAGGAATGGCCAGGATTTGAACACATAACCTGAGAGCTGAAAAAGCAAAAAGGGATTGCCAGACCCATAACTGCGATGAACTTGGCGGCAGAATTGGCGGCTGAAAGGCAGCTATGCGCTATGCAGGAGTGGGAGAGCCTTGGCTCTAGTGGAGCCGCCTCTATCGTCGCTATTCCAGAAGCTTTAAATCCATTCATAGGTGAAGAAAGATGCTGAGGAAGTTTGACAAAGATAGACAATTTACCACAGACAGGATGGGCAAACATATTTCTAACCTAGGGTTGAATCCTTCGGCAGCAATAAAGAGAGCTTGGAGCAGATCTGTTTCTCGACGAGGTCGTAAGCAAAAAAGGTCAAGTGGCATGGAAGAGAATGTTGATGCTATGGATATAGATCAACCAAAAAAGAAGCATCGCATGTTATCATGCCCCAGATCCAGGTCAAGGCCTCCTGGTGAAGTCACCCCAGGCAAGGGTTTCAAGGATTCATCTCAGAAATTAAAGGTAGTTAAACCTGGCAAGAAGGCAACAAAGAAGCGAAACAAGGATGCCCGCAATTGAGAGAGGATGGGTTAGAATAGCAGCAACAATAAACAAAAAAAAAAAAAATTAATAAAGTCAAAATTATTGCATGTAAATGGGCATACTACTATAAGACCTGGTAAGGCATGTGTACCCCTCGGTGATCACTGGTAAAGTCTGGGTTAGACCTATGTGATAGGAGGAATGTCAAGTTAACAATATCCTGGGTAAAAACTTTGAGGGGGTTAAGAGCTAGAGTGAGAGGGATTGTCTCACTTAGCAGGTTTGGCTGGAGTTATTCCAGGAACCCCAAGTCAAGTTTAAGGGGGGAATTGTTAGGTAAACTTGACTCAGGATAGAGTCAAAGTTGACTAGGTTAAACAGTGATGGTTTTGGGGCACATGGTATTGTGCACCAATAGTATTCTGCCCATGGTATTATATGTAATGGAGCTTATAAAAGGCTGGAAGGACTTCATTGTAATGCAAGACCTGGAGGTGAGCGGTGAAGGCTCACTTGGTCAGATTGGCCAGGGTTTTGGCCAATGTTAATGAGATCTTATTAGGTTGGGTTTTTCCCTAGATTTGGGGTTTTCCAAGATAAACATTTGTGTTTATGTGTTTATGGTTGTTGTTGGTTATTTTCTTATATATATTCCTCTCGATAATTATTTACGTTATGCAGTAAATTTCTTAATAGTGGCCAACCCTTCATCAGGATTCTAAAGCATATTGCAAGGGATGTGACGTATGTCAAAGAACGGGTAGGCCATCATGGAGGGATAAGATGCCTTTGAATCCACAAATTATGTTGCAACCCTTCGAGAAGTGGGTGATCAATTTTGTAGGACTTATTCAGCCACACGGAAAGACAGGAGCAAGATACATTACCACTACGACGGAGTATTTGGCTCGTTGGGAAAAAGCACAACCGGTGAAGGATTGCACAGGCGTGACTGTAACAAATTTCCTATTTTAGAAGGTACTGATGTGATTTGGATGTCCAAAGATGTTGATGAATGATCGTAATATGCACTTCCTGAATGAGACAATTAGCGCACTGACGGAGGAATTTTAGGTATATCACCATAAGAGCACACCTTATCACCCACATGCTAACGAAACAATAGAGGCGTTCAACAAAGTGCTTGAAAATTCACTAACCAAGGTTTTCATTGCTCAGTGAAGTGATTGCTACCTATGAGTACCTGTAGTATTATGGGCTTATCAAACGACATTGAAGAAGTTGACTAGACAAACCCCTTTTAGGCTTGTCTATGGTTTGGAAGTGGTAATTCCTATGAAATACATCGTACCTAGTCTACACATAGTAATGCTCATAGGTATGACGAATCATGGAGCCCTAGAGGAGAGGGTTGTGTAGCTGCATGAGCTTGAAGAAGAAAGATTTTTGGTTGGATTTCATCAACAGGTCCAAAATCAATGTGAAAATGCATGGCATGATCGCCACATCAAGTTACACACATTTAAGGTAAATGACTTGGTTTTATTATACGATAGTAAGTTTGATAAATTTCTAGGGAAATTTTGGATGCATTGGTTAGGGCCTTACATTATTAAGGAGATTTCCGACGGAGGAGTCGTACAGTTGGTCAAATTAAATGGAGAACCCTTCCCAGGAAAGGTGAATGGTAGTTGCTTGAACCCATACACCGGCAGTCCAACAATGTGACTAAATGAAAGAAGCACAGTCTTAGCACTATAGGCAGCTTAAAGGAGGCATGAGACTATAAACTACACTACCCAGGTTGGGGACCTGCGTGATTGGATTATGGCATGAATCAAGGAGGGAGCTGCACTAGCCAGGGAAAAGTTACGCAGGTCGGCTAGAAAGTGACTGTTAAAGTCACTGTTCATGAAAAGATGATAGAAGTGAGGCCAAATGGAGCGGGCGATTGGCATTTAAGATGAAATTTATGGCTTATATCCTTGAAATTCTGCCATCAATATGGTATTAATGAACCGATTTTTGGGGGAACAGTCAGACTTGAACTCAAAATTCCCTATAAATTACAAATGGTTGTTCAACAAAAAACACTTGGCATTTTGAGAACTGAGTTTTTGCACTCTTAGGTGAACATGAACTGTGAATTCTTTCAAGATCTAGTAGTGAGTCTGGCGTTTGAACAATTGTTAAAGGAGACATAAGCACTAGTGAATAGCGTCATGTTGACATGTGCAGAAGTGGTACAATTTGTCATACCTAGCCATAGATGATGCCATCGATGCGATGTTGGATAAATGGCTAGTGGAGTGGTGCATCATAATCGACTTGGCGATGGGTGGAAGAAATTCCACCGCACAGAAGAAGAAGGAAGAGGCCAAACTAAAGATGGCGCAGCTGGTCGAAAAGAGGAAAAAGGAGGTTGCTGAAAAGACTCAGGCGGAATGGGCAGGAAAGGAGGCAGGAAAAAAAGTAGGTGGTGCAGAGTGAGGCTCTGACAAAGGTGCATGGTCGCCTTCACCTGAGACCAAAGAATAGGACATAGAGCGGCACGGTGTGGACCCTCAAGAGACATCTGCCCACATTAAATGCCCAAGAGAGCTAGAAAAGGGATGGTCTAGAAAGAAATCCATGGTGACCAAGACCTCACTAGACCCTATAACACTAACAAAGGGTGACTTATATGACATCGGTGACACCGTCAGAGATGTCACTGTGGAGGCCCTGCAGCAATTCGAGAAGTAGCAGCAGATCATCCTAGGGGCAATCCAAACTAGGCTGCAGGAGTTGAAAACCCGTGCGTCACAAGCTTGTCCGCTATCCACCAGCTTGGCTATCGGCACATCAGAGGCTGCCAATATGTTGTGCATGAAGGCTTCTGGTCCGATAGTGCTTCCAATTGGAGCACTGACCATAGAAAAAGAGGCTGATAGGCTCACTGTCAGTGCTTTGAAGGGAGTTGGGCTAAACTTGGAAGCGCTTCCACGCGAAGCGCTCCACATCTTGTAGGATGGAGTAATTGCAGAGTTGAGGACCCATAAGCATCATGCCCTCTAGGTGATTAGTGAACAGAGGATAATCAACAAGAATATGGACCTACAGAGAAATGTTGTCAACATTGTTGAGGCCAAAGTGACTAGCCAGAGGAAGAGGATCATACAAGTCATGGAGGAGGCATGTAGAATGGTCCCAGAGTTAGCCATTCCTGAGGAGGGTCTAGTTGAGGTCCACATCCGTAAATTGGCAACAGGGCTGCGCGACACTCAGACTGAGATGGTGCGGGTTAAGTTGGAGCTAAACCTTCAGATTACAGAGCTCTAGTTGAGGGCCCAGCCTTCAATACCGCCAGAGGTAAAGGAACAGTGGGTGGCCACTGTCACCGAAGCAGTTGCAGTGGTGGAGAGTGCAGTAGTGGATTGCACACAGTTGTTCAAATAATTGTTTGAGGTCTTGACCATCTTGCAAGAGGACCCAAACATCTAGAGGCTAGAAATAGAAGCGTATGAACTCCAACAATTCTATGATGAAGTGAAGGGAATAGTGCGAACAGTCACGCTGACATAGAGGTTATCCAAGCTATAAGAAGCCAAGCAGCTGAAGGAATAGGTGGATGCAGCGCTGCACAAGAAGTAGTGTTGAAGGCGCGACTCAAACCCTAGTTGGAGGAAGCTTACGCAATCACTGGAAACACTAAAGGCAATCTTTTGACTCTGTAAGCAACGCAATAGAAACTTCAGGCTGACAGTACAAGGGCAGTAACCGTTAAAACTATTGGAGATGCGAAGCAGGAAACAACTTAGTGCATGAATGAAGTTGCAGTCATTAGGGTTGAGCTGGACAGGCTTGACGTAAAGATCTCTATGCCTACCGAATGACTCAAGGGTGAGTCACGATGTTTGTGTTGGGGGCCTGTTGGGAGCGGGATCCCCCAAGGGAAGTTTTGTGGCTAAAATCCCATGTTTAAGTCAATTTGTGGTCGCGGAGCGTGAAGGTGTTATGTTTCATGAAGGGTAGTCCGCTCTTAGTTTTGTAAAATTAAAGTTAACTGTAAGAGAACTACCCATGATCCGCGGACCATGGGATTGTATAAAAATATCTAAGCTCTAAGTAATTTGAAAAGAAAGGGACAATGAAGAATGATGTAATAGAATCATAGCTTTAGGGCAAGAAGTCTAAGTATTGGGTTGTAGCATAGGTAGAGGCTCTACATCTGAGTGTGCAGAGGCCTAGGGTAGAAGTCCACAACTGAGTACGCGGACCCTTGCAGCTATATGCGCAGGCCAAACAGAGGTTGTAACCACTTGGAAGATATTAATAAAGAGATATATTATGCAATTTTTGTGTCTTTGATGCATCTTGATATGTTATATATGAATTTTCTTTGTTATGTTTATATGGTGTGCAAATGAATGCAATTACATTGAATAATTGAACACATTTACGAATATCTGTTTACGTGGGGGTAACTATAACTATTTGATAAGATAAGAAAGGCACTTAGATTAATTAGGGAATTTGAATGGCACGTTGCCATAGTAGTGCAGAAGTATCTAGGCAGCAGGCTCAAGCTGTGTGAAGGGCAACCATATCCTTTCATAGAGGTATTGAAGGATGGAATAGAGGGTTTGTCTTGCAAGCCCTAGAGTGAAATAACTTGTGCGAAGGTAGGGATAGAGGGAATCAAATGACATCATGACCATCCCAGGGTGTGGAAACTTGGTTCAAGCAACCCCTCATACTGCTTCAAGTGAGATTTCAATTTGCACTTTGCGGGCTGATGCCAAAAGGGCCAATAGTGTAGGGATTTGTTTGGCTAATTAACGTTGAACCTGGGTCAGGCTCCCTCAAGCCAATAGTCTCCCAACCAATATAGTCTGTCAACATACACAATCAAATGATCTATTACAAAATCCTATAGGGGAAGGGGAAAATTTCCTGACCTCCCCTGTACTTGTGACTCTTTTGGTTGATTCAATTCATTTTTGGGAATCTAGAGAATCTGATCTATCAAGTTGCCGATTTATCAATATTCAGACAATGAATCCAATCCACAATATTTTCACTGATATTTGTCTGGTCACAACCAACAATAACCATATAAAACCATCTACAAATCTTGCAAAGCTACCAAAATTGGGTGGCATGTAGTTTGAAGGTTCAGAGGGGCCAGGATGATGAGGCACTTCAACTTCCGCTGATGGTTATGTCATGTCATCATGTCCTTGACGAAGTTCATGAACAATTTCAAACTAGGGTTTATGAAATTAGGGTTTTTGTGTTTGAATCCTCAGGGATCTCAGTTACACCCAACAAGGGCCCGTCTTTTGAGGGTTATCAAGTTGATCATCCTCTACATCATGATAGGATTATTGATTGGATTAATTTGTCAGATTCCTTTACGATGTGAAAACATCTTGCCTTACTTGCATTGGATTTAGGGTTAAGCATAAATGGACGTATGTTATGGCTGGATGAATATAAGTTTCAAGCTTGTGGTTTGGTTTACGAGGATTGGGCTGAATTTTTCCTTGAAAGGTCTTCTCTGACATGTTTCCCTATAGGTGGATGAAATGTTCTTTCTATTTTGCATGCTTTACAGGTAAGCATGCTATTTTTTGCACAACCCTTTCCACAAATTCTAATTGTTTCCATCTTTGTTTTTGCAGGTTGGGAACTCCTTCGGTGGCTGCATTAGAAGTTTGATTTCACATAACCCGACCTATGCTTTGGTTAATATAAGATTTAGGGTTTACACTAGTTAGGTTTTAGCTTTGCTTATCAGCTGGCTGATTAGAATTTTCTTATGATTTAAATTTGTCATGTTTCATTTTCTTTACTGTAGGTAGTTAGTTCCCTGCTTGTTTCTTCTGCACTCATGTCCTTGCATTTGTTTGTTGTTGAATGGAATTCATGAAATCTATGCATATGCATTGCATTGGTCCCTTAATTGCAATTAATTGATCTCTTCTGCACAAAACATTACATTGCGTCATTAACCTTCTCTGCTGCATTGCATCATACACTTTCCTTCTCACTTGACACATACTCACCTTTGACCTAGCCTCAAATTTTCACCTATGTTGCATGCTAGTCCATGAACCTTCATGAACCTAAATATTTCAAACCTGTAGTGCCATGAATAGCTTTCTCACACCTTTTGCTCTTACTCCAAGTGCAGTGCTTTGACCTCTTCACACCGGTTTGTAACCTTAGGAGAGTTTCCTAGTCACCTAGCCCTAGAACTAAAACCATAGCCCTGTGATTGTGTGAAGTTGTGATGGTTACGTCAATGGGTAGCCTCTCTTAGAGATAGTCATCAAATTTGCATCATGAATATCTCTCCTATGAGTCTAATTTATTAACAGGGAAAATAAGAACAAATTGCTCATGGGGAACCCTAATCCATTTGGATGACCTATACCCATAACCTAAACCTAGTGCCAAGAGTGGTCCTGAATGTTTCAATGACTTATGTTCTTTTTCACTTGCTATCTCTAAATGAGATGTGGAAGCTTGGCATGAGGGAAAACCTAAATCATGATATCTCTTAGCTTCTGTCAGACAAGAAAAAAATTCTCTTGCTAGTCAAATATGTCGAGATCCCTCATCTACCTTGGCACAATGAACATAGAGAAATAAGTGCAAATGCACAGGTAGAAGAAAATGAAACCAAATAAATGGTAAAGAACTAAGAAATGCTTCTTGCGTAGAGAGGTAATGCAACGACTCCGCCAGGTTATTAACTAGGCTCGCTGGTAGTGGAGCAACACTTGTGATTTCTTGAAATGACTCCACCGGGGTACTATCCAGGCTCACTGGCAGTCAAGCAACTCGAAAAACTTACTTTTTAAATTCTGAATACAATAAGCCCTTTGTCCCGTTCTTTGCATCAACATCAACTACCAGCATGTGTGAACTATCAATGGGGTGTTTACTATGTGACAATACCTAGCTGAGGCACAAGGGAAGGCATATCTGCAAAAGGTTGTGGCAATGCAAGAGGTGCCAATAACATCTTTTCAATATTCCCTTGCATCAATATTCACACTAAGACTACTATAAGGGTGTTGACAGGGATACTAAATTCTACCAGTGGTTCGCTAATTGTTGTAGCCACTACTACACCATGCAAATTTTTGGGCATATTCAAAATTTTGGGTACCCCAACACTCACCCTAAGATTCTAGGGTTTTTGATAGGACCCCAACCGATTTCTCTCCCTGCGACCTTGCCTATCCAAACCCTTTGGTGTGCTCACTCCCATTTCATGCATTACATTCATGAATCATGTTTTATCTCAGATATAGGCATCAGATCGCATTAGGGTTTCGAAGGTTAATGGCTTCATTGACACGTTAAGAGTCTCTTATGATTTTAAAACTCATCTTTGCATCATACGCATCACGATGGATGGATGTCCTATATTTGAACAAGCATTGCGTTCAAGGTGGCTTCTCGTAAGAATGACAATATTAGGGTTTATGAGAAACCCTTGATTTCCAAAAGAGTCATCCCCTCCCTATTGTCACCATATTCACATGCCTCTAGGGGTGTGCTCCCATCGGCATCACATAGCATTATTTTGGGAGTCATAGCAACACTTTTTCCTCAGGTCCTTGGCCAATCCTTCACCTCAACATGAGCATTAGGGCTTGAAGAGATTATATATTTCCCTTGCATCCTTGTAGCTCTATACATATGTGATCGAAGTACTCATGTCATTTTAAGCTCTTCTTGACTCACCCTGAAGCATGATCACACATATGCATAAGGGTTTGTAGTATTACATCATGACAGTAACCTTTCTTTGTCTTGGTCCTCATCCCCTTGAGTGCATTAAGATTCCTCAAATTTCCATCTTACTCCTTGCCCTTGAATCTCTATCTGCACCATTTCTTTTTGCATCACATAAATTTCTTGCAATTCATAAGTCTGGTAAGGTGCCTAAATGTTGTGTTGATTTTCAATTTTTAGCACCTCTTGTTTTACTCGTATAATTTAGTTGCAATTTTACTACTCCAGATGAAATTATTTTCATGGTTTTAATTATTTATCCCTTTTTCTTTGCAGGGATTTAAATGGAGCATAAGGGGTATTGAATGGGTACCACAGGTTCTAAATTATGACAGGGGTGTCCTCATTGAGGTTTTGCACTATGGAATACAGAATTGAGGGATTTCCAACCATTGAGGTATTTACTCCTGGCAAGCCCCCATTAGAATGTCAAGGAGGAAGGGATGCAAAAGCAATAGCCGAATTTGCAATTCAGAAGTTGAAAATTGTTGTTAAAGACCTGCTAAATGGGAAGACTAGATCAAATAAGAAAAGTTCATCAAGTTCATCAGTAGATCTCACGTCAAGCAACTTTGATGACATTTTCCTGAAAATTAAAGATCAAGGGCTTGTTGAATGTTCTGCTCCCTAGTGTGGATGTTGTGAAAAACTTGTTGCATTGTGGGAGAAAGCTACAAATAGCTTGAAGGCAAAGGTGAATATGGGTCACTTCAATTGTGAAGCAGAGAAGCATTTGATGAGCAAGTTCAATGTATAAAGTTTTCCTACAATCTTGGTCTCTGGTTCGGATAAGGAGAGTCCAGTTCCTATGAAGGTTCAAGGACAACTTTTGTGATTGAATCCTTTGCCTCTGGAAGTGGTGAAGCATACAAGCCAGGATGTATTGGGAACCACATGCGCTGCTTCATCAATCTGTTTTGTTAGTTTCCTGCCTAACATTTTAGACACAAAAGTAGAAGGAAGGATCATTACCTACAACAACTCATGTCTACAGCAGAAAAATTCAAAAGAAGTTCATACAGCTACGCGTGGGTAGCAACAGGAAAGCATCTTTCTCTTAGCAGTTGGTGTTGGTGGCTATGAGTATCCAGCCTTCATAGCTTTGAACTATAAAAAGAGTGTCTATGCTCCACTTCGCAGTGCATTTGAGCTTGAACATCTTGTGATTTTGTGAAGGATGCAGGGCAGGGAGGTAAAGGTAATTTTCCCCTAGAATCTATCTTGTTATTGAGGAAACTAAACTATGGGATGGGAAAGATGGAGAGATGTTAGAGGAAGACAAGTTCTCACTAGATGAGATAGTGGGAAATAAGGATGATAAAAAAGAAGAATTGTAGGTGATTCATATTTTAGGCAAAGCAAGAAATGGAACAATTTCAGAATTCTGCCCAGTTCTCTAGAAATATATAAAGCTTGCTGTGCAAACTTTCACTTATTTTCTCATCATGAAGAGAAATTGGATAGGGAGAGAATGTGAATTAGGCAGGACATAGGTTTTTATTTCAATGTTAAATGTACAGTCTAATTTAATGATATCAACGTTTAAATTATCACGGGTTTTGAAAGCGAGTTACGAAAAGCAGGAAGAAGTTAGACATGGATATATAAGGAATGCATCCTAGAATGTGACTAGCCCATTCAGTGATTTTGCGACCTCTAAGAAGTCACACTCCCTTGCACAGTTGCTAGTTCACACTTCAACACTAATGGAAAATATCCAAGCAATGAGATCAGTCTAAGATGTGACTTTGTGACCTCTCAGAAGTCGCACTCGTACTCACAGTCTCTGGGTCGCATGTTAACACCTCTACTGAGCCTGCTGAAAGTACCACCAATGAGTGCAAGTGCCAACATTCCAACAGGTTGCATTCTTTTAGAAAGCCTATGAGTCATGAAATCACATCTTATGAGTATCCGTTGGAAGCGTGACCTATTGCATTGTGATGGTGCGACCTCCAAGAGGTCGCACTACTAGAAAATTCAGGAGATCACATTCTTGTGCCTCAGACAAACATACAAGTAATGTGACTTTGGGAAAATGTGAACTTTCCAAAAACGTGAACTACCTCACCAGCCACTACCTTGGTGGAGTGGTCGATTGAAAAGGTGCTTCTGTTGCATGGTCAGCCACTGAAATTGATAATTATATATAACTGTAGAAGTTTTGAAAACCTAAATCTTGGGAATAAATTAAAAAGATAAGAGAACTAGGAGGTTAGGTTGATCGAAACTCATGGAGGGTAACAACGGAAGAATTAGACAGTGCATCGTTCAGAAGAACCGTGATGATGTGGGCCTTGTTCTTAGGTGATTCTTATAATATCCTTAATTTGAATACCATTCGTTTTCAAAAATCAAATGACTTCAAAGGGTCATTCCCACAAGCATATTTCTGTTTTGATGGTGGCTTGGCATGATAAGAGAAAAGTTAGGGTTGTTGATTTTATATCATTAAATGCATGAAGAGTGAAATGGGATATAGGATTCCATGGAAGGAATTACAGCAAAAAAGGATAAGGTTACCCCTCTATCGATCTCTTAAAAGGAGCTATATTGTTGCGTCCTCTTAAGTGAAATATGTTTGAAACCACATGCATCACTAGGGCCCTCCAAGGCCACATGCATTGACAATACCATGGCACAACAATTGACCACACAGGGGTCTAGATCAATTGTTTATTAATTCCATTATTTCAAATTAATTGGTTGTAATTTCATTTTCATTCTTTGTTTGAAATTAGTTTTGATTAATGTTATTTTCCTACAGGTAGAAGGAACGAAACAAATATTGATCTATGCAATGGGATTAGGGTTTCTCATGGAGCTTGCACGACTTGGTTTTCCTTCAATAAGCCAGGTGGCCCCTTCCAAGTTACAATAAACTTTCCAGGAATTTAAAGGCACATCACCAGGAGATAGATGAAGGCAAGTGAGGCATAGTGGCAAGAAAACAAATTAATTTCAAGACCAAGCATCCACATCATTGTGAGATTTAGGCATCGAGCATTTTAGGGTTTTCAATAACCCTCTGCATCCCTCTTCTCTCTCTTTCATCATAATGTAAATATCGCCCACCATTGTAGAAACCACTATGTTGGAACTGATGTGGGCATGTAACAATCAATTTTGGCTTGAGAAAGAAGTGGGTAAACTCAAGAGTCACGAGGGTAGCTGAAAGGGCACCAGGGAAGGCCAAGGGTCGTGATAGGTGAATAGTCACCTCGTCTCTATAAATATTTCCCAGGGCCTCATTAATATAGGAATTTAGCACTTGAGTTGAGGTGAATAGAGGGAGTTGATTGATGCTTGAGAGCTAAGACCACTCAGCTCTTCGTAGCTAGTAGAGTGGGCTTGCAGTAGGGCTAGGGTTTTGACATCGGGCAAGGGTATGAACAACCCATGTTCCACTATTGGGTATTGACCAATTGCATGATATGTATTTGAAGTTGTAGCATATTAATACGATGTTTTCTTTTATCTTTGGCATTGATTCCCAAGCTCACACATGGTCATTGTATTAGCTGTCTGGTACCTCACCATATTCGTAGTTGTTCTTTCATATATGCAGGATGTTATGTCCTGATACATAGTGGTTGCATGTATGTTTCACTTTTGAATCTATGTTTACTTGTTCCTTGCCATGTTGGTGACCTATTGTGAACTACTTCGCAATTTACGTCCAGCATGTTACTATTTATTATGTCTGATGGGGTTTTAGCTTACTAATCAACCTCATCCTTTATCTCTTCTTATTGTTCTTGTGACTTGTTTAAACCTTTTTTTGTAGTTTTTAAATCTTGGGCTGACTTTGTTTGGCTGCCCGAGAAATTCACTCTCGCCCCACTCTGGAACCTTCTCATTTGATAACCAAGAGCAGAAAAATTTATGGCGGTAGCTAGGCCCACATACTAGATGGGACTCCTATCCCAAATGTTGTGAGGTCAATTCTAATAACTATACGATGGATACCATGAGAAATAACATCAGATAATAGTTCGATCAATGCACTATAATCAATGACATTATTTGTAGAGTGATCGATACAAATCCCTTGTAAATGCACTAACTTTCCATTTAGAGTATATATGACCCATACTACGAAAGAATGGTTATGAGTACTACAACTAGCATCATCAACATAACCAACATATGGTTGAAGGGATGTTGACATTTGTAAACCAAATGTAAACAAGAGTCACATATACCATAAGGAACTTCGAAGGGAGTCACACTGCAAACACACTCAACACACATATATACAACATGTACACAATGAATTACACAAAAATACTCAAGCATAGTATCTTTTAAGGTACATCCCATTTCTAAGTTGCGCCAATGGAACTCTGTAAAAATCAGCAAGATCATAGTCCCCTTTAGCAAGAACATGTTTAAAAATATATGGGCCTAGTCACATTAGCTCAAACTTCCCCGATCCCAACTTTTCAGAATCTTGGTTGTATAGTGAGACAAGGTCACCTTTTTAGAAGACGCGAGGCTTGACACTCTTGCTATATTGCACCTTAATGCACTTCTTATGAGTTTCATTATCCATCCGACATCACGGTAGATTTTATCTAAGCGTGTAAGATTTAAGAGACACTCTTCTTTAGCAAAAGTGGTAAGGAGTATTTCAATATCAAATCTCAAAGATGAAATTTCACACTCAATCAACAAGATTTCTTCCAAACCATATACCAATTGAAATGGTGTAAAACCAGTAGCAGTCTGAATAGAAGTTTGATATGCCCAAAATTTTTCATAAAGGATAAGATTCTAGACTGATTTATGGACCACTATCATATGTTAAAGCATTATCTTCAAAACATTATTAATGGCCTCAACTTGCCCATTTTCTTAAGGGTATTAGGGAGTTGAACTCTCATGGGAGAGATCCAACTTAGAAGTTACTTCAGACATCATGTGGTTACAAAAAATTTTCCCATCATCTATAACTATAGCCTGGGGTACACCAAATCTCACAATGACATGATTGAATAAAAAGAGAGTAGTTGCTTCGTTAGTGTTATTGTATGTAGGCATCACCTTAGCCCACTTGGTAAAATACTCAACCGCTACAATGATATAGCCATGGGCCTCGATAGAGTGAGGGTTACATGTCATGAAATTAATGCCCCATTTCACAAATGATCCAACAATGATAACGGAGTGTAAAGGAGCAGGTGGAGCACGGGTTTTATGATTGTATATCTAGTAGGTATGACACTTTTGAACTGCAAGAATTGAGTATCGAAACATAGTAGGACAAAAGTAGCCAACTCGCAAAATCTTTTCTACAGTGGTATACCTAGACTTATGACCACCACATGCCCTAGAATGGAATTCATTCAAGACTTTCTTGGCCTCCTCATATGTGAGGCACCTTCAACATATCAGAATGATATCGTGATGATAGAGGGTGTCACTAATTATAATAGAGTTTTTAGCTTGATATCAGATACGTTGTTGGTGAGATCGAGATGTATCAGGCCGAAATTGATGGGTTTGGATATATATATATATATATATATATATATATATATATATATATATATATATATGGACATACCACGATTTAGATGACATGATCAGGAACAATGACTCATCCATAATAGAATCACTAGACGTTGTATCAGTTTCAACAATGGGAAGGTTGCAAATTAGCTCAACAAAAACTAAGGATTTCTTCAACTTGGATTTGATGAATTCCAAATCTAACTCTTGAATGATGAAAATCCACTTGGAGTGCTTTCCCCCAAACAATTATAGTGAGAAGATGTACCTCATGGGGTTGCAATCATAAACAGCCATAGTTTTGTGAAAGAGGATATAATGGCGAAACCTTTGGACAACATGGACAGTTGCCAAAGCTAACTTTTCGACATGAGTATATTTGATCTTGATGTCATTCAAGTTCCAAATAAAATAATAAATATCATGTTGGGTCCATACATCATCCTCTTGGACCAATACCATAGAGATGGTAGTAACTGCAACGACAAGGTATAGGAAGTATTTCTATCGATAATATGGGGGATACAACAAGGATGCCCAAATAAGAACATATTTTAAGGCATCAAATGCCTTTTAAGAAGTGTCATCCCAATAGAAGGGAACCCCTTGCTTTAACAAGCGAGTAAATCCTTTGGGCAGTTTGTTGTAGTTGGGAATGAACCTCTAAAGAAAGTTAGCCTTCCCTTGGAGTCGTTAAAGCCGAAGGAAAGAAGAAGTAGGCATATCTATGACCGCCTTGAATTTTAATGGGTTGATACAAATTCCATGTTTCAATACAGAAGAAAACATGAAGTCAACCAGATTTAACACAAAACACACACTTGTGCAAATTGACCTGAATTTTATAGTGTCAACAATGTAAAAAAATAGCCCTAAGGTGCATTGGATGATCAACATGAAATTTCGAGTGAGTAGGGAGGTCACCCAAATATGGTTGCGCGATATATTTTATGTGATGGAAGGCATAATTCATTGCCCTATGAAACATAGACCCAAAGTGTTTCAATTTGAAAGGGAACTTTTGATATGAAAAGGTGCCCTAGGGAAAAATAAGTGTGGTTTTATGTTGGTGCACTGTGAGAATGTTGATTTGATTGTATTTGGAAAATATTCCATAAATGAAAATATATCACAACTAGCACAATCATAAACAATTTGGTTAATGAACATGGTAGGATAATTATCCTTAGGACATGCATGATTAATGTCTCGATAATCGACACACACATGAATTGTTTCCTATTTCTTCATGACAAGATCAATGTTTAACACCCAACTAGTTAAAGGTATTGTGTATATGAAACCAACTCGTATAATTTTTTCAACTTTAGCTTTAATAGCAACAACCTTCTTGGGATGGACTGGACAAAGGCGCTGCCAAACTGGCTTAGCATCACCATACGTCTTAATTTCATGTACAATGATATTTGGGTCAATATCTTGTATCTCTTCATAAGATGAGGCGTAAACATCTTGAAACTCTTGGAAAAGGGTCTTATAGGCCTTGATCTCATCGGGAGATCAAGACGCACAGATATGTACATTATTAACAATGTCAAGTTCAATCCAAATGTTAAGATGGATAGTCTCTTCAATGTTCAACAAATTATTCTTAGAATCAACACCATGTATGGATAAGGAATTCATAGGAATCTCAACAATATTGGGTAGATATAGTTTGCTAAGATTATCCTCGAAGGAATATGGCAAGGAGGAATGATGATGATGATCAACCCATGACGGATCATCCGCCATCATGATCTCCATGATGTTCTCATCAGTGGAAAATGTATGAGAGAAGGAATCAGAGGACGTGCCATAATATAAGGAATGGTCGACCCAATTGATCAAAGAGGGGAGAGTAGAGTGTGTTGCATAGGCTGAATAGATGGATTCATAGTCAAGTTCAATCAAACTTAGCGGTATGTGGTCACCAAAAGTGTCAATATTATACTCATCTCACACTACCCACGGATCAGCTCAAGTAGTACAAGAAGGTATCATGTTGACATGGGAAACCGGGTTAGAGTTGTTGGGAGAAGGAGGGGTATGAGAAAAGGTTCCCATGAGAGAGAAATCCTTGAGTATTCCTACTCCAACATGTTGATAAAGGTGTGGGGTTTTTCCCACAAGAGGGGCACTTCCAGTAACCTGAGAATTGGTGGAAAAGAAGACGAGCTGATCAATGGATGCTATAGCTTCCTTATGAGGGAAAGAAATGATCCTGAAATATGTTGAAATGATAGAAACCATAGCATAAACCCTTGTACAACCCTGTAGAATATTATAATATAATGGACCATCGATAAATTTGACTTCTACTGATACCATCTTGTTGCCTAATTCTACTTGTAATGATTCAAATTTCCACAAGTCTTGAAGCCTCTTTCATCAAAAGCCTTCAAAGTGGTTGATGAATGATTCAATTGGGGAGAACCAATGTCCTTCTAGCAAGACAGAGGCATAATATAAGTTGAGGCTTCTTAGTCCACAATGGAATGATGGATATTTTTACCATGAATAACAACTAAATCATGAAAGGTAATTGGGTTGGAACTTGAGGTGTATGATTCTCATGCTTAAATTCTAATAGGTTAGAGTCTTATGGATAAAAACATCCAATTATGGAAAGAAAATCATTTTTTTGGGTAGGTAAATTTTGGAACCCCTCAAAAGTCAACATAGCTGAAGCAACTTGAGCTAGATCCTCAACTATGCTATAATTTTGAGGAGCTTTTGTGCAAAGGTTGAATGTTGATTTATGGATAATGCCTTTGGGAGTCTTAATTGTCAATTCACTAGGAAACACATTTGGAGCAGGATCCGATGGATATGTAGTCGAACTAGGAGGTTGATTGGTATCCTGACCGTTTGAGGGATTCACATTATTGTAGTCTTTACTTCGGGTAGCCACCATAACATCATTTTTTGGATTTGTAGAGGAAAGCATGAAAACCAATATAGAGGAAGTGGGATCCCTAGCAGCTATATTGGTCTCCTGATTCAGAAATGAATCTGTCAACATAGTGGGTGCAACAGAGGATTTAAGGTATTGATTCACTTCGGCCCAGTGTGGATAGCCATGATTGAAATTCTCCTTGTTATAAATCAAACATGGATAATGATGTCTCTTCTTTGTTCAGAATACTAATTGTTTTGTTTATCCCTCTGAGGATTATCTTTCTTCTTTTTACCTTTTCCTTTGTTCTTACATCCTCATTGCTGAGATTTTCCTTTGGAAGATTGAACGACATTAATATCAGAAGTAGAACCTACAAGAGTAGTGGAAGGAGGTGTTTCTGGGAAAACTAGTGTCTTTTCTATCTACTAGTCCCACTAGGATAGGCAGCTATCCTAGAAACAAACAATCAAAGCAATTTGTGATTTCCTATATGTATGATAGATAAGAGAGAAGCAAAGGGACCAACCTGGATCTTCCGCTTGACTCCTTTCTTGATTTCTCTCCCCCTTGATAGAGCATGCAACTCCTCTCCTACTTGTCCCACTTAGAGAATACTTGTAGAAACAAAGTAATAAAACACCATCAAAGCATCTTGATCTATTATATCATAAACAATGCAGAATCAAAAATACATTGAACATACAATAGCATTCACAAATAATAAGATTCACAAATACATGATTGTATGGAGGAAAACTCAAAGAAATTTATTAAAATAAAAGGGAGAATTACAACCCAGTTGTCTGATCCAACATCAAAGCCCTCTTCACCTCATAAAAAGAAAAATCACCCAACAATACAATGCTCTTTCTCAAAGACAAACTATCAACACTTCCTTACAAATTACAAAATTTCAGCCTCTAGATCTCTCGGATGAGGGATCCATTTATAGATGCTTGCAAGGGTGTGAGTCATCTCTGGGTTTTTTATTAGTGTCATTCCACTTGTTGTTCTAGGTTCCACTTGGAGATTTCTTAGATCTATTACTCATCCTTGGGCAAATTCAGAGGCAAGTGTCATAGGAGAAGTTTCTAGAAGATTCCATGAGCATCCACTTAGCAAACTGTCTCGGCCATTTGTCCATCCTCACTCATCACACCCCACAGAAGGCCTATTCAATATGCATTGCACCTAGCTAGTGTAGAAGTCAGTATGCATCACACCCTGACAGTGGAGCAGTTAGTATGTTCCACTGTTGGTCAGTTCTGAGTGGCTTTTCAGGTGGAACTTTTGGGGAATGATGTAATCAGTTGACCATGATTCTTTAGGGTATGAAACAACACTTTTAGGGGTTAAAGAGACCTTGGTTTATTGACATACAAGATTGGGGTTGCAATTCCCAAATATGTCTATAACAGTTTCCCCCTAAAGCATGAAGTCGTAAATCTTTTGATGTCGGGTGAAATGCTTTATCATGAGGATCTGAGGTATTCGAACTAGAAGGTGACCTGTATAAGATACAATACAATACATTATCATCATATTATTTTCATGATCTAGATGAGGTGGGCATTCCCATGCTCAGCTTTATAAATTCATTTTCATGTACATAGGATAGATAATCATCTGCAGTTGCAGACTGGTGATTCTTTATATGTAGAGTCATCATCCCTAGCTTGGATGATCATCTGTGTAGCTTCTGTGTACATTTGATGTCTTTATATTCTTGAATATATTTTAGCTCGGATGGATGAAACTGGATCTGGGGTCTTCAAACTCGTTCAATCTTTTCCTGATGTACAAGTCAATCCATGTGAAAAGATGTCCTAAAGTCGAACATGGAAAGACATCGCCTGATTACTAAACAATATTGTAAGCTATTAACAGGTGCGAGAGGAATCACTGATAATGATAATGACCCTCAAGGTACTACAGTACAATTCACATGGTGTGAATATATGATCCGATGTTGAACACCACACAAAATCTTGCGGTCGAATGCCATTGATGTAAACCTGTCATTGGAAGTGAGAAACTTGCCATTGAGGCATGCAAGCTTCAAAGTACTGAAAGGGTTGTTTCTAAGTCAACTTCTTGGATAATGAGCTAATGTCGACAAGAAGTGACCCGTCATAGGAGGGCCTTAATGTATCCCACATCTATGACACGAAACAAAGCAAATGATTTTCTGGAGGTGAAAAACAATTTAACGATACAAGGTTTAGGAATGGCGGTCATGAAAAATGGAGGGTGAAGGTATTACAGTGGATGAGACATTAACTGGATGGTGAATTATCTGAATGACTTCTATTGAACATATTGGTGACAATGAGATGGATTGGTAGTGTTAACCCAAAAAAAGGATGGTGTGGAGGACCAATGGTGATATGACCGGTGAATAGAATAACCCAACCTGACTCAACCATGGTGATGGAGTGAAAGTGTCATGTTCAAGAGCAACCTGCTACCAATAAAATTCTTCAAGTTTTCTTCCCTTTTCCCCAGTCATTACTGACCAGTACCTCTTTATTTTTTCCAAGCTTGAGGAGGATAACATATGCTTGTTCTATAATTTTCCCTTCGGGCAAACTTGTCGCTATGTTTTAGCGAGTCTAATGACAGTGAAACTCGTTCTTGTCTGGGTGGACAAGTTTATCACTATTGTTTTAACGAGTTTAATGACAAAGAAAAATCGATCCTTTTCATGTTTAGAGAGTTTGAAAAGGGACAAAAAGGAAACTCTAATGGTTCTTTTTCGTAGCATAATCCCTTAAGTCTGAAAAATATTAAAATAATACAAAAGGGATGACTTTTCGATCACTTTAGCGAGCCGAAAAAGACAAGCGCTCAATATTTTTCATTAGATAATCCCTCAGGTTCGAAAAATATTAAAATATAAGGAGTGATGGTGCTTCCAATCACTTTAGTGAGTTGGAAAGGCCAATTGCTCGACAATCTTTTTATATTTAGCGAGTCTGAAAAGAGTTAAAGGGGACTCGTTTTTTAGGAACGAGTGGTGTTTAGGGTAGCAACTGGTTCTGGATGAGCTTGGAACTTCTCAAAACAGGTGATGTGAAGAGGTTGACTAATGAAACCACTCATCGCAGATGTTCCTCAAAAGGGTAAAAAATCAAGTGGAAGCATATGATCAACCAAGAGAATGAAGGTGATGGCAGGAACACAACCAAGGCTCAAAAGGCAGATGGCATGGCAATCACAAAGGCTATTTACTAAAGATGGGTTCATTTCTTAATGAGCTTGAACTTTGGGGGAACATATGCTCAGTGAATGCGGGTTTATTTTTTAGCGAGCTTGAACCTTGCAGAAACTATGCTCAGTTGAAGGTGGGTTCATTTTTTAATGAGCTTGAACCTCGCGGAAAGTATGCTTAGCTTCCTTTTTATGTAAGCTAGGAATGACCAAGCTAAAAAGCTAGAAAAAATATATAGCTAAGGAACTACTGAGTTTAGGTAGGATGGTTTCATCCGTGAAATGGTTCAAACACTTCCTTTTCTTCATCTGTGGCGCAGACAAAGGTGAATGGTGGATCAAACCAATCACCTAACCTAAGAAGTTGAAAAAACTAAAAAGCTAAAAAATCTAAGAAGCTAAGAAATGAAATTGGTCATTTTTCACTTGCATAAAAAGGTTTGCATGCCCCCAGGCATCAAGAAAAAGAGAGTCTCCAGTAACCATATGAGAATCATTGTGGTTAAGTTGGATTGTTTTTGTCAGCAGTTAGACAAAAACACTTCCTTGGCTTTGTATGTAGCGTAGACAAAAGTGAGTGGTGTGTCAGACCAATCACTTAACTTACAGGGAAATTCATATGGTAGGATGGTTTTGTCAATGGAGTAGACAAAACACTTCCTTGGCTTTGCCTGTAGCGTAGACAAAAGTGAATGGTGTTTCAGACCAATCACATAACCTACAGGGAAACCTATCTTTTTACTTGGGTTCATCCACCAAATGGATAAGGGTGCATGCCCCTAAGCTTCGTTACATTCACTAGACTACTCGCAGTAATTAGCTAGATGGAATGAAGGTTGAAGAGACACTCTTGATGCAAAAGGACCATTTAGGGATGATGTTTGACTTGAAGCTATGTTTGAACTGAGAAATGAAAGTTGGTCAACAGTGACAATTTTGCCTTCATGTAGGAAGCACATCACTCGAAAGAGTTTTGAAACAATAGCTTCCATGTTGTAAACATAGTAGTGTCCAAGGAGTAGATTGTAATCTAACGGTCCTTGGACAACCATCATGTTCAAGTGAACGGTTTTCCTTCTCAAAGTAATTGCTAACTTAGGAAGGATCCATAATGGTCGACTGGTTCCTTTGTTAAAGCTTGATAAATTTTGAGTAACAGGCATAAGTGATGGCAAACCAAGTGATTTCCAAGCGGTTAAGGGAAGGATACTCACTGAAGCCCCTTCATCTATGATAGTGCCAGCCACGATCATTTTTTAAACTTGTACTATGATCCAGAATGGTACATTAGAAGGAAGGCGGGATCTTGTTAGTTGGTTCCAACCAAAGGAAGTAACCAAGCTACTTGGAGGGGGTACAGAATAAATGGTTCAATTAACCCCTTTAGTCATGGGAATTGGGAGATTCTCTTCCTGTTGTGAGGGAATGGGTGGATTGCCCCCAAGTTCATCAGACTCTAAAGTAATGAAAAGAATTTGAACAGTATCTTTCTCATTCTCTCCGGGAAGGATATCATCTGAAGGTGAACCTTTTGAAGGTAAAACTGGGTCGACTGCCATCTCAACCTATTGAATTTGGTCCATTATGGACTCAGAATATTTACTTTCAGTGATAGGTGTTTCGATCGACGGTTGAATTATGTCAGTCGGATTTTCAACTAGTAAAGGACTTGGGGAGAGTTTCTTGTATCCAGATGGAAATCGCTGCGGTGAAGCAAGACGGTCACGCAAGACTATTTTGGCCTCATCCAAAAAAGGACAACAAGGAAGGTGATGGTCCCCTTCACATAATCCACATCGAATTTTGACCTTCCCTTTCTATCCAGGAACTTTATTTTCACTAGTTGATGGTGTGCTATCAGGTTGATGACATCGAACGATGCGAATGGGGACACCATGCTCTCAAGATCTACAGAAGGTAAGGACAATCTCAATGAAAATGGTTTCCTCTGCAAATTACACAAGGAAATCTAGGAGATTTAGTGTGCAGATTTTCACCAGATGATTCATGGTTGCCCCCTTTCTTAGTTGACTTCTTCTTCTTCTTCTCCTTCCCTTTCTTCTTCTTCTCAGCTAATTTGTTACTAATATCACTATTTTCGCCAAGCGAAGAGGAAGAAGGGGAGGGAGAAACAAACGAAGTAGAAGGTGAAGGGTCAACTTCAGTATCAAATGGTTGTTGATTCGATTGCTGAGGAATCAAGGTGTTTTTAATGACAGAGGTTGAGAACATCCATACCGGCACACCAATTATGATTCCTGGAAGGGACAATGTGGTCATATATGGAGCACCAATATTTCCCCAAGAAGAAAATGGACTAGGATTCCCCTCAAGAGGGATTCCATGATTGGTGGACTCCATTATCTCAACCTAAGATCAACAAAGGAATAGGGATGTTATTCTGAATTAAATAAATTTTAGTGATGCTTTGACACAACTTTGCTTTTACAATTTTTAAGAGTCGAGAAAAAGCTAAATATGACTCTAGTCCCTTTTGATTTTTAATGAGCCTAAAGTGACAAGTGCTCAGATGGACCTTTTCTTTTAAGGAGTCGAAAAGGAATGAAAGTGACTACTCTAGAAATATAGACAGAGGGATTACCAAACAAATCACAAAACTACAATATACACCTTGGTGATAAATTAAAGAGAAATTACCAAGGACTTATGTATGGTAGTCAATCTTCCCAAATGCTGTGTTTAGTGCATTGCAATCGATAGGGCGGTAGACACGGCTTCCTATGGATAAGGCATATAATCCTATCGTGGTCTCCCAATATATACTCAACGGTATGGGGAGCACAAGTCTGTGCTAGCACTTGTCATATCAAAGAGGAGGAATCACCCAACCTTCAATGAAAACGATAGTTACTAGATTTTACGACGTCGGAACACGTCTCTAGCCTAGACTTCTAGATGTGTTGTGTTAGGTTCCAAAGCATTGTTAAGTTCATTGAAATTTATTTCAGAATTGACCTTGTTTATAAGTTTTCCTTTCAAAGGTTCACCGTGTGATGTAGATATAAAATTCCTAAAAATGCAATCTACAGTGATAAACAAACGTTATTTATTTTTAGTAATGAAAATCCTAGCTACTAAGGAAAGAAGATTACGATTATTTCAAACAAAGAGCAAAGAGCACACACTAAATGCACTCTTCCTAAATCATTTTTCGCACATAGTCTAAATTCAAATGAAAATGCATGTATTTGTTTTTCATTCTCCTTAATGTGAAGAATGCCAAAAGGAAAACTAAGCAAGGATTTGAAATGTTTTACTCAAAGCGACATTTCGACAATTTCTTTTCAAAATGGAAAGGAAGACTTAAATGACACTTTTCAATTTTGAATATAAGATGCTTTCGACACTTCAAATATAAACAAATCAAATCAAATACATGACAAAAAGTTCAATCGACTATCCAAAGAAGGAAGACTCAATGACACTTCTCTTTTTCGACACAAAACGACAGTTACGACACTTTTTGTTCCAAAACAACAGATCGATTTAAGTAATGTTTCGACAAAGGATTGCAAATGATGGACAAATACATAAAAACATTTACTAATCCTAATCAATGGAGGCTAAACTATGTAAATCAAGGAGGCTTCAGTAATGAGATACTGTTCATAAGTAGCAAAACTATTGAACAGAGCTGAAAACAAGGACAAAAGCCCCAAATTTCAAGGAGAGAAATAGGATTACTCAGTCATCGTGCCTATGCTTCACAGAAACAAGGATGCATCTCACCTACTACACTCAGGAAGTACGATGCATACTAGCTTCCAGTGATATATAGTGCGATGGGCCAGGGAGCGCAACTAAGATGGGTTTTGGCTCAAATTTGCAGCTGAATTTAGTAGTTAAGTTGAGCTATTATGGACAGTAAAGAGAAAAGTATAGAGAAATGATATTGAGACATTACTGAGCTACCAAAAGGGCATCTAGAATGCTTGTAAGCCATATGTTCAAATCATAAACTAAACCAGAGATTGACTGAAGCAACATTCATCTACTTTACAATTGCAGAGCAAGAGCAGTTCAAAGGCTATCTAGCTAACTTCAAGCTCCGACTATAGTTTATAAAACAAACAACAATAACAAAAAAACAAACTATTCATTCCCCAGTGGAGTTGCCATTTGTTTCTAGGAAAACTAATGTCTTTTCGATCTACTAGTCCCACTAGGATTGGCAGTAATCCTAGAAACAAACAATCAAAGCAATTTGCGATTTCCTCTATGTATGATAGATAAGAGAGAAGTAAAGGGACCAACCTGGATCTTCTGCTTGACTCCTTACTTGATTTCTCTCCCCCTTGATAGAGCTTGCAACTCCTCTCCTACTTGTCCCACTTAGAGAATACCTATAGAAACAAAGTAACAAAACACCATCAAAGCATCTCGATCTATTATATCATAAACAATGCAGAATCAAAAATACATTGAACATACAATAGCATTCACAAATAAGAAGATTCACAAATACACGATTGTATGGAGGAAAACTCAAAAAACTTTATTAAAATAGAAGGGAGAATTACAACCCAGCTATCCAATCCAGCATCATCCTCCCAGCATCAAAGCCTACTTCACCTCATGAAAAGCAAAATCACCCAACAATATAATGCTCTTTCTCAAAGACAAACTATCAGCACTTCCTTACAAATTACAAAATTTCAGCCTCTAGATCTCTCAGATGAGGGATCCATTTATAGATGTTTGCAAGGGTGTGAATCATCTCCGGATTTTTTATTAGTGTCATTCCACTTGTTGTTCTAGGTTCCACTTGGAGATTTCTTGGATATCTTACTCATCCTGGGACGAATTCAGAGAGGCAAGTGTCATAGGAGAAGTTTCTAGAAGATTCCATGAGCATCCACTTAGCAAATTGTCTCGGACATTTGTCCATCCTCGCTCATCACACCCACAGAAGGCCTCTTTAGTATGCATTGCACCTTGCTAGTGTAGAAGTCAGTATGCATCGCACCCTGACAGTGGAGCAATCAGTATGGTCCAGTTTTGCCAAGTTTTGAGTGGTTTTTAAGGTGGAACTTCTGGGGAATGATGTAATTAGTTAACCATGATTCTTTAGGGTATGAAACAACACTGTTAGGGGTTAAAGAGCCCTTGGTTTATCAACATATAAGATTGGGGTTGCAGTGCCCAAATATGTCCATAATAGGAGCGATTTGAGCAACCACACCAAGAGTAAAACCAGATGGTTTACTAATCAACTATTTGATGGAATAACCAATCATGCAATTGGTGACATGTGATTCTTTATTAAGAGGCTGAGGAATAGTAGTGGAAGGTCATAGAGAATTTGGTATTTTATCATAAAGAGCATTGGGTTGGGTATAAATAATATCCAAATACTAGGCACGAGAAATTACTTTCTCTTTGGTCACAACTCTGCTCTTAGTGACATCTTCTGTGATAGATGGAAATAAAGACTTAATGAAACATTCAACTAACAATTGGTGAGGAACAAAAATATTAACCAAACTATGATGATGTCGCCACTCATGAATGCAATATGAAATGTGAGTGGCATCATTTTGTTTGAAATTGGTTAAAAGTTTAGTTCCAGTCTCATATCAGATGGGTAACTCGATATTTGTTTGGAATGTGGTAGCCAAGGCACTGCAATTGTTGAACAAATCTCGTGGTAGTTGAATACACCATTTTGTCATCGTACCGATGAGTGTGTGCTGGAAAAGACCGAAACAAATAGAGTCATCATTGAGAGAGTTTGAAGAACAACACAAACGATAAGTCATCACATGTATAGAGGGGTCTTCTCTAGGATTTCCAATGAATTTAAGGATATCACTAGGCAATTTTGTGGGAATAACTAGCAAGGAAAATTTTAAGGATGGAATTTTATCTTAAAGTTTAGAAACCTTGGCAAATTTTACTAGTCCCTAATATGTAAATTGTAAAAAATTTTATGATATTTTGTAAAAATATTTAGGTTTCTAATTATTTTATATTAGTATATATAAAATTTTGGTGATTTTTAGGGTAAAATAATTTTATACTATAAAATTTGGGCGAATCAATTTTCAAAAAAATGGAAATTGGTGAATCTTGTTTTTGGAAAAAGCATGGAAAATTAGCCCACCTATGAATATTAGCCCCTAAAAGTTTCCCTGATAACCGACCATCAAGGAGAATGAGCAATGGGATAATTGGTGAGCCTGATCAGGTCCACCATTTTGAGAGTTGCTACAAATGAAAACTTCCTATTGAGGTCCAGTGGAGGATACCATGGATAAGATGGGATGGCCTGAGCAACATGTATATGTGTTCTAGGATAGGGAGGATTTTGATAACCAAAATACATATAACCTTGCTTCCCACCTCCAGGATAACCTTGTAAAGGTTAAAATGATTGGGTTTGGATTTTTTGACCATAAGGAATTTGAGGTATACCTTGATACGGTTGATACTACTACCCAATGGGATTTTGCATCATCCCAACATAAGGTTGGTTAGGTTGTGGAGGAATGGCATGACCAAGAGGCTGTGATTGTAAGTTACCTTGAAAAGGTTTGGTATACATGGCTTGTGAGGTGTCAGATACCAGTGGATTAGTTTGAGTCAAAGATGTAGTCTATAAAGGTTGGCTCACATTCACTTTAAGCTTGAACAAGTATAGATATGGGTTGTTGAACAAGAATTTGAGATGTAGGTGGAATAGGTTGAGACATTAGAGATGAAGCTACAACCGAAGCAAGTTGTACGAGCATGGTATATTTCCAAACATTAGCTGTCATTCTTGAATATGGAGGATGCATATGAGGCTAAGCAATAACATGAGGAGATGGAAATGTCCCTGTAATAGGTTTCCCCCTACCGAAAGAGGATGATTATATAGAGGCAACTACCCCCCAAGAGGAGGATTTATAATAAGAGGTGTATTGAGTTGTTCTAGGTGTCCATAAGCACTAATGTAAGGACCAGCCTATTGGTGAACCATAGGAGTAGATGGAGGAGAAGGAGAAAATTGTGTAGTGTTGGCTTAAGGGGTATTGACCCAAGTTCAAAGTTACCTGCACCAACCAAGAAAACCTTAAACTACTGGCCCTTTCGGCAACAACATGCGTAGCGCAGGGTTCAATATCACTTGAAGAAGTCTTGAGGGATGATAGAACCAAGATTTTTCATCCAGAGGTCAGTATGATGGGATTTTGTGGTTCCTAGGGCTTATTCGCAGCCTTTGCGAACCCTAATCCTTAAAATACAGATAATTGCAGTAACTTGTAGAAAGAGAGTCTAACCCTTCACGAAATGCATTAAACAATCATAACATCAAGTAAATGAGCAGATCTAGTATCTTCATGCATTAATTAAACAATTATTCATATCAATTGAGATGGACATTCAAAATTTGCATAAGTAAATACAAATGCACAGATGCAGAATTATGGCTCCAAAACAATCTTTATGAGATATATTATTCTATGTTATAGACTCTTCTTCTCTGTGCACACAACTACAGGGGCCTGCGAACTCAGATTGCAAACTTACCAAGGTCTTTACGCATTCAAAATCAGGAGCCTTCCCCTTCACCTAAGTGCAGGAAAGAAACTTCCCCTCCTTAGCTTGTTTCCCCATATAATGATCTTCTATTCTAGTTAGTTCCTAGACTCGTTATGACTCCTCTATATATAGCCTTCTCTTTTACAATACCATGGTCCGTGGACCATGGGTGGGTCACAAAAGTCCCTATTTTCTAACAAACTAAGGGACTAAATCCCCTTTTGACTCCTATGACCTTCGCTATCCACTCCCTCAAAACGCGGAGAGTTTATAAGTATACAAAAATTAATTACAAAATTTTACCCCAGGGGACCCTGACCCAACAAGCCCCCAACACAATTTCATGACTCATCCCCGAGTCACTCTGCTGGCACCACGACCTTCACTTGCAGATCGTTGAATTCAAGCTTCAAAACCTGCAGGTCTGATGTTCCCTGTGTAACAACTTGTTTCACCTCCTCAACCAAATTTTTAGTAGTTGGGCCTTCAACTACAAGGACCATGGTCCTTTGAATCTGTTGCATCCCTTTGAGCTTACTCCGTACAGATAGAGTCAACTAGTCGGCCTCATCTGTCCATGGCTATGTACTCGAAGAGATGATCATTTCCTTGTGGTGCATCTTGTCCATCTCGGTTTGAATTAAGTTGCCTTCCTGCAGTCTAGCGAAACTTTGCACTGGTGCTAAGGTTCGTGTTGTTGACCAGATTTCATCAAATTGCCTCTGACTCTCCCTGATGTTGGCTCCAATATTTTGTAGAGTTAGATCCTCCTACAATGAGGTCCATAACTCCATGGCCTGCTTGAACATCTTAGTGCAGCCCTTGACTGCATCTTCCAAGGTTTGCATGCCTTCTTTGATAGTAGCTCCACGTTGCTCTCGAGCTTCGAGAGGAGTAGTGGGCTGTAGCTTTAATTGTAGCTTTTATATTTGTAGCTGCAGCTCAAATTAGACACAACCGATTTCATCTGTGGACTCCTTCACTTTAGCAGCCAGTTTCTGAATATTTTCTGCTGAGGTCACTTCTGCGAGGATCTTGAGCTCTGGAAGGTCACTACAGGCCTGTGCAAAGTCTACTTCCAACTATTGGCTCTACATTGTGATCTCCTCTTTTTCTTTAAGTGCACGTCCCTTCTCCTCGAAAATTTGTTGGTTGTTTGTCTTGACTTTAGTGATTACTAACAGTGCACATTGCTCCTGAACCCTCAATTCATTAGATACCCCTTGGTGCAGTTCATGCAGAGTCTAGATGGGGAGCGCCATGAGATTTAAACCCAAGTTCTCATCTCATTAGTTGGGCCATTTTTTCTTCTATCTTAGTGCATAGAGATCCTTTTGGTAGTTGAATGGCATGGAGATCCAAAGTCATTTCTATGTCTAAAACTTACCCGCTCAACTGACTTAGTTTCATCTGCTTCCCGCTCACCTATCCCATGCTCACTTGTAACTTACCTATTTGGACTTGCAACTCGTGCAAGTCTTGTTGAACCTTTCCCAGTTCCTACTGGTATTGTTCCTCAAAGTAGCCCCAAGTCTCTATTGTTGTATCACGGACCATATCACCTATTTCATCTAAGTCCCCTTCTGTGAGGACCAAAGGTGTCGCACTCCCTGATTTGTTGGACTTTTGTTTCTTGCACAACCTGGTTGAGGTTTGCTTCTGCCTTTTCTTAACTACAAAGGGGGATTCAAACTCCACACCCCCTTCATCTTTTTCCTTTGTTTCTTCCTCCTCTGGTGTTTTCTCCGTTTTTGACTCCTCAACGTCAATTGTGGCTTGCGACATCGTTTTCTCCTGTGATTATTTTTCTTTAGCTATCGCTTTTGTTAAGTTATGGTATGTTCTATGCTTATAACAATTTACTTCTTTTTCTTATTATATTCCACCGATTAGCAATCACATGTACATAAAGTAAAGTGCAGATAGAACATTAAACAATCGACAGAAAACAAGCCAAGACAAGAGACACAAGATGTGGCGGCTAGCCAGGGACAAACCCCACAATGTGTGGGGAAACCCTTTGATCAAATCTTCTTTTATCTTCAATAATTCAGTAGAGAGAAATAGTACAATAAATCTGATTCATATCAGCAGTAGCAAACCCTAGATCAGTAGCATCAGCATTAGCGGCTTCATTATCAAACTAGGGCAGACGATATCTCACAAATCGACCGTCGGATTGATTTCATTCCACCACCAAAAGTTTTGGCTTCCAGAGGAGGTTCAGATGAACCTACAGCACAGTTCAATCTTTACTTCTCTAGTTGCAGCATCAGTTTCAGCAGTTTCCGGCTTCAAACTAGGGCAGTCGATATCTTGCAAACCGTTCATCGGATTGACTTCATTCCACCACCAAAAGTTGCAGCTTTCAGAGGAGGTTCAGATGAACCTACAGTGCAGTTTAGATGAGGAGATATTCTAGGCCACGCAAGTCAATCTTTACTTCTGTAGTTGCAGCGTCAGTTTCAGTAGTTTCCAGCTTCAAACTAGGGCAGTCGATATCTTGTAAACCGTTCATCGGATTGACTTCATTCCACCACCAAAAGTTGCGGCTTTCAGAGGAGGTTCAGATGAACATACACTGCAGTTCCAAAGAGGAGATCTTCAAGGCCATGCAAGTCAATATTTACTTCTGTAGTTGCAGCTTCAAATTCAACAACTTCTGGCTTCACATGTGTGTGAGAGAGAGACCCATTTCAGCGCAGTAGAGAAGAGACTCATATCTGCGCAGTAGAGAGAGAGAGATGTGATGATATGAGTGAGTCCAAATGAGGAAAAGTCCTCTTATATTTATACACAACGTTTGTGAGTGAATAGATGCGACTGTTGGGCTTCTAAGCCTACATGAGTTGTAGGACGGCTTGATAATAATTCCATAATCAAAATAAATTCATATCTCCATGAATACTTATCGGAATTGGATGATCTTTATATCAATCCTACACCTCTTGACGAGAGAAATCTAATAAAAATATTATTAGCCATGAATAAGATGACCCACATGAAGTTTTTCCCTGGGTGCCAATTTTAACACTCCCTCTCAACCATGGAGAACTTCATCTGCAATCTGTCTATTGGTCGTTACTATTCATCCATCAAATGCACTGCCTTGTACAGCTTGACCCTTGCCCTGCTCTGCTCTATTTTGCCTGTTCTGCTTTGTCTTGTTCTACCCTGCACTAATCTGTACTGTTTTGTTCTGTTCTGCTCTGCTCTTGCATTGTTCTGTTCTACTCTGCTTTTGTCCAAATTATGAAGAAGAAAAAATGATCGAGGATGTATCATACTGAATCAAAGTCAGTCTCAGAGTATGTACCACTGGTCCCAGACCAGTCTCAACCAACCCAAAGTTAGCGTCATAGTGAGTACAACTCCAATGGTCCCAGACCAATATCATCCTCCATTGACTCAAAGTCAATCTCAAAGTATGTACCACTGATCCCAGACCAGTCTCAACCGACCCAAAGTCAGCGTCATAGTATGGTACAACTCCTACCACTGGTCCCAGACCAGTATCATTGATCCCAGATCAATGGAGGTCATCCTAGCGTAGGGAGTACGGTAGTTACAAAGATGCGTCCATCGATACTACTATGGTCCCTAACTTCATTTCCATGCTCATTGATCAGATGAGAGGTACTTCCCATGAGTCCTAGACTGCATGGGTAGGATGCCTTGACAGGAGAAATAATCAATCCTATCCTCACAGGAGAACACATCAATCCTGCTACAATTTCCATGGAGAACACATCAATCCAGGCCTCATAGGAGAACACATCAATCCTACTACAATTGCCATGGAGAACACATTAATCCAGGCTGCCATGGAGAACACATCAATCCAGGCCTCACATGAGAACTAATCATCTTGCTACATAGGAGAGTGAATCATCCTATTCCACAAGAGAGCGAATCATCTTGCCCCACAAGAGAGCAAATCATCTTGTTCCAGTGTGCACCACCAGGGGAGGGTGAGTCACCCTGTGGTCATATGTTGCTCCAGTAGGAACCGCAAGCCCTTAGAGCTCCCAGAGCTCAATGTATGCAACATGCAGAGCCCTTGTACAAGGGTTTCTTGCTGACTCCAAGTCGTTTGGGAAAATCACAGATTAGATCTTTCCTCGGGGCTTTGACAAGGTGTATCAACCTGTACATCATCTTAATGTGATGGAGCTTCCTTGCTCATCGACTACCATATCCCAGATGATGTCTATCTGCTGGAGAAATTGACGAATACAGGATTCCTCAATAATCGAATCCCACCTCTGGTTGTTACAGAGAATCACAGTGGTATCCAATGTAAATCCAAACATCTCACTGAAGAGCTTTTGCAACCAGACTGCCTCACACGAGGTTATGCTAGCAACAATATATCCTGCTTCGGCGGTGCTCAAAGCCACCGACTTCTTCTCCCTGCTCATCCAGGATGTCGAAGCAGATCCCAAGGTGAAACAGTACCCGGAAGTGCTCTTATGGTCCACCACACTGCCTGCCCAATCAACATCAGTATATCCAAGTAGTCTCACATCTCTGGCAATGGATCTTAATCCATGAGAGATTGTGTCCTGAAGACATCTCAGAAGATTCCTGGCATCAATCTAGTGAGGCTCAACCAAATATGAGCTCACAATGCTAACTGCAAAACATATGTTCGGACGGAGGTTCACCAAGAACATCAATGCAAATGAGTTTTTGAAACTCAGAGGCATTTCCCAAGTCTGGTCCGACATCACTACCATATAACTTCTAAAAGTTAAGATCCTCGAGGTAGTCATAGGCTTGCACTCCATCATACCGAATCTTTCCAATATATTTACCACATATTTTCCTTGAGATAGGAAAATTTCCCTTGGCTTCTGCCACACTTCAAGTCCTTGGTCCTTCATTTCAAATTCAGAGGCCAGCTCCCTCCTACATTTGTGAATGAGAGGGTCTGCACCTGTTAGAAAGAGGTCATCCACATACAACACTAGTATGAGAGGCTTGTCATATTCAACCTTAAATTAAAGGTTACGATCGGCTTCACTCCTAGTGAATCCCAGCTTCATCAAGTAGCTATCGATCCTCTCATACCACGCTTGGGATGCTTGCTTCAGCCCATAGAGCGCTTTCTTCAACCTGCATACATGAGATTTTCAATCATAAATCTCAAATCCTTTGGGTTGTTCTACGTAGACCTCTTCTTTGATCGAGCCATGCAAGAATGCAGTCTTGACATCCATTTGATGTAGGTTCCATCCTTGTGAAGCGGCAAGGGCTATGATCGAGCGGATGGTCGTATATCTGGCAACAAGTGCAAATATCTCATCATAGTCTATACCTTCCTTTTGGGAGAAACCTCGAGAACAAAACGAGCCTTATACTTTTCCGTGCTTCCATCTGCTGCATGCTTTATCTTGTAAAGCCATTTGGAAGTAACAACAGTCTTGTCCTAGGGTCTGGGAACTACTTCCCAAACATCATTCTTTATGATAGACTCATATTCTTCGGTCATAGTATCCTTCCATACTTGATGCTTGACGGCATCTGAGAATGACAAAGGCTCATTTTGTATGATCGTGCTCATGATGGTCAGGTATCCTTGATACCTATTAGGTTTCTTACTTTCACGAAAGGTTCCTCGGGGTGCAGCATGTCCTTCAGCATCATCAAGTAACCCCTTAAGCCATGAAGGCCTCTTCCTATAAGAGGAAGGTTCATATGGAGGAGGATCAATCGGATCCATGGGTTCTTCTACATCAAGCATTGATTCATCATCCTTTTCTTTCGGTTCCCTGCTGTCGGCTTCTTGAGAGCTCCTCAAAGTCAGAAGATTGTTCACCTTGCTGAGAGCCATATCTTCGTCAAAGGTGAAATCATGACTAATTATGACTTCCCTTTGACCGGCTACATAGATTCTATAGCCTTTAGTATTTTCACCATAGCCCACGAAAATTCCCTTCTTTCCAGATGCTCCCAATTTATTTCTTTTCTCTTTCGGCACATGAAAGTATACAGGGCCAAAAATTTTAAAATGAGAAACATCAAGTTTCTTACCGGTGAATTTTTCTTCAGGAGTCTTGGAACCCAATGCTTGATGAGGGCATCGATTTTGTACATATACGGCAGTGTTTGCAGCTTCAGCCCATAGAAACTTAGGAAGACTTTGATCATGTAGCATGGTCCGGACAACTTCCATAATTGTGCGGTTCTTCCTTTCTGCCACACCATTTTGTTCAGGAGTATATGGTGTAGTAGTCTCCCTCTTGATGCCAGCCTCTTTACAAAAATCATGGAACTCATTAGATTCATATTCAGTCCCATTGTCAGTTCTTAAGATCTTGATCTTCTTTTCGGTTTGATTCTCGATTAGGGCTTTGAAGTGTCGGAACCAAGGGAACACTTCATCCTTCTTTTTCAAGAAGTATATCCAGGTCTTTCGAGAATGGTTATCTATAAAAGTGAGATAATATGAGTATCCTCCCAAGGAGTTCACAGGCATCATACCTGATATGTCTGAGTGAACTAGTTGTAATATATCGGAGGTCTTGCTTTGACTTGAAGGGAATGGTCCCCTTCTGAGCTTTCCTTCGGCACATACCGGACATACACCTTCTTTCTCTACTTGGAATTCAAGCATCCCTGTTACCATCTGTCTTACATCAGGTAGAGCTTTGTAATGAAGGTGGGCAAACCTCCGATGCCAAAGTTCGGACTAAAGAGTTGTGTCACAAGACATGACACCTAGCAGACTTCCATCGACCTGATATAATGAATCAACACTAAACCCAAGAGTAAAGGCATCTTTAACATTATATATATATACCTTGCCATTGCTGAAGGTTACCTTGTAGCCTCTGTCTTCCATTGCCAAGATGGACACCAGGTTCCTTTTGAGGTCAGGTGCATTTAATACATCCTGGACTTTCTAGCCTTCTTGAATGGTTGTCCTCTTCCTCGATCTCCAACTCTCCTCTTACCTTTGCTGTTGAATTTGTCATTCCTTTGATTTGCCATCAGAGGGATTTTGATCATCGTCCCGCTATGAGTCCTTTCTTCTCTCTGCATGAGAAGAAAAGGCAGCAGGAGGACCTTTAGGCATGAGCATTTCTTGCACTTTTTCCCTTGTTTCTTCTTGAATGCATCTAGCCATTAATTCCTCGAAACCAGGAATTACATTATAGTTCAGAAGAGTAGTTTTGAACACGTACCATTTGGATGGTAATCCTCCAAGAGTTATGAGTGCCATTTCTCTGTCAGTAATAGTTTCCCCAACAGATAGGAGATTTTTCTTGATCTCGGTGATTCTTAAGAAGTATGCTTGCATACTTTCATCCATACTCTTCTTGATTTACCTCAGCTTATTTCTAAGAAACAAAACTTGATTTGCATCATTAACTCTAAATAAACTCACCAGTCTATTGTAGATTTCCTTGAAGGTGTCCAGTTCAGAGATGTAGGCCACCAAGTGCTTGTCGATAGAGTCCCGGATGATCTTCTATTGTTTTGACTTCTCCATTTTTCATTTGTTCCAGGCAGCAGCAGATGCATTTGATGGAGGCTCAACAATATTTCCTCTCACATGATCCAACACTCCTTGATTCTCAAGGGTTAGATCGATAGACATCTTCCATCCGTGATAGTCAGCTTTCTCATGGAGCTTGTCTTTAGAAACAAAGAGTGTTGAGGACCCCATAGTTCTTTTAGGATAGCCTTGCCAATATTCGATGACTGCTCTTGCTCTTGCTCGGGCTTTGTCTTCACCTCAGCTCTGATACCATGTTAAGTTATGGTATGTTCTATGCTTATAACAGTTTACTTCTTTTTCTTATTATATTCCACCGATTAGCAATCACATGTACATAAAGTAAAGTGTAGATAGAACATTAAACGATCGACAGAAAACAAGCCAAGACAAGAGACACAAGATGTGGCGGCTAGCCAGGGACAAACCCCACAATGTGTGGGGAAACCCTTTGATCAAATCTTCTTTTATCTTCAATAATTCAGAAGAGAGAAATAGTACAATAAATCTGATTCATATAAGCAATAGCAAACCCTAGATCAGTAGCATCAGCATTAGCGGCTTCATTATCAAACTAGGGCAAGCAATATCTCACAAACTGACCGTCGGATTGACTTCATTCCACCACCAAAAGTTTCAGCTTCCAGAGGAGGTTCAGATGAACCTACAACGCAATTCAGATGAGGAGATCTTCTAGGCCACGCAAGTCAATCTTTACTTCTGCAGTTGCAGCGTCAGTTTCAATAGTTTCTGGCTTCAAATTAGGGCAGTCGATATCTTGCAAACTGTTCATCGGATTGGCTTCATTGCACCACCAAAAGTTGCGGCTTTCAGAGGAGGTTCAGATGAACCTACAACACAGTTCAGATGAGGAGATATTCTAGGCCACGCAAGTCAATCCTTACTTCTGCAGTTGCAGCGTCAGTTTCAGTAGTTTCCAACTTCAAACTAGGGTAGTTGATATCTTGCAAACCGTTCATCGGATTGACTTCATTCCACCACCAAAAGTTGCGGCTTTCAGAGGAGGTTCAGATGAACCTACACTACAGTTCCAAAGAGGAGATCTTCAAGGCCACGCAAGTCAATCTTTACTTCTGCAGTTGCAGCTTCAAATTCAACAGCTTCCGGCTTCACATGTGTGAGAGAGAGAGACCCATTTCAGCGCAGTAGAGAAGAGACTCATATCTGCGCAGTAGAGAGAGAGATGTGATGATATGAGTGAGTCCAAATGAGGAAAAGTCCTCTTATATTTATACACAACGTTGGTGGGTGAATAGATGCGACTGTTGGGCTTCTGAGCCTACATGAGTTGTAGGTCGGCTTGATAATAATTCCATAATAAAAATAAATTCATATCTCCATGAATACTTATTGTAATTTTATGATCTTTATATCAATCCTACACCTCTCGATGAGAGGAATCTAATAAAAATATTATTAGCCATGAATAAGATGACCCAAATGAAGTTTTTCCCTAGTTGCCAATTTTAACAGCTTCTTTCTCTTGTGCAACAACTTTGATTTTCTGCACAACGTTTTCTAGAGCGGAAACCTTCTGTGCTTCCTTATTTGTCTTTGCTACTATCGTCTGTGCGATTGATCCTTCAGTGGCCTTACTAGTACCTGTGCTAACATCTGAAGGGGTGAGCCAGTCACTTGGCCACTTACTGACAACCCTTGTTATATCCTCCTCAGCCACCAAGTAAGGCAACTTGTGCCATGTCCTCATGACATATTTCTTCGCACGAATATGCGGATTGTGGAAATCTACTTTAAAGTCAGCTATGGTTTTATAATGCACATGTAATGTGGGTGATATCCTTGGCCTCTAGCTAATCACCATCCTCAGTTCCATCTCAAAGAGAACCCAAAATATCTTTTTCTATGTTATGTGCGTAGGGTCCTTGGTAGCCCAGAGTGAAGCGAAATTTGCTACGTCAAGGAGGTCTGATTCATGTGGAAGAAACTGACTATCCTTAGGTATCATCGAGGCCACCAATTCTATCAGTAGAAGTAACTAGGTGTAACAGCATTCCTTTCCCTCATACTCGACATCCCTACAATTCTCCAAAAACTCATTGCATAAATAATGAGCCCAGTTATATTGGACTATTTTGGCACAATACACAGTCGAAGAGATAACCAGTGTTAGTAATTCATCTGTGCGGAACTTACGCATTATATTTCCTGCTAATATCTGCGTGGAAAAATGCACCCCAGGATATGAGATAGAGCAGATGGAATATCCTCATGACTTATTTATCAGACCAAACTCGCTCTTCATTTGGTTAGTGAGCTTCTTTTCCTGTATTTTTCCTCCAAACGCCTTGTCAGGGTCCACTCCTTGGTATGGCAACAATGTAATCCGATGGATCAACATGTCATTTATGGGGATGGGTTCTCCCAGCCAGAGACACTCATCATGGACTAGTGTTAGCAATTTGCAAAAATAGATGGTTTTTATGTTGGTGTCACTGAAGTGTGACACCCATAGCATATTCAAGAGCCCTTTGGCTCGTCTCCAACCGTGTGTCCTCCGACTCTTCTTAATAGACCTTGGAAAAGTATTTGTTTGGTGCCAACTGAGGGAAATTCTCATGGTCCCCTAAGTCCCAATCCTCCATCTTTAGTGTCAGTATGTGGGCCAACAATGCTGATGAGCACTAGTATTGCAACAAGAATGCTGCAATTCCTGGGGCTACCAACTTTACTTTATTAACTCGGGGTTCATACAAACTTGAAGGTGACAATGCTATATACACAAGTAAATGTGATGGGTCTACTCTTTGTCATTATTATGTTAGCGATAGAGCACTAAGGTTTTTCAAACCAGACTTCTATGGACTCAGAAGAAGCTTGATTACCAATGAGGGAAAGAGAATTCTACTCTCAAAGAAAGCTTGTCTACTGCAATAAGGAAAAAGAGTGAAATCAAATGCTAAAACACACCATTTTCTAACTGACTGCTAAGAGGCTGTGCTTCAAAATAATTCTAAGTTAACATGTATGCAATCCTACTATCCTAAGAATGCAAATTCAAAGCATCAAACATTCTACTGTTGTGCATGTAAATGACTAAAATAAATCTGTTTTTCTTTTTCTCCTTTTTTATGTGAAAGTGTGAAAGCTAATCTCTTTTGGTGATGTGGAAAGTGGCTTAGGGATGATGGTGAATGGTTAGAAGGTTGGGGAGACTAGTAGGGGTCCTTTTCTAGCTTCCTAGAGGTTTTTTCCTCAATTTGGCCTCAAAACAAGCCACTACAGGAAAACCTATAGGATGTCCTAATGCGTTTTACGGGATGTCCTGAAAACCTACAGGATCCCGTGTATTTCTATAGGATACAACTGAGAGCAAAAGGATGGGTGTTGAAGGTTATGGAAGGCTTAGGAAAAGTGGTTGGCGGATGGAACGAGGCAAGGGAATGCCTAGGATCACTCCAGAACTCAAAACCAAATTTGGGAGATGGATGGATTTGCTCAACAAGCTTCGAGAAGTTTCCTTGTGAAATGATGGAATTGGTGAGGGTTTAGTGAAAGAAAGTGAGGACCATGCATGGATGAAGTTGGAATGATGTTGCTAACAATGAAATATCTCTGTACTTCTGAAACACATGTCCTGCATCAAACATTGACATTTACCCAAAAATCATGTAAACAAGAAGAATTTTAGTTAACCAAGGAAACCAGAATTTCATGAGCTAGCTATCTACTTCATGCATGAGGAAAAATTGTAGAATAAGATGGAAAATTGATGATATCTAATGTAAGACTTAAGATATAAGAAATAATAAATAGATCCTACTCTTTCAAACTGATCAAATGTTGGCCTAAATACATAAAACCCTAAATTCCATGAGAAACTAGAATTTTGTCTTGTTGGGGCTGCATAGGAGTTCTTTCCTCAAACCATGATCCTTGAAGGGAGGAGTGAGGCCAAAACCACCTATTGACAACTTTTTCATGTTTCTTTATCTCTTCTAAACTACTGCTGAATTAAATCACAAATGGAAGCAAACTAATAAGCAAACTAATCAAATTTACACTACATCCAATGAAATAATTCTAAAGACAATTCGATCATTAATCTATGAAATCAATCTAAGCATACAAATACAATAAGAGCATTAGCCTTTGCTGCTAGGGTTGGGCCCTAACCCAAGAGCATTAGCCCTCTGAGTTAACTCAGTGTTGGATCAAGGAATCCCCAATTTATCAAAACAGAAAATTACATAACAATGTCTTCCACAAGTATTGAACTCGAAAATGACTAGTTTTTTTACAACAAAATTTTGAATCCTAATGAGGCTCTAGGCCTCTTTATTTATACAACTGAAGTCTCCAAAAGCTTCCTTAAATATAGGGAGGCTCAAATCCCAAACTTGAGATAAACTAACTTTTTAACCGTCACTTTCTCGGCTGCCTTTTGATCTCCATTACTTGGCTACTTGTACTCTGAGCTAGTGTGATTTGTTATCACCAAAATAGGACCCCGATAGGCTGCTGATCAGACTATCTCAGTGTAACTATTTCAAACCAATATTTTAGCTAACGATTAGCCTCCTTAGCCTGAGAGGACTCTCTCAAAGGGTTAATGATATTGATTAAAGATATGGATAGATGGCTAACTCTATGGTTTGTGATTTTATATGTTTGTAGATTGGAAGATGGAGACTTGCTACCATTGGGCTATGGAGTCAGTGACAGAGATAAGGATAACAAATGGATCTTCTTATAAAACTGAGGCTTGTATATACTTCAATGAAAGAGTGACACATTCAAGAAAGTCTCAATAACTTGAAGTTCATAGGAGTCAGAGCATGTGGGCATGAATTCTGAGTAATGATACATCAAGTTATTCAAAAGGAAAAAATTTAAAGTGATAGATCAGAGTTTAATACCTAAAGGAAGTTAGAGCATGAGTAACGATGAATTCTGAGTAAAAAGTATTAAAACATTGAAGAAAAACATCCAAAGATAGGACCCAAGAACTCAATTCACCATAGTTTAACACTTAAAGGAAGTCAGAGCATCTTCCTCCATGAATTCTGAGTAATAAGAATTAAGACTATGGAAGTAAAGCATATCAAAGATAAAAGATGAAGCTCACTGAAGTACACTAAGAATCTCAGCCTCAGAAAAGTCCAACTACTTCTGTATATATCAATCCTTGCATAACATTTACAAAACTAGTCTTTTTCTCTAACATTTTCCAACCCCTAATACATTAGTTCTTCTCCCATATATAGAGTTCATGTATATTCCTTCCTCCAGCATGAGGGAAATTCGAATTCCTCCTAATTTGACACCTATTGACACTTAAAACCAACTATTTAATACAAAGGACAACTAACTAGGAGTCCTAGATACCTAATACAACTAGGAGTGTAACTCCTTATTATGATTACAACAACCTTATCTAAACATTTAAAACATTCTTTGACACCTAAAACTCCATGAAGTCGATTTTGATGGTGCTCATAACCTTCCAGCTGGCCCTTGATGACTCATCCCTTTGGTATTCCTAGAAACTAGGAGACTGTCCCTTGCTCTATTCTGGCTGAAAAATAGGTCTTGGGACAGAGCTCATAACTTCTCCTAAAAAATGTATTTGGAAAAACAGAAGGAGAATTTTTTGAAACAATCCATGCTGAAAAAAAACCTCTCTTGGTTTTTTGAAACATCTTTCCTACCGCCCAGAATGAGTCTTTGAAAAATAGGTGTAAAAATATGCTTGTGAAAAATTGCACCTACAACAGTTTCATAGCGCAAGTTTGATCATTCATTTCTCTCAAATTATAATGGATTTGAAGAAAGTGGAAGAGGTTTTTTTACTTCAGTATCGTAAGAATGAAAACCTCTTTCACTTTTCAGAGATGAGTTTTCCATTGCTTGGTAATCCCCTTGGAAGTTGGCTGTTGTTTTCATAACATGAAATTTTGGAGTTCACAAATGTCCTTCTTTGTTTCTTTTAATTTGCATAAAAATGCATTTGATTATTTTGTTTTCCATGCCACGTGTACCTTTCTCCAAAAATATTTCCCTTTGTTCTTCAAAATTGGCCCATCGAATGATAATATGTAGCTACAACAGTTTCATAGCACGCTACGAAACTGCTGTGCATTAGGTATCACCTACAGCAGTTTCGTAGCACACTACGAAATTGCTGTGTAATTTCAAAAACACAGCTTACATGCCAAATTCGACTGTCTTGAGCTTCTTTACCTTGAAATTTCCATCTCATATTCCTTGAAACTATTCAAAATTGAATGTAGAGGCACCATTTTTCAAGGAAAACTTCAAAAAGGTAATTCATATCAAAATTTAGGATTACCTTACTTGCCTTGCTTGAGCCTTCAAAGAACTTTGATGTATGCTGACCCTGAGTTTTCCAAGTGCTTCTTATGCATGAAAGGAGCATGAGAATAACCAAGACAAAATCTTTCTTACCTTACCCTTTTCCTTTGAAATTTGTTTAGTGATAACAGTGGCTGCACTTGGGATAGTGTGCTCCTGTAGTACACTAAGAATTCGCAGGTCCAGTGCTTTATCCTTTTATGACGAAAGAAAATTTGCTTGACAAGTGTTGCCTTTAAGCTTCTTGAGCCTTCACCTTGGGCTTAAGCTTGATGATCACTGTAGGAGAAAGAAATCTATATCTACTGAAAAAATTCTCAGTCAACTTTGAACTTATTTGCATTTTCCTACCTACCTACTAGCTGCAATTTCCACTTTAGGTCAAGCAACATGATATTTCCAATAAATCCAATCAATTGTCCTTTCTGATATTGGAGGCTCTTGACTGCATTCAACCTCAAAATAACCATGATAGTGAGATGACCAAATCAACTTATAATGTATATGATCTTCATAATGCAAATGAAAATGAAATACTGATGTGCAAAACTTTGCCATGTATTCATTTATAAGGTCAAAGAAAAATGGTTATTTTGATAATGATCATAACATTCTATCTCTTCAAAAAACTGATCCTCATCCACACAAAATTCCTTTGATATGCTATTCAATTGCCTTTCTGCATGATTCTCATAGATAATGTAATTTTCCTCACTATTGTGATCATTCTTTGAAGTAAGTTGTTGGAAGGAATTACAAAATTGAACAACCTTTTCCTCTGCCTGAGGGCTATAAAAGCTATTTTCCAGTACTTCTTCTTGATGTTTGCAATCAATTTCATACTCATAATGATCTGAAGCATGACAAATCTGCTGCATCTCTACATCAATCTTAGAGGATGTAATACAATTTTCATAAGTAAACCTCTGCTGATCTTCATGATGCATTTCATGAGATGTTATACTTTCTTCTTGGTGATGAAATGCATTGTTATGAAGAGCCTCTAAAATTTCTTCATCCATAAATTCATCATCATCGTAACAATCCTCCAAGTACTGAATAAGACTTAAAGAATATCTACAACAATCTTTGAGCAACAATAAGGAAGGATGACATTCTTTATACATCTCATAGAATTCATCATCAAAATTAGCAAGTGAATATATTGAACCATTTTCCAAACCTTTATACCAAGACCATGCTTTTCCTTCTAAAGTGGTCATAAACATCTTCATGAGACAATCTTCAGGGAAATGAACATTAAGACTGCGTACATGCATATGGAACCTAACCAAATGAAGAGCAGCATTGTCCTTCTTTTCATCTTTGAATATTGGAAGATCATCTAACTAATCAACCTTTGGCATAGGATTTGGAAAACCTGGGATATGAGACCGATTCATAGGAGCATACCTGGCGTTCATTCTTGCAGTGGAACTCATCTTGAAACTTCATCAATCTACTGATCTTCTAGTAGTGGAGTCACCTTCCAATTTCTTATTCGATGTGTGGAGTTGCCAAGGTATTTTTGCAGCCTCAAAAAGATGTCTGAGCTCTTGCTACCTTCAGAAGTTCAGCCTCTTAATTTCGGGAATGAATAGACTTCAGGATCCCGGCAGACGCACCAAAATGCTATCAACAAAATAGGACCTTGATAGGCTGCTGATCAGAATATCTCAGTGTAACTATTTCAAAACAATCTTTTAGCTAAGGCTTAGCCTCCTTAGCCTGAGAGGGCTCTCTCAAAGGGTTAATGATATTGATTAAAGATATGGATAGACGGCTAAATCTATGGTTTGTGATTTTATATGTTTGTAGATTAGAAGACGGAGACTTGCTACCATTGGGCTATGGAGTCAGTGATAGAGATAAGGATAACAAATAGCTCTTCTTATAAAACTGAGGCTTGTATACACTTCAATGAAAGAGTGACACATTCAAGAAAGTCTCAATAACTTGAAGTTCATAGGAGTCAGAGCATGTGGGCATGAATTCTGAGTAAAAAGTATTAAAACATTGAAGAAAAACATCCAAAGATAGGACCCAAGAACTCAATTCACCATAGTTTAACACTTAAAGGAAGTTAGAGCATGTTCCTCCATGAATTCTGAGTAATAAGAATTAAGACTATGGAAGTAAAGCATATCAAAGATAAAAGATGAAGCTCACTGAAGTACACTAAGAATCTCAGCCTCAGAAAAGTCCAACTACTTCTGTATATATCAATCCCTGCATAGCATTTACAAAAGTAGTCTTTTTCTCTAACATTTTCCAACCCCTAGTACATTAGTTCTTCTCCCATATATAGAGTTCATGTAGATTCCTCCCTCCAGCATGAGGGGAATTCGAATTCCTCCTAATTTGACACCTATTGACACTTAAAACCAACTATTTAATACAAAGGACAGCTAACTAGGAGTCCTAGAGACCTAATACAACTAGGAGTGTAACTCCTTATTATAATTACAAAAGCCTTATATAAAAATTTAAAACATTCTTTGACACCTAAAACTCCATGAAGTCGAATTTTATGGTGCTCATAACCTTCTAGCTGGCCCTTGATGACTCATCGCTTTGCTGTTCCTAGAAACTAGGAGACTGTCCCTTGCTCTGTTCTGGCTGAAAAATAGGTCTTGGGACAGAGCTCATAACTTATCCTAAAAACTGTATTTGGAAAAATGGAAGGAGGATTTTGTGAACCAATCCATGCTGAACAAAAACCTCTCTTGGTTTTTTGAAACATCTTTCCTACCGCCCAAAATGAGTCTTTGAAAAAAAGTGAAAAAAAGGTGTAGAAATATGCTTGTGAAAAACTGCACCTACAACAGTTTCGTAGTGCAAGTTTGATCATTCATTTCTCTCAAATCATAATGGATTTGAAGAAAGTGGAAGAGCTTTTTTTACTTCAGTATCATAAGAATGAAAAAATCTTTCACTTTTCAGAGATGAGTTTTCCATTGCTTGGTAATCCCCTTGGAAGTTGGCTGTTGTTTTCATAACATGAAATTTTGGAGTTCACAAATGTCCTTCTTTGTTTCTTTTAATTTGCATAAAAATGCATTTGATTATTTTGTTTTCCATGCCAGGTGTACCTTGCTCCAAAAATATTTCCCTTTGTTCTTCAAAATTGGCCCATCGAATGATAATATGTAGCTACAGCAGTTTCGTAGCGCGCTACGAAATTGCTGTGTAATTTCAAAAACACAGCTTACATGCCAAATTCGACTGTCTTGAGCTTCTTTATATTGAAATTTCCTTCTCATCTACCTTGAAACTATTCAAAATTGAATGGAGAGGCACCATTTTTCAAGGAAAACTTCAGAAAGGTAATCCATATCAAAATTTAGGATTACCTTACTTGCCTTGCTTGAGCCTTCAAAGAACTTTGATGTATGTTGACCCTGATTTTGCCAAGTGCTTCTTATGCATGAAAGGAGCATGAGAATAACCAAGACCAAATATTTCTTACCTTACCCTTTTCCTTTGAAATTTGTTTAGTGATAACATGATTGATGGAGGAATATTCGAATGAGGGAGGAGTAAATGAAGAGGATCTACTTCCTACAATCTCTCCTCATTGTCTCATTCAAGTTTCAACCCTTAATTAGCCGAAATTCCACAATTTTCTCTCACAAACCTACAATCAATGCACATTAATCCACTAGGCATAATATCTCACTTTGACTCATCTCACTAAACAAAATATAATCAAAATATGTAATAAATTGTGAGAAGATTTGATTTGACTAAGCTAGGAGGTGGATTAAGGTTAATATAGTTACCCAATGATGAGGCTCATCATCACCCCCATACTGACGGTGTTTCTCATCCTCTGAGAAACTCAATCAATATCCATGTCTTTGATTGCTCTTGTGGCCTCCTTGACATCCCATGCTTCTGTTGTAGTTTCCTCTTCTTGTGCATAAAACCCTGCCTTCCTTTCTATCTCATCCCACTTCTTTCTTTCTTCCTTTTCCTTCCTTCCTTTCTAACATCCCGAAGAGCAGTGGTGGACTGAGTCTCAAGCCAATCCAATTAACTTTGAGTCTTTGGATAGCTTTCTTGTACATGAGTTTCCTATTCAGTGCTTCTCTCATTCATTGAGGAGAATGGTACTCTCTAATTTTTAAACTGTAGGGAAAATTATTCCATCTCCTTTGGAAAGCTTGCATGTTGTCATCCCCTAACAACTTGAACATATCCTCAAAGTGTGTAATTTATTGCTCTTTGGTAGCAAGGTACATGGCTGCAAGTTGAGGGTCATTTGCAATCAAGTTATGTGTGTTGATGACAACCATGGATTTGACTGCTCAACTCTTATCACGAGAAGCTTTGTTTCTTACCTTGCCATTATTTTCTTCATTTTAGTAGCCCTTTCTTCCTCATGGTTCATCTACGATGCCAAAGCCATCAACTATAAGTCCCATAGTTTTTCATTAGGGTCCCATACATTCAGATTTGTCAAGGCTAAGTTATGTAGGCATAACTCAGATAGTTTAGCCCTATCCTCCAATGTGCTTTGATCACAAATATTAATGAACTGTCTATAATCCTGGAATTGCATAGTGTCTCTCTATGCTAGGGTCTTGACTTGGAACTGCATCCACTATTCCTTAAGGTATAATACAGAGGACTTAGCTGGCATCTTGCACTAGATTGCCTCTAAGGATAGACTAGTCATGGATACCAATTGATTCTCTATTTCTTGTATCTGTCCTTTTAACCATGCATTTTCTGCCTCCAATTGAGCTTTCGTTATTTCCTCTCTATCCCTCAGGCTACTCAATTCTCTACCCATCTCTTTAAATTTTCCCTCCATTTGACCTATGTCCTCCACTCCCTTCGATTTGACAATCTTCATCCATCTATGTGTTCTTTCCCTTTCTTTCTCAAGCTCAAAGAATAATGGGATGGAAATTTTTTGTGGAATGACCCTACCCCCTTCAATAAACCTGTAGTAGAACTTAAGTTTAGGTTGAGGACTAGGTTCCCTTAGCTCTGGATCCTCCTTTTTTTGTTGCTGCATACTCCCTTCTTTATCATTTCCAAGTTTCCTGTAGGTTTAGCAGAGTTTCCTATAGGATTGTCTCTGCTCCTTGTAGGTCCTTCTGTGTATCATGTAGGATTCCTTTTCCTTTGGATGAGGCAGACCTAGTCACAAGCCTTCTAACATAAGTGATAGGAGACTTGGGAGAGGCTTGTGCTGATGATCCTTCTCCTTGAGTTTTCATAAGAGGAGCCATCTTCTCCTATTGTTTCCGTGAGTCTTCAGGAACAATAGGAATCTTGGTGGGAGTTCGAGGTTTTCCCTGCCTTATTATTGTACTTTTTCTTGTCCTAAAGTACAATGGACTTTGTCTCTATCTTTTTCCTTTTTGTTTGATAGGGGTACTAAGGGTAGTGAGGGAAGTTGTTGCCTCTTTCTCAGTGGGTTTTGGAGATACACTGGGTGATTCCTCCTTGTCTTCTACCTCCTCTTTTCCATTCCCCCTCTAATGTTTGTCTTTCTCCTCTTCTTCTCCCTCTAGTTCCTCACTTTTCTCATCAATTTCCTCCTCTCTGTCCTCTTCTGTCTCTTCACCACTTTCCTTCTCTTTTTCTTCCTCTTCTTCCTCATCTATTCCCTCTTCATTCCTATCTATTTCTTGTTCATCTTTTTCAGTTTTTTCCTCATCCCTCTCACTGGAAGTAGGGCTCTTGTCATATTCAAGGGATTTTATATCCTCCTACGTTTGCATGTCTCTAAAAGTTGCCCATGTGATAGGGATTCTGAGGTTTTGGAGGGAATCTTCTATGATAAGTCTAATTTGCCCACGATGGGATAGATATTTATGGTTACCTTCCTCCACCTTCATGCTCATATCTATCACTAATTTTAGAAGAAAGTAGGGTATGCTGAGTCTTTTTTGAGGTGGTGTATCTACTCCAAACCTCAACTCTTGGAGAAGCCTAAAGTGTTATCCATATACCACACTGTACCTACCTTCACATGATAGATATTTTATAAGGTGGTAGGTTATTTCATTCCAGAGATAGGGTAGGCTTGCTCTTCTCACTCCATTTTTGTCTTCCATGGCCTCCTCTCCTTCTAAAAATAATTTCTTCTTTGCAGTTTGGATATTTCCCTTGTTCTCCTTTCTCCAAGGCACTCCTAAGGGAAGTGTGGTAATTCTGCCTATGATTTCAGGGGTGAGATCGATGGATAGGCCTTTCACCACAACAATGGCATGGGTCCTAGTTAGTGGAATGAGGGAGAGAGAAAAATCTCTGGCTACGTCATCATCATACCCCCTCAATTTCTCAAAGAAACCCATCCAATTGTTCCTTGCGAATATCTCTAGCACAGGAGAGTGCTGATGAATCCTCACCGTGTTGATGGGCTCCCTTTTATTAAATCCCCCTCTCAATTTCTCTGATGGATGGAGGGATGTATAGGTCTGCTACTAAATTTAATGAATGAGGAAATTTAAATGAAAATTATGTGTATGAAATTCGCTTATGCTACAATTACTTTCAACAAACTAGAATATTTTTTTATGCTCCTTTCACTTGGAAAAATGTGGAGAAATGTAGAGCCTACCTCCTTATCACTGCTTGATGAAGCCAACCTCTGTTTTTCTCCCTCTGAAACTACTCACTGCCAATCCTGTAGGTGCTGGACTGTATCCTGTAGGATCTTGTAGGATTTCCTATAGGATCTTGTAGGTGGTCCTACTTAAGAAAAAATGAATTTTTTCTTTCCTGTAGATTGCCTGAGGGTTGAGAGAAACTTTGCTAGTGTCGAGCCTCGAGAATGCGAATGCTTCTATGCATGGGGATCAATGTTTATTTCCTCATATGGGTTATTTGAGTGAGGCAGTGTGCTGGTAGCTGAGGTACGAATATCTATTTTTGGACCGTTGATCCCACTACCACATCATCATTCTCCTCACCTCATAATCAACTCCCACATCAGGCATCTATAGCTTAACTACATTCAACCTCATCCTGCTTTTCATTGACTTGACTGTTGCCACGTGTGTAAGGACTAACTGATTTCTCCTCGTTGACTGAATGAAGGTGGCCAAGTTAACTGGCCACCTTTCTCTTATAAACCAACTCTTTCACATCTTTTACATCTTTTGATCAAATTATGCTAATGAGAGAGTGGAAGTGAGATGCTTACCTGTGGTACTGATTCCTTGATGTTGTTTGAAGAATGAAGTCTTTGTTGTGTGTTTGCTGCATGTCCTTTTCTCCTTCTTCTTTTTTATTGTCCTTTGATGATTTTCTTTGATGTGTAGGTACTTGGTGTGCGTGATTATGACCCTGATGATGCTACTAGGCTCTAAAGGAGCTTCTTCTACCTTTGGATCTTCCATGCTTGAAGTTGCTGCCAACCTTTGATTTTTGTTTTGTGGGATAGGTTGCTACAAGATGTCCTGTAGCTACTTTTCCCTCAAAAATTTTAATAATTTTATATTGCTAGAACCTGAGGATGATTGGCATGGGTAGAGAAGGGGTCTAGGGATTGAGTGAATTAGCATCAGTATTGCAACAAGAATGTTGCAACTCCTGGGGCTACCAACTTTACTTTATCAACCCGGGGTTCGTATAAACATGGAGGTGACAATGTTGTATACACAAATAAATGTGATGGGTCTACTATTTGTCACTGCTAAGATAGCGATAGACCACTAAGGTTTTTCAAACCAGACTTCTATGGATTCAAAAGAAGCTTGATTACCAATGAGGGAAGAGAAATATACTCTAAACGAAAGCTTGTCTACTGCAGTAAGGAAAAAGAGTGAAATCAAATGCTAAAACACACCATTTTCTAACTGACTGCTAAGACACTATGCTTCAAAAGAATGCTAAGTTAACATGTATGTAATCCTACTGTCCTAAGCATGCAAATTCAAAGCATAAAAAATTCTACTACTGTGCATGTAAATGACTAAAATAAATATGTTTTTCTTTTTTTCCTTTTTTATGTGAAAGTGTGAAAGCTAATCTCTTTTGGTGATGTGGCAAGTGGCTTAGGGATGATGGTGAATTGTTAGAAGGTTGGGGAGACCAATAGGGGTCCTTTTCTAGCTTCCTAGAGGCTTTTTCCTCAATTCAGCCTTAAAACAAGCCACTACAGGAAAACCTACAGGATGTCCTAATGCATTCTACAAGATGTCCTAAAAACCTATAGGATCCCCTATATTTCCACAGGATACAGCCAAGAGCAAAAGGATGGGTGTTGAAGGTGATGGAAGGCTTGGGGAAAGTGGTTGTTGGATGTAATGAGGCAAGCGAATTCCTAGGATCACTTCAGAACTCAAAACCAATGTTGGGAGATGGCTAGATTTGCTCAACAAGCTTGGAGAAGTTTCCTTGTGAAATGATGGAATTAGTGAGGGTTTAGTGAAAGAATGTGAGAACCATGGATGGATGAAGTTAGAATGATGTTTCTAACCATGAATTCTCTCTTTACTTCTAAAACACCCGCACTGCATCAAACATTGACATTTACCCAAAAATCATGTAAACAAGAAGAATTTCAGTTAACCAAGGAAAACATAATTTCATGAGCTAGTGGTCTACTTCATGCATGAGGTAAACTTGCAGAATAAGATGGAACATTGACGAGATTTAATGTAAGACTGAGGATAGAAGAAATAATAACTAGATCCTACTTTGAAAACTGATCAAAAGGCTGGCCAAAGTACAAAAAACCCTAAATTCCATGAGAAACTAGAGTTTTGTCTTTTTGGGGCTGCATAGGAGTTCTTTCCTCAAACCATGATCCTTAAAGGAAGGAGTGAGGCCAAAAACACCTCTTGAAAACTTTTTGATGTTCCTTTATCTCTTCTAAACTACTGCTGAAGTAAAACAAAAATGGAAGTAAACTAATCAAATTTACACTACTTGCAATGAAATAAGTCTAAAGATAATTCAATCATTAATCTATGAAATCAATATTATCATATAAATACAAGAAGAGGAGCCTTTGCTGCTAGGGTTGGCCCCTAACACAAGAGCTTGAACCCTTTGAGTTAAGTCGGTGGTGGATCAAGGAATTGCTCATTCTCATTATCAGAACAGAAAATTACATAACAATGTCTTCCACAAGTCTTGAACTCGAAAATGACTAGTGTTTTTACAGCAAAAATTTGAATCCTTATGAGGTTCTAGGCCTCTTTATTTATAAAACTGAAGTCTCCAACAACTTCCTTAAATCTAGGGAGGCTCAGGTCCAAAACTTGAGATAAACTATCTCTTTGATTGTCGCTCGACTATCTTTTGATCTCCATGTCCTAGCTCCTTGTACTGCGAGCTAGTATGATTGATGGAGGAATATTCGAATGAGGGAGGTGTAAATGAGGAGTATCTACCTCCTACAATATCTCCTCCTTTTCTCATTCGAGTTTCAGCCCTTAATTAGCTAAAATTCCTTGATTTTCTCTCACAAACCTGCAATCAATGCACATTAGTCCAGTAGGCATAATATCTCACTTTGACTCATCTCATTAAACAAAATACAATCAAAATATGTAATAAATTGTGAGAAGAGTTGATTTGACTAAGCTAGGAGGTGGATTAAGGTCCATATATTTACCAAATGATGAGGCTCATCAAGCACACCCTTAAACATCACTTTCTCTACAAATAGTGGCGTGTACACCATTTACTTCACGTTGTTCGGATGTTTCAGTACTATAGCTATGGCCTTTCTTGACGGAATATATTTTGGTAGCCGAATAATTGGCTCACCGTCCTCATCATCAATTTCTTCTATGCCTTTGTGTATTTCTTCCTCATCAAAATCCATCGACTTTATCTGCTGTTGTCACCGATCCATATTCCCCTTTTGGTGGATTTCCGTGGGGTTTTTCTGCAGCAACTGCCTCACCAAGACCTGTTGAGGTTTCTTCTACTTCTTGTCTCCCACCTTCGAAGCATAAGTCTTAGGTCTGGGAGACTTAGGCGATGTAGTCGGAAATCCTTCAGGGATAGATGGGGCTGCCTCCATCTCAGGGGGAGTTGCAATCATTCTGTCCAGAAAACTCTTACAGAAATATTCAGGCATGTCTACCAACCACGGTCATGGAAAGAGTTCCTCCCAATCTAGATCAGACATACAGTTTTGTACTTAGGACAAATAAAGGTGAAAAATGTTAATGAAAAATCTCAGGAAGAAAAGTGTTTGAATAGGGAGCGACATGTCATATTTATAGATGAATTTGAATTCAAATCCAACTATTCCCTCCAATTCTTGGTTATTAATGCATCTTTGGTGGTGTTATAGACATATTTGGGCACTACAACCCAATCACATGTTTCCATAAACCAAGGGCTTCTAAACCCCTAAAAGTGTTGTTTCATACCCTAAAGGAACAAGGTCAGCTGATTATATCATCTCTCAGAAGTTCTCCATGAAAAACTACTCAGAACTGGTCAAAACTGGACCATACAGACTGCTCCATGCATAGGGTGTGATGCATCTCACCTATTACACACGGGGGGTGCGATGCATATTGGAAAGCCCTTCTGTAGGCTCCAATGAGCAAGAGCACACAAATGGTAGAAGCAGTTTGCTAGGTGGAAACACAGATAATCTTCTAGAAACTACTCATATGACACTTGCCTCTCTGAATTCGCCCAGGGATGAGTAAGAGCTCTGAAATCTCCAAGTGGAACCAAGAACTATCAGTGAAATGACATTAATCAAAATCCCAGAAGCTAAATCACTCTCCTGTAAACATCTATATATGGATCCCTCATCCTAGAGATCAAAAGGCTGGAATTTTGTAATTTGCAAGGAAGTGTTGTTGGTTTCTCTTTGAAGACATTGTTGGGTGATCTTGCTTTGTATGAGGTGAAGAGGGCATTCATGCTGGGAGGATGATGCTGGATCAGATAGCTTGGTTGTAATCCTCTCTTCTACTACTTCTATCAATAAAGCTATTTGAGTTTTCCTCCATATGCTTGTATATCTCTGAATCTTGTATTTGTATATGCATTTATATGGTTAATGTACATTTTATCCTACATTGTTTATGGTTGTAGATCTCTACGCTTTGATGGTATTTTTCTGCCTTGATTCTACAGGTGTTTTTTGAAGTGGGACAAGTGAGAAAGGAGTGGCAAGAGCTCTATCAAGGGAGAGAGGAAACGATCAAGGAGACTAGCAAAAGACTGAGGTTGGTACTCTCTGCTTCTCTCTCATCTATCTCTCATAAAGGAAAACACAAGTAACTTTAGTTTGTTTGTTTCTAAGATAGCTACCCATCTTAGTGGGACTAGCATCTCTAAATGGACACTAGTTTTCTCGAAAAAAATGGCGAATCTGCTAGGGAGCGGATAGTTTGTTTGTTTTTTTACTGTTGTTTGCTTTATAAACCATAGACGAAGCCTAAAGTCAAGCCATCTAGCCTTAGAATTGCTTTTGCTATGCAACTGTAAAGTAGATCAACGCTTCTTCAGTCAATCTCTGGGTTGGTTTATGAACTAAACATCTAGCTTGCAAACATCCTAAGTGCCCTGGTGGTAGCTCAAATAGCCTCATTAGATCAGCCCCTATAGTTTTTGTTTACTGACAATCATTAGCTCAGCCTAAACCCCTGAACTTAGCTGCAAACTGTGAGTGAAAACCAAGCTTAGTCTCATCCCTAGATCATCGCACTGTATCTTCTTGGTAATCTAGATGCATCATACCTCCCATGTGTTGCAGGTGAGATGCATCCCTGTTTCCCTGTGTTATAGGTGCGATGATTGAATGAGACTGTTTCTGCCTCCATATTTTGGTTTTTTCTTCATTGTCTTCAGCTTTATTCAGTAGTTTTGTTGTCTATGATCATTATATCTCTATTGAAACCATCTTCCTTTGCATTATTCAACCTCCATCAGAAAGAATTGTCAATGTTTTTTTATGTATTTTTTTCATCATTTACAGTTCTCCTTTACAAATAGTAGCTTAATCAAACTATCGTCCTTTGATTTTAAAGTGTCGCAAGTGTCATTTTCAGTCAAGAAAAAGAGTGTCACAAAGCATTCCTCTTTTAGATAGTCGATTACACTTTTGCCAATGTATTTGATTTGAATCATTAGTATTTAAAGTGTCGAAAGCAGTTTTAAATTCAAAATCGCAAAGTGTCGACTTGACCTTACTTTCGTTTTTTGGAAAGAAAATTGTTAGTACTGTCGCTTTGAAAGAAGATAGTTGAGATCTTTACTTAGTTTTCTTTTTGTCATTCTCACATTAAGGAAATTGAAAAACAATACATGCATGTGCTTTTTCATTAAGACTACATGCTGAAGTTGATTTAGGAAAAGTGCATCTAGTGTGTGCTCTCTGCTCTATGTTGAAAGAATTTCATCTCTCTTTCCTTAGTAGCTAGGATTTTTATTGCAAAAAGAAAGTAAACGACTATTTATCATCTTAGATTGTACATTTAGGAATTGTATATATACATCATGCGGTGAACCTTAAAGGCAAAATTCTTAAGAAAGATCAACTGTAAAATAAACTTCAATGAACATAAAAACGCTTTGGAACCTAACGCACAACATTTATAAGTCAAGGCTAGAGACGTATTCTGGCGTAGTAAAGCCTGGTAACTATCGCTTTCATTGTAGGTTGGGTGATTCCTCCTCTTTGAGACGAAAAGTGCCAGTAGGGACTTGTGCTCCCACGTACCGTCGAGTATAAATTGGGGGACCACAATAGGCTACATCCTTTATCCTTAGGAAGCTGTGTCTACCGCCCTATCGATCGCAATGCACTGAACACAACATTCAGGAAGATTGACTGCCATACCGTAAAAATTATTCTGCAGTTTTGTGATTGGTTTGGTAATCCCTCTATCTAGATTTCTAGAGTAGTCACTTTCATTCTTTTTAAGACTCCTTAAAAGAAAAGGTCCATCTGAGCACTTGTCACTTCAGGCTCATTAAAAATTGAAGGCAACTAGAGTCATCTTTAGCTTTTTCTCGACTCTTAAAAATTTAAAAAGCAAGTTGTGTCAAAGCGTCATAAAATTTATTTTGATCGGAATAACGTCACTGTTACCTCTTTGGTCTTCAGGTTGAGAAAATGGAGTTTACCAATCAAGAATTCCCCCTTGGAGGAAATCCTAGTCCTTTCTCCTCTTGGGTAGATGTTGGTGCTCCACACATGGCCACATTGTCCCTTCTAGGACTCACAATTGGCCTTCCTGTATGGCTTTTCTCGACCTTTGTCATTCAAAACACTGTAATTCTTGAACAATTAAAATAAAAACTAGATGACACTAGAGTTACCCCCCAACCTTCTACTTCGTTTGTTTCTCCCTCTCCTTCTTCCTCTTTGCTTGGTGAAGCTAGTAACCAAGTAATTGAGAAGAAGAAGAAAGGGAAAGAGAAGAAGAATAAGAAGAAGCTGATGGTGAAAAGGGGAAACCATGCATCGTCTAGCAAAAATCCACACACTACACCTTCCAAACCTAAATGTCCATGTGTCATTTGCAAGGGACACCACTATCATCAAGATTGTCCCTACATCCCATGGATCCTAAGGGACTAGTCTCCCCGCTTTCACAATCCGGTGTCTTCAACCTCTGATGACCATGTTGAGAGCACACCATCAACTAGTGAAAACGAAGCCAATGGAAAGAAAGGAAGATATAAATTTCCTTGTAGACTGTGTGAAGGCGATCATGTCCTCCACCGTTGTCCTTTCCTAGATGAAGCTAAAAGAGTCTTGGATAATCGTCCTACCTCACCGCAACGACTTCCTCCTAGATACAAGAAACTCTTGCTGAGTCCATCGCTAGCTGAAAAATAAACTAACACACTGTTGTTGTCAGTCAAAGCACCTATCATTGAAGATAAACCCTCTGAGTCCACACTGGACTAAAGTCAATAGGTTGAGACGGCAGTCGACCCAATATTGTCTTCAGAGGATCCACCTTCAGATGATACTGTCACCAAAGAGAATGAGAATGACACCATTCAAATTCTTTTCATAAAAAAAGAATCTGATGAACATGGGGGCAATCTACCCATTCCTTTATCATAGGAAGGAAGTTCGTTAGAGGTTTATTTGGCCATTTATTTAGTCCCACCTCCAAGCAATCTAGTCGTTTCCTTCGATTGGAATCTACTAGGCAGACCCCGCCTACCATCTAATGTGCCATTCCGAATCATAGTACAAGCTTACATAATGATCATGGTTGGTACTATCATAGATGAAGGGGCTTCTATGAGTATCCTTTCCTCAACTGCTTGGAAAGCACTCGATTCGCCAACGCTTCTGCTTGAGATTCGAAATCTGACAGGCTTCAACAAAGGAACCAGTCGACCGTTAGGGATCCTTCCAAATTTTCCTATAACTTTGAGAAGGAAAACCCATTCATCTAAATGTGATGGTGGTCCAAGGACCTCTAGATTACAATCTACTCCTTGGGCGTGACTACATTTATAGCATGGGAGCTATCATTTCCTCACTCTTCCGAGTGATGTGTTTTCCGCATGAAGGCAGAGTTGTCCACCTAGTTGATCAGCTTTCATTGCCTGGTTCAAACATAACTATTAGTAAAATTCCATCCCTAACTGGTCTTTTTGCACAAGTAATGTCTAATCAATCTCCAGTCCATCCACCTGATGATCGCGAGTGATTTCGTGATTGTGACTGAAACCCAGGAGGCATGCGCCCTGATCTGCTTCAGCAGGAAAACCCCATATATAAAGTAGGTTTCTGCGTAGGAATATGACTAGTCTGATACCCCTATCCATTTAGGAAATTGGATTTGGACTCGAAAAGGATTCCCCCATCAAAGGTTATGTGATTGGCACTGACAATAGTCACCTTTTTCCATTTCGATGGACATCGCTAAGGAAGTGTTTTGTCTGCGACGCGGATGGAACAATCTTGCTAATGTAAGAACTTCGATATGGTGACTTGGAAACTCTACTTTATACCTGTGGGCAGGCAAACCTTTTTGCATGCAAGTGAAAAGTGACCATTTATTTTCTTAGTTTGTAGGCTCTTAACCCTTTAAACTCGTAGGTTGGTCATTCCTAACTTGCATAATGGAAGGCTTAGTGTTGTGGGGAAAAGTATCTGATGCGGATGACCCTATCCCTACTCTAAAGGTGACAGTCTTTAGCAACAACTGAAAGTAAAGTTTTGATGATTTCCTTTATGAAAGTACAGAGAGAACGAAGAAAGATTAACCAACCTGGTGTCTTTCGCTTAGTCGATCCTTGTCCTCTCTCTTTGTCTCTTGTTCCCAGCTCCTTGCTCTCTTTGCCGGTCCAGCCACACACAGATCCTGCACAAACAAGAGAGCAAACAGATCCTGCACAAACAAGAGAGCAAACTACAAGATACATGTACTCATAACTGAAGCATGGATTAGGATGAATCAAATATACATGTAAATACAATACATCAATGCAATACAAGTATATAGGAGAACATGCAAAACTTTATTGATAGAAGTAACAGGGTTCTGAGAAGGTTACAACCAATAATGGCTCCAATCCAGCAGCACCTCCCCAGCAGCAAGAACTCTCCTCTTCACCTCTAGTAAAACAATCACCCAATAGCTCTAACTGTAAACCAACAGCACCTCCTTGCTTTACACAAAATTCCAGCCCCCTTAGACCTCATAGAAGAGCTCTATATATAGGATAGAAGAAGAAAGGATGAGTCAGCTTGAGACTGACATGAAGCTGCCTTGTGTCCTCTCCCTCTTCAGTTAATCTTCAGTTCTTGAGTCCACTTGGAGATCCTTGCTTACACATGGTGATCAAGTACCTCTTACTCATCACAGGGCGAATCTCATGAACCAAGTGTCAGTTTGGAAGCTTCCTGGGCAATTGACACCTTGCAGAATGACTGTGCCACTTGGCCAATCTCGCCCAGCGCAGGTAGCCTTCATTGCTTTTGACTTTCAGCGCAGGTACAAGGAAGAGCAGTTGACATTCAGCGCAGTTGCTCAGTGGAGCAGCTGACATGATCCAAAATTAGCCTGTTTTGAAGTGTTTTCAGGTGGAGAACTAATTGGAAGTGCTGTTGTTTGATGACCTTGTTCTTTTAGGGGTAAGAACAACCTGCTTAGGGACTGAGGACCCCTGTAATTATTGACATTTCATGCTCCATGCTGCGAGGCACAAAAATGTCTATAACAGTTGCCCCCTAAAGTGTGAGGTCGTTTATCGGGTGAAATGCTTTATCTAGAGGGTCCGAAGTTCATTCCAGTGCTGAGGAGGCGCCCTGTAATACAATACAATACAATACATTATTTTTCATTCTATTTTCATGATCTAGCTGAGGCGGGCATTCCCATGCTCAGTTTTTATAAATACATTTTGGTACATATGACAGACGATCGTCTGAAGGTAAACCGATAATTTTCTGCTGAAATTATCATCCTTTGAATAGGATGATCATCTGTTGCAATGATGTACATGACAAATGCTTTTATATTTCCTGAATATATATCGCAGCCCGGATGGATGAAACTAGATCCGGGGTCTTCAAACTCGTTTGATCTTCACTCTAAGTACAAGTCGATCCATGTGAGAATTGCGCTGAAGTCGAACATGGAAAGACATCGCTTGATTACCGGTCAATAATGAAAACCGTTAACAAGCGCAAGAGGAATCACCAATAATGACGATGACCCTCAAGGTACTGCAGTACAATTCACGTGGCGTGAATAAAGGACTTGGCGTCGAACGCCACGCAAAATCTTCTGGTCGAAGGTCATTGATGTATACCTGTCGCCGGAAGTGAGAATCTTGCCATTGAGGCATGCAAGCTTCAAAGTACTGATGGGGGTTGTTCCTAGATCAACTTCTTGGATAATGAGCTGAAGTCGACAAGAAGCGATCCGTCAAAGGAGGGCCTTAATGAATCCCACATCAATGACACGGAACGGAGCTAATGATTTTAGTGGAGGTGAAAACAAACTGTGACATATGATTCAGGGTGGCGATCATGAATGGATGAAGGATAATGTATGGCAGTGGATGGGACACGGTTGACACTTTCAGAATGACCCCTCTTGAACATATAACGACACTGATGCGATGGATCGGTAGCATTACCCCAAACGTGGATGGTTTGGCGAGGACCATGGCGGTGAGACCGGTGAATGAAACAACCCAACCCGATGTGGTACGGAGGAAAAGTGTCATGTTCAAGAGTGACTTGCTACCATTAAACTTTGATGTTCTCCCAATTTTTCCCCAGTCATTTCTGACCAGTACCTCTTTATTTTTGTCAAGCTTGAGGAGGATAACATATGCTTGTTCTATAACCTGCCCTTCGGGCAAGCCCATCGCTATGATTTAACGAGCCTAGCGATAGGGAAACTCGTTCTCATCTAAAGACAAGTTTGTCGCTATTTAATCATTTTAACGAGTCTAACGACAAAGAAAACTCAGTTCTTTTCATTTTTAGAGAGTCTGAAAAGGTACGGAAAGTCAACTCCATAATTTCTTTTTCGTCAGCAAATCCCTTAAGTCCGAAAAAGTATAAAACAATACAGAAGGGATGGCTGTTCGGTACTTTTAACGAGCCGAACAAGACAAGCGCTCGATCCTTTTGTGCAATAATCCCTCAGGTCCAAAAAGATTAAAATTTAGAGGAGGGATAGCATTCCGGTCGTTTAACGAGCTGGAAGGCCAGAACTCGGCAAACTTTTCATTTTTTACGAGTCAGTGAAAAGAGCTCAAAGAAGACTCGTCTTTTGAGGAACGAGTGATAAACAGGGATAGCAGCAGATTCCAGGTACAAATTGGAATTTTCCAATCACGGTAGTGTCACAAGGATGGCTAAGTGAAATCACTCTTCGCAGTTGTTCCTCAAAATGGGTAAACAAACATATGGAGATGAACGATTGGCCAAATGAACGGATGGAGGTGACGGTGCACAAACACGACCAAGGCTTTAATATGGCTGTCAAAGGTTACATTTACCACGGTTGTTTACCGGTTCATTTTTCTGGATGAGCTTGAACTCTAGGGGAAGATTGCTCACAACTTATGTTTATTTTTTAACGAGCATGAACTATGTGCTAAAACTGCTCGGATCTGCATGCCCCCAGCATCATAATGACGCATGTCAAAGGAGGGTGCCCCCCAAGCTTCATAGCATTCAACTTGGTGATTGGAATGAAGGTTTACCTTTGAATTTTGAAAAGGGGATTTGTTTCATTTTTTAATGAGGTTGACATAGTAAAAGAACTATCCTCATGGTTTTTCATTTTTTAACGAGGTTGACCTGAGATAGGAACTATCCTCGATGCTTTGGATCCATTAGAAACAGAAAGTTTCATATTCCATTGTAGCCATTTCTGCCAGATTACTTGGAGGCGGTAAGGCGAAAGTACCCATCGACGGAGGGTTTTTTAGGAAGATGAATCCGATATTTTGGAGAGAACAATTGTTCCCATGGATCATAGGAATGCTTCCCGTAGTAAATGGTGGCAAAACTTCTGTCGAAGTTGTCGTCGAACTGCTAGGTTGATCATTTCCTTTATTGTTCGATGACTGCGTATTCCTGCAGTTTTTGCACTTTGTCGAAATCAGAGCATCATTTTGCTGTCCAGAGGTCGACACCATTAGTACCTGGCACCCGGAAGTATCTCCATTTTCAACCAGATTTTGACTTGGATTGGGAAACGGATCAGTCAATACAGCCGGGGTTTGTGAATTCTTTAAGAATCTTTTAAACTCGGCTTTATATGGACAATCTGCTGTCCAATGATCCTCATCGCATATATGACATGGACTTGTTGGTTTCCCTTTCCTAGGAGGGCTTGAAGAAGTTTTTTGAGGAGATGACTCACCCTGTTTCTTCTTCTTCCCTTCGTTTTGTTTCTTCTTGCTTCCTGGTTGATTGGAGTTTTTGCCTTTATCCGTAGATACAGCATTTACCTCCGAAGCAAGAATCTCTTGATTTGCTTTTTGATTCGAAGTCTTACGGGCTTTCTTATTTGAATCCCTTGTCGACTTAGCGTTTGCAGTTCCAATCACGCCATCACCGGCATGAGAGTCACTATTCGATCCGGGAGGAGGAGGGATTGAAAATTCTGGTCTGGGGGCGTCAGGTATCTTATCATAGAGCATGCCCGACTGAGTATACACTAAGTCCAAATATTGAGCACGAGCAATCACTTGCTCTTCTGTTACGACACCTCCCTTGGCCACATCTTCTGTTATTGCCGGCAGAAGCGACTTTATAAACCACTCAGCTAATAGCTGATCTGGAACATAGGTTTTTACCATTCTGCGACGACGACGCCACTCATGTATATGATCAGATATATGTGTGGCTGTTGTCTGCTTGAAATTGGTCAAGATCTCTGTCCCAGTTTCGTACCTTATAGGTAACTGAAAGTGTGTTAAGAAAGTCGTGGCTAGGGAACTAAAATTGTCAAAAGAGGCTCTAGGTAATTCAATATACCATTTAGCCGCCGGACCAGTCAATGTCCTCTGGAAAAGATGAAGCCTTATCGAATCATCATTCAAGGTATTCGACGAACACCACAGATGGAATGTCATCACATGATTCGACGGGTCTTCGCCCGGATTTCCATTGAATTTAGGAATGTCCGAAGGAAGTTTGTGAGGAATCGCTGGCCACCAATGGGCATAGGCGATTGGATCGTTCGTCAATCGATGTAAATCTGGTAATTCTAAGGTCGCCACGAATGGCAACTGCTGATTCAGGTTTGGCGAGGCGTACCCAGGATATGATGGAATCACCTGAGCAGTAGGTCTTTGCACACCAGTATAATGCAACTGATGTTGATATGACTGATATGGTTGGTGGGCTTGGCCACTGTAAAGTGGTTGGTTTAACCCATTCTGAATATAGGGTTGCCCACTATTTGCAAAGATCTGTTGCTCAGACCCCTGGTACACCTGTTGAAACTGAGGTTGTTGGTATTGCACCATCCATGGTTGTGAAGCCATGTTTTGTTGTGCGACACTAACCGACGGACCAAGATGCGGTGTTATGGTTCCCGTTTGTATCTGTGTCGTCCCGGCAGTTGGCGATTGTGGTTGTGTTGCAGGGTCAATAGGCTGTTGCATTACAACTTGGGGTTGACATACAACAGGCATCGATTGAACTTGCGACACGGTTACAATTGCTGGCGTCGTCGGGATACTAGACATAGGTACACATTGTTGCATGGAATATACAACTCTTGGTTGTTGGGGTAACATAGGTACCCAACCACTCGTCGTTACTTCAGTCAAACCTGAATGTGGTTGAAAACTGCCGTATGGGTATCCCCCCAAAAGGGGAAGTGAAAGGGCATATTGCCCCCCATACGGTAACAATCCGGAGCTCAAGGGTATAGATGGCCTTTGAGGACTGGATGGCCCAAAATGATTCCCAAAGGGATCAATTTGTCTAGTTTCAACATAAGAATTACCGGGTATTATACCGGAAGAACAAACTGGAACAGACCAAGTTGTCATAATAGTCCCTGGGTGGACTCCTTCTAGCTGATGAGAGCTAGTCGGGACGGCTGGTATGCCGGCAAACATCGTTGAATTGGCAGCAGGAACTTCTGCTGTCGCTGTGTCGTTTGGCACAGTTCTAGATGTCGACGGTTGTTCAGACATTTTAAGTCTATCCAATAAACTTCCTAACGATTCTTCAGGAACTTCTGGTGGCGATAGACAAACTTCTGATGCAGAAGGAAAAAGAGGGGTACCTACTCCAAAATGAATTGGAGTATTTACTTGCTGGTCCTCTACGATTTCCTCTATTGCAATCAGACCAGGAGGAAGAGGCAGACCGTCAGGTCCGTAAAAGATTTCTGGTGCCGAAGAAGGGGTTGCTTCGACAGCGACAGTCGTTTGAAAAACAAGACTCTGTGAACCGGTTTCAGATGGAACTGGTTCAGTTATGCAAGTACTTGTCTTCAGACTAGGATCAGTACCACTGTCCTTCTGTTGCTGTTGAACTTCTTCAATAGAGGCAGGGATTCCAGAAATATTGGGAGTGACCAGAATCTCAGATGTTGTTGGAACTTCCGTTCTAACTTTAAAAGGAGATTTTGACCTGGTCAAGCGAGTTCGCTTCGTCCGTACTACTCTCGGTTCTGGAGACAAAGGCGGTTGACTCGCAAGCCTCCCTGAACGACGGGGTTTTAATTGACTTTCCTCCACGGTTGCGGATTACTTGATCAACTAAAATACAAAAAGGGGAATTATGTTTCCGTATTGAATGAATTTTATTAGACGCTTTTAGACACAACTTTGCTTTTTCATGTTTTAAGAGTCGAGAAAAAGCTAAAGATGACTCTAGTCGCCTTCGATGTATTAACGAGCCCGAAGTGACAAATGCTCGGTTGGACTTTTTCAGTTATAGAGTTTGAAAAAGGCCAAAAGAAACTGCTCTGGAGATCTAGGCAGAGGGTGTGCCAAACCTTTCGCGAAACCACAGAATACGTTTTACGGTACGGGTGGTCGATCTTCGTGAATGCTGTGTTCACTGCATCGCGATCAGTAGGGCGGTCGACACGGCTTCCTAAGGATAAAGGATAAAAGCCTATAGGGGTCTCCCAATATACGCGACGGTACGCGGGAGCTCAAGTCCGTATTAGTGCTATCGTCCCTCAGGAGGAATCACCCACCTTCGTAGAGATCGACAGTCACTACATTTAATGACGCCGGAACACGTCTCTACCTAGACCTCTACTGTGAGCGTTATGTTACAATGCGTTTTTAGATTCATTCAATATATTTTAAGTTGATCTTGTTTATCAGTTTGTCTTTCAGGATCACCACGAGATGTATTGGTACAAATTCCTAAATGCAGCTAAAATGATAAGCAAGCTTTCACAATCTTTTTAGCTTTGAAAATCCTAACTACTGAGGGGAGAGAAAAACAATATCTTTCCACACAGAGCACAAAGCACAAAATAATGCACTTTCTCCTAGATCAGACACACAAGCTTATCAAAAATGCAAATGCAAGATGCATGTATTTCTTTTCTTTTCCTTTAATGTTGATGTAGACAAAAGGAAAACTGTTGTATGACTTTCGAATTCAATTTGAAGCGTAAACAAACAAGCTTTGTCTAAATGAAAAGAAGCTTTACAAGTACTTGTTTCAACACTCAAAATATATGAATTCAAACCATAAAGTGAAAAACAAACAAACTCAAATAGCCACGAACAGTAATAAAACTAGCTCATAAGATCACAAAGACACTTTTACAGTTCAGGATCTAAGAGGTCACAGCTATACTGGTTCGCTTTTCACAATGGAAACTGTAACTGAAACAAGAAATACTGAAAGAAAATTCACAGTTTCATCACACAACTGAGGCGGAATAATGTCAAGGAGAAGTGGTCTACAGCAAGTACAATGACCAGCAAGCAATCAGCTAAAACTCAGTGAAAACAGGGCCAAGACACAAAGGGAAAGCTGAGCAAGACAATGGCTAACTGGACCAGCGCAGGTTCTAGTCTGCCAGTTTGACTCTCAGCGCAGTTCCCGAAGGGAGTACCTACGCTATAATGCAGACTGCCTGTGGACAGCCTGCACTGACTCACGAGAGTTTCGTCTACAAAGAATTCCGGGTCATAAAAAGCTCAAAAATGCACTGTTTCTGCTGAAATAAAAAGCTATAGGTCAAGTACAGGCTAAGGGATGATCAAGAGGATGAAGATCTATCACAAAGAGTAAAGAGTCTTTTGTATATAGGCTCTTCAAATCTTGAATTTGCTCAACAAATGAGCAAGAGTAGCAGTCCCTCTACTTCGCTTTTGATATAGTCAAAAGCTTTTCGATTTGGTACTCTTTTCTTCAAGAAATGAATAGCAAAATACTACAAACACCAACAAGATACTAGGCTCCCCAGCGGAGTTGCCAGTTTGTTGTGGGGAAAAGTATCCGATGCGGATGACCCTATCCCTACTCTAAAGGTGACAGTCTTTAGCAACAACTGAAAGTAAAGCTTTGATGTTTTCCTTTATGAAAGTACAGAGAGAAGGATGAAAAGATTAACCAACCTGGTGTCCTTCGCTTAGTTGATCCTTGTCCTCTCTCTTTGTCTCTTGTTCCCAGCTCCTTGCTCTCTTTGCCGGTCCAGCTACACACAGATCCTGCACAAAACAAGAGAGCAAACTACAAGATACATGTACTCATAACTGAAGCATGGATTAGGATGAATCAAATATACATGTAAATACAATACATCAATGCAATACAAGTATATAGGAGAACATGCAAAACTTTATTGATAGAAGTAACAGGGTTCTGAGAAGGTTACAACCAATAATGGCTCCAATCCAGCAGCACCTCCCCAGCAGCAAGAACTCTCCTCTTCACCTCTAGTAAAACAATCACCCAATAGCTCTAACTGTAAACCAACAGCACCTCCTTGCTTTACACAAAATTCCAGCCTCCTTAGACCTCATAGAAGAGCTCTATATATAGGATAGAAGAAGAAAGGATGAGTCAGCTTGAGACTGACATGAAGCTGCCTTGTGTCCTCTCCCTCTTCAGTTAATCTTCAGTTCTTGAGTCCACTTGGAGATCCTTGCTTACACATGGTGATCAAGTACCTCTTACTCATCACAGGGCGAATCTCATGAACCAAGTGTCAGTTTGGAAGCTTCCTGGGCAATTGACACCTTGCAGAATGACTGTGCCACTTGGCCAATCTCGCCCAGCGCAGGTAGCCTTCATTGCTTTTGACTTTCAGCGCAGGTACAAGGAAGAGCAGTTGACATTCAGCGCAGTTGCTCAGTGGAGCAGCTGACATGATCCAAAATTAGCCTGTTTTGAAGTGTTTTCAGGTGGAGAACTGATTGGAAGTGCTGTTGTTTGATGACCTTGTTCTTTTAGGGGTAAGAACAACCTGCTTAGGGATTGAGGACCCCTGTAATTATTGACATTTCATGCTCCATGCTGCGAGGCACAAAAATGTCTATAACACTTAGGAGAAAAGTTGCGCATGGGGCAAGCTCCTTAAAAAATGAACCTATTGATGAGACATCCTTATTATATGAAGTTCAAGCTCGTTAAAAAATAAACCTAGCCATGAGCAATTTTACGCAAAGTTCAATCTCGTTAAAAAATAAACCTAGCAATGAGAAAATGTTCCCCAAAAGTTTAAGCTCATTAAAAAATGAACCCACCTTCAGTAAACAATCTTTGCGATCACATAATTATCAGCTTTTGAACCTTGGTCATGTTCTTACCATCACCTCCACTCTTTTTGAGCTGATCATATGCCTCCATTTGATTATTTACCCTTTTGAGGAACAACTGCAATGCATGATTCTATTAGCCACCTTCTTTACACTGTCATGATTTAAAAGTTCCAAACCTTACCTGGAACCAGTTTCTATCCAAAAACATCACTCGTTCCTCAAAAAACAAGTCTCCTTTAAGCTCTTTTCATCTGACTCGTAAAATATGAAAAGATTGCTGAGAAATTGGCCTCTCCAGCTTGTTAAAGAGATCGGAAGTGCCATCCATTCTCTAGATTTTAATCTTTTTGGACCCGAGGGATTATTACACAAAAAGATCAAGCGCTTGTCTTGTTCGGCTCGTTAAAACTATCGAACAATCATCCCTTTTGTGTTATTTTATACTTTTTCGGACTTAAGGGATTACATTAAGAAAAAGGACTACTAGAGTTGCCTTTCTGTCCCTTTTTAGACTCTATAAAACTAAAAAGGACCGAGTTATCTTTGTCATTAAACTCGTTAAAACAATAGCGACAAACTTGTCCATATAGACGAGCGAGTTTCACTGTCGCTAGGCTCGTTAAAACATAGCGACAGGTTTTCCTGAAGGGAAAATTATAGAACAAGCATATGTTATCCTCCTGAAGCTTGACAAAAATAAAGAGGTACTGGTCAGAAATGACTGGGGAAAAAGGGAAGAAAACTTGAATAGCTTCATTGGTAGCAGGTCGCTCTTGAACATGACACTTTCACTCCGTCATCATGATTGAGTTGGGTTGGGTTATTACATTCACCAGTCATATCACCATTGGTCTACCGTACCATCCACCTTGGGGTTAACGCTACCAGTCCATTTCAGTGTCACCAGTATGTTCAAGAGAAGTCGTTCAGATAATTCACCAACCTAGCTAACGCCTCATCCGCTACAATACTTTCACTCTCCATTTTTCATGACCACCACCTTGAACCTTATATCATCAGATCGTTTTCACCTCCACAAAATTATTTGCTCTGTTCCATGTCGTAGATGTGGGATTCGTTAAGGCCCTCCTATGACAGGTCATTTCTTTCCAACATCAGTTCATTATCCAAGAAGTTGACTTAGGAACAACCCTTTCAGTACTTTGAAGTTTGCATGCCTCAACGGCAAGTTTCTCAAGTAGTCAGTCGTTGTAATAATGTATCTATCCCCTGTCTTTTTCCCTGGTGGTTATATTGGATCCACAAAGTCTATCACCCACTTATCAAACACCTACAATGTCACTTGTAGATTCAGGGGAAATTCATCTCTTCGCGATGGTCTCCCAATCCTTTGAAAATCATCGCATGCTTTGTAATAGGTCTTAGAGTCCTTATGCAGAGTAGGCCACTAAAGTCCTATGCATAGGATTTTCTTTCTAGTTTATCTTCCTACATAATGTCCTCCCACTATTCCTCCATGTGCTTCTGTAAGAATTCTCGGTCACTCATACTCCGGGACGTATCTGCACAATATTTCATCAGAGCACAGTTTGTATAAGTGTCTGGAAATCATAGAAAAATCAGCTACCCAAACCACTCTTTCTTTCTTCTGTTGCGTTGAATATTCTTACGGGGCTATACCTATAGAAAAAAAATAAATTATATATGTGAAGTGATCATCTATGATGTGAATAGCGAAGAGATGCGCATCAAGCAAGTCTTCTTCCAAACTTGTAGGCTCATCACCAATCTCAATCCACAAGAGGTGATAAGGACCAACATTCAGGCATCTTGGCTTCACAATTATCTCAAAATCATATTCTTAGCATAACAACAATGACCTGCAAATATTCTCCCCTAAGACAAGCTTGTTGACCAAGTATTTTAGAGAATAATGGGTGGTCAATATCTCCATTTCTTGGTTGGGTCAACACCACACCTACCACAATACAGGATGCATCTACATGAACATGAAACTCCTTGTTCCAATCTACGAATACTAAAATGGGCACGGTGACCTTTTCTTCTTCAAAACATCCAAGTTATTTTTGCAATCCTTGTCCGAGCAAAGTGTTGCATTCTTTTTCAACTGTCTTTCCATTGACATAGTTCTTTGTGCATATGCTTTGATGAACATCCAATAATATCCGGCATGGCCAAACATTACATGTAGTTGCTTAACATTCTTCAGGGCCTCCAAATTGATGATGACTGCAATCTTGGCAGGGTCTACCATCAATCCCTACTTTCAAACCACATAGCCCAAGAGTATCCATGGTAGGCAAAAGATGCACTTCTTCAAGTTAAGTGCAATCTGATGTCTTTGATAGGTATCCGACATGAGGCATAGATTAGTAACATGGCACTTTACCAATCCAAATGTTGTCCAGTCATCAAAGTAGACCTCCATAGATTTGTGGATAAATTCCTTGAAGGCTGCAATTACTACTTGCGAAAAGATTGTAGGTACTTTCTTCAGCCCAAAAGGCATCATTGTATATTGAAAACAACCCCACTCAGTTGCGAAGGTGGTCTTACTCTGATCCTCCAGCACAATCTTGATTTGATGGTACCCAAAATAACCCAGCTGTGAATGAGTAGGCTTCCTGCCCTTCAACATTCTCCAGTACGACATTTGTAAATGGCGTAGGGAATGGATCATGGATATATGTGTCATTCAACTTCCTTAGGTCTACGCATATCCAAATTTCACCTTATGTCTTATTTTCTTGAACCACCATGGGACTAACCTAGTCCGTTTCTTCTCCAGGTTCAATATAATCCTGAGTTCAAGCATTTTATCCGATTCCTTGCACAATTTTTCCTTATACTTGGGATTTATCAGTAGGGGCACTGTTTCACTGGCTTTGCATCTCGGTTCAATGTGATATTTGTGATTCTCAGATCCCCTACTGATGCAGGGCTAGCCTGCAAACCCCAGAATATTTTTTTTGCACATATACAAATGCTTTACGATCACTGCCCAATTAACATTCCAAGACAGGGCAATTTCATATATTTCCCAATTGCGGAAGCTATCTTTCACCATATCACAATAAATATGTCTAAAGCATCAAAATTGTGAATGTTTCCTTAAACCATACCCATGTCTTAATTCCCTCATTCTTTAATCACCAATATTCACATTCATTATGGCCGGATTCAATTAAAGAGTGTGCCCTTACCCAATGCTTAATTCTCATCTGTTTGCCCACTAATCTCAAACAACAAACTGTTCGAATTTTTCAAATAAACCAACCTGCATATATGGTTTTTCAATACGGATTTTCAAACAATATCCATAAACAACTGCACCCATTTGTGAAGACTGAGTCTGGCAATTTAATATGACCATATATCATCTTTATGCGAACACCAACATATCTTACCTGTTCAAATTTCGGCAATATATCAACCTCTGGACCGCCTTCAACTTTTGGACTGTGCTTTCTTGGAATCGACCTTTTGAATTACGCATGTTCAAGTCTAGCTAACACTTTCATTCGATCATACTCTATTCAACTCATGCAATATATCATCATTTATACATGTGATTCCCAGTACATCATTTATACATGTGATTGCGGATCTGAATTCCATCGATAGAGTAACAACCCTTTATTGCAATTACAATCAATTAACACACAGAGTTTAGTTTTGCGCTTCATAAGCTCTGCGTTTTAGACTACTCCTCAGTCGGCTTTGTGCAAGATATATATACAACTCTGCGTTGGATTTAAACAATTTCATCCAACCAATTTTCATCAACCAGGATTTGAACCTGCAGTTTTAATTCAAACACGATTTCAAACAGTTCAGTCCAAATTCCATTAAACAATTCCGTCCACTATGAAGTCGACTTCCAAAGTCTAATTGAGCTCCGTTTGACTCTACGTATTGTACACAAACTGATCACTCAATAACTTTGAACTATTTTAATCAATACATTCAGCGCTAAGATCTTCAATCATGGGGATCGATTCACAAGGAATCTAGCATTTAATGATAGATTTTATCCAACAGACTTATACACTTTTAAAACTGCCAATCGATTTCTATACAATCACATACTACTCAATCCTGAAAGCTGTGTTCATTTTGAAAACTACGTTCTTATACTGGACTAAGTTAAAAGTCTACACCTTTCATACAATCATGACATAAGCCATTCAGATCTAAAATCCATCTAATCGATTTTAACATTCTAGCAAACAAAGGTTTAACCTTTATTAATCAAATACCAAATTCACAGTATTCTATGGGTTTACAACTGTGATGCCAGATATCCAATATCTGAAGGTCGATTTCAGCGCTGCCCTATTCATCGACTAATGTTTGTAGTTATCTATTCTTATGTGACACTTATGATCAGAATGTTTCCATATTTAATCCATGCGCCCACCATTATTATTCCACAGGAATAAATGCACTAATTAACCAGCAATTTCCAGCAAATTCACTATCACCACAATAATTGACCCATACATGAATTGACCAAATTAAGGCGCATAACTCAAAATCACACTTTCATAAAAATGAACATACTTACAAACTTTTCTTCTTGGCCAAATATTCAACGTTCATGGCCCTTACAATTTGCCAGAGGCTTACAGCCTTGGCTGTTCAAGCCTGCTCTCAATCACTCTCACTCTCCAACTATTCCAGTCTATTTTTCTCACAAAACCCACTCCTATTTATACACAAATAATGCATTTAATTCACTCAAAATATCTCTCCACCTAATCCTCAACTAATCCCATACATAGAAATCCTAATCCCAAATTTTGCTCCTAAACTATTTCTCTCATATCCTTTTATTTATTAAAAGAATATTTACATAATCCTCTCTTTTCATAATTATCTCCTATTTTATTAAAAATAACAAATTAATTAATAAAATATTACAATTTGTCACACCCCCTTTTCTAACATATTTACAAATAAAAAAATGCCCTTGATGCTCCTGCATCAAACTCCCAACATTAAAATAATCATGATCACCTGATCATGTGTTCGAATCTATGTATGCCTGGATCCCATATCTTGTACTGCAACTTTCCACTTGTCGCTGCTTCTTTCTGATGTTCTTCTCCAGGTTTCCACACTTTATGTTGCATCGCTCTACTGGCTGTGCTCTCGCAATCTTCTGTTGTCTTCCTTTTGCTGCTTCTCCTTTGTTTCACTGCTGCTGGTCTCTTCCGGGATTCTTTCATCATCATCCACCTCATCATTTCAATTTCTCTGTCTAATAGACTTTCTCCAGCATCTTCAATAAAACCTGTACTCACAAAACAATTGTTAGAATAAAAACCATAAGGCTTCAGTGCCTCTTCTCCTGTTATCAATGTTGTCTCAGATGTCACTATAAATGTCATCCCATGTGTTGCTCTAGCTGTCACTATGGATGTTGCTACCTCCAAAACTTCCTGTCCCTCTGCAACATTCATTTGCCCGTCACCTGCAATTTCATCTGCAACTTCTTTCTCTGTTTCAAACGTCTCCAGCAAACATTTCATCATTTCATCAACATGCTGCAAATTAACTCCAACATAACTTCCATCTTCCCCTTTGACAACCTTCAATAATTGTCCACCATCATCTTGATTGATTCTGTCAATCAAATCAAGTCCTTCAAACATTGTAGCCTCATCTTCTAACATTGTAGCAGCTCCAAAATTTCGTACACCAGTCTTCTCTTGGCTATACAAACAAGCCAACTCTTTCTTGTCACCCATGGTAACAAGCCTCTGTTTATGAGACATGACTGTCTCATCTTCTACCCGCAACAGTTCTTCTTCTCTCGAGACAATTCCAAGTGATGAACTGTCTTTTATATCACCTGTAAACACAATCAAATTGTCAGCATTAAAATCACAAGACCCAATGGTCTTACTTGTTGATTTAGTCATCTGCAATTCTAAGTCTTCTTCAAGACTCAGAAAATCTTCACTGGCTTTCTCCTCAGCTTTCTCTGGCAACACTTCAGTATGCTGCTCTGAGTTTCTTCCCAACTTCTCTGTCAGCACATCAGTATGCTGATTCGCATTCACCATGAGACTGTCAGTGAATCTCGCCTTCTTACCATCTATCTCTAAGATGTCTTTCTACTCTCGTTCACTGTACTGAACTCTTTCATCTGCTACAATATTTCTATCATACTCTGAATTTATCAACAAGTATTCCAACAAGGCAATTTCTCTGTAGCATTACTGAAGCATATCATCATCACCTGCAGTGATACATAAACTTTCAGTTTGCATATCAAAATGTTCAACAATATCAACTGTTACTTTCCCTATTTGTGCTTCAGACTGATTCTCTTCTTCAACATCCACAAGAATTTTCTCTTGTACTGTAACAACAAAAGCATCACTGCTTTCTTTTTCAGAGTACTTATCATTTTCTGCTTCCTCTGTCTTCATTTCCTCCTGAGATCTTGCTATCTCAGCATCGATCTGAACAGTCTTCAGATTCAACTCTTCTTGAACAAACTCTAAAGCTTGCTCATCTCCCTGTACTGTACCTGCAAACATACACAACTCATTAGTTTTAAAACCACAAGACTTTTCAGTCTCGACTGCTTCCTCCAATACTTCCTTCTGAACAGATCTGCGTGTGGAATTTTCAAATTCCAACTCTGCGTCAAGAACTCTAAGTCCTTTCTTCAATAAGGCAATCACACTTTGCCTCAACTTCACCTGCAATTGTCACCAAATCACTCTCTTCCCCTTCAGTGGAAAGATCCATTTTCTATTTTGGTTTTCCTGCTCTTGCAGCCATTCTTCCAGTACCTGCAATTGTACCTTTATTACTGCAATCTCTCTTTCTCAGACCTCATCAGTCATCTCACCTCTGTGGCATTCCTCTGAACCTCTTCTCTGATCCTCCATGATCATCTTCTCCATGAGTTTCTCACTCACCATGAGTTGCACTAGCATCTACGACAACAATCTCTTTTGCTGCCACTTACCTCACCAAGCTCTCCTCACTCAGTCTTTTGGTAAGTACTTGGTTCATTGCCTCTGGAACCCTTGAGCACTCTCTCTGCTCTCTCCAGGTTATCTCTTCAAATCACCTTCTTCTTCAGGACACTACAATTGTCCTCTTTATCCAGCTTTTAGCTGAATGCCAGGTTCACTTCCGTCATCTTCTCTGCAACCATAAACTTCAATTCATAAATTTCAAATCAGGAAATCATCTCACCTTTAAGATCTTGCATGATCTTGTCCTCCCTTCGTTTCTGCAATCCTGTTCACTTGTGTAGTTTAAATATCAGATTTAGAAATCTAATATGATCTTCCTTTCAGTTATTCATCACACATTCAAAGAAACACACTTTAGTTTTCAACAAAACCTTTTGTCCTCATTCAGAAAAGAAAACAAACACCTTCAATTTCAACAGAGCCAAGCTTTGATACCAAAAATGATGCAAGGCTAGCCTGTAAACCCCAGAATCTTCAATTTTTTTTTCTGCGCATATACAAATGCTTTGCAATCACTACCCAATTAACATTCCAAGACAGGGAAATTTCATATATTTCCCAATTGCGGAAGCTATCTTTCACCATATCACAGTAAATATGTCTAAAGCATCAAAATTGTGAATGTTTCCTTAAACCATACCCATATCTTAATTCCCTCATTCTTTGATCACCAATATTCACATTCATTATGGCCGGATTCAATTAAAGAGTGTGCTCTTACCCAATGCTTAATTCTCATATGTTTGCCCACTAATCTCAAACAACAAACTGTTCGAAGTTTTCGAATCAGCCAACCTGCATATATGGTTTTTCAATACGGATTTTCAAACAATCTCCATAAACAAATGCACCCATTTGTGAATACTGAGTCTGGCAATTTAATATGACCATATATCATCTTTATGCAAACACCAACTTATCTTACCCATTCGAATTTCGGCAATATATCAACCTCTGAACCGCCTTCAACTTCTGGACTGCGCTTTCTTGGAATCGACCTTTTGAATTACGCATGTTCAAGTCTAGCTAACACTTTCATTTGATCTTACTCTGTTCAACTCCTGCAATATATCATCATTTATACATGTGATTCCACATTACATCATTTATACATGTGATTGCGGATCTGAATTCCATCGATAGAGTAACAACCCTTTATTGCAATTACAATCAATTAACACACAGAGTTTAGTTCTGCGCTTCATAAGCTCTGCGTTTTAGACTACTCCTCAGTCGGCTTTGTGCAAGATATATATACAACTCTGCGTTGGATTTAAACAATTTCATCCAACCGCTTTTCATCAATCAGGATTTGAACCTGCAGTTTTAATTCAAACACGATTTCAAACAGTTCAGTCCAAATTCCATTAAACAATTCCGCCCACTATGAAGTCGACTTTCCAAGTCTAATTGAGCTCCGTTTGACTCTACGTCTTGTACACAAACCGATCACTCAATAACTTTGAACTGTTTCAATCAATACATTCAGCACTAAGATCTTCAATCATGGGGATCGATTCACAATGAATCTGGCATTTAATAATAGATTTTATCCAACAGACTTATACACTTTTAAAACTGCCAATCAATTTCTATACAATCACATACTACTCAATCCTGAAAGCTGTGTTCATTTTGAAAACTATGTTCTTATACTAGACTAAGTTAAAAGTCTGCACCTTTCATACAATCATGCCATAAGCCATTCAGATCTAAAATCCAGCTAATCGATTTTAACATTCTAGCAAACAGAGGTCTAACCTTTATTAATCAAATACCCAATTCACAATGTTCTATGGGTTTACAACTGTGATGCCAGATATCCAATATCTGAAGGTCGATTTCAGCGCTGCCTTGTTCATCGACTAATGTTTGCAGTTATCTATTCTTATGTGACACTTATGATCACAATGTTTCCATATTTAATCCATGCGCCCACCATTATTATTCCACAGGAATAAATGCACTAATTAACCAGCAATTTCCAGCAAATTCACTATCAACACAGTAATTGACCCATACATGAATTGACCAAATTAAGGCGCATAAATCAAAATCACACTTTCACAAAAATCAACATACTTGCAAACTTTTCTTCTTGGCCAATTATTCAACGTTCATGGCCCTTACAATTTGCCAGAGGCTTACAGCCTTGGCTGTTCAAGCCTGCTCTCAATCACTCTCACTCTCCAACTATTCAAGTCTATTTTTCTCACAAAACCCACTCCTATTTATACACAAATAATGCATTTAATTCACTCAAAATATCTCTCCACCTAATCCTCAACTAATCCCATACATAGAAATCCTAATCCCAAATTTTGCTCCTAAACTATTTCTCTCATATCCTTTTATTTATTAAAAGAATATTTACATAATCCTCTCTTTTCATAATTATCTCCTATTTTATTAAAAATAACAAATTAATTAATAAAATATTACAATTTGTCACACCCCCTTTTCTAACATATTTACAAATAAAAAAAGGCCCTTGATGCTCTTGCATCACCTACTATTCCTTTTATATCAGAGAACTTGGTGGGAAACAAGTCATGATATTCGCGCAACAACTTGCGACTTTATCAGCTATACCTTCATCCCAATAGTCACCTATCTTCGCAAACTTTGACTGCGATTCTAATTCAATATCCTCTTTCTTGGTCCTTAACGACTCTAATATATTGGGGATTTCTGCCTTAGGTCCCTCGACTTCGCGTTATACTTCAGACTTGGGAATATTGATGTTTCTAGGATCTTCTTTCCCTCCTCCATAGTCAAATTATAACATTCAAGCACATGTTGTAGCTGTGTACTTCAATCTAGACGTACCCACTCAAATGACTCTTCAGGAATTTTGAATATTGTAGCTTTGATCTCTTCGCCACTTCATATATACATTCAAACCGATCTTCAAAGCTGAAAGTTATCAGAAAGCTATTCTTCAGGATATCCAATTCTGTAGTATCGTGTCGCGGCTTAGTTTCCAAATACCATTTCATTGGGATGGTTTCCAAAGTATGACAAACGATGTGAACCCACTCTAGCTACAGTTCTTCTCCCCATGATTTTTTCCATAGCGCCAAATGCTCATGCAAATCGTCCTTCCCTGTGTATTTCTCCACCATGCAAGTATTGGCGTACCTTAACCTCAACCTCATCATTCTTTGGTACTCCTTCCAATGGGTGAAGTTGTCCTTATGCATACCCCACCAACAGGCAGGCATAGCTTGTAGTGCAATATATAGATCTTGGAACCAATTTTCCTCTGGTACATCCCTTTCAAACTTATCCAAAAATAAATTAACATCTTCTAAACCATCATAATAAGGTAAATTTCGTACCTTAGTGGATATACATCGAAGCGATTTTGTAAGCATGTTATAGCACAATGATGATACTTCATGTAACCGGTTCTGTCAATGCTTCAGTTCCTCATTAGAATCTGAAGTGAAGGAACTATCCCTATCCCACGCGATCTACCCATCCACAGTAGGGTTGCTCTATTCCTCATCGTGCTTAGTGATCTTATAGATATGATCAATATTTTCCTCTTCTTCATAATCGCAGATTGGTTTAGCATATTGCACACCCTCAGTTAGATCGAATGGAACAATAACCCTGAGCTCCTTCCTTTCGAATGTCATTCTGCGCTTTTTGAGATTGATGACCGCATCCATGTCAAATGCCCAATCAATTCCAAGTATCGTAGGGTAAGGGTTTCTATCAATGACTATCTCGATCACTTCAAAATCAGCTAGAGCATTTACTCCTTCAATATCTACCATTACCCCGTATAGGCTCCCCATAGGAATGATGTTTTGCTAGCTCTCCATGTGTAGTTGGATAGGAGACCACTAAAACACAGGTCTCCCCATTCTCTCCCAAGTTTGCATCGGTAAAACATTCGCATCAAACCCCAAATCAAGAATTACCTGATCCATTTCGTACTCTCCAATTTACATAGTTAGTCTCATCTCACGACTAGTTCACTTCTTTGTTTTTCCTATTTTATGTACTACGCATTGTTCAAGCAGATGTTTATTTTTACCCACACAATTATCTATTAGTTCATGTAACCCCTCTACTGCCTTCCTATATCTTAGAAGCTTCATGCAAGTATTCAAAAATTTAGCTAACAATGAACGGTCTATGTCCTGCACATTATTGCTTCCTCTAGACTTTCCCTAAATTCTTGATGTAAAAGCCTTTGTGAAGCTCTTCTTAGATTCCATAAAGGTTTCATTCTATTTTCTTAAATCAAACCCAACTTCTTTTTCAGCAGCCTTGCATACCCATTCCTCAACTTCTGGTTTCTTCCCCTTGTCTTCTCCAGTGGATATACCACTTCACATAACGATATTAATACTAGGCTCATCTTCGTGAGGCTTTGATCCCATCATTTGGATATTCTGTGTAGGTGGCTAGGTATGAGAATTCTTTTCTTGCATAGTTGTTATAAGTATTGGGTAATCTTATATGACGTGGTCAAATTACCTACAATACTGATAGGAGGGGTGTGTCAGATTCTGATAGTCATGTTTGAAATGACTTGCTTCCCCACAGTTGTAACAGAGAATCTGTCCATGACCCCTTCCAACTCCTCCTCCTCGCCCCCTTCCTCGGCCTTGAAATCCTCCGTGCATTGCACCTGTGCCCTAATCTTGAGAATGATTCTCTACTTGCATCCTATATGTAGGAGTCTTCTCCATCATCAATTCATAACTCCAGTAATTGCGCTCATCATGTCCTACTGATTTGTAGAAAGTGCAAAACAACTGTTGCAGGGTTTGTACAAACTATTGCAGAACATGAAAGTTATCCGTTGCATGTTCCCCAGAAATTTGACAAATAGTGCACCATAACGCTACTCCCGCACTCGTCTCAATAGTTCTTTCTTGCTTTAGGGGGATAGGGCCTCCTCTTGTAAGATAATTATGATAAACCAGGCAATTGTCCTTATCATGACCATGGCCTTTGCATTTCAGGCACCAGATTTCTACGTGCACCTCCGACTAGACTTCCTTTCCCTTCTTGAGGCTCTACAACTCCATGTGTAAACTATCCAATTGTGATTGAATCCATTACCCTCCCAGATTCATATCCTACACAGGTGAAGCCTTCAATCTCATGGAAATCTCCAAGGACTCAACTTGCATTCTTGTTTTCTGTTGTGACAATGGAAATCTCAGATGAGGAAATATCAAAGCAATGTACCAATCTCTATTATTATCATCTGTGATCCTCATATTACCCTGTTGAATTAGACACTTCAGTCTTTGATCAAAGTCCCACACAGACTCATTTACCCTCTACTGGATCTCTTTGAACTTCAACACTGACTAGGTTTGCGATTTAGGCTTCTTAAAACTCATTTTTCAGTTCTTGTTGTGTTTTTAGCATAATCACACTAGTTTTTCCTGTACAATACTTGATATAATAGCTTAGAGTTCTGTCCTGTAGCACTGTAACCAGCTGTGATTTCTTCATGTCATAATCTGCAATCTATTGTGCCTTCTATAAAACACCTACTACAAACCATAATTGTTCAGGATCTTGAGTCCCAAGACCCTTAAACATAGACATCTTCATCGCGTTTTCCATGTTGAATGGTGAAGGAGGAGGTGGAGGTGGAGGTGTAGGTGTGTGAGGAAGAGGTGGAGGTGGAGGTGGAGTGGATGGATGTGGTATCCCCGCAATACCCTATCTCACAATCTACAGTGCACCTCGTAGTGTCTTTAGAATACTGCTTTCATCATCACTATTAGACAATCCTAAAAATGGACTATATAAAACACTCGAATATAGGTTCCTTTTGAATGCTCTTCCACTTTGTGTAGTCCCAAACATCAATTCAAAGGCATAAAACGCTTTTCGCACAATAAAATTTTAATCCAGGTCTTCAAATATTTCAGGTACTTACCTCTAGGCTGCTTGAGAAACCTACGCTACGCTTCGCTATAACTGGTGGACTTATCGATTATGAACTAGGTAATGAATCCCCCCATAATAATATCGATCCAGTAATTGATAGCCCACGTGATTTTGTTTTGTGAAGCCTCTAAGCACTTCACCAGTTTTGGGGTCCACACAATAGGGCCAACAAGCTTCCCCGTATCCTGACTATCTACCAATTTAGACAACCACTCATGTTATTCGCACAAAAAAGAGCAGAAGAATATCTCGTGTTCGTCTGTGGATATGTATCCATTCAACCACTCTTCCTTTGACAAGAATGGATTCCTATTTTTCTGGGTTGTAAATGCATGTAGTTTCTGATCTATCCAATTTTCAATCTATTTCTTAGTGTGAAACCACTTATCACACATCCCTCAAATAGAACATGGTCTTGGAAATGGAACCATTTTTTGGCTTAATGGGTCCTGACCCAGGTTCAGAGTTAACTCCACCAACCAACAAAACCCTAAACTATTGGCCCTTTCTGCAACAACCTACATAGTGCAGGTTGTAATCTCATACAAAGGAGTATTGGGGGATTATAGAACCAGGCTTCTGCATCTAGAGGTCAGTGTGATGGGATTCTGTGTTTCCTATGGTTTATTCCCAACCTTGGAAAACCCTAACCCTTAAAATATAGATAATTGCAGCAACTTGCAAAAACAGAGTCTAACCCTTCACGAAGTGCATTAAACATTCATAACATCAAGTAAATGAGTAGATCTACTATTTTCACACATTAATTAAATAGTTCCTCATATAAATTTAGATGGACATACATAATTTTCATAAGTAATACAAATGCATAGATACAAAATTATGCTTCCAAACTAGTCTTTACTAGATATATTCTTTTTTATTACAAACTCTTCTTCCCTACACACACAGCGATAGGGGTCTGCGCAGTCAATCTGCAGACATACCAAGGTCTTCGTGTACTTAGCAGTAGGATCCTTCCCCTCCACCTAAGCATAGGAAACAAAGTTCCCTATCTTAACTTACTTTCCCATACAATGATCTTCTGTTCCAATTAGTTTCTAGACTCGCTATGTCTCCTCCATATATAGCCTTCTCTTTTACAATACCATGTTGCATGGACCATGGGTGGGTCACAAAACTCCCTATCTACTAGAAACTAAGGGGCTAACATCCCTTTTGACTCCTATGACCTTCGCGCTCCGCTCCCTCAAAACACGGAGACTTTACATGTATATAAAAATTAATTACAAAAATTTACCCTAGGGGTACCTATCCCAACATGTAGCACTCATAAAAAAGTGCCATATGGAATTCCAGATGTAGATGACATGGGAGAGGTCCATGGACTGCACACTGCGCTAGAAAAGGCACCAGAAAATAGTTGGTAACCAGGTGGGGAGGATGGGTCACCATACAAATATGTCTCTAGTGATGTTACAAACATGGATGAAGTTGTAACATGGGTTGTCTCAGTTATAGTGGTAGATACATGCTCATAAACCATAGTAGGTTCAGTCATGGTCAACTGTCCCAAAGAGCGTTACTGAGGCAAACTCAAGGGTGAGTTGAATGGAAAAGAACCGGAAAAATGAGCTTGTAATGGAGTATGAGGAGAAGGAGAAGGATGGCACCGATAAAAATGAGCCCCTATTCAAATAAGAGAGGAGAGTTGAGGCTTTTCTTGAGGAATCTCTTGGATACTCACAAGACAAAGTGGAAGTGATTCACCATCGGGTCCAATATATATAGGTTGTGGTTGAGTCTGAGATAGAGGAAGAGAAAAGGAAGGTCCTAAAGTAATAGGTGTAGATAATTGAGGTGCTTCATGTCGTATAACTTCAAGTTATGTTATCTTTGATTTAGTATAGTCAGGTTTAATAACCTAAGGAAATGAGATTTTAGGTACTTCTCTTTCAACTATGGTCAAAATCACCATCCAATGGAGAAGTGATCTTAGGTTTAGTACTCATAGGAAAGGATGATTATGGTGGATCTATTTCAGGTGGAGGACCAGAAGTAGTATCTCTTGAAGTACTAGATTTGATATTTTGCATCTTTTTGTGCTTCTGACAACGACTAGGAGTTACGTCTCGTGGACGAGGAGGCTTATTTTGCATTCTACATGGATGACAAAGTGTAGGGAGTTGTTCTTTCACACTGGTTTAATAAAATTTAAAAATTGAAAACAAAAATAAATCAAAGAGGGTAATCTAGGCATAATGGTTTACCAAGTAAATGTGAACTACAATATACCACCCTAAAGAACCAAGGATTTATGTACAGGCTGGAAATCTTCCTGAATGCTATGTTTGATGTATCAAAATATATAAGGCAACCAACTTGGTTACCTAAGGTGTGGATGATGACCTATGGTGGACTTTAAAAATATAATCGATAGTACATGCAAAAGCAGTCCATTTTAGTGTTGTCTAACATGTAACCCTACAATGAGAACGTTTCCATATACTTTTTGTGGATGGAGCACCATCCAATACACCTCGAGGTGTTAGCTCTGCTATATAATGATGATTTTATAAAGTCAAAGATGATCTTGGTCTGCTTGGTTCTTCTAAAAAGAAGCTGATAGCAGTCATTTTCTCCTTCTCTTTCACCGCTCATTCTCCCTTTATCAGTCCTAAAAACGATTAATTCCTTTATCAGGTTCGGGTTTAATCGCTATCGCAAGTCACATCCATGTGTATAAAGGCTGCACCCCTCAGCTTCTGCCGATGCGATCTAATCACAAGTCACATCCATGTGTATAAAGGTCACACCCCTCAGCTTCCGCCAATGTGATATTGCGATGCGATTTGATCGCAATCACACATCGCCATACGTAAAGGACCAAAATTACCAAAAACCTGATCCGACAACTCTCGTCGCGCCTGATAAAGCGACTCACTCGATCACTCCTCCGCCGTCTGATCAGTTCCACGAAGATCCAATGGCCCATGCTCATTCCGCTCCCACTTCTTCCGATATCCCTCACCAAGCCATCTCCACCATCTATCCTCCCGCTCCGATAGCTGACCTTTCTCCTTCATCCAGCTCGTCCATTCGCAATGCAGTCCACATCCCTTAATCGTTCCATGCACCCAAAGGATCAAGGTGACCAGTTTTCAGTATTGTTTGCAGTTTCTCCTCAACTGCCATATTTAACCAAAAATATGGCCGAGGAGGAAAAGGACGAAGCATGAACAGATAGCTACATTTAACAGTTATGGAGCTTCATCCTATACGGCACTCCAACTGCTCGAGAGGACAGGAGAGTGCAGGAAAAAGATTAGATTCATCCACTACAGCAAGCAAGCACATTCAAAAGCTCCATCAGGCAACTAAATGTGGTTGGTGGTCAATTATGACCCCTCCATACTTGGAATGGCTGAGTGCCTTATGTATTCAAACTCTATATATATACCCAGAAACAAGAGGTAATCAGGGTTGATGGTTATTGTTTCGATGTAAGGTTCAACTTCTGGAGACTGTAACTATTTTGATACTTGCAGCGTCTCATCTTCATTTTCAGCTAATACAAGCTTCTTTTTCTATTAATTGCTCAATTTTCATGTATCTTCTTTTCCAAGTTGTGCCTAATATGTTGTATTTCTGAGCTCTTGATGTTTAGCATTAGAGAAGTTGTCATCCTATCTATGTTAAAGTCTTGTATGTATTAGTGAATGAGTTATTCAGGTTTCTTCTCATCTAATGCCAGAGAGCTTTCATCCTGTCTGTGTATTAGGGAATTAGATTTTCACACTTCTTTACTAGTTGCAGCTGGCCATCACATGGTTTTGTGCATCTATTGGTGTGGTCAGTATTCTCCATATTCACCTAATCCTTAAACTATGAGTAATTGGTGGTCTAAAGCCTTGTATTTTGGGGGGTGTTCATGCATGTCTGGAGTTAAGCAAGGTAGAAGTGGTTATCTGGATTGAACAAGCATCATTCCCTCCATTCATCCATTTGCAACAATAAGTTGAATTTGTATGTTCCCGAGCATCTATGAGCTACAACCTAGGAGAGTTTCTTGGGGTGATAACATTAATTGGTTCCATGCCGAGGAGAGGAGATTGAAGCTCAGCTTCCCTAGGAGAACAACACAGTTCCAACTTTGATGATAGATGAAGTCTGGACACATTTCTGGTTGTAATCATCTATCTGGCGACTCTACTGGAGGACCAACCTAGTGGCAACTCCACATTACAGTTCTGGCTCAGTTTGTGAGGCATACCCAGAGAAATCCTCAGAAATCACCAGCTAACCCAGTGCCTGACCCTGAGAAGATTATCAAGTAGAGAAGGAAATCACATAAAGGAGCATCAGGATCAGGTAAGCCTAAGAAATATTATGTATCTCTGCAAGAGGGGCGTATAACTAAACATGTACAGTTTGAAGATATAGAGCCTAGCTTTGTTAGTGAAGAAAATACCCTCAGAGATTCATAAAGCTCCTTTTCCTATAAGTTCCCCTTTGGATATCAGTCCAAAGAAAGTCTCCCATATAGTCCATCATATTCCTTTGTCCCTATCATTCATTTCACAGCTCCCTTTCAAACTGCCAGTATCCATCCACCTACCCGAGTCATGGCAGACCCACAAGATTTGACTAAGATGGAAAGAATCATAGCTACTAGGTATGGACCCATGGTCTTGCCTGTTCCTTTGAATGCCGTGCCTGCAGGAGAATATCAGAAATACATGCCTAAATTCACTGGTACAGAAGGAGTAACAGCTGAAGAACACCTAGAATCTTTTTATAGTTATGTTGATAACATTGATATTAGTGAAGATTAAGTGTGGATGAGGGTTTTTGTCCAAAGCCTAGTTGGAGAAGATAGAAAATGGTTTAGAGAAGGGGTGAAATTTAAACCATCTCTACCTGATAAGGTCAAATGCCCTAAACTTTTTGAGGTAGATGATCAAATAAATCTGATTTTGCAAATCTTCGATGAACCGGCTGACAAGCATATTGACCAAGAGAAGGAGAAACAATTTTGATGGCCCAGTAAATGGGAAGTTTTGAAAATTTATGTTGTTTAATGTTTTCAGGCCTTAATGTTCTAAAAATGTTCTTCTACAAGTTTAGGTATAGACCTAATTAGACTCCATGCCCAATGGAATACTAGGCAATGTTTTTAATCCTGTTTTATGGAGAAGGCAACAGTCTGCAGTTCTTGAGACCTCACAGGGAGGATCTCATCCCCAGAAGGAGCAAGTGTTAGCTCTGCTATATAACGATGATTTTCTAAAGTCAGAGATGATCTTGGTCTACTTGGTTCTTCTAAAAAGAAGCTGATAGCGGTCATTTTCTCCTTCCCTTGCATCGCTTATTCTCCCTTCATCAGTCCTAAAAATTATTAATTCCTTTATCGGGTTTGGGTTTAATCACTATCACAAGTCGCATCCATGTGTATAAAGGTCGTGCCCCTCGGCTTCCACCGATGCGATATTGCGATGCGATTTGATCACAAGTCGCATCAATGTGTATAAAGGGCGTGCCCCTGAACTTCTGCCGATGTGATATTGCGATGCGATCTGATTACAATCGCACATCGCCATACGTAAAGGCCCAAAATTACCAAAAACCAGATCTGACGACTCCTGTCACACCCGATAAAGCGACCCACCCGATCACTCCTCCGCCATCTGATTAGTTCCGCCAAGATCCAATGGCCCATGCTCATTCTACTCCCACTTCTTCCAATATCCCTTCCTAAGCCATCTCCACCATCTATCCTCCCAATCTGATGGCCAACCTTTCTCCCTCATCCAGCTCATCCATCGACCATGCAGTCCACGTCCCTTGACCGTTCTATGCACCCGAAGGATGAAGGTGACCATTTTTCAGTACTGTTTGCATTTGCTCCTCAACCACCATATTTAACCAACAATATGGCTAAGGAGGAAAAGGACGAAGCATGAACATATAGCTACATTTAACAGTTATGGAGCTTCATCCTATACGGCACTCCAACCGCCCGAGAGGACAACAGAGCATAGGAAAAAGATCAGATTCATCCACTACAGCAAGAAAGCACACTCAGAAGCTCCATCAGGCAACTAAATGTGGTTGGTGGTCAATTATGACCCCTCCATACTTAGAATGGCCAAGTGCCTTTGTATTCAAACTCTATATATATACCCAGAAACAAGAGGTAATCAGGGTTAATGGTTGTTGTTTCGATGTAAGGTTCAACTTCTGGAGACTGTAACTATTTTGATACTTGCAGCATATCATCTTCATTTTCAGCTAATACAATCTTCTTTTTCTGTTAATTGCTCACTTTTCATGTATCTTCTTTTCCAAGTTGTGCCTGATATTTTGTATTTCTGAGCTCTTGATGTTTACCATTAGAGAAGCTATTATCCTATCTCTGTGTTAAGGTGTTGTATGTATCAGTGAATGAGTTATTCAAGTTTCTTCTCACCTAATGCTAGAGACCTGTCATCCTGTCTATGTATTAGGGAATTATATTTGCACACTTCTTTACTGGTTGTAACTGGCCATCACATGGTTTTGTGCATCTACTGGTGTGGTCAGTATTCTACATATTAACCCAATCCTTAAACTGTGAGTAATTGGTGGTCTGAATCCTTGTAGTCTTGGGGTGTTCACACATTTCTAGAGTTAAGCAAGGTAGAAGTGGTTATCTGGCTTGAACCAGGATCATTCCCTCCATTCATCCATTTGCAACAATAATTTGAATTTGTATGTTCCCGAGCATCTCCGAGCTACAACCTAGGAGAGTTTCTTGGGGTGATAATAGGAGGTATGTGGAGAATGATCTGATACACTTACTTACATGGAGTGAGATATCACCCCTGGAATGCAACGATGGAAAGAAATGACAGCTCTTATGTTTATAAATGCCGAAACACATCTTTAGATAGACCTCTATATGTTTGTGTTAATGTTTCTAATGCTCCTTAATATTGATTCAATCAATTTTAAAATTTATCTTGATTCAATTTTCAAGGCTCATCGAGAATTTCACCTGAATATCCTAAAGATGCAATCTAACATGACAAAATGAAATTTTCTTTTCAATGAAAATATATGTACAGGGGAGAAGGGAACAAAGAATGATGCAACATACAAGATGCAACAAACCAGATGGTTAAATCAATTCCCCTAATGAAACTGTTCTAAATCCAACTTCACACACAAAAACCTAAATACAATGCAAAATGTATGACATTTTTCTTTCTGATCCACTTAATTTTCAGATGAACACTAAGATATTTGGTAAATCACTGATAAATGAAATTATTCAAAATCATGATTGAAACAAAATTTTTTTCAAGCAGTCAACAATCAACCAATCAATTTGCTAATGACCTAATTGACAAAAACAAAGAAAAATCCAAATAAATTCTTATCAAAGGAAATCAAAACCAAAATCAAACAAGATGAAGGCTTTTCAGAGACTAAATAACACTCAGGGACACAAGGAGAACTAGATTGAATAAAGAAAATCAGAGAGAAAAGCACAATATGGAATTTTTTTCATTAAATAGTGGTAAGCCTAGGTGCTAAAAGGCAATGAGTGCTTTGTAGCATAGGTGAAAAGAATGTTGCAGATCTATGAAACACTCTGTCTCCAGACCATGGGGAGCACTGATTAAGACTGGGCTAAGTTACGACATAAAAAACCAAATCAATCTCAATGAAAGGTCTTCCTAGGGTCAATCCAGACTTAATGAGGTAATGGAGGTGTGTTTAAGAGGTGATACAAGGGTTAATATCAAGGAAACCACTAAGGGAAAGAACCGATGCCTAGTGGAGTCATCAATTTATTATGCAAAATTTACGACTGTGGACGTAAGTATCTTCCCTAGACCTAGTAGATGGGTCTAGAACAACAAAAATAAAATAGAATCGAGTTTCCCTTAGAGAAATTGAATAATGGAAAAGACGTGTACTTGAAATACGTCACAAGATTTACATTTCTCCCAGCATGTAAGCTCTAATCATAGCTCTGATTGCTATAATTAGAACCTGCATATACATTCAAAACAAGCCAAGGATCTACAACATCTACGTAGCATAATTCAATTACTCTATTCAGTGGATCAACAAAGAATTGAAATACATAAATGTATATGTAACATAACACATATAGGAAAATGGTATACTGTTTCTATTAATATAAATACGAGACAATTTACAACTAAGAATAGTAGTTGATCTTGTAGAGATCTCCCCAAGATGACTTGTCCTTCCTTGTCACAAATCACACCTCAATGTCACCCTAATGCATGAAGATGATGACTCTCTTAGATTCAAGGCAACAACCTAAGGGCATGATTAGTCTCCAAAATCTAACCCTGATGTTGTAGATGACAGTAAATTTATAGGAGAGGGATGGTAGTTTAGGAGTTCTTATCCATTTACCAATATAGGCTTCAGATCCACTTAATATGGGAGGATGATCTCAAGGGATAAGAGGTGAAATATCCAAGGTAGGATCATATGAGATTTGAGCTTCTTATCTAAGGTAAATGGTTAAAACAACCCCTGGAAGCTTCTGGAAGAGGAAGATTTGGGATCCTTTTTAATTTTCTCGAATTTCTAGAATCAGCACACCCCCAACAAGGGACATGCTATTGTTGATCAGTGCTGGTGTAGAATTGAGCAACGTGTCATTGAATGCAGGTATCTAAAGGGGCAGGGTGCATCGAGCCTTAAAAGAAGTTATTTGAAGCAGTTATACCTAGAAACGTAGGTATTTGAAAAGGTCATTCTTAGGGCTTTGTGTACGGATGATGCTAACATGTTCACAGATGGTGATTTATTCATTTTGTAGGCCTATTGACTAGATGTGACAAAATGGCCTATAACACTAACAATCATTTATTATTTAATAGTATTAATGTATTTGACACTCCAAGGTTTACATCTAGAACTTGATGCATATCAACTACTTAACTTGATGCATAGGTCAATTTTTTTATCTTTGTCCTAAGGATGAAACACAATAATTGGTTCGAAAAGTCGATAAAAAACTATGATTATGTGATTAATCCGAAAATAATCTCAAAGATGATTTTTCCTTTATACCATGTTTAACATAAGTAATATTTTATACATTGGGTTTACACTGTAATTAGTGCTTTCCAAAGGTTATGTAGGGATTTTGGTTTTAAAGGAGAAAATTTTGTAACAAGTATTAAGAATAATCTAAACAAGTATTGTGTAGTTGATTTGAAATGTTAGATTTGAGGTACACTTTATCATCGCAAAATAAAAACTAATAAAATATTATAATCCAAACAAGTGTTTTGTATTAGTATTCAAACATTTAATTTTAAGTATACATTTCATATTTATTTTTTATACAATGGGAAAAGAGTGAATAACTCAATTACAGTTACTTTGGAAAACCATGCCACTCGTAATCACCCGTTATGATTCTTTAGGGGGAAGGCTTTCACTTATGCAAGATGCTTCTAGATCTTCAATTGTTAACCTATTTGCTTAGGTACAAGGAATATAAACTCTTAACCAAAAAAAACAATTTGAAGGCATACTAAAGGCCAAATAAACTTTTCACATTTTATCAAAACAAATAAACTATAATAATCAAAATGAGTATTAAGATATAGTAAAATAAAATAACAAATCATAAAATATAACTAGGAAATTGATGAGTAACATCTAATAAATAAAAATAAATTGGGTTCAATGTAATGTTTTATATATCTTCTTACCTTCTATTTTTATTCTTATTTCTTTATTCAATTATTTTTTATCATCATTTAATTTATTAGTATCTTTTAACAATTACATCTTCACAACTTTCCCTTTTAATTCCTCTAAGAGCATTCATGTGGATTATCATAATTTGCTTGTTTATGATGATATGTGGAGTTTTGGTTTAAAATGTTGGAAGTTTTAAGACCGTGACACAATTTATATAGACAAATTTACCTAATTGCAAAAATATTTATGCTTTAATTATCTACCAGCCTAGATCCATCTTAACTCTGGATCTATCAAGCACCGAGAGGGATCAAATCTCTCAAGGTGAAAACCTCTTTTTTGAGTGAAAAACGTGAGGAAAGGTTTGCACCTTGAGAGATTTGATCCCTCTCTGCGCTTGATAGATCCAGAGTTAAGATGGATCTAGGCTAGTTTGAGTCATTTGTGACCAAGGAAAATCTATCAATCATATGATTAATTTTATCAATAATATGTAAATACATCTAATATTAATATAATCATTTTAAATATGCTAAATATGTTGGAGATTTATCTACTCATTTTAATTTTAAATTTTCTTAGTTACCTTAGTTTGTTGAGATGATAAATATTGTTAATAACTTTAATGATGAAAAAAGATGAAATAAATTTTTTGAATGCAAAGTGACAATGTAATAGTGTTTAATGATAAAAAAATGTGAATAATAAGAATGTAGTCAATTACAAATAGCCTTCATTGTGATCAATCTCAAACTATTTTGTTGTACTATTCTTATTGTCACCATTATTAGTTTTGTCATTGTTTCATATTGATTATATGAAAATGACAGTTGAAATCGTAAACCATTTAAATATTTAGCTTGAGCTGTTGTAGTAGACACCATACCTTGTCTCTCCTCTCCAATATTAATAGGCTGAATTACTATAACACAAAAGTCAATGTACATTGTCAATAATTTTTTGTGCTTAAACTATAATCAATGCACACTGTTAATCCAATCGCTTTAAAGTTAATGTACCATCATACATCCAATTACATCAAATCAGATTTAAATGTCTACACTGAAATCAATGAATCTAATGCAAGCAATCAAATAATATTAGAAAACAACATTTACATCGAAATCAATGCATCTAATGCAAGTAATTAAATAGGATTAGAAATCAGCATCTACACTCAAATCAATGCATCCAGTGCAAGTAAGCAAATAGGATTAGAAACCATCATCTACACTGAAATCATTGCATCTAGTGCAAGCAGTCAAATAGGATTAGAAATCACCATCTACACTGAAATCAATGCATTTAGTGCAAGAAATCAAATAGGATTAGAAATCATTTACATTGAAATAAATGCATCTAGTCCAAGCAATCAAATACAATTATAAATAAACATCTACCTTGAAATTAATACATCTAGTGCAAGCAATCAAATAGGATTAGAAATCTCCATCTACACTCAAATCAATGTATTTAGTGCAAGCAATCAAATAAGATTAGAAATAATCTACGTTGAAATAAATGCATCTAGTGCAAGTAATTAAATATCATTATAAATCAACATCTATAGTAAAATCAATGCATCTAGTGCAAGAAATCAAATAGGATTGGAAATCACCATCTACACATAAATCAACGCATTTAATGCAAGAAATATTCTTCCCTCTCACCACCCCTCCATTTATATCTATATCCCCCTCCATATATCATTCTTTGTCTCTCTATCTCACCCCCCAAAACTCACATGCTCTCTCACTCCATATCTATCAATATCTCTGTCCCTCCCTCCCTGTCTCCATATCTCTCTTCTTCCCCCTCTTCACCTGCCATATATATATATATCTATATATATATATATATCTATATATATATATATATATATATATATATATATATATATATGGAAGGTGAAGAGGGGGAAGAAGAGAGCTATGGATATATATATATATATATATATATATCCCTCTATCTCTCTATATCACCCCAAAACATACACTCTCTTTCTCCAATCTATCTATCTATCACTCCCTCCTCCTCTCCGTCTCTCTCTATTTCTCTCTTCCTCTTCCCTCCCTTTGCCCCATTTATCTATCTTCCCTCCTACAATCCTCTCTACCTCTCTCTGCATCTTTCTTCTTACTCCCTCTCTCTCTCCACATTTCTCTCTCTATGTATTTATCCTTATCTCACACTCTCTCTCACTCTACCTCCATATCTCTTTCCCTACCTCTCACCACTATCCCACATCCTCTCTCTCTTCTTTCCCCTCTCACCCTTTCTCTCTCACCTCTCTCTCTCCCTCTCTCTCTTCACCCTCCAACTCTGTTACTATATGCCTCTCTCTCTCCTTCTCTCCCCTCTTCTCTCCACCTCTCCTTCTTTGTCTCATTATCTCACCCCCAAACATACACACCATCTCTCCATCTCTCCCTTGTCACTCCCTCTCTCTCTCCACTTCTCACTCTCTATGTATTTCTTCTTCCCTTCCTCTCTCTCGTCCTTCCTCTTTATCCCTTTATCTCCTGCCTCCCTTTATCTTCCATCTCTCTCTCTCTCTCTTTTCCCTCCAATCCTCTCTCTTCCCCATCACTCTCTCTCTCTCTCTCCAACTATGTTACTATCTCCCTCCCTTTCTCCTTCTCTCCCCCCTCGCCTCCATCTCTCATTCTTTGTTTCTTTATCTCACCCCTAAACATACACTCTCTTTCTCCATGTCTACCTTGTCACTCCCTCTCTCTCTCCACTTCTCACTCTCCATGTCTTTATTCTTCTCTCCCTCTCTCCTCCTCTAACTCCATCTCTCTATCCCTTCCTCTATCCTCCTCTCTCTCATCATTCCTCTCTCCCTTTCTCTCCTACCTCCCTCTCTCTTCCCCCATCTCTCTCTCTCTCTCTCTCTCTCTCTCTGCCCTCCAATCCTCTCATTATCTCCCTCCCTCTCTCCACCTCCATCTTTATGTCTCCCTCTCCTTCTCTTACCCTTCTCTACCTCTCTCACTCCTTCCCCTCTCTCTCTTGATTCATCCTCTCCCCTTTCCTTCAGCTTATCTCCATCTCTCCCTTGTCACTCCCCTATCTCTCCACCTTTATCACTCTATGTCTTTGTTCTTCCCTCCCATATATATCTAGAGTTAATATATAAATCATGATATATTAATATATATTATAATATTAAAAAAATTAATATTGTATTAATCGAAAGTTATTGAATTTAATAATATTAATATTGTAATATATTAATATGGATATTAGATTTAATAATAATAATAATAATAATAATCTTTTAATATTAATTTTAAGGTTAATAATATTTGTTTGCATTGTATTAATAATAATTTGGTGCATGGTATTTGACCCATAGGATTGGTATATAATTATATGTTAATTTTTAATCCTATTTGATATATTTTTATTTATTTACCATACCTCTTTTTTGAGTTTTCATAAACAAACCTCTTGATATTTAATTTATATTGTGTTTATACATAATAATAATTAAATTGATTTTTAAATAGGACTGACATTATATTAAAAAAGTTTACGTGTACGTTTAGGTTTATGCTCACACTTTTATGTGAGATCCACCCATAAAAAGTTATATATAATCTAAAGATTCAAGTTATATATAGTTTAAGATTCAAACTAATACTTTGACTGACATTAACCAAAATTAAATTTATTATCTTTTGATCACATGACATGCTTACACATCGGGGTCACACTAAGATATGGAAAAACATTATTACTAATAAAAATGGAATTTACAATTTTGTGTGATAAAATAAAATTTATTTAAAGAAAACAAAAATTAAAAATAAAATTAACATATACAGAAATATGAAAGAAATCACATAAAAATTGCACAAATAAACACTGTGACCATAATTATCAGTAAAATCAGATTTCAATTAGTGGCAAACTAATCAACATTGTGGAGAATTAAGCCCGGAGTCTCAACTAATTTTATAAAAATCAAAGAGAACACATTGCAGATAAGGGTAAAGAATTCAGTGAAAGATATGCACAATAAAAGAGGAAAAAATGGTCGATTTATTAAATAAATTCTTGTGAGTATAACATATCACAATGGAAGATTCTTACGAAGAATAATTTTCCAATCTCAATTCTGAAATATGCACAATATAACAAAGATCATATACAAATATTCTAGAAAGAAATCTAGTACAATTCCAGACAACTTATTTTTTCTACAATATTGATGGTTGTTCGCATTGGTTAATCGAAACCAGACTTTCTTGTAGCAAATAAACTACTACAAGAAATTCAAGTTACCTACAACAATGTAAAAGGTATAGTAGAGTTTCTTTTTTGGACTATGTCACCCATTAGTAGGTAGTTGGTTGTCACCTTTGGATCAATTTCTTGGAATTCATTTAAAAAAAAAAAACACAAAAGGAAGGAATGACGATTAGAAATAGGTTAAGTTCGTAATTCTCTTAACCGTATTCTCTTTCTTTCCTTCGTAGGATCCATCTTCTTTTATTGGTATTCATAATAGTTTGGGAAGTTGAACTACTTTGGGAGTTTGTAGTGATTTAATTTCTAGTCAAGTGTTGGTTAGAATGGGATGATGAGATATCTAAAGGAGAAAGTTAAATTGATTTAACTTTTAAATTATTATTTCTTATTTACCTAGTAATCTATGAAAACTTAAAATTGTAGACCATATACCATTTATATATTTTTAGTATAAATAGATAATTTGAAAATAGTAATAGATGTTGCACATATGAATATATAAGGTGCATATAGGATTTAAATCACATGAAAATATCAATCCCAATTCTTCTTGTATCTCCCAAACATGTAAAACCTCCTTATTTCTGCAATTTTTAAATGAAAAATAAAATAAATTATCAACAACCATGTAAATGCATCTCCAAAATTATAATCCACATGTCATAAAAAATGAAGAAATAAAGAGTTGTCTAAAATACATGTTTTGCCAAAATTTGTGAATGAGGTAATGTAGCAAATAATATATATATGCTGAAACTGTACCATAAACTATAAATGTCATGACATTGAAAATTAAGGTCCTTTACCTTGATGCCTCTTCCATGGCTCAAGAAACTCATGCTATAAAAGAAACACCATGTTATCTTTAAGTCAAAACAAGATAAATTGTGTCAAAATTAATAAATATACTAATATAAGAGTTTTCAATTAATGCACACTTAGAATGATTTTACATAGGGAAGGAAAAGTGCTTAGCATACAATGAGGGAAAAAACAATCTGTGGTTTATCAAAATGTGGGTTATAATCAAGGTATGCTTTATATAATTAATCATAAACATATAATAAATTCAAGGAAAGTAAAACTTGTGGCCAATTATCTAAAATGTATGGGAGGATTTTGACATATAGTGCAATTTATGTAGGTCTACCATAACACATGTTTCAAATTGACCATGAAATATATAAGTCAATGATATATATATATATATATATATATATATATATATATATATATATATATATATATATATATATATATATATATATATATATAATAGTTGGCATTGTTTGAATGGTTGGTGGCATCGTATGTGTTGGTATTGATGTCAACCAAGCTAGCATTGTTCTCAAGGAGAGTCCCATGGTTGCAACAATGTTAGGTAGAGAACCATCATAGTAGCATGATATGAAAATAAGCTATAAAATATTGTAGTTATGATGGCAGGGAGTACCAGGTTTTATAGGAGCTTCTATTTTAGGATATCAACTTAAAGGCTCATGGAAGTGGCATAGTTGGTTAGTGCTCGGAAAGGGATTTATAATGGTATGTCAAAGTCTGCAAATGGCCTCTTGGATCAACATATAGAGCCAATCAAAGACATTGACTACAAAAGTCAAAATGTGAAGAGGTAAAAGGATTAGAGACCCTTTTGGTACATAGCCAAGTTTGGCACAGTCGCTAAACCCAGTGAAACAGTTAGTGGAGCATCCAAAGGAGGATTGGGCTAATGTGGCTGACAACACAACAACGAGAGCATTTTTTTATTGGCTCATGTAGCACCCACCCGGTGGAGTTACCCAGGTGGTTGTACCTTGACAGTTTGCAAAGGGTTCACAAGCTAAAGAACCTTGATGAAATCAGGCGAGCTATGTTAGAGCACTAATGGTGTAGTGGATAGGTTTCTTATTGGTGCAAGAAGAGCCAGCCTGGTGAAGGGAAGCCCAAAAGTATCACTCTGGCATAACCTTTTGGTGCACAAAATGAATGAACAAGGAGATAGTCACCAGGGAACGATAGTAAAGAATGAAACAATCAAAGTGAGTGGGAGGTCTCCACTCCAAAAACTTAACACAGTGAAGGCTAGCCTGGAGGTGCATCCTAGAGGGAGAAAAAAAAAACAACACAAACTAAAGTTAGCTGAGTTGAAAATCAAAGAGAAAATTATAAAGGAAATTGGTGGAAACAAAGGCCTCGGGGACGCTTTCTCTCTCCTCTCTAATATGGATAGGTGAAAACATAGTATTGGTTCTTGATAGAAGCTATCAGACCCTAGTAGATAACTTATCCCGAAGGTATGAAGTTTGACAATTTTTAATAGTATGAGAGAGGATGGGTCAGGTGGTTGGAAACATGCTCACACGTGTTGTGACATAGCGACAACTAATTAAGAAGGTGCGAGGAGGCCCCCACAGGATAGCTAAGATTGCAAGGCCTAGCTCGACGATTTATAAATAGGCACGAGTTTAAAAATGCTAGACTTGGGAGCTCTGCCCTTAGTGCCAAGAACAAGTCGTTTCACATAGAAATGATACCAAGGAGAAAATAAGAAAGGGATTTCGGTCTACAAATTGCATGGAGCAACTCTATGCCTAAAGGCTTAGCCGACAGTCATAGGTAGTGGTCCTATGGAATAAAATCAAACTAGGTCTAGCAAAAAATGGGCTTAAGGACAAAAATATTTTTGGCAGCATTATTTAATAAAATAAAAAGGAGTCGACGTAAGTTAATTTGGCAATGCAATTTTGACAAGGCATGTGGTTGTATAGAAAAATGCATAGGAAACTAGGTGAATTAGTCAGTAGCTAAGTAAATGAAAATAATAGGGTTGGTGATTGGTTTAATGGCGACTGCAAACCTTATCCCGAAAATAAGAAAATTTCCTCTATTCTCACTTGCACGCCAAAAGGAATTAAATTGATAAGATCACTGAGTGCAAAATATTTGGTCACAGAAGGATAAAGCGATGCTTGAGATACATCCTTTGTTCTATGGTAAATTAATAAGAATGGGGAGATTTATTATAATGTGCACTTTGACTGAAAATTTATTCTCAATATGAGAGAAACATAGGCATCCATTTTGTGATTTAATGCAGCCTCAATAGTTGAGTAAACAAAGCCCATTCCCATAGTTTAATGTGGTTGTAGAGGTCAGAAAATTTGATGCAATAGTAGCATGGGTAGGTATTATGATGACGCCTTCAGGAAGTGTGGAGGACAATAGGGACTGCATCATTCCTTGTACATCAACAAAACAAAATATTGGATTGCAGTAATGAAAAATGGGGAATGCAACATTGTTGTGGGTTGAAGTGTGGAGAAGTGCGAGGTGTTGTATGTGAGTGTTATAGATGAAGAGTGACTGAGGAGAGAAACAACTATTGGTTGAATAGTGAAGAGAGTAGTGCATAGAGGAACTGCAAAGTAGAAGGGAAAGTGTTGGATGGAGTAGACGATTAGGTTTATATTCTGAGCATTTTCTGATACTTTTGTTCTCAGTTTACAAATTGCATGAAAAGCATAATAGTGGCTAGAGCAGGTAGGGGCCTACATTCATAAGAGGTTGGTGCCTCTTGGCAAGTAGTGGCTTATTATCTTAAAGGGAATTAGGGCCTTTCGTGAGTGGGTTCTGAGAAACAAATTGATGTAATTAAGTGGGTGATTAATTTACATCATAATAACAAAGAAATTGATGGTTTTCTCCCTTTTTCTTTCCACGAGAAAACATTGGTGTCAATATGTGTATGTTGTTGTGTTGATGGTTTATTTGTTTATGTGAATGATTTACTTTTCTACACATGTTCTATATTAAAGTATGTTCACATAAGCATTTGACTAAGAGTAGAAGAAATGAAGAATTGAGCTTGAAATAATAATAACCTCACCTATTACTGATTCACGCCCCCCCTCCCCCAATAATTCCTTAATCCAACAATTGGTATCATATCCAAGTTCCTTCAAGAATAGTTTAACCATTAGAAGGTATATCCATAAGGAATTATGTCTAGATAAGAGAGTCAAGATGATTACTCAAGTAAGATATTGATATATGATGGGAAAAACTATGTCTTTTTGAAAGTTGGGATGGAAGCCTATCTTATGTCCCTAGGAGTAGATGTTTGGATCTCTATGTTGCTAGATTATGTTGTCCCTATAGTCCCCGCTACTGATGCAGATGCTAAAAAGGTGTATGGAAATAATACAAAGGCCAAGAATGTCATTCTCTTTTGTATTAGACAATTCGAGGTTGTAAAGGTTATGCACTGTAAGTCTTCCAAGGAAGTGTGGGGCAAGCTTAATTAGAGACCTGGAGGAGATGAGAAAGTCAAACAAGACAAACTTCAAACCTTTAGACTTAGGCTTGAAAGCTTGAGAATGAGTGAAGAAGAGAGTATAGTAGAGTACTTCCTTAGATTTGATGAAGTGACCAACATGATTAGAGGACTTGGTGAGGATATCAAAGAATATGTAATAGTCGAAAAGGTATTAAGATATCTCCCTATGAGATTTAATGCTAAAATCTAAGCTATTGAAGAAATGACAGATCTACAAAGTCTCACAATGGATTAGTTCTTGGTACTCTCACTACCTATGAGATGAGAGTAGGATAAGAGAATATTGAACCAAAGGAGGAAGCTTTCAAAGTGTCAAATAATGCTAGGGAGCACATAGATCATCAATATTTTTCTAGTTGTGAATCTAATTAGGATCTGGCTCACTTTTCTAGGAAACTAAAATTTGGTTCAAGAAAATATAAAGGGAATTTTCCCTTCAAATGGTTTGACTGTGGAAGAGTGGGACATTTTTCCTCTAAGTTCCCTTATAAAGAAAAGTCATAAAAGGATCATAATTCTAAAGGAAAAAATTGGAAACATCAGAAGAAGAAAGTCCATAAGAAGAAGGGGCTCTACTCCAAAGAGGATAGCTCAACACTAGAATTTGATAGTGAGAGATCCTCATAAGGTGAGTCAAATGAGTGTTTACTTATGGAACTTGAAGCTAACTCTAAGAAACAAAATGTTATATATTATAAATAAGAATAAGATGGAGTAGTGGACATTGAAGGGGAACTCATTAGTGCTCTTGATGAGTTAAAGAAAGCCAAGAAAAGAAACAAGAAACTACAAGAGAAATTGTTGAGAGTTGAATAAGGTATGTACAACTTAGATAATTATCAAAAAGAAAAAAATTTACAAAACCATGATAACCAAAGAGAAGCTTTCTCTTTTGTTAGAAGAAATACGAAAAACATATGAAAAGCTAGAAGAAGAGAACAAACACTTAAAGAAGGAGTTGATCAAAGAAAAAGGGGAGATGATCCCAAGAACATGTAAAGGAGATATTTTGTCCCTCAAAATTAGGTAAGAAGAAGAAACATAGAAGGAAGAATTTCTTAATGACCTGATTCATAAATGGGAAGGAAACTATCAGAGTCTCGAGGAAGAAATAGTCTCTCTGATAACTAATCTTAAGAGATTAGATAATGATAAAGGTGTGAACAAAAAGCTTGCAGGAGGGACAGGAAAGCTAGATCATATTCTTAATAGTCAATAGTATACATAGAAAAATACAATCCTTGGATATTCTAGATCACAAGAGCATTCTATGAGAAATATGAGCTTCATGTCCACAAGATTCGAAGAACCCAAAATTTATGTGAAGGGGATTTAAGTAAAACTCAATGAAGGCAAGCTAAACTTAGGATAGGAAGGCACCCAACATAGGAAGAAGAATTATAATCTCTAAAGGACTCACCCCATAGGAGAATGAATAAGTTAGCAAGACAACATAGGTAACAACAACCTTCCCAAACTTGAATTTTTTTCAATTTCAGGTACACTAATTTGTTTTATAGTCATTGCTATGAATGTCAGGTCTTTGGACACAAAGCTACTAATTTTATAAGATTAAAAGTTGAAAGAGATGAAAATTATAGATACAAAAAGTATCTAGATGGTACCTCTCAAAACTCTCTCCCCAAAAATAAAAATCTTTTCTCTACCCTAATGTTTGATGTTGAATGTTTCAAATGTGATAGTTTTGGGCATAACATGACTAAGTGTAGGAGTGGGTTTGAGTATGCATCTAAATATTAGAATGCTTGGAAGCCAACCCTTCAAAAGGATAAGAAGAATTTGAAGCATAGGACCGGAAACCACATGAAATGTGGACTGGAACTGTCTGCACAGGATGAAGAACCTAGGTGGTATGTGGATAGTGGTTGTTCTAAGAACCTGATTAGCGGTACGAGTAAAATCTTGTCTCTAAAAGAAAAATATAGATGGAACAATTTTACTTTTGGAAACATTACTTCAGAAAGAATTAAGGGCAAAGGCACAATTAGTCTTAATGAGAAAGCTGAGTCCCAAAATGTGTTGTATGTGGAAGAAATCAAGCATTATCTTCTTAGTGTGAGTCAAATGTGTGATAATGGCTACAATGTGACCTTTCAATCTAAAGATTGTGAGATATGAAAAGAAGAAAATGCAAGTTGGTAGGAAAGGGAATAAGGAATCAAAATAACATGTATGTGTTTGATGACTCCAAAGTGATTTGTTACCTCGGTAAGACAAGTTAGAATTCATTATGGCACAAAAGGCTTGGTCATATAAGTTTTGAAAACTTAATAAATATTAGCAAGTTAGAAGTTGTAAGAGGATTTCTAAGATTTTCAAAGCCTCATGATCCAATCTACAAACCTTATCGATTCGGTAGGCAGACAAGAACTTAGTTCAAGGAAAAGGATTTCTCATCATCTAAACTACTGGATCTTATTCACACATATGCGGTCCAACTAGGATAAAAATCCCAAGGGGAGAAAGGTATTTCATTTTATTTATTGATGATTTTACCAGAACTGCATGGATACTATTTTTGAAAGAAAAATCATAAGCTATTAATAATTTTAAGATATTCAAAGATCAAGTTGAGAACATGAGGTCAAAATATCAAATGTTTAAGATCAAACAGAGGTGGTGGATTCACTTTGGAATAATTCGAAGAATATTGTGAAGATCATGGTATAAGGAGATATCTTTTGTAACAAGATCTTGTTAGGTCCCTATAATACTAGTGATTACCCCATTACTATTGTAGTTGTATTCGTTATTAATATTTTTGTGCCCCTATTATCCCCATATTTTTATTACTGTGCCCCATAGAATCCCTCTATTGTTATTTTTGTGGCTTTATATTATTATTCTTCGGTCGGCTGGGTTATATTGTGACTCCTTAGACTCCTATATATAGAAAGGAGGTTTTTTCATTTGAATCATCCAAGAATTGTTTGTTTGTGTAATGTAAAGGAGGTTTCCCTCTCGAAGAGGATGAATTCTAAGGCGTTCAACTATCTTTTCCACCTTTTTGTGAGCTGGGTTCATAACATTTTGTATCAGAGCTTTGGATTCTAGGGTTTCACTGCTCCAAATGGGTCATCGTGGAATTTTAGCTATAATTTTTTTTCTGTGATGTTTCAGAAGCTAAAAAAGAAACCCATTTGAGACAAAATCACATTGAATCTCGGATCCAAATTTCAGAGCTTTTCGCGCTATATTTGCGGAGATATGATCTAAGGAAGTTAGTCTTTTTGTAGACTCCTGAATTACATTCCAAACAGGTGACCTGGGGAAAATCGTCATAACGTTCTCTCTGAGCATCAGATTGAAATTTCGTAAGAAGGCACAGAAAGAGGACGGACTACAGTTTCTTGTATATATTTTTCAAAACCAAAGGTCGAAACTGTGACTCGTGGCACATCGTGCAATTTCACTCTACTAAACTAGTCTATAATCAGGTCATTGTGGGAGATTTGGCATAAATCTACCCTGGAGAATCTAATTTGGATCAGAATGGGGGCATTGGAAAGAGGATGCAGAGGGCTACCACAGATCAAAATTTTAGAACTTGATGATCTGAAATTACAGAGATACATTAGATTCAATATCAAGCTCCTACAAAGTGAACAAAGGTGGGTAGTTTTTTTAATTTTTGCATAAGCTTGGTTTGAAAAATTAGTTTGAAGGAATTCAAAGGGTGTAGTAAAGCATTATTATCATTAATTAATGCCCCAAGGAAAAAAAATGCAAATGCCTAGTAAGCAACCTGAAAGCTCTAGCATGACTCATGAAGAAGAGGAAGAAATGCAACATGATATATCAAAATTACGAGACTAAGTGCAACAAGTGTCACTTGCACAAAAAGGAATAGAATCTAAGATGGATGGTTTAAAGAAAGATGTAGAAGCTAATATGGATGGTTTAAAGAAAGGCGTAGAAGCTAAGATGGAGTTTTTAAAGAAAGGTGTATAAGCTATGATGAATGACATGGAAGCTAAGATGAATGACATGGAAGCTAAGATGGATGATTTGAAGACAAGCATGGAAGATTTGAAGACAAATTTGAAGACAGATTGACAGATTTGAAGACAAATTTAACAAAGTTTCTACAAGAAATGCTTACTAATGGTGAAAGGGTAGTAAAGGAAACTCATGATGAGAACAAAAGAAATGTTAATCATGATTTCATAGACTGTAATGTTCGATCGAAGACCCACCATATTCCAAAAATCGATATGAGGAAGTTTGATGGCAAGGATCCCGCAACATGGATATTACAAATGGAACAATTTTTCTATCTCAATAATGTGCAAAACACACAAAAGGTACGTATTGCAACTTTATATTTGGAACCAAATCAATTTGTATGGTATCAATGGCTTTGCTCTCATAAACAAATTATCACTTGGGAAATTTTTACGGAGGAATTGATAGCACATTATGAGGATACAAAAAGCAACACTTTTTTAGCCAATTGATAAGTCTCAAACAAAAGGGTTCAATAATGGAGCACATTGAGGAGTTCCAAAAATTGAACATAAGGGTAAAAAATATTCCAGAGGAGCATAGGATTGATGTGTTCATAGGGACTTTAAAGGATAATATCCAACATGATGTTCACCTTTGGGAACCCGATTCATCAGAGAAGGCATTTAGGTTAGCAAAAAAAGTGGAAAGAAAAATTATGGAAACCAGGAAGCATACCACTCACAACTATAAATATGGAAGTGTCGTTGCCCCTAGTCTTCCACAACCTATAAGGTTGACACCACAACAATTGGAAGAAAAAAGACTAAAAGGGCGTTGTTACAGTTGTGATAGAAAATACACTAAAGGTCATAAGTGTGCTGAGAAGAAATTATTCTACATAGATTTTGAAGAGGAAGAAGAAAAGGAGCAAGAAAGGTAAAATGAAGAGGATATACTCTAGGAACAAAGCCTAGATAAAGAAGAAATGAATCCGACCATATCTTGTAATGCATTGGCTGGAATTACCACTCCTCAAACCATCAAGATAGAAGGACAAATCAAGAAGAAAAAGGTAATAGTGTTGATTGATTCAGGAAGTACCCACAATTTTATTCATTGTAAGATAGCAAAAGAATTGAATTGCTTCCTATATCCAGCACCAGAGTGTCAAGTGATGATTTCAAATGGATGAATGATAAATTTCTCTAGAAAGTGCCATAATATCAAGCCATCCATGGGAGAATATGTATTGACTAGCCCAATGCTTTCCATTCCAATGGGAGGTGCTGATGTTGTACTAGGAGTCCAATGGCTACAATCCTTGGGTACAATAGCTTTTAATTTTGAAGAACTTTTCATGAAATTTTCTATGGAAGGAAAGGAAGTTGAATTAAGGGGTATTGCAGGGAAACTGAGAAAGATAATCAGATAATCAGCTCTAACGGTATGACAAAGCTTCTAAAAAAGCAAACAAGGAGGTGTAATTGCACAACTATGTTCGCTAGATGTTTCCACATCAGAATCATATATTTCTCCAGATATCCCAAAAGTCTTGGACAATCATTCCAAGGTATTTGAGATTCCCAAAGGTCTCCCACCTATTCGTGATCATGATCATGCTATTCATCTCATTCCAGGAAGTGTTCCTCCAAACATTAGGCCGTATAGATATCCCTATGCCCAAAAGAGTGAAATTGAATGTATGGTTGCAGAAATGCTAGAGGCTAGTATAATTCAACCAAGTAAAAGTTCTTTCTCTGCTCCAGTAGTATTGGTGCACAAGAAGGATGGATCATGGCGCATGTGTCCAGATTATAGGGAGCTCAACAAGCTCACTATTAAAGATAAGTTTCCCATTCCTGTCATTGATGAATTACTAGATGAATTGCATGGATCAATTTACTTGACCAAGTTGGATCTTCTTTTAGGATATCATCAAATCAAAATGAAGACTGAAGACATTTTGAAAACAACATTTAGAAGTCATGAGGGTCATTATGAATTTTTGGTCATGCCTTTTGGCCTTACCAATGCACCTTCTACATTTCAAGGTTTGATGAATTCCATTTTCAAACCCTTCCTTAGAAAATTTGTGTTAGTATTTTTTGATGATATACTAATCTACAACAAGTCTTGGAAGGTTCATGTTGACAGGGTGCTACAACTATTGGAGGAGAAACAATTATATGAAAAAAGATCCAAATGTTTCTTTAGAGTACAATAGGTGGAATATCTGGGTCATATTGTATCTCATGAAGGAGTTAAGGTAGACCCCAGCAAAACTAAAGCCATTAAGGAATGGAAAATCCCCACATCCATAAAGCATATGCGAGGATTTCAAGGGTTGATAGGGTATTATCGCAAGTTTGTTAAGAATTTTGGGAGAATAGCAGCACCTTTAACAACATTATTGAAGAAAGATGCATTTTCATGGACTCCAGAGGCAACAAAGGCCTACGAACATCTTAAAGAGGCAATGTGCCAAGAACTTGTCTTAGCTACACCGAACTTCACAAAAACCTTTATTGTGGAATGTGATGCTTCAGGAAATGGAATTGGTGTTGTTTTAATGCAATATGAAAGACCCATTGCTTTTGAAAGTCATCCAATCAAGGGAAAGTTTTTACACAAAGATATTTATGAGAAGGAAATGTTGGCAATACTACATGCTCTTAAGGAATGGCGACCCTAACTAATGGGAAGACACTTCAAGGTAAAAACGGAAAATGATAGCCTTAAATACTTTTTAGAACAAAGATTGTCCTCTAAAGAGCAACAAAAGTGGGTCACAAAGATGTTGGGTTATGACTTTGAAATCATCTACAAAAGAGGGAAGAAAAATGTGGTGGCAGATGCACTCTCAAGAAAGGATGAGGATGTGGAAGCATTGTTGTGCGCCATTTCTATTATCCAACCAGCTTGGATAAACGAAGCAAGGGAGGAATAGAAGAATGATGAAGAAGTGTGGGAACTTATTCAAAAGTTACAAAAAGATTCCAGTACATCTGATACATTTAGCTGGAAAAATGATTCATTATGGTACAAAGACCGCTTATACCTCTGTAAGAATTCCCGACTCAAACAAAACATTCTTATGGAATTGCAAACTTCTCCCTTAGGAGGGCACTCCGGATTTTTAAGAACTTACCACAGGGTTAAGAAGAATTTTTTTTGGGATGGTCTTAAATTGGATATTCAAAGGTTTGTGGCGGAATGTTTGGTTTTCCAACAAAATAAAGTGGAAACAATTAAGACCCTGGGTCTATTACAACCTTTATCCATTCCAAGCCAACGTTGGGAGGAGGTTTCAATGGATTTTATCACAGGTTTACCCAAGTCTGAGGGAAAGAGTGTCATCATGGTGGTAGTTGACAGACTTACCAAGCATGCACACTTTTGTGCATTATCACTATCACACGGAAAGAGTCGACGGTGCGGACACAACCGACCTCCCTAGAAGCCTAAGACTTTCTAGTGACAAACAAGACAAATGAGAGCAATCCTTCTCTAAATATGCATTACAATATGAGAAATCAAGTGTTTAGATCTTACCTGTAACCCAACGCTGTTGTAGTAGTCCAGCTTCGTTGATCCGGATGAGCTCCTCCTTCTCTTCAAAACCTGCATTCACCAACAGTCACACAATTAAATAACACCTGAATATCACATAAAATAAAACACATTTAACATATAGACCAAGGAGTATATGAAACAACTCATAAACAACAAATTGTTGAGAAGAATGGAATAATTTGTATTAAAGGTAGCAAAAGGAACCATTACAACCTGAGCCTTGGTGTTGCGCAAGTTCCTCCCAGGGTCCACAAGAGTTCTCCTTTACTCTGATCAGCTCACCCACCTCCCAATGGAAACAAGTAAAGATGGTAATCTCTCCTCACAAGTTCTCACAAGGAAGTCCTAATTCCAGCAGCATCTACCCTTAGGAATGTTTAGCTTTCAACCTCCCCTCCCTCTGGCCCAATGCATGTATTTATAGTGCTATAGAAGAAGTTAATCAGGTCCACCATCAATGGGATAAGCCCCTCTTTTGGGTGGGTTAGCTCCCCTCTTGATGGGATAAGTTCCTCTTCTATAGGGATACATGATCCATCTGGAGGCGCTTCATACACGTCAAACAAGCTTCTAGAATGCTCTAGAAATGACCACAAGTAACTTTTTTAAGATGAAACTTGCGCCTTTTGACAAGTACGCAGGTATTGTGAACTTGGGTTGCGTATACGCAGGTAAGGCTGAGAGAAACTGCGTACCAGAGATAACTTGACTTTAAATGACTTTTTTCTCTTTCTTTGAGTTTGACATGGAAGGCAGAGGCATGAGACTTGCCAAGGAGGATAGTATGACAGTGGATGGAGCCATACTAACTGCAAATAGTCATGGTGACATTTTTTAGTGTAACAGATTGCCCCCTAAAGTGCGAAGCCTGTAGTAGATTAGGGTTTTATATGATCTAGGAAGGGTGAAGTACTTTATCATTTCAAGGAGTATCTTGTGGAGAGCCTGGTCAGAACCTGCAAATATTCAACACAAAATACATATATAAGATGATATCATCACTGAGGTAGGCATTCCCATACTCAGATTGAAAACTTTAACTAACAATCTAACTACTGCTCTGATACAGGAATGATTTTGCAGTACATCACAATTATAGACTTTTGTAGACACAGTATGGACGCAGCCATCTGTTTATGATTAGTCTACTATATAATGAATACAAAACTCCTCGCAGCCTGGATGGTGGAAACTAAATCCAGGGTCTTCATTTCTACTTCCCGAATTGGTACGATTCTATCCATGTGAATAAATGAGTCGATGTCGAACATGGTAGAAACCACTTGATTACCAGTCGATGATGTAAACTGTTAACAAGTGTGAGAGAGGCCACCAGTGATGTCAATGGTTCTCAAAGTACCCAGCACAAACCATGAAATGTGAATGAATGGGTTGATGTCGAACACGTCACGGAGTCCTTTGATCGAAAGTCAATGATGTAAACTGTCGTCAAAGGCGAGAAACCTGCCATTAATGCATGCAGACTTCAAGGTACTGACGATCTCTAAGTCATCTTTCTAGATAATGTGTTGATGTCGATAGAAAGCGACTCGTTGCAGGCAAGCCCACAACACGAAATCATTGTTCAAGTTGAAGAAATGTTGCTGTAAGGACTGACTCAGGGATGGTCAAAATGGATGACAAGTATTTTGCATATGAATGGTTTATTTGCAGAGACCTCTTGAACACATAACGACACGACAGATGGCTTGGTGACGATTGACCCAAAGTTAATACCCAGAAACGGTTGAAGTCTTTCAAAGTGGTTTGATCAACTTTAAGGCAAAGGATTTCCCAACCCAGGTGAATGAAAAGTGTCGTGTTCAAGAGCGGGTATAAGGTTCTTCTGTAACAAAGGATAACAAATAGGTTCATTCTTCTCTCTTTTCCCCCACCATTTCTGGCAAGTACCTCTTTATTTTTTACAAGCTTGAGGAGGATAACATATGCTTGATTATAAGCTCATCCTTCGGATGAGTCCAACTTAGTTTAGATTCGGACCCTAAGAAGGAGTGGTCCGTTCCTGTTTGTAATCGAACAGGTCCTTTACTGTGAAATTTTAACGAGTCCAGTATAGGAGAAACTCAGCGTTTTTTCAATTTTAGAGAGTCTGAAAAAACTAAAGAAGACTCCAAGGTGAACTTTTTCGTAAATTTGTGTCTCCCAAGCCCGAAAAAGTATAAAATAATACCTGAGAGAACCGCTTGATCTCGCGACCAAGGAGTACTTTCATGTTTAGTGTCGTTGACCTGAAAAGTAAAAAGCGATCAAGGACACGTCGTTTTATTTCCAATATCGAGTTTGAAACAACAAAAACCCGGCAATCTTTTTGTGTTTTTACAGTCAGAAAAGGGCTTAAAAGATGACTCTGACGTGAAAAATGATAATTTACCCTAAAGTCCCTTTGTCCTGCACAAAAACAACACATTACTCATACCTGTTTAAGATGGGCAAAAATACATTGAAAAATATCCTTTCATGGTGAAAAATAAACAAACTTAGCATTCATTCATCCAAAAAACCTATAAAAAGACCTTTTACCATGTCATTTTTACCATTTCACTGTTGAGGTTGAGAAAAAGGCTTTTGACAAGAAACTTCCTGTGGACATTACGGAGAATCCGACCGCCAGAATCGAACGCCGTCTCATCAGGTATTCTACAACATCCTTCTCTTGCTTTCCATCCGTTTAAAATTCATTTTTAGGTTTTCATTTGATTTTTTGTAGGTCTTGGGGTTTCAAGATGCGCCCTTCGGGGTACGCAGGTCATGCACTGCTGACCTGCGTACCCCGATATTTTCTCAATGGGGAAAATACCGGGCGTACACACCCGGCCTTAAGGGAAGCTGCGTCCGGACGCTCTGTTCCTAAAAGCCGGGGTGCGTACCCCGCAAAACGCATTTTGACATCCTCATTTCTCCAAAATGGACCAAAAATTTCAAATTTTATGGACTCTAACAGATGTTTTATGATGTGCATGGTGCACACCATGCTTGATTGGCGAGAAAGAGAACACGAGGACGTTGATTTGGCCACAATAGGTCATCAACCTTCTATTGATGCGTTAAAGGCATGCGGTCTCTACAAGTACTGGGCCATACCTGGCATGAGGGCCCAGGTGCCATTCCTTGAGTGGCTGGTTGAAAGGTGGAACATTCAGGATCAGTGTTTCTACATCGGAGAGCACCAGCTCGAGATAGAGCCCTTCGACATATATTTTCTCACTGGCTTGCCTAACAGGGGTGAGCAACTCTCTCTATTCGGGACTAGGCCGGGTGGCCAATCCCTTACTAGTCTCCGGCTAGAGTGGTGCAACAATCAAAACCAGGAGAAGGGGATAGAAATCAAATACATATCCCGACCTGAACTTATGGTGATAGCCTTTACTGTTACCAGACTTTGCGGCGCGGCCGCTTTGCACCATGCCACCGAGTCCCAAATGCGGATGGCTATAGATTGCTTCCAAGGCACCATTTTCAACTGGTGCGATGCTGTGTTGGCCAATATGAAGGGCCAACTGACTAGGGCAAAGACCGGATGATTGAATACCTTTGGATATGGGCCTTTGGTTGTGAGCTTTGCCCTAGAGAGAGTTCCAATGCTGATCCCCCAGCATCTTACTGTTCCAGTTGGGCCTCCTCGGGAGCCTAAGTTGACGAGATGGGTTGTGGTAATGGCCCGACATCCTGATGAGGGAGCAGCAGTTGTTCGATTTCCTGACGGTTACTTTCACTGGTTGGAGAACTAGGTCTTTGCGATTCAGGATTTTCCTTATGCCGGAATGGATTTTCGGAACGATCCGGACATGGTTCTTCCACAGGGAGAACAATGGGATGACAGAGGTACTTTCATTTTTCACAAGTTTTTAAATTATCTATTTTTTTTGTTTTTTATACATATCGTCTCAAACTGACAGTAAAATGTTTCAAAATGCAGATGTAGGTCCACGACGTTCAGCCAATCTCCGGGCTTTTGAGAGGAGACAGCCAGTTGCACCGGCACCGGCCCCACAGGACGCGACTGCAGAGACACTAGCTGAGTTGGAGCAGGATCTAGAGCGTCTGACGGCGGGTATACCAGAGACGACTATAGATGATATTCCTATCAGATTACAGCGCTATGTAGTCGCAGTCCCGGGACCCTTTAGGAGTTTTTAGTGTAGAGTAGCCCGTGCAGTGGTGTCGTATAGAGAGCATCACCAGTGATTGGCTAGTCACTTTGTAGACACATGTGACATTTTCGTTTTTTGTACTTATCATTTTTGCCGATCATAAGGTGTTTTTCAACCTATGATCGAAGACGATGTATATTTTTTGACACACTCCTATCTATATATATCATTATTACCGGCTTATTTTGTTAAGCATGTGTGATGAAATGTTTATAAATTTACATTTATGATTGTTACAAATGTCTATTTAACATTCGAGATGCCATTGCATCTGCTAATGTGTTTAAAGACCTTGGAATATGCTGATATTCAATGTAATCAAATTCACGTTCCAAGAGACGCACTCTCAAAAACAATCTTAATAACACTGGATTTCTAATGGCATAGACTCTATTAAGCTGTAATACAACGAGTTCAGAATCTAACCTCACTATCAAACTCCGAATCCCAAGTGAAATAGATTCAGATAATAACTCAATCACTGCACTGTATTCTGCAATGTTGTTTGTTGTTTGACCGAGGCTCACCCCATGCATAGAAACTAACTCGTCAGAGGGCGAGTAAATAACCCAAGCTGCGGAAGAGATATTCCGTGTACTACGACAAGCACCATCAGCAAATCCAATGTACGTTTGGAGAGGCGTCGACATCTGCAATATCAAGAGTAAAACCAAGATAAGCCAGAATAATGACGAAAAACACACTTTCTAAGCTAAGCACACTATCTAAACTAAGCACACAGTCTAAACTAAGCACACATAGCAGCTAGAAAGAGAAAACTATCCTAACTAAAATCTCCATACCCATCACTTAAGCATAATACCTCTTTAGGTAAAGGCCATTTCTGGGTTTACCCAAAGAGTCCCCGTCAAAGTCTACCAGCTCATAGGCCCCTTTTGCTAGCTTTCGCTTGACAATGTAGGGCCCATGCCACATAGGAACGAATTTTCCAGCACCTAACTTATCATTAGCTTGATCATACAACAACACTAGGTCTCCTTCCGAAAAATTTCGAGGGGTCACATTCCGGTCATACTGAGCTTTCATTCGTTTTGCATGAGTCTCGATTGCTAAGGCAGCTTCACGTCGAGTCTCATCTAATTTAGCTAAGTATAACAGATGCTTCTCTTCTTCGGAAGTAGCTGGGAGTAATTCGATGGCCATTTGCAGTGACGGGATTTCGCATTCAATGGGCAGCACGGCTTCCAAACCATAAACTAGCTGGAAAGGAGTGAACCCTGTTGATGTTTTCACTAAAGTTCGGTATGCCCACAACGCTGAAAATAACATGTTATGCCAATTCGACCGATGAATACCAATGATCCGTCGGATCATGATAACTAGAACTTTGTTGACAGCCTCAACCAGACCGTTCGCTTGGGGATAATAAGGAGTAGAACTATCGTGACATAAACCAAGCTGGCCTGTAAGTTCTGTCATCATAATGTTTTGAAAATGACGCCCATGGTCAGTGATTATCACTTGTGGGACACCAAACCTAGCAATAATATGATTGAATACGAAAATTGCTGCTGTCTTGCCGTCTGCCTCGAATGTAGGCATCGCCTCGGCCCACTTAGTAAAATAATCAACCGCAAGGATGATATACGCATGCCCCCCGGCCGAGTGAGGGTTACAAGTAATAAAGTCGATACCCCATTTGGCGAAAGGACCAACGGCAATTATAGGATGGAGAGGAGCTGGTGGTGCGCGCATCTTGCGATCAAACACTTGACAGTTGTGGCATTTTCGGACTGCAATGATACAATCTTTAAACATGGACGGCCAGAAATAGCCAGCACACAACACTTTCTGAGCTGTGGCATACCCAGACATATGACCGCCACACGCCCCAGAGTGACAGTCATTCAAAACCCTTTCTGCCTCTTCGTGAGTTAAGCAACGTCGGAAAACCAAGTCCGCCCCACGGCGATAAAGAGTATCTCCAATTATTTTGTACTGTTGGGACTGGAATCGAATTTTTCGACGTTCTGACTTTGAAGCTTCGGGCCGAAAGGATTGGGTTTGGAGATAGACAATTATATCTCCATACCACGGATCTAAAGTGCTGATAAGAAACAAAGATTTGTCCACAATGGGCTCCTCTACCACTGTTTCCGTGTCAACACGCGGGAAATCACACATTAACTCGGCAAAGACTAAGGATTTCTTAGACTTGGACTTCTCGAACTCCAAATCGAACTCCTGCAGGATAACGATCCATTTGGAGTACTTGCCCCCTAGCAATTGTTTTGTCAGAATATAGATCATAGGGTTGCAATCCGAAATCACTATAGTTTTACGGAGAAGAATGTAGTGACGAAATCGCTGGACAGCTTGAACGGCTGCCAGTGCCAACTTTTCCACATGCGAGTATTTTAGCTCGGTTGGATTTAACGTCCGACTAAGGTAATATATCACATGTTCCGTTCCGAATTCGTCTTCCTGAACTAAGACCATCCCAATGGTGGAGTGGGAGGCGGCGAGATACAAAAAGTAATCCTGGTTGTAGTTGGGAGGATGCAGCAACGGTGCATGGGTCAATGCGTGCTTAAGTGCATCAAAATATTTCTGAGCTATCTCATCCCAAGAGAATTGAGCATTTTATTTTAACAACCGGGTGAAACCCTTTGTAACCTCGGCGTAGTTAGGAATGAATCGACGTAAAAAATTTGCTTTCCCTTGCAAACTCTGGAGTTGACGCAGACTCGAAGGAGGAGGCAATTTGATGATAGCTTCTACCTTCGAGGGATCGACGTGGATACCGGCTTTTGAAACGACAAATCCTAGCAATCGTCCCACTTCTATGCAGAAGACACATTTGTGTGGGTTCAAACAAATTCGATAATGCCGACACCTCATAAAAATAGCTCGTAAGTGGACAAGGTGATCAGCTCGATGTAAAGAATGAGCAGGCAAATCATCAAGGTACGGCTGCACAATGTGCTTGATGTCGTGAAATGCATAAGACATAGCCTGTTGGAAAGTGGCTCCGGCATTCTTAAGTCCAAAAGGTAATTTGCAATAAGAAAATGTTCCCCAAGGACAAATGAAAGCCGTTTTTGGTTGATCGGCAGGTAGAATATTGATTTGGTTGTAACCGGAAAAATCGTCCATAAAGGAAAATATTTCACTGTTGGCACAATCATCAATTATTTGATCAATATAGGGCATGGGATAGTTGTCTTTTGGACAAGCACGATTAATATCCCTATAGTTGATGCATATTCTTATTGTTCCTTGTTTCTTGTTCACCAGAACAATATTCGATACCCAATCCGTTAACGGGATCGGATAAATGAAACCCGCTTTCAACAGCTTCTCTACTTCTGCTTTAATCGCAGCCGCTTTCCTAGGGTGTATCTGACGCAGACGTTGCCGAACGGGTTTAGCGTCCGGGTAAGTCTTGATTTCATGAACAACAATGGAGGGATCAATTCCTGGCATTTCTTCATAGGACCAGGCAAACACGTCACGGAATTCTTGAAATAGGGCCTTGTATGTTTGAATTTCGTCATCTGTACACGAGGCACCTATATGAATGTTCTCAATAATTCCAGCTTTGACTGAAATGTCAATGGCAATAGTTCGGGAAATGTTCCCCAAATTCAACTCTGAATCAGGATGTTTCGTGGGATTCTGAGCGTCCTTAACATATTCAGCCGTAAAGATTGATGAAAAATCATTTTCAAAGCCATCATCCTCAGGTAAAAACGAAGATCTATGATGGAGATCTTCCCATGGTAGATCGTCTACACTTAGGATTTCGCGAAGTTGTTCGTCAGATGACACAACTTCAGGAAATGCTATCCGTTCTGAGGTTGATGTGAAAAGTGATTCTTCACCGACCACATTCATTTGGTCAATTTGGGTTGAACGCGAGCCGGTAAAAGACTGCACGGCTTCATAAGCAATTTCATATGGACTCAAAGGCATAGCATCACCGAATGAGTCTATCTCAGATTCAGATGGGACAATCTAAGGATCATCATAAATAATAGTGTCTGAAGTAATCATATGAATAGAAGCGAATGAAGGGTCTGCGTTGATTGGAGGAAAAGGAAAAGTTCCCAGTAAACCGGAATCTTTAACTAATCCTACGCCAACATCCCTATAAGGGATAGTCGTTTTACCGACATGCTGAATACTCTCGGAAGAGGCTGGGTCGGATGAAAAGAAAGCCAGCTGGTCTATTGTCATGATCTTGCCATTATGTGGAAACTTTATAACTCTGAAGACCGATGAGACGACCGCTGTCATAGCGTAAGACCAACTTCGACCCAAGAGAAGGTTGTAGTCTAGAGGGGCATCAACCACCTCCACATCCAGACTAACGGTTTTTCCTTCAACCCCTATAGACAAATCCTGTAGAATGCCAAACGGATGGAACCCACGGCCATCGAAGGCCTTAAGAATAGTCAGGGATTGGTTCAGCGAAGGAGAACCAAGCGATCTCCAACACTGAATCGACATAATACACGTAGAAGCTCCTTCATCAATTACAGTCCGATGAATAGACCTGTTTTTGACTATCACTGGAATGTGGAAAGCCATCTAATGAGGGAGACGTGGTGTACTATTTTCTAGATCAAAGATTATCAGGTTCTGGTCCTGAATATCAACAGCTCCTATAGTCGACAAAAGTAATTTTCGTTGTGCTGGGCATGATTGCAGCACTTCTAAGGCCGACATTGCTGAGGGTGAAACAGCTAAGTCCTCAACAATGTTATAATTCTAAGCTGCTCTCGCATGCGGATTGAAAGCAGACTTTCGAAGTATACCCTTGGCGGGCGGTTTGATTACTAAGTCCGGGTTAGGTTTCTCGATCTATAGTGGATCGGAACCGGGAGCTGAGGTTGATGGATTAGAATGAGAAGATTCTGCTTCTTTGCCATCAACAGGACTCTTACTACCATAATCGTGTGATCGAGTCGCAATCTGTACATGAGACATCATCAATATGGGTTCTTCACTGGCACTCGAGGAAGAACCTATCATCTTACTCTCCTGCTTTGGAAATGGATCTTTCAAAACAACAGGAGTTGGGGAACCTTTAACGATTTTCACAACCTCTGCCCGATGAGGGAAATCTCTTGTGAAATGATCTTCTTCACAAATTAAACAAGGATAGCGAGGTTTGCGTTTCTCGTCGTTAGATTCCGACTTCTCTTTTTTCTCCTTTGGAGCCTTGTCTGCTTTATCCTTCTTCTTGCCTTTCTTTTTACCACCGTTTTTTGATCTAGCCATAGATGACTCTACAGCGTGAACGTCGGCGGTAATTTCAGGAGAAGACTCTCCTGTCGGGGAATATGGTAAGGTTATGATTGGAGAAGAATCCTTTGAGGACTTCTTCTTACTTTTGGTGTTCACCGTACCAATCATGCCATCAGCAGCATGAGACCCCGAAGGAGCAGCAGCGATTTGGTTCGACTTCGGAAGATCTGGGATCTTCTCGTGCAACGTACCCGACTGAGTGTAAACTAAGTCAAGATACTGGGCTTGAGCAATGACTTGCTCCTCAGTAACTACTCCGGCCTTAGCTACATCTTTAGTAATCTTCGGTAATAATGATTTGACAAACCATTCAGCTAAGATTTGGTCCGGGATAAAAACTTTCACTAAACGTCTTCGACGTCTCCATTCATGGATATGATCAGAAATATAAGTGGACGTCGATTGTTTTAATGAAGTTAATAACTCAGTACCATTATCGTATCTGACCGGCAACTGAAAATGAGTTAGGAACGAGGTAGCTAACTGGCTAAAGTTATAAAAAGAGGCCCATGGTAACTCAATGTACCACTTGGCCGTGAGACCAATGAGCGTACGCTGGAAAAGACGTAAGCGGATCGAATCATCCGAGATAGAATTCGAAGCACACCAGAGGTGGTAAGTCATCACGTGATTTGATGGATCCTCTCCAGACTTACCTTCGAACTTGGGTATATCGCTGGGCAACTTATTTGGCATTGGCGGCCAGAACGAAAGATAATTTATTGGATCGTTCGTTAGGCACGTCAAGTCGGGTAAATCCAAAGTTGCGATAAACGGCAATTGCCGGTTAGGATCTCTAAAACTCTGGGTCACAAGACCAGTCCCAGGAGGAGGATATCCAGGATAACTTGGAACAGGAATCGCATTCGGGATATTATATCCTCCTGGAAAACCAGGATTAACCGGACCGTACTGGGGTTGTTGAGGTTGTTGATAAGTATACCCAGGATACGGTTGATACTGGTAAACCGGTTGTTGGACAGCAGGCCCATATTGGTACTGTCCCTGGTGCTGTTGATAAGTAAATTGTGGTTGACTTGTTACAACAGTACTTAAACCAGGCTGCCCTACAGGCATCTGGACCGTGGCTTGAATCGTAGATCCGGACAACGGTAAAGATGTCTGTGGGGTGGTTGCAGAGACAGTAGAAACCGGAGCTGTCGATACTCCAGAAGTAAGTGTGGTAGATGTTGCGGTAGTTGCAGCAGCCGTTTGAGATGGAGTACTCGGTGCAATTGGCGGCTGAGTAACTACCGAAGTTACAGAAGTTTGAACATTTGACTAGACAAGTTGTGGTTGCTGGGGTGGACCACAAACTACAGGTTGTCCAGTTTGAGGTAACAACTGTATACTTGGCTGCAACACCTGTTGACCTTGTGATGGATCCCACACTATCATTCCGGGGTATTGACCCGTAACAGGTTGAGGATACTGAGATCCGTAACCAGGTTGAGGGTAGGATTGATAATTGAAAGGTACATTTCCCGTACCTTGAATGTAAGATTGACTTTGAGGTGGTTGATAACCTTGACTCGAGTACTGACCTTGGGGTAGATACCCTTGAGGTAAGTACTGATATTGGGGTTGACCTTGATGCATAAATTGATACTGAGGTTGACCTTGAGGTACATATTAAGGTTGGGGTTGACCCTGAGGAACGTATTGCACCATAGGTACATACTGCCCTTGAGGTTGCCCCCCAGCTGCAACTTGAGTACCTTGAGGTTGCCCCCCAGGCGTCAATTGAGGCTGCCCCCCAGGCGGAAATTGACCACCTTGAGGTTGAGAACCGGGAATTGAACCTGACATCATATAAACGTCTCCTACACCCAACGGTCTGTTACCATTGCTTCCAGCTAATGACCCATGTCCAATGGGTTGAGGAGATGCTCCCGCAAAGGTACCAGAAAGTGATTGATACCCAGTAGGAACAGAAGGACCACCATACAAGAAAGATTCAGGAGGTTGAGTAGACACGGACGACGGACTAGACATATTTACAGGAGTATAAATACCTCCGGGTGGATAAGGAGTACGAGGTGGAGAAAAACCTATCCCTGAGTTGTCTAAATAATTAGTTAATGAAAGGTACCAAGTCGTACTTCTAGGTGGACTGTAAAAGATAGATTCACGCTCTCTTAAGTCAAGAGTAGGTTGATTTTCAAGAACAGGGCCTACTTCTTCTTCTGGAGTAAGTTCTTCAATAACTAACAAACCAGAAGGAAGATTTTCGGTTATGACTCTTTCAATCCTAGGTGAATCAGGAACAATAGAAGTTGGAGTAACAGGTTCAGATATTTCAGGTTCTTCGCCTATATCACTAGTAGATGAAAAACTACCAGCAAGCTCAGAAACTGTAACAGCTTCAGGATTGTAACCGGTCTCTAAACCTTGGTAATCTGGATGGACTACCAACAAAGACTCTCCTTCTTCAGGTGAACCTACTCTACTGCCACTAGGAGGAGTTACGAGGACTTTCAAACCTTCGTAATGACCCGGGACGTCTTCAGGAGGTCCACCCCGTGATCTACGGAGTTTCCTCAACAAATCGGTTCCAGTAACAATCTCAGGTGACTTGCCCCAAAGTCTACGGGACTGTCTCGGTAATTCCGCCACAGCTAAAAACTTTTAACTACTACACACGAAAACAAAGTAAAATCTCAAATCAAACCACCTAAAGTCTCTAAAGAACCAAACAAATTTGAAGCACACACCTAAAGAATCTAGGGCGTCAAACCAAGCACAAACAGTAGCCTTCCGAACCGAAAACGCTAGTTGGAGATGAAACCCAACATCGCTGGATTCAATACAGAAGTGGCAGGTGGAATAGTTACCCCGGCAACCTGCTTAATGAATAGACCGGCACAAGTTCCTCCACTTTAACCGTCTCGAGTGAAGTGAACCCCCGGAAAATCCAAGTGAGTCTAGCCGACGTCTGCTCCAGGTACAGTGGGATCTTCCCTCCACCGTCACCTCGGGTAGAATCCTAAAGATAATGGTCACTAAGGTTACCAACAACAACAAATACACCTGGGGGAACAGTCTACACTCCGACAGCACACAAGGGTGTTGGCATTATGATTCAAGTGTTGTCCTTGATGGCAACTCACTCAGAGGATGGTACAGGTGCTCAGAGGTTGGTACAGGTGATGGCAACTTAATCAGAAGACAGATCTCAGTACAGCATGCCAAGGAAGCTCATACACGCCGTTTCGTTAAGCCCAAGTCGCGTGTACACGCTAGTTCGATTCATAAAAAGCGCGTGTATGTGGAAAGGTTCCTTTGGTCCATGGTGGTTAGTCCTTGGAAGTTGTGCCTATGATTTCGGACCATTGTGTCTCGACGGGCGTGTCGATCCCTAGTTTTGAAGTTGATGGTATTGTGTTACTATGGTTTTGGCTCTTGGTATTGAGCTAGGCCTAAGACTATATAAGGAGAAGAAGATCATTAGGCAAAATCATCTTTTCGACAAGGCTTGAATATCTAAGAGAGAAAGAGATCTGATATGCAGGTTCTGGGTTGCTTGATCTAAGCCAAGGAGAGATCACATCGGTTGATGGAAGACTAGATCTAAGGATAGATCGGGATCTAATGGTTTGAAATGCACTATCATGATATGGTTGATTATGCGTATTTCTAGATCTGCATATTGTCGCAATGTTATGTTTTGGATCTAACTAATGTCTGGTACAGCTGCAAATTAAGAAAGGTTATTTTTAGATCTGTACGCAGGTTGGCTTCGGTAAAAGCGCGTGTATACGCGGGTTTTGCTCATTGAAGTAGCGTATATATTTTGAAGCTTGATTTTGGGTTTACAGTGGGGTCTGACTGTTATTGCAGAGTTCTGTAGTCTGCTCTGTGTTCTGGTAACTGGTGATTGACAGGGTTCAGTGGTTCAGTGATTCAAAGTTTGGTTGTTTTATGCTTCAATGATCTGTTGTGGAAATTGAATGATTTGTGGTCTTCAGATTGTAATGTTGTGCTTCAGGAATATCCAAGTCTGAAAATGTATGAAAAGTGATATCTGAAAGAAGGAAGATTGTAGGTCAGCACCTACGTACTAGTATCTTGGCTAGTACAAGAGCAAAGGGGGTTGGAGCTCCCTTCCAAGGAAGTTTGGAGAACGAGAGAAGGTTGTAGCCTTCTGCAGGTTGTAGCCTGCGTACTGGTATAAGGCTGCACCAGTACAAAAGATTGTAAACTGAAGTTTCATATTAAAGAAAGATAGAGACAACTTGCAGCAGGTGGTTTTCACCCACATTGGGTTTCCACCTTATATCTTGGTGTTCATGTGTGTGGCTTTTTATCTGTTCTGTTATACTGCACATGTTTACTGTTAATGTGGTGAATAATGTCCTGATGCACTTAATTGAAGAATAAGCTAACTAAATTGTGAGTTTTCTTCTTATACGCTGTTTTACTTCGTCACAGTAGCGTGTACACGCTGGTTAACTTAACTGAAGTAGCGTATATGTTTCTGAGCATTTAAAAAGTTTGATTAATCTGATAATACTGATTCACCCCCCCTCTCAGTATTATTTCCAACAATTGGTATCAGAGCAGGTCCTTCAGAGAAGCTTGATCGCTTGAAGGAAGATCATTCATCATGAGCAACTACGAGAAAGAAGCATCAATCAGGCCACCAATTTTTGATGGAACAAATTTCAATTATTGGAAGGTAAGAGTTACTGCATATCTTCAATCTCTTGGTACAGAAGTTTGGGACATTGTAGAAACAGGCTATGTTTTTCCTTCAGCTACTCCTACAGATCCAGCTGAGAAAAAGGCATATGAAACAAATGCAAAAGCAGTCAGTACTCTATTAGGAAGTATATCTCAAACAGAATTCATGAAGGTCATGCACTTCAAATCAGCAAAAGAGATATGGGACAAAATGATCACTAGCTATGAAGGAGATGAACAGGTAAAGCAAGCTAAACTTCAAACTCTCAGGATTCAATATGAGACCCTCAAGATGTATAATGATGAAAGTGTGGCTAATTATTTTCTTCGGGTAGATGAGATTGTTAATTGTATGAAAAATTTGGGTGAAGAAATAAAAGAGACTATAGTAGTTCAAAAGATTCTAAGATCATTATCCCCCAAGTTTGAATCTAAAGTATCTGCAATAGAAGAAAAGGAAAATCTCAAAGTTCTCACTATGTCTCAGCTACATGGAATTCTAACTGCTTATGAAATGAGAAAGGGAGGTCCATCAGACAGAAGGGAAGCTGCTTTTAAGGCATCAAGAAAAGAAGATTACTATGAAGCAAGCCATGTTCCAGAAGAAGAGGAAGAAGAATCAAATTTTGTCAGAAATCTTCAAAGGGGTGCTGGAAGGTTCAGAGGTAAGCTACCTTTCAAATGCTTTGCTTGTGGAAGAGTAGGTCATTATGCTGCAAAATGTCCTAATAAGGATAAAGGAAAAGAACCTGCTAGATGGAATAAGAAACAAAGTGCAAATAAGAAAAGCTACTACACCCATGAAGATAGTGATGGCTTATCAAACAGTGATGAAGATGAACAAGGTAATAAATATAAGCTATTAATGGCATTTGAAGATGATGATTATGAGGATGCTGTAGATGTGGATAATCTCTATAATGAAATTACTAGACTCAAGAGATGCATAGAAGAAAAGAGTGTGATCATTGATACTTTGCAATTTCAAATTGATGAAAAGGAAAAACATCTTGAAAAACTAGAAGGTGAAATTGTTGGTCTCAGAAAAGAAATTGAGAAAACAAAAGCTATTAATCTTAAGTTTGTCAAAGGATCTGAAACTTTGGATGAGATTATCAATGTGCAGCGGTCTCCTCTAAACAAGACAGGTTTGGGCTATAATGGAGAAACCTCTCAAGCATCCACCTCAAAGAGTTATCTTGATGCAGCAAGAAGAAATGAGCAGAAGAACAATGAAGATAATCAGGTAAAGCAGGGACGAATTACAAACAGAAACTATCAGGGACAATCCTTCTTAAGGGTGAACAAAAGCTACAACCAACCACAGGTAAAATCTTCTCAGTTTGGCACAAGAATAGATGAAAATAGAAATTACAATCAGTTGGCTGGTAGATTCAATAACCGCAGAAGCTTCTTCAATGGACAATGCTTTTCTTGCCATAACTTTGGTCACAAAGCAGCTCAATGTGTTGCATATAAAACAATCATGACTAGGGAAGCTCAAAAACAAAGAAGTATGACAGGGATTACAAAGAGGACCTATAACAACTTTTCGGTTCTTGAAAATGAAGTTGAATGTTCTATTTGCAATAATTTTGGTCATAAAGAATCTGAATGCAGGAGCAGGTTTCAGGAGAAAAAGGAACAAGCCACGAGCACCAAAAAATGGAGAATAAAAGAACCTCAGACAGAAAGATGTGGGATAGCGTTTTATGCAGAAGGACAGGAAAATCTATGGTACATTGACAGTGGATGTTCGAAACATATGACAGGTGATAAAGAAAAACTTGAATCTTATTCTACTTTAGAAAAGGGAAAGAAAGTTTCTTTTGGAAATGATACTCCTGCAACTATAAAAGGAAAAGGTATTGCTCCTTTGAAAGAAAAGGTCAAGGCTGGAAATGTTTTGTATGTTGATGGATTGAAGCATAATCTTCTAAGTGTCAGTCAGATGTGTGATCAAAAAACCGAGGTTATTTTCAGATCGAATGGATGTCTTGTTCGTGATCTTGATACAGGTAAAACAGTTCTCAAAGGCAAAAGAACTCCAAATAATCTGTACATATTTGAAGAAGGACAACAACAATGCTATCTTAGCAAGGATGAAGAGCACTGGTTATGGCATCGAAGGTTGGGACATCTAAGCTTCTCACAAATAAGAAAAGCATGCAAATATCAGGCAGTTCGCGATCTTCCAGATATCAAAATTCCAGACAACACCATATGCAAATCTTGTCAGTTTGGAAAGCAAACCAGAACTAACTTTCCAGAAAAGGAAGGATCAGCTAGCTTGCCTCTTGAGCTAGTCCATACAGATGTATGTGGTCCATTTAGGAAAAGGACACCTCGAGGAGAAGAATATCTGATATTATTCATTGATGATTTCTCAAGGTTTGTTTGGTTAGGGCTTATGAAGCACAAAGATGAAGCATTCGAAAAATTCAAATCCTTCAAAGCATTGGCTGAAAATGAATCAGGACACAAAATTAAGTGCCTCAGATCTGACAGAGGTGGGGAGTTCACATCAAATGAATTTTTTGATTTCTGCGATGAACATGGGATAAGAAGAGAATTCTCTACAGCTAGAACTCCTCAGCAAAATGGGGTTGTGGAAAGAATGAACAGAACTATCCAACAAATGGCTCGTGCTATGCTCGATGAATCAGGTACTCCTGCAACCTTCTGGGGTGAAGCTGCACATGCTGCTGTTATCATTCTTAACAAAACAAATGTCCGAGTAAACAGCACTCAAACACCTCATGAGCTTTGGAGTGGTAAAACTCCTTCCGTGAAGCATTTCAAAATCTTTGGGAGCAAATGTTATATTAAGAATACTGATGAGCAACTTGGCAAACTTGAACCTAGAGCAGATGAGGGCATTCTTCTTGGTTATTCTCCACATAGCAAAGCATACAAGTGCTACAATAAAAGACTTGGCAGAATTGTTGACAGTATTGATATAGTGGTTGATGAGAAGGGATATATTCCTAGGCAAGTTCATCATGAAGACATTGAAGAAGATGAAGGTTACTCTCAAAGGCGAAATGATGAAGAAGAAGAACCTCAAGAAGAAGAAGAATCTCAAGAAGAACCAGAGGAGCAGACAAGAATAGAAGAGAAGACTCCATCCAGATATGTCCAAAAGAATCATCCAGAAACTCAGATTGTGGGGCAGAAAGAAGCAGGAGTACAAACAAGAAGGACACTTGCAGAAGCTTCAAGCTACTTGGCTCTACTCTCCTCCATTGAACCACAAAATGTGAAAGAAGCATGCAAAGATGAATGTTGGGTCAAAGCAATGGATGAAGAACTTGAGCAAATCGAAAGGAACAACACTTGGGAATTAGTTCCTAGACCAAAAGATAAGAATGTAATAGGAACAAAATGGGTCTTCAAGAATAAGTTAAATGAAAATGGAGAAGTAATTAGAAACAAGGCCAGACTTGTTTGTAAAGGGTATGCACAGCAAGAAGGAATAGATTTTGAAGAGACCTTTGCTCCTGTGGCAAGACTAGAGGCCATCCGAATGTTCCTTGCTCTCTCAAGCTTTCAAAACTTCAAGGTATTTCAAATGGACGTGAAATCAGCCTTCCTGAATGGAGACTTAGAAGAAGAAGTATATATTGAGCAGCCAGATGGGTTCATTCTTGGAAATGATCCAAACCTTGTATGCAGATTGAAAAAGGCACTCTATGGGCTCAAACAAGCTCCAAGGGCTTGGTACTATCGGTTGGACAAATATCTTCACCAACAAGGCTTTTCAAAAGGATCAGCAGATAGCAATCTCTATATAAAAGTTGAAAATAACAAATTGCTAATTCTTGTTGTTTATGTAGATGATATTATTTTTGGCAGCAATGAAGAGACCATGAGTCAAAACTTTGCCTTGGTTATGCAGAAAGAATTCGAAATGTCACTTCTTGGAGAATTGACATATTTTCTTGGATTGCAAATCCAACAAAATGAAGGAGGTATCTTCTTGTCTCAAACCAAATACCTCAAGCAGATCTTGAAGAAGTATGGCATGGAAGAGTCAAAGCCAGTATGTACACCCATGGTTACAGGATGCAGCCTCAGTGCAAATGATGAATCAGCAGCAGTTCACCAACCCACTTATAGATCCATGATTGGGAGTTTGCTTTATTTGACAGGTACTCGACCAGATATTACACATGCAGTAGGAATGGTTGGAAGATTTCAAGCCAACCCAAAGGAAACTCATCTTCAGGCAGTCAAAAGAATCTTCAAATATCTTCAAGGGACCCAAAACTATGGCTTATGGTATCCTAGAAATACTGATCTCACTCTTCATGCTTACACAGATGCAGATTGGGCTGGAAGTGTGGATGATAGGAAAAGCACAAGTGGAGGTGCTTTCTTCATGGGTTCCAGATTAGTATCTTGGTTCAGCAAGAAACAAAGTTCGATTGCCTTATCTACAGCTGAAGCAGAATATGTGGCTGCAGCATCTTGTTGCACACAACTTCTTTGGATGATGCAGACCTTGCAGGACTTTCAAATCACTTGCACTCCACCTGTCTCTATCTTATGTGATAATACAAGTGCAATCAGCATTTCAAAGAATCCTGTCATGCACTCAAAGACCAAGCACATACCAATCAAGTACCATTTTCTTCGGGAACAAGTGCTTGAGCAGAAGGTCAAGTTGGAGTATGTTCCTTCTAAGGAGCAAGTTGCTGATATTCTCACAAAACCACTGCCCAGGGAAACTTTTGAATATCTCAGACAAAAGCTGGGAGTAGTTGATGCTTCATCCTGTTGTTGAAGTTTGTTTGTTCTACAGAAAAGTTGGTATACGCAGGTTACGGAAGGGATATGAGCGTATACACGCGGATTAATGCTAGGCAAGTCGCGTGTATACTGGACGCTTGTTGCAGAAAGAATATCCGCGTACATACGCTGTTTTATACAGGATAAAACGCGTATATGAAGTTCTGAACAGCAAGGGAAAACTCTGAAGTTCTGAACAGCAATAGGAATGTCAGAATTCTTCAGGCACAGTTTCAGGGAGTGCAACAGGCACAGGTTCAGGGGGAGCAGCTCAAAAGTCTCATAAAGCATTGTTGGCATTCAGATGTTTTGGTTGTTGGTTTCAGGAGAAGGAGCTCAGAAAGAAATTCTGGTTGCTGATCTAACAAGATGTTTATCAGATGCTGCTGGTGTCTTTCCTAAGTCTTGGTCTAGATCTGTTGTCTCTATGTCATGTATCTCTCTTGTCATATCTCTTTTATGGTGTCAAGGTCATGTAACGGCCTATGTTGGTTTCCCCACTATGCCTGGGATGAATGCTGTAATATAATTGGTTGTTTCTGATATGTCCCCTCTTGGTAGGGAGTATGGATGTATGTATTGAGTCTTTTGGTGATAGGAAGGTCCCTTATGGTGTATAAATCTTGGTTCTTGTTGAAGAACATCTTTTTCAGATCTTTTTCAGATCTGTCAGGGGGAGCACGAGTCAGCACAGCCAAGCAGAGGTATCAGCATGTCCTCAGGGGGAGCACAGCCCTTTGCCCTTGATGTCAAAGGGGGAGAGTGACTTGGTGTGGTGGTTGCCATCAAGTCCAAAGGGGGAGATTGTTGGCATTATGATTCAAGTGTTGTCCTTGATGGCAACTCACTCAGAGGATGGTACAGGTGCTCAGAGGTTGGTACAGGTGATGGCAACTTAATCAGAAGACAGATCTCAGTACAGCATGCCAAGGAAGCTCATACACGCCGTTTCGTTAAGCCCAAGTCGCGTGTACACGCTAGTTCGATTCATAAAAAGCGCGTGTATGTAGAAAGGTTCCTTTGGTCCATGGTGGTTAGTCCTTGGAAGTTGTGCCTATGATTTCGGACCATTGTGTCTCGACGGGCGTGTCGATCCCTAGTTTTGAAGTTGATGGTATTGTGTTACTATGGTTTTGGCTCTTGGTATTGAGCTAGGCCTAAGACTATATAAGGAGAAGAAGATCATTAGGCAAAATCATCTTTTCGACAAGGCTTGAATATCTAAGAGAGAAAGAGATCTGATATGCAGGTTCTGGGTTGCTTGATCTAAGCCAAGGAGAGATCACATCGGTTGATGGAAGACTAGATCTAAGGATAGATCGGGATCTAATGGTTTGAAATGCACTATCATGATATGGTTGATTATGCGTATTTCTAGATCTGCATATTGTCGCAATGTTACGTTTTGGATCTAACTAATGTCTGGTACAGCTGCAAATTAAGAAAGGTTATTTTTAGATCTGTACGCAGGTTGGCTTCGGTAAAAGCGCGTGTATACGCGGGTTTTGCTCATTGAAGTAGCGTATATATTTTGAAGCTTGATTTTGGGTTTACAGTGGGGTCTGACTGTTATTGCAGAGTTCTGCAGTCTGCTCTGTGTTCTGGTAACTGGTGATTGACAGGGTTCAGTGGTTCAGTGATTCAAAGTTTGGTTGTTTTATGCTTCAATGATCTGTTGTGGAAATTGAATGATTTGTGGTCTTCAGATTGTAATGTTGTGCTTCAGGAATATCCAAGTCTGAAAATGTATGAAAAGTGATATCTGAAAGAAGGAAGATTGTAGGTCAGCACCTACGTACTAGTATCTTGGCTAGTACAAGAGCAAAGGGGGTTGGAGCTCCCTTCCAAGGAAGTTTGGAGAACGAGAGAAGGTTGTAGCCTTCTGCAGGTTGTAGCCTGCGTACTGGTATAAGGCTGCACCAGTACAAAAGATTGTAAACTGAAGTTTCATATTAAAGAAAGATAGAGACAACTTGCAGCAGGTGGTTTTCACCCACATTGGGTTTCCACCTTATATCTTGGTGTTCATGTGTGTGGCTTTTTATCTGTTCTGTTATACTGCACATGTTTACTGTTAATGTGGTGAATAATGTCCTGATGCACTTAATTGAAGAATAAGCTAACTAAATTGTGAGTTTTCTTCTTATACGCTGTTTTACTTCGTCACAGTAGCGTGTACACGCTGGTTAACTTAACTGAAGTAGCGTATATGTTTCTGAGCATTTAAAAAGTTTGATTAATCTGATAATACTGATTCACCCCCCCTCTCAGTATTATTTCCAACAAAGGGCAGAGTATCAAGCTCAATCCCCTTGCCGGCTCCTTGACAATAATCCAAGGTTTACCGACAAGTGACCCCTGGCTCTTTGACAATGGTTAATCTGAGGTTTACCGTTTGTAATACGTGCGTGTCTGGCATCGTTCCCAACGAGGGAGGATTGATCCCCTCACTGGTTCGGACACGAGCTCGTGCTTCTCCTTTAAGAGGAGCTTTCCCAGAGTATAAATGAAACAGTTGGATTTATCCTACCACAAGATCAGCTACTTGTTTGGTTTTGCTGTCTTGGAGAGTTAATTACTCACCTATTCCAAGACACTAGCCTGATCTATATTGGTGTTTCAGAGCCCTAGTAAATAAAAAGTTACTAAGTTGATTTTACTTTAAGCGTTGATTTTATGGTTTTCCTTTAAGACAAAAGGTAGTGGAGATGAAACTGGTGGTGTGTAGACTCGACTCGCAACCACTACAAAGATGCACCTAAGATGATTTGCACTACTTTCCTTTCTCAATGAATGTCCTAGCTAAGAGAGTTGAGAGAATGCAAATTTTATAGAAAACAACTTTCTTAACAAAGACAATCAAAGAAACAATTCTATTTATCTTTTCAAAACATGCAACTCATGACCACTAATTATTCACACGAAAATCCCTTTTCTTCAAAAGACTACAAATGCTACCAAAGCAAACTTGTTTCCAAAGAATTTTTTGTATTTTTCCTATATTAATCAAGCATGTAAAACTATTTATCGAAAATCAAATGTAACAAATCTAAGGTAATCAAATCAAAATCACTCAACAGTAAATTAAAGGGAAATTTATCTAAAAAGTAAAACTAATGAGGACAAAAGCCTACAAGGATGATTCCCGGATGTTTTACTCAGTCAAAATGTAACTAAGGATCAGTCCATGCAGAATCATAAACTGATCAAAAAACAAAATCGAAATCTTTTTGTTCTTTTTATCAAGAATGGAATTCAAGGCTTTAACAAACAAACTTTTCGAGTTTCACAAAGAGAAGACACAAAGGTAGGTCTCTCACAAGGGTGACTTCTATAACAGGCCCGACTCCTAAGAGGACTGACCAAAACCAAGGAGATCCAAAGTTTGACAACCTCTAACGCCAAAGTCACTACAGGACCAGTTAAAAATCAAACCCTAAGGCAAAATCCCTATGAATTCCACCAAAAACCCTCGACACTAACGGAACAAGTCCAGGTGAAGATCTCTGACAGTAAACTAATGGATCTGGGCAGTAAAAACAAATTAAAAACAAAATCTAAAGAGCTAAAAAGCAAAAATTGAAATTTTCTCAAATTTGACAGGGGTACGCAGGAGACCTGTTTGCACAGGTGCGGGTACGCTCTGTGCACACAGTCGCAGTGCGTACAAGTACGCACTGTGCTGAACTCAAAGCCTGCGTACTACTGGCAAAGCTAAGAAAAATGAAAATCTAAGTTAACTCTAAGCTAACCCACCCAAACACACAGTCAAACAGCCAAAAACCAAAAAACAAACGATTTTTCTCAGACCAAAATATCAAATCAAAAAGAACTCAAACACATTCATGGAGTCCCCAGCGGAGTCGCCATTTTGTCACACGGAAAGAGTCGACGGTGCAGACACAACCGACCTCCCTAGAAGCCTAAGACTTTCTAGTGACAAACAAGACAAATGAGAGCAATCCTTCTCTAAATATGCATTACAATATGAGAAATCAAGTGTTTAGATCTTACCTGTAACCCAACGTTGTTGTAGTAGTCCAGTTTCGTTGATCCGGATGAGCTCCTCCTCCTCTTCGAAACCTGCATTCACCAACAGTCACATAATTAAATAGCACCTGAATATCACATAAAATAAAACACATTTAACATATAGACCAAGGAGTATATGAAACAACTCATAAACAACAAATTGTTGAGAAGAATGGACTAATTTGTATTAAAGGTAACAAAAGGAACCATTACAACCTGAGCCTTGGTGTTGTGCAAGTTCCTCCCAGGGTCCACAAGAGTTCTCCTTTACTCTGATCAGCTCACCCACCTCCCAATGGAAACAAGTAAAGATGGTAATCTCTCCTCACAAGTTCTCACAAGGAAGTCCTAATTCCAGCAGCATCTACCCTTAGGAATGTTCAGCTTTCAACCTCCCCTCCCTCTGGCCCAATGCATGTATTTATAGTGCTGTAGAAGAAGTTAATCAGGTCCACCATCAATGGGATAAGCCCCTCTTTTGGGTGGGTTAGCTCCCCTCTTGATGGGATAAGTTCCTCTTCTATAGGGATACATGATCCATCTGGAGGCGCTTCATACACGTCAAACAAGCTTCTAGAATGGTCTAGAAATGACCACAAGTAACTTTTTTAAGATGAAACTTGCGCCTTTTGACCTTTACAGGAGTACGCACCCATCCCTTTACATACAGAGCGTACAAGTACGCAGGTATTGTGAACTTGGGTTGCGTATACGCAGGTAAGGCTGAGAGAAACTGCGTACCAGAGATAACTTGACTTTAAATGACTTTTCTCTCTTTCTTTGAGTTTGACATGGAAGGCAGAGGCATGAGACTTGCCAAGGAGGATAGTATGACAGTGGATGGAGCCATACTAACTGCAACTTGTCATGGTGACATTTTTTAGTGTAACAATCACATCCACTTAAAACCAGTACAATTTCTACTACATTTATGGAAATAATTCAAAAGATACATGTGACAGACTTACCAAGTATGCACACTTTTGTGCATTATCACATCGATTTAAAGCCAGTAAAGTTTCTACTACATTTATGGAAACAATTCAAAAGCTACATGGAAATCAAAAGATTATTGTAAGTGACAGAGATCCCATTTTCACTGGAAATTTTTGGACAGAATTATTTTCTTGTCTTGGTACTCAGTTAGCTCATAGCTCATCTTATCATCCTCAATCTAATGGGAAAACTAAGGTAGTAAACAAATATTTGGAAGCATATATTCATTGCTTTGTATCTGATAAACATGCACAATGGGTCAAATGGTTGCCTCTGGATGAATGGTGGTATAACACTTCCTTCCATACAACAACAAAAATGACCCCATTTATGGCACTTTATGGATATCAACCACCATCCATCACATCATATTTAAGAGATAATTCTAAGGTTCAAGCAGTGGAACATCACATCGAACATCAACAAAAAGTCCTCCAACTCTTAAAGGATAACCTCGTGTTGGCACATAATAGAATGAAACAACAGGCAGATCAACATCGCAGTGAAAAAAGTTTTTATGTAGGTGATTGGGTATTCCTATGGCTACAACCTTATAAACAAATGTCCCTCAAGCAAGCTAAGAAGGATAATAAATTATCACCAAAGTATTATGGTGCATACAAGGTGTTGCAAAAGATTTTTATGATGTGGAAAATGGAGCTCCCTGTAGCTTCTCGAGTGCACCCAATTTTCCATGTTTCATGTTTAAAGAAGGTTATAGGCGACAAGCTCCTAGTTCAAACAATATTACTAGAACTTGACGAGGAAGGAAAAATTATATTGGATCCAGAAGTAGTCATAGAAGCAAGAAATTGACAGCTATGAAATCGATCAATTTCGAAGTATCTCATCAAGTGGAAGAACTTATCCGCTGAAGATTCCACATGGGAGGATGAGAATTTTATATAGAAGCATCCAGAACTACTCAATTGTTGAGGAAAACACTTTTTTGAAGAGCAGGGGCATGTTAGGTCCCTATAATACTAGTGATTACCCCATTAATATTGTAGTTGTATCCCTTATTAATATTGTTATGCCCCTATTGTCCCCATATTGTTATTACTATGCCCCATAGAATACCTCTATTGTTATTTTTGTGGCTTTATATTATTATTGTTAGGTCAGCTGGGTTATATTGTGACTTCTTAGACTCCTATATATAGAAAGGAGGTTTTTTCATTTGAATCATCCAAGAACTGTTCATTTGTGTAATGTAAAGGAGGTTGCCCCTATGAAGAGGCTGAATTCTAAGGCATTCAACTATTTTTTCTATCATTTTGTGAGATGGCTTCATAATAGATCTCCACAACAGAATGAAGTAGCAGAAAGAAACAATAGGAAAATTCAATAGATTGCCAGAGCTATGATGGATGAAGTAGATGTACCACACACCTTTTTGGGAGAAGAAACTCAAGCAGTAGTTGTTACAGGGAAAAGTGTCTATTTAGAACTGCTCTATCCCACTAAGGTGTGACAGCTGCCTTAGAAACAAATAGAGAAAAACTACTTTCGTATTTCCTTTATGAACTATAGATAGAGAGGAATAGAAAGAACCAACCTATGTCTTGCGCTAATCCTTTGATCCAATCCCTCTCTTCTTTGACAGTCTCCAGCTATCTGCTTCCTTACTTGCCCAACTTCACAAAGTACCTGTAAGATCATAGAAGAAGAACACTATACAAAGACATGGATCTATATTCATAAACAACTTAGGATCAGATTTAAGTTAACCATACAAATGTAACAAGCATCAATGATACAAAAGCATGGAGGAAAAACTCAAATAGTTTTTATTGATAAACAAGAAAAGATCTAGGAGGAGTTACAACCGGTGGTTCATGACCTAGCATCAACCTCCCAGCAAAGAAGCCCCTCTTCACCTCCAACAAAGCATAGATCACCCAACACTCTGATGTTTGTCTCAAAAACCAACATCAATTCCTTACAATATGCAAAATTCCAGCCTCTGGATCTCTGAGATGAGGGATCCATATATAGATATGTGTAAGGAGGATGATTTAGCTTGTGATTTGATTAGTGTCTTCTCTCTGTCAGTTCTTGCTTCCACTTGGAGACTGAAGGCCTCTTACTCATCCTTGGTCGAATTCAGTGAGGCAAGTGTCACAGGAGAAGATTCTGGAAGCTTCCATTGTCTCTCCACCTCACGGAATGACACTGCCATTTGTCATTTCTCGCCCATCACACCCCACAGAAGGGATTTTTGAAATGCAACGCACCCTCACAGTGTATTTAGGTGCAATGCAACGCACCTAGCCAGTGGAGCAACTGAAATGATCCTGTTTTGACTTATTCTGAGCAATTTCTGGTGGAGAACTTCTGGGAGAAGCTGTAATCTATTAACCATGTTCCTTTAGGGGTTAGAACAACACTTTTAGGGACTTAGGAGCCCTTGGTTTATGGACATTTCATGCTTGGAGTTGTAAGGCACAAAAATGTCTATAACAGTTGCCCCCTAAAGTATGAGGCCGTTAACCTTTTGGTGTCGGGTGAAATGCTTTATTATGAGGATCCGAAGTTCTTTCAATGCTGGGAGGAGACCTGTAATAAGATACAATACAATACATTATCTTCATACTGTTTTCATGATCTAGCTGAGGCGGGCATTCCCATGCTCAGCTTTATAAATTCATTTTCATGTACATAGGATAGACAATCGTCTGAGTGTAGACTGATGATTCTGATAGAGCCATCATCCTTTTGGTAGGATGATTATCTGTGCTGCAATGCTGTACATTTGATGTCTTTATTTCCTTGAATATATATCGCAGCCTGGATGGATGAAACTAGATCCGGAGTCTTCAATCTCATCCGATCTTTACTCGAAGTACAAGTCGATCCATGTGAGAAGTGTTTTGAAGTCGAACATGGAAAGACATCGCTTGATTACCAGTCAATGATGTAAACTGTTAACAAGCGAGAGAGGAATCACCGATAATGATAATGATCCTCAAGGTACTGCAGTACAATTCACGTGGTGTGAATAAAGGACTTGGCGTCGAACACCACGCAAAATCTTTCGATCGAAGGTCATTGATGTAAACCTGTCGCCGGAAGTGAGAAACTTTCCATTAAGGCATGTAAGCTTCAAAGTACTGAATGGGGTGTTCCTAGACCAACTTCTTGGATAATGAGCTGATGTCGACAAGAAGTGATCCATCAAAGGAGGGCCTTAATGAATCCCACATCAATGACACGGAACAGAGCAAATGATTTTGATGGAGGTGAAAACAATCTGATGATATAATGTTCAGGGTGGCGGTCATGAAAGAATGGAGTATAATGTATGGTAGTGGGTGAGACACAGGTGACTTCTCTGGATGACTTCTCTTGAACATATCGACGACACTGATGTGATGGATTGGTAGCATTAACTCCAATGTGGATGGTATGGTGTGACCATGGCAATGTGACCGGTGAATGAAACAACCCAACCCGACTCGGACACGGAGTTGAAGTGTCATGTTCAAGAGCGACTCGCTACCAATAAAGATTTTTTGAGTTTTCTTCCCAATTTTTCCCCAGTCATTGCTGACCAGTACCTCTTTATTTTTGTCAAGCTTGAGGAGGATAACATATGCTTGTTCTATAATTTGCCCTTCAGGAAAACCCATCGCTATGTTTTAACGAGCCTAGCGATAGTGAAACTCGTTCTCGTCTAAAAACAAGTTTGTCGCTATTAATCTTTTTAACGAGTTTAATGACAAAGATAACTCGGTCCTTTTCAATTTTAGAGAGTCTGAAAAGGAACGTAAAGGTAACTCCAAAATTCCTTTTTCGTCATCTAATCCCTTAAGTCCGAAAAAGTACAAAACAATACAGAAGGGATGAATTTTCGATAGTTTTAACGAGCCGAACAAAACAAGCGCTCGATCTTTTTGTGCAATAATCCCTCAGGTCCGAAAAGATTAAAATCTAGATGAGGGATAGCACTTCCTGTCCCTTTAACGAGCTGGAAGGCCAAGGACTCGACAATCTTTTCATATTTTACGAGTCAGTTGAAAAGAGCTTAAAGGAGACTCGTCTTTTGAGGAACGAGTGATAAAACGGGTAGCAGCTGATTCTAGGTAAGGTTTGGAATTTTCCAATCACGGCAGTGTCACAAGGATGGCTAATGAAATCACTCTTCGTAGCTGTTCCTCAAAATGGGTAAACAATCAAATGGAGGTGAATGATCGGCCAATGAAAAAGTGGAGGTGACGGTGCAAACACGACCAAGGCTTTAATGGCTGAAGTACTACATTCACGGTGGTTATTTACCGGGGAATAGTTCATTTTTTAATGAGCTTAAACGTGGGCAGAAACATTTGCTCATGTCTTATGTTTATTTTTTAACGAGCTTGAACTATGTGCTAAAACGTCTCGATGCGGGTTTATTTTTTAACGAGCTTGAACCTTGCGGTAACACTACTCGATTATATGGTCTTGTATTTTACCATAAATAGCTTTTGTCCTTTCAAAGATCATACTGTATTTTCAACTGCTTCATCAAACTAGTCAGAAATGAACAATATTTGCCTGAAAACGAGTTAGAACACTAATATTTTACTTTGAACTACGCAAAAGTAATGAAAAAGTGTTTTTCACCTCTCATTTTACCATTTCATTTGAACTTGGTTTGTTGGAGCTTTGGAGGTGCTTTTCCCCCTCGATTTTCATCAGCTGATTTTGGGAGATTCTGTTATCACTAGAAACTATAGTTCATGTATATGATATTGTCCATAAGTTTTTATAAAGTCTTGAAGTCTTGTAAATAGGTTTGTTAGTTTATGTCAATTTCATAATTTGAAATTCAAGAGTTATCGATGAAAATTCGTGTAAAGGCAAGGTTATTAGTCATCCTCCATCATTGTTAGTTATGTCATGTCATGTCATTGGTACTTGCGCAGTTTTGCAGCGCGGGTGTGATTGGTCAGTTTTGCTGCGAAATAATGTTTGCGTGTTTTCGTAGCGCCCCGTTTGCCAGCGATTTCGTAGCGCATTCCCTTAAATTTGAACTGCCCGCGCTACGAAATCGGGGTTTCAGGATTTTGTGCAGCGTTTTTCCCTGAATGTCTAATCCGAGAAGTAGTTAGTCACGAATTCGGTCATGATTGTTTCTTCACACCATTTCTATGTCATGATTAGCCATTACTTTGCCATAAGGTCCGAAGTCATAGAGTTAGGTGTCAGTTTGGAGGACGTTATGGGAGGTGGTCATTCCATAATGTGTTCTTCATATCATATGAATGTTTTTGCTCTATGAAAAGCCTGAGCTTTGTTTTAAACGGACTACTGCAAGCGAGCCTGCTCTCTACAGCTAAAGATTGTCTTCGTGCTGCAAACCACCGTCATTCCCTTGTGTAGAATTGCGCAAAGAAGCATGGAAAGAAAGGAACACCGTTCGGGTAAATGTGTGAGAACAGAGCCGGAGGGGTTAGATGTAACTCTCGGAGATGAGGAGGTAGCAAAGGCGTTTAGAAGTGCTGGTTGCTGGCGATTTTGTGAAAAATTAAAGGGTGGACATGCAGAAGTGACCAAGGCATTTGCATTGAACTTCACTGGACTGAATTCGAAGGTGGCCATGTTGGAGTTTTCGGTATCCCCTGAAGTCATTTCTACTGTCACAGAAATCCCGAGGGGTGGCCAAGAGTGGTTCAAGAATTTCAAGTTTGACATGGGTCCGTGTAAGGAGTTCTTAAAGGCACCATATGTAGACGAAGATCTCACTAAAGCTGTCCCAAGGAGCTATCTAAAGGAGAATTATGCTATGCTATTGACATGTATCCAGAAGTACCTGACGTGTGAGGGTCGGTACAACAAAGTCTACTCATACCATTTTAAGCTGCTGTTACACTTCACTGGTAAGAGCTCAATAGACATACCTTTTTACTTATCCAGAAGTATTAGCAAGATGTGTGATAAGATTCAGTTAAAGAAGGAAGCTTATGAAACATCTCTTTTTCATCATGGTCTGGTTAAATTACTGGTGTTGGATAGCCTACATAAAATTGGTAAAGACTGGGATTCATTTGTGTTCATGGCCGGTTTCCCAAGTAAAACGGGCCTCACTCCATTACCTGTAAGGGAAAGAGAAGATAGGAGTGAGGAAACTACTTTGGCTGAGATTAGGAAAGAAATAACAGACCATAAGAAGCCTAAAGCTAAAACAAAGAAATCAGAGAGGTCTGTAACAGTTAAAGAAACACCTGAAGCATCAATGAAGAAAACTCCTAAGCCAGCAGTTAAAGAAACACCTCAGTCATCAAAACAAAAGACTCACAAAAGAAGAGATGAAATTAAATCTAGTGAAGTTGAAAGGGTTTCAAGGGTGAGAACTAGAGGCCAGCTTAGCAAAGAAAAAGGAAAGTCAGCCCCTGTGGAAGAGAGTCCTGTTTCTAAGGGTAGTTTAAATGACTTGTTGGAAGCCATTGAATTAGAGCAAGATCATCAAATCCAAATTGAACCACTTGAACTTGAGCAAGATCAATTGGTATCACCAATGCATATTGATCTAACACAATCCTCACCTGAAAGTTCTAAGAAGTCAAAGGCTTCTAAAAGATTAAAGCTTGAAGAACCAAGTGAAGAGTATGCCTTTAAACCACGCAGACCAATGACTAGAAGGCAAATGAAAGAAGTAGAAAAAGCTCAGAAAGAGAAAGCATCTTCAGAGATGCCTAGGACAGAGGCACTTGAAGTCTTCTCTGAAATAGTCCAAGCAGCTAAAAACAAGAACAAGGATAATAAGGTTGTTATCAGTCAAAGTGGAAATGTGATTGCCATTAAGAAACAAGCTGAAGTAAGTAAGGAAATACCTCAGGTTCAAAATGTTTTTAAAGAAAAGGCAGTAAGATATACAAGCTATAAGAAAGCTGTAATGAAAGGTAAAACAAGTTTGATCAGTCAAGCTAGCTTAGTATCTGATGCCTATGTATGGACAATGCCAGATCTGAAGCAGGCGAAGACTATGAAACAAATAAATGCAGGTCTAAGAGCAGAGAACAAGAAGTTGAAGGAAGAAGTCATCAGCCTGAAAGAGAAGCTAGACAAACTAGCTAAATGATTCAAGAAGGGATGTGTTTTCCAAATTTTGATATATTTTGGCCATCGTCTTTTTAAAGCTTTTTGAGACTTTTTGATGTCTTTACACCTGTATAGAATGACTGAAGAAATCACAGACTTGAGTTATTGTTGCTTTAAGGTTCATGTATTTAATTTTGATGACCTACAGCAGTTTCGTAGCGCGCTACGAAACTGCTGTAGATGACTGGTTATGTTGAAAACTTGAGTTGGAATGCTGAGGTCAGCAAATATTTAAAGAGATGACTTAATGCCAGCATGGAGGTTATAGAAGATCAGTCAGATATTTAAAAAAGGAGGCCAGGTGTAAATATTCGAAGAAAAGGTGAAGTTTTGTCTTTTGTTGAAAGTTTCACTTTATCTCCGAATTTTTAGGGTTTTGATAGAGCTGCTGAGGTGTTAAGTGATACACTTGTCTAGTTATGGGATGGCCAGATCATGAGTTTTCTTCAGTTACACGGGTCTATCCAAGGATTAAATGGTTTGAAGATGGATCATTAATATATGAACACCGATGGGAGGCAGCAACCGAGAATATAGGCTTCATTTTCTTATTGGTTGTTGAATCATCTATGCATCAGGTATCCGGAGCTGTCCATACATTGAATCTGCTTTCAGTTTGGGTTTGGTTGTTATTGTAATGCTACAGGTGGCAAGTTCTGAGAACGCAGCAAAGTATACGAGGAGAAAGACTTAAAGTGCCAATGTGACAGAGTCCTCTGTTTTCGTAGCACCATATCTCTTGTAATCAATTAGTTTGTTTATGATATAGTTAAGGTCATTAATGTCAAAATTCCGAGCTCCCTTCATGCTTGTTGAGGAGTCTCATGCAGTAGTGTTTTGATTGGCTATATATAGGAATAACTTTTATGTAAAAAAGGTTGGATACTTTATAGAGAAACAGTGTTGTTTTGGGCCATTGTAAGACCTTTTTGATAGTAATAGTAAAACAGAGTTATTCTCTTCTCAAGATTCTCGAAGGATTGTCATGGTCAAATGTAGTGATGATGTGTTATACTTTATGTTATTTTATGGTTTTGTTGTATGCAATCACTCAGAATTCATAATTATATGCTCTGACTTCCTGTGTATACAGCAAGCTATGTGTTGGTGGAATATGTTTGACATGTAATGCTAAGAGCCTTGATTTCCATGAGGTCACTGTGTTTTCCTTGTTTACTTGATATTATAGACTCCATAGCCCAATGAGAGCCAGTTTGATGTGTTTCCAACCAGTTATGCTTTCATAAGTGAATAAAGAGTTAGCCATCTAGTGTTTGAAGTATTTTATCAAGAATTGTGAGAGAGCCCTCTCTGATCAAAGAGGCTAATCTTTGGTCTAAAGATTGGTTGAAATAGTTACATGAAATCATGCTTGATTGCAGCCCCTAGTACTGGTTTTGTGATAACAGATTCTATGGACGATTCTCGGCGTCGTCTGGACCAGGTAGGAACTAAACCTGAGCTCTTTCATTTCATGGTTTCCATTTTGCATTTTGAGTTTGATTCCTAGCTTTTCTGAGTCCTTAGGGTTTGAAGAACTCGCTCTGCCATTAGCGCACCCTCTGTGTATCGTAAGGTGCATTGAATGCTGGCCATTGTGAAGGCCATCTAACATGAAATGCATCCAGAGTACTGCTGCAGGTGCGATGGGCGTAGAGAAGGAATTCTGTGCACAATTTTTGATGGAAATTTTGCCTGTTTTTTGCCAAAATCAGGATCTAACTCTTCTCTTGTTTGTTTCTCAGAGATCTTTGGAGCAAGATGACCATTACATGGCGAGAACGTGAACATGAAGAAGAGGACATGCTTGCCCTACATGATCCAGTTACAGTAAACGCACTGCGGAACTGTGGCTTGCTGAAGTTTTTCCGCATTTCTAGCATGAGACAACAGATCAACTTACTGCAGTATTTGCTCGATGCTTGGGATCCTACCAACCAGGTTTTCTAGGTTAGGGGCAAATCTATCCCCTTGACTGTGGTAGACATCTATTTCTTGACCGGTTTGTCGAGGCGGGGTGCCCCCATCTCTTTATCAGGTTTGGCCCGAGGAGGCGATTCTGTGAGAGATTATGTCCGCCGGTACTGCAGAGAAGGATCTCAGCCAAGTAAAGACGGCAAGATCATCATCCATGATGTCACTGACAGGTCCCTCAGGACTATTCTGTTTACTTTTGGTAGGATGGACGATGGTGCGGCTCTTCATGTAGCCAACCGATCTTACATGCAACATGCCTTGGAATGCCTCCAACCGAAGGTGTTCAACTGGTGTGACGCAGTACTTCTCGTGATGAAAGAACAATTGACCAAGATAAAGAGTGGAAGGTTGAAGAACTTTGGGTATGGTTCTATTTTGACCGCCTTTGCCTTGGAGAAGATACCACTGATGCAGCCGCAGTACATTGCACTCGATTTACCTTCTCCCACCGAACCACGTATGCAGAGATGGGTTGACCATATGTCTAGGCATGCTGGCTAGTCTCAGATTTCATTTTCTGATACCTTCTTTAGGTGGTTCGATTGTCAGGAGATGGTTTATTCTGAGTATACATACGCTGGTATGGACTTCCGGGGTGATCCAGATTTAGTACTGCCGGATGGCGAGCAGTGGGGCGCCATTGGTAAAATCTTTGACCATATTCTTGTTTATCGTTTTTTGTTTATAATGTCCTTGTGCTTTATTCTATCAAGACTTTAATCAAACTCATGTGTACATGCAGATGTCGGTCCCGTTCGCCCAGTAGTTCGCCTGAGAGTACCAGCTGCTGCCCCAGTAGGAGAGGCCGTCAGAAGGGCTATTCTTCGTGACCTCGATGTGGCCGAGACTCTCACAGCCTTGCAGGAGCAGGTTGAGGGCCTCACTCTCAGTATTCCAGATGTGAGGCCCGACGAGTTACCTTTGCGGTTACAACGGCATACTACTGGTGTGCCCAGACGATGGACTCGTCTCTTACGCATGATCGCACAGGTTGTGACTTGCTATCACGAGCATCATTAGACTAGGGTGCCCCCTAGCATTTTGCGTTTTTGGGTCGTTTGACCGATTTTGTCTTGGTTACAGAACATTATGTGTAAACCATAAACAGTTATATATATTTTTGATTTTCAGAGTTTTATTTTGGTTGAGCTACATGATCCACATGCAAAACATTGATGATGTATTTCTTTTTATAAATGTTGCAAATGTCTATCTAACACATAGTTTGCTAATGAGTCAGTTAATGTGTTTAAGTTTCTGGAAATATGTTGATATTGAATAAGATCAAATTGTCTTTCCAAAATCTTAACCCTTAGGAACATGCAATAAATAGTTGGGTTTCAGATAGAATATATACCATTGAGTTGTAGTATTACGAGTTGTGAGTCTAGCCTGACAATTAGTCGGCGTATACCATAAGTGATGGCATCAGAGAGAAGTTCTATCAACGCACTATACTCAGCGATGTTATTCATTGATTGACCAATACATACACCTCTGAAACTTACTAACTCACCGCTTGGATCAAAAATGGCCCAGGCTGCGGAGGACAGGTTCCGCAAACTACGACTCGCTCCGTCGGCATATCCAACACATGAATCCAATAGGTTTGACATCTGCAATAAATGTAAAAAGTGGATTACTTGACCAAAATAAACACTTTAGCGAAAACAAAAACATAACAAAAGCATACTGGTTACCATTACGCATAGTAACGCTTGAGGTACAACCCATTATGAGGTTGCGCCAGCGGAATTCCATCATAATCCATTAACTCGTAGGCTCCTTTTGCTAACACTCGTTTAACAATATAGGGGCCCATCCACAAAGACTTAAATTTACCTGCTCCCAATTTATCGGATTCTTGGTCATAAAGCAAGACCAAGTCACCTTCTGAGAAGACACGGGGTTTGACATTTTTGTCGAACTGCGCCTTGACTCGTTTCTTATGGACTTCGTTAGCCAAAGCAGCGTCACGACGGGTTTCATCCAATTGGATTAATTCCAAGAAACGAGCCTCTTCTTCTGAAGTTACGGGGAGGAGATCAATTGCGAGTTTGAGAGACGAGATTTCACACTGGATTGGTAAGACTGCTTCCAGGCCATATACTAGTTGGAAGGGTGTGAACCCGGTTGCATTCCTTACCGATGTTCGGTAAGCCCACAAAGCTGAGTACAGAATTAGGTGCCATCTTCTTTTGTGAACTCCGATCATCCTTTGCAGCATGCGCTTCAGGACCTTGTTGATTGCTTCAACTTGTCCGTTGGCTTGCGGATAATATGGAGTAGAGCTGTCGTGAGACAACCCTAGTTTGGCAGCTAATTCGACCATCATGTGATTGCGAAAATGCGATCCATGATCTGTGACTATAGCCTGTGGTACGCCGAATCTGGTGACTACATGATTGAAAAAGAAGAGGGCAGCTGTTTCATCAGTATTATCTAATGTAGGCATCACGCCGGCCCATTTGGAAAAATAGTCAACTGCGACTATGATATACCCATGCCCCCTGGTCGAGGTGGGGTTACATGTCATGAAATCGATGCCCCATTTAGAGAATGGCCCAACAGCAACTATTGGCTGCAGAGGTGCGGGTGGTCTTCTGGTTTTGCTATCAAAAATTTGACAAGCATGTCAACTTCTGACTGCGGTTATGCAATCTTTGAACATTGTTGGCCAGGAGTATCCTGCTCGTAAAAATTTTTGTGCTGTAGCATATCCAGATTGATGCCCCCCACACGCGCCTGAATGACAATCATTCAGGACTTTTTCGACCTCCTCATGGGTGAGGCACCTTCTCAGAACTGTATCAATACCATGACGGTAAAATGTATCACCGACGATCATGTAGTCTTTTGCTTGGTATCGAATACGTTTTTTTTCAGGTGGGAGGTGTTTGGCCTAAATTTTTGGGTTTGGAGATAAATGATTATATCCCCATACCACTCATTGCTTATAGATATCAGAAACAAATTTTCATCCACGATTGATTCTTCAGATGTTTCATCGTTGGACGACGATGGGAGATCGGACAATAATTCTGCGAAAACTAGAGCTCTCTTTGACTTGGATTTTACAAATTCCAGATCAAACTCTTGTAGGATTGCTATCCATTTTGAGTACTTGCCCCCCAGCAACTGTCGAGACAATATATAAGTCATGGGGTTGCAATATGACAGAATGGTAGTTTTCCGAAAGAGGACATAGTGTCAAAATCTCTGTATCACTTGAACAGCTGTAAGCGCTAGCTTTTCAACGTAAGAATATTTGCTTTCTGTATCATTTAAATTTTTACTTAAATAATATATAGGATGCTCAACTCCATCGACTTCTTGAACTAAAACCATCGCAATGGTTGTATCTGCTGCAGCCAGATACAGATTAAAATCCCTATGATAATCAGGAGCACATTAATGATGCTTTCATTAGGGAATCTTTTAAAGCAACAAAGGAAGCTTGCGCAACCTGATCCCAGACAAAGGGTACCTCCTTTTTCAAAAGACGTGTATAACCTTTAGCAAGTTCGGCGTAATTTGGAAGGAACCTCTTCAGAAATTTTGCTTTCCCTTGGAGTTTCTGAATTTGAAGCAAATTCGAAGGTGGAGGCAAATTTATGATTGCCTGGACCTTACATGGGTCGAGAAGAATCCCATCCTTGGAGAATACAAAGCCAAGTAAACGACCAGAACCGACGCAAAATACACATTTGTGCGGATTGAGTCGTATCTTGTAGTGTCGGCAACGTAGAAATATCGCTCTTAAATGCTGTGGATGATCAGTCCGCTTTTGTGAATGAGCCGGAAGGTCATCGAGGTACGATTGAACGATGTTTTTGATGTCATGGAAGGCGTAATTCATTTCCCTCTGAAATGTCGCCCCTACATTCTTTAAACCAAAGGGTAATTTTTGATATGCGAATGTGCCCCACGGACAAATAAATGCAGTCTTTGACTGGTCCTGTGGGCGGATATTTATTTGATTATACCCAGAGAATCCATCCATGAATGAAAAGATTTCGCATCCAGTGCATTCATCAATTATTTGGTCAATGAAGGGTGTATGGTAGTTGTCTTTTGGACAAGCTTGATTTACATCCCTATAATCGACGCACACTCTAGTTGTCCCCTATTTTTTCATAACAGGGACAATATTCGATACCCAATAGGTTAGAGGAACCGGGTAGATGAAACCAGCATGGAGAAGTTTTTCAACTTCTGCCTTAATGGCAGCGGCTTTCTTGGGGTGCACCTGTCTTAGCCGTTGTCGTACTGGTTTGACATCTGGATACATCTTAATTTCGTGTTCAACGATACTCGAGTCAATGCCTGGCATTTCGTTGTATGACCAAGCAAAGACATCTCTGAATTCACGAAAAAGAGCGTTATATATTTCTAGTTCTGAAGGAGAACAACATTTGCCAACATAAATATTTTCTACAACATCTGTTTTAGTCGAGATATTTATGGCGATAGTCTCTTCAATATTGGACAAGTTTCGCTCTGAATCCACCGTATTTACAGTACTTGACAGAAAATCAAAGACTGAAGGATGATAAAGGTCATTTTGAGTATCTTCTCCACAATCCGGAAGAAGAGAACGATGGTGGGAATCATTCCATGGTGCTCCTTCAATTACCATAGATTGGACAATTCCTTCGTCGGTGACATGCACTCGTGACCAAGGATCTGAAGGAGTACCATATTCTCTAGACCTATCTATCCAAATGCTTGATGAGCGTTGATTTGGGTTTGCCTCCCATGCTAGGAACATTGATTGCTATAATATTTCCGTTGGGCTTGGGGGCAAAACCACTGCATGATCCATGTCAATATCGTTTTCTGAGATATTTGTAGAAGATATCATGTTGCAGGTTCCTATCAATGCTACTTCTGCCAGATTGATTGGAGGTAGAAGAGTGAAAGTTCCCATTAGTACAGGATCTTTTAGTAGGCCTACTCCGATATTCTGAAGCGAATGGGGGCTTCCATGGATCATGGGAATGCTTCCAGTAATTTGAGAACCATTGGGGAGGAAGTTTTGTTGATCGACGATTGTAATCCCTCCCTGAAAGGGAAATGCAATCTTTCTAAAATAGGTCAACACAATAGCTGCCATGGCATATGCCCATGGTCTTCCTAGTAGGATGTTGTAATCAAGATTCCCATCGATGACTTCAACATCTATTTCTACCGCTTTCCCTGCTAGTTCAACTTTCAAGTTACTTAGGATACCGTATGGGGTATATGTCCTTCCGTTGAATGCTTTTAATGTCGTCGAAGATCGTGACAAGGTTGGAGATCCTAAAGTTTTCCAGCAACTCATCGACATAATGCATGTAGATTCCCCCTCATCAATAATCATTCGATGAACAGTTTTGTTGAGGGCTTTCACTTGAACAAGGAAAGCTAGTTGAGCTGGTAATTGAGGATCGTATCCTTTATGATCGAAGGATACAAGATTGGAATCCTTTGGGTCAATCCCACCAATGGCCGATAATAAAGCCTGCCTTTGGGATAGGCAATTTTGTAGTACTTCAAGAGTCGACATAGCGGATGGCGATTGGGCCAAATCTTCCACTATGTTATAATGTTGTACCGCTCTAGCACAGGGATTAAATGTCGACTTGTGTACTACTCCCTTTGGCGGTTTTATCGTCAATTCAGGAATGGTGGGTGGCACAATTTTTGTCGAAGTTGTTGTCGAACTACTTGGTTGATCTTTATCCTTGTTGTTCGACAGTTGTCGATTCCCATAATCTTTGTTCCTTGTTGATATCAAAGCATCATTTTTTTGTTTTGAAACTGACAACATTAGCACTTGAGATGGGGAAGCATTTTCATTCTCAACCAGATTTGTTCCTGGATTTGGAAACGGATCGGTTAACACTGCGGAGGTTTTCGAATTCTTGAAGAATTTCTTAAGCTCAGCCCTGTGTGGGCAATCTGCGGTCCAATGATCCTCATCGCATATAAAGCATGGATTTTTTGGTTTCCTATTTCCAGGAGGGTTTGAAGAAGATTTTTCAGGTGATGATTCCTCCTGTTTCTTCTTCTTCCCTTTGCCTTTTTTCTTGCTCCCTGGTTGTTTGGTTTCTTTACCTTTATCTGTCGATACGACATTTACTTCCGAAGCAAGAAGTTCATCTTTTGCATTTTGACCTAAAATCTTACGGGCCTTTTTGGATGTAGCCTTTGTCGATTTCGTGTCTGTCGTGCCAATCATGCCATCGTTGGCATGAGAGTCATTGTTTGATTTAGGAGGAGGAGGATTGAGAATTCCGGTCTAAGGGCGTCAGGTATTTTGTCATAGAGCGTGCCAGACTGAGTGTAAATCAAGTCCAGATATTGCGCACGAGCGATAACTTGCTCTTCTGTTACGACTCCCCGCTTTGCCACATCTTCCGTGATGGAAGGCAGTAATGACTTGATAAACCATTCAGCTAACAGCTGATCGGGGACATACGTTTTTACCATTCTACGATGACGTCGCCACTCATGTATATGATCAGATATGTGAGTGGCCGTTGTCTGTTTGAAGTTGGTAAGAAGTTCTGTTCCCGTTTCGTACCTTATTGGTAACTGAAAATGGGTTAAAAAGGTTGTGGCTAAGGTACTGAAGTTGTCGAACGAAGCTCTAGGCAATTCAATGTACCATTTTGCCGCCGGAACCGTTAACGTCCTCTGAAAGAGGCGAAGTCTTATCGAATCATCATTTAAGGTGTTTGAAGAACACCATAGATGAAAGGTCATCATGTGATTCGATGGATCTTCACCCAGATTTCCATTAAATTTAGGAATATCTAATGGAAGTTTATGCGGAATCGCTGGCCACCAAGGGGCGTAAGCAATTGGATCGTTCGTTAATCGATTTAAATCAGGTAACTCTAAAGTTTCCACAAAGGGTAACTGTTGGTTCAGGTTAGGTGAAGCATACCCAGGGTAAGATGGGATTGCCTGAGCAGTTGGCCTTTGCATACCAGCATAATGCATGTGTTGCTAGTATGTTTGGTAAGGTTGGTGGACATGACCATTGTAAAATGGTTGATTTTGACCATTTTTAATGTACGGCTGTCCACTGTTAGCAAAGATTTGCTGCTCAGAACCTTGGTATACTTGTTGGAATTGCGGTTGTTGGTATTGCACCAGCCATGGTTGTGAAGCCATGTGCTGTTGCCCGATACTAACAGTTTGACCAAGATGAGGGGTAATTGTACCCGTCTGAACCTGTGTCGCTCCACCAGTTGGCGATTGTGGTTGAGTTGCAGGGTCAAGGGGCTGTTGCATTACAACCTGAGAAACCTGATGTTGGCATACAACAGGCAGCGCTTGAACTTGCGACACTGTCACAATAGCCGGTGTAGTCGGGATATTCGACATAGGTACACATTGTTGCATTGAGTACACAACTCTTGGTTGTTGAGGTAGTATAGGTACCCAACCACTTGAGGTAATTCCAGTATAACCTGAATGTTTTTGTGAACTCCCGTATGGATATCTTACCGGAGGGGATAATGAAAGGGTATACTTCCCCCCATACGGTGGTAATCCGAAACTCAAAGGAATTGTTTGCCTTTGGGGACCGGACTGCCCAAATTGACCTCTAAATGGATCAATTTGTTGAGACTCAACATAAGAGTTTCCGGATATTATTCCGGATGAACAAACAGGAATGGACCATACTGTCGAAATAGCCCCTGAGTGGGCTCCTTCTAGCGGCTGAGAGTTAGTCGGGACAGATGGTATACCGGTGAACATTGTCGGAGTGATAGCAGGGAGTTCTGCCGTCGCTGTGTCAGATGACACAGTCCTAGATGTTGACGGTTGTTCAGACATTTGTAGTCTATCCAAAAGATTACCTAGAGATTCTACAGGAGCTTCTGCTGGTGGTAGACTAACTTCTGATGGAGAAGGATATAGAGCGATCCCGACTCCAAAGTGTGTTGGAGTACTTATTTAAGGATCTTCTACAATTTCTTCTATTGCAATCAGACCAGGTGGAAGGGGAAGACCATCAGGTCCGTAAAATATTTCTGGTGCCAAAGAAGGTTTGGTAGCGAAACATGTTTGAAGAGTAAGACTCTCTGAACCGGTTGTAGATGGAACTGGTTCGGTAACACAAGTGTTTATTCTCAAACTAGGATCAGTATTACTGTCCTTCTGTGGTTGTTGAACTTCTTCTGTAGAGGTAGGGATTCCATAAATGTTTGGAGTAACCGGAGTCTCTGATGTCGTTGGCACACTTTTTCTAACTTTGATAGGAGATTTGGAACCGGTTAAACGAGTTCGCTTTGTCCGTACTGGTTTCGATTCCGGAGACAAAGACGGTTGACTCATAAGCCTCCGCGAACGACGGGGTTTCAATTGACTTTCTTCCACGATTGCAGATTACTCGATCAACTAAAATAAAGGGAAGGTATGTTTCCGAATTAAATGAATTTTAGACGCTTTGACACAACTTGTTTTTTCAGTTTTTAAGAGTCGAGAAAAAACAAAAGATGACTCTAGTCTCCTTCGATTTTTAATGAGCCTAAAGTGACAAGTGCTCAGATGGACCTTTTCCGTTAAGGGGTCTGAAAAGGAACGAAAGGGACTACTCTGGAGATCTAGGTAGAGGGAGTACCAAACCAATCGCAAAACTGCAGAATACTTTTTACGGTACGACAGTCAATCTTCCCGAATGCTATGTTCAGTGCATTGCGATCGATAGGGCGGCAGACACGGCTTCCTAAGGATAAAGGATTTAAGCCTATAGGGGTCTCCCAAAATATACTCGACGGTACGTGGGACCACAAGTCCGTACTGGCACTTATCGTCTCAAAGTGGAGGAATCACCCAACCATCAGTGAGGACAACAGTTACCAGGCTTTACAACGCCAGAATACATCTCTAGCCTAGACCTCTAAATGTTGTGCGTTAAGTTCCAAAGCGTTGTTAGATTCATTGAATTTATTTTAAGTTGATCTTGCTTATGAAGTTTGCCTTTTGGGTTCACCACGAGATGTAGATGTAATTCCTAAAATGCAATCTAAAGATGATAAACAAACTTTTATCTCTTTTGTGCAATGAAAATCCTAGCTACTAGAGGAAAAGAAAGACACAATCTTTTCATAAAGAGCAAAGAGCACACTGTAAATGCACTTTCCTAAATCAAGCCAAACAGACTGTCTATATGCAAATGCACATGCATGTATTTGTTTTTGACTTCCTTAGTATTGATGCTAAAAAGAAAGTTGATGTACAAATCTGGATTTCTTTTCAAGCGACAAATATAAACAAGCTCTTTTTCGAAATCAAAAACAGAGATGATTACAACACCTTGCGATTTTGAAATGAACACTTGTTCTTGACACTAGAAAATCACATGTTCAAACCAAAGGCAATAGTAACAGTATAATCGACCATCAACAGCAATCAAACTTTCTCCTATGATCGAAATCGACACTTGCGACAGATCCAAATCAAAGGACGACAGTACGACTATTCTACTTTTGCAATGGAAAACTTTAAATGACTCAACAAACACACAAAAACATCTACAGTTCTTTTGTACAAAGGAGGTGAAATAACAGTAAGGAAAAGGGGTTTTAAACAGACATATACTGATCACAGGCAGCAAAATTCAGAGATAGAACTAGAAAGAATGAAGCATAAGAACCACAGCTGCACAGGGCTAGTCTGATCAGCGCACCTGTAACACAGAGAATCTGAAATGTAGCGCAGGTTGCCCTTTCGGGAAGTGCGTTGAAATTCAAGATCTCTTAACAGTACCTGCGCTGGGCCAGAAACGAGAATCTGTCCGGGTTTTGGGTCACAGTTTGCAGTTCAGTCTTTGGTTTTTGGCCGAGTAAGCGCAATCAGTAATGCACAATAAGGGGTAGATCTAAGGAGGGTCTAAGAGCTATCACAAGGGCAATCAAATAGTTTGTGAATCAGTTGTTTAAATCATAAATAGATCCAGTGAATGGATTGAAGTAGCGGTTGTCTACTTTGCATTTGTTATGGCAAATGCAGTTCGAAAGCTACTTATAAGTTTATGAAACAAACAACAAAGAATGATACACAAACAAACTAATTAGACATTCCCCAGTGGAGTCGCAATTTTGTTATAGGGAAAAGTGTCTATTTAGAACTGCTCTATCCCACTAAGGTGTGACAGCTGCCTTAGAAACAAATAGAGAAAAACTACTTTCGCATTTCCTTTATGAACTATAGATAGATAGGAATAGAAAGAACCAACCTATGTCTTGCACTAATCCTTTGATCCAATCCCTCTCTTCTTTGACAGTCTCCAGCTATCTGCTTCCTTACTTGCCCAACTTCACAAGGTACCTGTAAGATCACATAAGAAGAACACTATACAAAGACATGGATCTATATTCATAAACAACTTAGGATCCGATTTAAGTTAACCATACAAATGTAACAAGCATCAATGATACAAAAGCATGGAGGAAAAACTCAAATAGTTTTTATTGATAAACAAGAAAAGATCCAGGAGGAGTTACAACCGGTGGTTCCTGACCCAGCATCAACCTCCCAGCAAAGAAGCCCCTCTTCACCTCCAACACAACATAGATCACCCAACACTCTGATGTTTGTCTCAAAAACCAATAGCAATTCCTTACAATATGCAAAATTCCAGCCTCTGGATCTCTGAGATGAGGGATCCATATATAGATATGTGTAAGGAGGATGATTCAGCTTGTGATTTGATTAATGTCTTCTCTCTGTCAGTTCTTGCTTCCACTTGGAGACTGAAGGCCTCTTACTCAGCCTTGGTTGAATTCAGTGAGGCTAGTGTCACAACAGAAGATTCTGGAAGCTTCCATTGTCTCTCCACCTCATGGAATGACACTGCCATTTGTCATTTCTCGCCCATCGCACCCCACAGAAGGGATTTTTGAAATGCAACGCACCCTCACAGTGTATTTAGGTGCAATGCAACGCACCTAGCCAGTGGAGCAGTTGAAATGATCCTGTTTTGACTTATTCTGAGCAGTTTTTGGTGGAGAACTTCTGGGAGAAGCTGTAATCTATTGACCTTGTTCCTTTAGGGGTTAGAACAACACTTTTAGGGACTTAGGAGCCCTTGGTTTATGGACATTTCATGCTTGGAGTTGTAAGGCACAAAAATGTCTATAACAGTAGTGTACCTAGAAAATAAAACACAACCCAATCCTAATAGTGATAAGACTCCCTCTGAGTTATGGAAGGGGAGACCTACATCAATGAAACACTAGAAGGTGTCTGGGAGAAAATTATTTATCAAAAGGAATGATAAAAAAATAAAAAAATATTATCCTTCTACAAATGATGGTAGATTCCTTGGGTACTCAGCCCAAAGGAAATGATAAAAACGTTTCAACAAAAGCACAAATATAGTCAAAGACTACATTGACATAGTAGTGGATGAGATAATTCCTTAATATGATCCATCCAATGGAAACGTAAACCCAAATGGTGAAGAAATTTCAGCCATTAGATTCTCAGACCATGAGGAAATAGAGCCAAAAGATGAAAATGAAGAAACAAAACTCTTTCTAGGTACGTGCAGAAATAAAATCTTGAGAGGAAAATTATTGGAGATCAAAGAATTGGTGTACATACTAGGAGGATATTTATTGGCAGCCCAAGCTATGAAAATCTTGTTCTTATATCTCAAATTGAGCCCAAGAATTTCATTCAGGAAAGTGAGGATAAATCCTAGGTAAAAGAAATGAAGGAAGAGTTGGACCAAATTGAGAAGAATGAAACTTCAGAGATTTTTCCAAGAACCATAGAGAAAAACATCATAGGGACCAAGTGGGTGTTCAAAAATAGGATAAATGAGCAAGGCCAAGTAATTAGGAACAAGACTCACTTAGTTTGCAAAGGGTATGCCCAAATAAAGGGGATAGATTTTGAGGAAACTTTTGCATATGTAGAAAGGTTGGAAGCTATTAAAATGTTTCATGATTTTTCCAGTCATAAAAACACCAATTAATATCAGATGGATGTGAAGTCAAATTTTCTCAATGAAGATCTGGAAGAAGAGGTATACATGGAACAACCAAAAGGGTTCATGCTCACAGAAAAGGAAGAGTTTGTTTGCAAACTGAAAAAACTCCCTATATGGGCTCAAACAAGCCCCTAGATCATGGTATTCAAAATTGGATAAATACCTTCAACAACAAGGCTTTAAGAAGGGAATTGTAGATAAAAATCTGTATATAAAGTTTGAAGACGACCACCTATTGATTGTGGTAGTGTATGTTGATGATATAATCTTTGGAAGAGATTTGGAGTAGTTGGGACATCAATTGGAAAACTGTATGTAGACAAAATTTGAGATGTCCATGATAGGAGAACTATCATTGTTTCTAGGATCACAAATTTCTCAATCAAAGGATGACATAATCATATCTCAATCCAAATATTTGAGAGAAACACTGAAGAAATTTGGACTAGAAGAATGCAAGTCGGTTCACACTCCTATGGTTATTGGTTGTAAGCTGTGTAAAGAAGATGAGACATCTTCTATAAATCAAACAGTTTATAGATCGATAATTAGAAGCCTACTTTACCTCACAGTGTCCAGACCTGACATCATGCAAGTAGTGGGTTTGGTGCATATATTTCAATTCCACCCCTGTGAAATTCATGAGATTGTTTTCGAAAATATTTTCAAATACTTGTAAGGCACAATAGACTTTGGTTTATGGTATGCTAGAAGAATAGAGTTTAAATTAAAGGAATATACTGATGTTGATTGTGCATGCAACATTGATGACAGGAAGAAACTTCTGGTGCAACATTTTTTTTAGGAGAATGCTTAGTTACATGGGTCAACAACAAACAAGACCGCATCTCTCTATCAATAGTTGAAGTAGAGTATATTGAGCTTCCACTTGCTACTACCAAATTGTTTGAATGAATTAGACATTAAAGGACATTAAGGTAGAGTTGACCGATCTAATGCCAATCATGCATGACAACACTAGTTCTATCAACATTTCCAAGAACCCTATCATGTAGTCAAAGACAAGACACATTCATATCAAGTTTCTCTTCTTAAGAGAGTAAGTTGCTACTAATGTTGTTCTACTTGAATATGTGGCCACTAAAGAACAACTTGTAGATATTTTCACTAAGCAACTACCAAGAGAACCCTTTGTGTATCTCCAATAACAGATAGGAGTGGTGACTCCATGCAAATGACTCAAATATAAAGAGTCTTGGCTGCTACTTAGCTTGTTGGATCAATTGAAAAGTGGGCTACAGAATTTGGGAGCATCCTTTGCCATTAATGTAAAAGGGGGAGAAGTTTATCAATTCCAAGGGGAAGATCACTGATGGAGTAAACCATGTTTGGTTTCATGGTGATCTTGGTCTATTGCCATCAATGAGAAAGTGAGATATTGTTGGGACGTAGTTGACATTGTTTGAATGGTTGGTGGTGTATTGTGTGTTGGAATTTGTGATCACTTAGAGAAAACTCTGGTTGCAGGAACAAATCTAAGGTAACCTCTATAACTCAGTCAAATCTAACTAGTTATGTACTCAACACATCAACTATATTTGATTGGATTATATAAAATTGGTCTGGAAAGGATAGGAAAAACCATTGGGCATGGAATATTTTTGAAAAGTTACTGATTACAGGCTATATGAACAGAATACAGAGGTAAAGTAGCAAAAAAATTCTTAGACAATTCATCATTCAACTATGATAGAAGAAAATAGAAATAAATATCGAAAACATATCCACTGGTGCATTTTGTGAAAGATATTCAAGTCGAAAACATATAAACGATTTGGAAATTCTAAATCTAAGCTGATAAAAAAAATTCAAATTTAATCATTCAATCTCAAATGTAGAAGACTTATGGATTAGATTCTGAAATAAAAGAAATAACACGCAGTAGAAAACAAACAAGAAACCTACCACACAGGAATCTCTGTAAATATGAACAAGTAACACAGATCACAACAATTTATATTAATGTAAAAATTATACACACTCTACCAAGGACCTATAAGAATTTTCCAACCCTTTTCAATTACAAAGTCTCTGCCTTTATAGAATACTCACATTCTTAATTACAAAGTCTAAAACTAGATGAGAAATTCTCTAATTAAAAATTGAATATATTACATCTTTCCATAATAAAACAAAAGAAATAATATTATGTACCTAAAGATCATGTTTTTTCTGGATTCATAGTTGAAGCTTAGGATTCCCAAGTCAAATTTCATGAGGTGGCATCTAAGTCAAAGTTGATAAGGCATTTTTCTAAAAATAGAAAATTTTATTACTGGTGAATTCCTTAAAAATAGGCTTCAAATATCATTTATAATATCTCAAGCCATGATAGTTGTAAAACATTTGAGAGAGGTTTTGTTAATGGACCTGTTTTCAACAAACTCCTCTTCGGGTTTTCAAAAATTCATTTCTAGTTGTTCAAACATTTCACCCAAAGTTATTGTTGTTTACCAGAAACAACAGAGTTTTAACTAACAATTTTTACAAAAATGCGTCGCTACTCTAGTTTTCAGCACTTTAAACCTGTCTTTTACAATTTGACGCTGAAACTCACATTGTCGGTGCTCTAAAATTCTTATTATTTACAAATCGATGCTGACACTGAATATGTCTGCTCTTTAAAACTATTGACTAAAATTGTGATAACAACTGGCTCCAAGGGGATTTTGTCGATCATAAATAGTAGCGAGAACCAAATGGACGAGAATATTGATCCATTAGGCTGATCCCAACTCAAAAAATAAAACTTACAACCTACGCTTATTCTGTAACTGAAAACCAAATTGTAATCCAAACTAAACTATACAGTACACTGTAAACTGAAACTAAAAAATGTAGGCTAAAAATAAATACTTGGCCAGGAGGGTTATTGCACACTCATCCTACACTAAACTATTGAAATAACTACTCAATCAAATATTAAAAAAATTCCAATGCAACCAATCCAGTAGCTTCTCAAATACTGTGGATTTTTAACTGTGCTTCAACAAAATAAAAACTTGAGAGTATAGTGGAAAATATAACTCAGGATCTAATTTGTCTCCATACGAAAAAAATGGTTGAAAATTCAAACTAAGAAAAAAAGAACCCTCCATGTAGTCAACTACGGGACTATAAAAATGATGTTCTATCTGATGACCCTAAATGTATTGAATGATTACATAATCATGGTTTCAGATTTATTCACTATGTCAAACCATGACTTCAACTCTGAATTGTCAAACTCATTCCAAAAAAAAAGCATTCCTTAATCTCAATATCAAAGGTTAGAACTACCTTGTTTTGTTTCAGATGAATAAGGTTTTCAAAGGATTTATTCTGATCTTGGAAATTATGGGACTGTATTTGAGCCTCTAATACCTTAATAACCTTCTCAATTTCTCCAGTGAATGTTTCTAAAAATGATATATTATCCTTGAAATAACATTTGTATGAATGTAAATACATAGGTAAAAACTTTGAAAAAAACACATCAATATGATAATATCAAAATTTTCCCAATATTCCTTAAAACCTTAGTAGAAATAGGAATTTTAACATAACCTGTCATCTTGATTGACTAGGCAACTGGAGCTGTAGTTCAAGCTTTGAATTATTCAGACAATGGAGTCACCATGAAAATTTTGAACTTTGGATTGTTTAATGATGGAGTCGTCAAGTGAATGGTGCAAAATTGTTTTGTGTTTAACCTTTTCTCACCATCAAAAGTCAAATCTAATCATTGTCATTCTTCCGGGATATCTGCTTGAAGCTTTTTCCTCCCCGACAATGATGCCAAAATATTATCGCTTAGAGAAAACCATGGATGCGAGAATAACTCTAAGGTAACCTCTAACCAGTATTTTAATTCGAAACCTATCCATTTTCATTCGAAGGGGGATCCCTTTTATAACTTAGTCAAATCCGAATAGTTATCTACTTAGTACATTGACTAGATCTGATTGGATTATATAAAATTGGTTTGGAAAGGACAGGAAAACCATTGGGCATGGACTGTTTTTGACAAAAAGTTACTGATTACAGGCTATACGAACAGAATACAGATGCAAGGTAGCCAAAGAATTCTTAAACAATTCATCATTTAGCTATGATAGAATTAGATAGAAATAAATATAAAAAATAGTGCAACTTGTGAATTCGGTGAAAGATATTCAAGTCAAAAACATATAAATAATTTGCAAATTATAAATATGAGCTGATATATAGAATTTAGATTTAATCACTCAATCCCAAACATAGAAGACTTATGTATCAGATTGTGAAATAAAAGAAGTAACATGCACTAGAAAATAGATAGGAAACCCATCACACAAGAATCTCTATAAATATGAACAAGTAACAATGATGACAACAATTTATATTAATGTCAAAATTCTACACACTGTACCACGATTTCCTAAGAATTTTTCAACTCTTTTCAATTAATAATTCTCTGTATTTATAAAATACTCACATCTTGTAAGCAAGTTTTCAACAAATATTTAACTACAAAGTCTAAAACTAGATGAGCAATTATTTAATTAAAAATTGAATACATTGCATATTTCCATCATAAAACAAAAGAAAAAATATTTTGTATCTAAAGATCATGTTTTTTGATGGAGTTATGGCTAAATCTAAGGATCCCCAAGTCAAATTTGATGAGGTGTCATCCAAGTCAAAGTTGATCAGGCTTCTAATAATAGAAAAGATTAATTCTAGTGAATTCTTGAAAATTAGACTTCAAAGATCAATTCTAATCTCTCAAACCATGAAATTTGTGCAACATCTAAGAGAATTTTTTGTTAATGGGCCTGTTATTGACAAAAACCTCTTTGGGTTGTCAAAAATCTGTTTCCAGCTATTCAGAATCCGCCCCTGAAGTTACTACCTTTTATAAGAAAAAACATAATTTTAACTGACAATTATTACAAAAATGAACTGCTACTTTGGTTGTCAACGCTTTAACCCTGTTTGTTTGCAAATCAGTGTTGACACTCCCATTGTCTGCACTTTAAGTTTTTTATTATTTACAAATCGATCCTAAAACTGAAACTGTCAGCACTTTAAAATTGTTGACTAAAATTGTGTTAACAACATTGATGTCAACCATGCCGACATAGGTTTCAGTGGGAGTCCCATGGTTGTTATAGTCTTAGGTAGAGAACCATCATAGTAGCAGGATATCAAAATAAGATATAAAATCTTATAGCTATAATGGTTGGGAGTTCTGAGCTTTGGGGGAGCTTCTACTTTAGGTGATTAGCTTAAAGGCTCATGGAAGTGGTATAGTTGGTTAGTGTTTGGAAATAACTTTCAAATGATATGTGGAAGTCTGCAAATTGCCTCTTGGAGCAAAAGATAAATCCAGTAAAAAAAATGGACCCCAAAAGTCAAAATATGTAGAGGTAAAATGATTGGAGACCCTTTTGGCACATAGCCAAGTTTGTCACAATCGCCAAACCTAGCGGAAATGTTAGCAAAGCATCGAAAGGAGGACACGGCTAACGTTGCTGACAAGGCAACAATGAGAGCATTTTTTTATTGGCTTAGGTAGAACCCACTTGACATAGTTACACTAGTAGATGTATCTCGACAGTTTACTAAGGGCACACAAGCTAAAGCGTCAGGATGAAATCAGGTGAGCTGACTTGGAGCACAAACAATGCAACAAATATCTTTCTTATTGGCACAAGTAGACCCAACTCAACAAAGGAAATACCAATGGTATCACCTCGGTGTACTATTTTGGCACACAAAAGGAATGAATCAAGAGATAATCACCGAAACACGACAGTAAAGCACGAACTAATGAAAGTGAGCATGAAGTCCCCACTCTGACAACTTATTCCACTGAAGGCTAGCCCGGAGGTACATCCAAGAGGGATAACAAAGAGACAACGCAAAGGAGGGTCAGCCCAGTGGAAAAATGAAGAAAATCTTATAGAGGAAATTGGTGAAGAAAACAAGGCCTCGGGAACCCTTTTTAAGAGAGACAATTGATTTCATAGTATTAGCTCTCGGTAGCAGTTGACAGACCCCACCAGACAACTCATCTCAGAGGTATGGAGCCCGATAGTGTTTAATAGTATGTAGAGAGTATGGTTCAGGCGGTTTGAAACATGCTCACATGATGTTGTGGAAGACTGAAGACAAATTAAGAAGGTATTAGGAGGAACCCATAGGACAACTAAGCCTACAAGGCCCAACCTAGTAGTTTATAAAGAGGCACAAGCCTAAAAATGTCAGGCATGGAAGCTCCATCCTTAGCGCTAGACATAGGTAATTTCACGTAGAAAGTAGACCAAGGGTGCAAAGAAAATAACAAAAGGGAATTCAACTTGTGAAGGGCATATGGTGACTTAGCACCTAAAGTCTTAGTCGGTGGTCATAGACAATGGTCCTATGGTAGAAAATCAAACCGTGTCTAGTGTGAAAGGGGCTTAAGGCTAAAATTATTTTTGGTAGCATTGTTTAATAAAAAAAAGGATTTGAGGTAAGTTAATTTAGAATTGTAGTTTTGACAAGGCCTATGGGTCTACAAAAAATTCTTAGGAACCTAGATGAATGAGACGACAAATGAGAAAATGCACATAACAAGGCTAGCGATTAGATTAATGGTGACTACAAAGTCTGTCTCAAAAGGAAACGAGTTTCCTCTATTCTAACTTGAATGCCAAAAGGAATTAAATTGATAAGATCATTGATTATAGAATATTTGATCATAGAAGGATAGAGCAATGCTTGAGATACATTCTATGTTTTGTGGGAAATTAATAAGCATGGGGAGCTTTACTATAGTGTGCAATTTGACTAAATTTTTATTATCAGTATCAGAGACACTCAGGTCTCCATTCTGTGATTTAATGCAACTACAATAGCAGAGTAAAGGAATCCCATTCCCAAAGTTTAATATGGTTATAGAGGTCAGATAGTTTGATGCAACAACAACATCGATTGGTATTATGGTGTACACCTTTAGGCAGTATGGAGGATATCAGGGACAACAATGTTCCTTATACAACAACAAAACAAAATGGTGGATTATATTAGTGAAAAGTGGAGAATGCAACATTTTTGTGGTTTGAAGTGTGGAGAGGTGCAAGGTGTTGTATTTGAGTGTTATAATTGAAGAGTGATTGAAGGAAAAGACAAGTGTTGGTTGAATAGTGAAGAGAGAGGTGCATATAGGAATTGTGGAGCATAAGAGAAAGTGTTGGCTACAACAACTGATCAGGTTTACATTCTAAGCATTTGTAGAGGCTTCTATTCTTATTTTGAAAATTGCATGAAAAGCAGAACATGGGCTAGAGAAGGTAGTGGCATACATTCATAAGAGGTTGGTGTCTCTTTCCAAGTAGTGTCTTGCTATCTTAAAGGGGATTGGGGCCTCCTGTGAGTGGGCGCTCACAAACAAATTGATGTAATTAAGTGGGTGCTTAATTTACATCAAAATAACAAATAGATTGGTGGTTTTATCTCTTTGGGTTTCTCTGTAAAATCATTGGTGTCCATATGTGTATGTTGTTGTGTGATGGTTTGTGTGTTTGTGTGAATTACTTACTTTTCAACATGTGTTTTGCATGAAAGTATGTTTGCATAAGTATTTGACTAAGAGTAGAAGAAATGAATAATTGAGCTTGAAAGTTTAAGAACCTCACTTTTTACGAATTCACCCCCTCCCTAATAATTCCTTAGACCAACATTTATTTTCCAGAGATATTGGAAATGCAAGTTACTGTGGAAAATAAGGGAGAGAACCAAGGACTTTTTATTTATTTATTTAATTAAAATTACATGATAAAGTTGACCAGTGGTAATAAGGGCATGCAAGAGTCATGTAAAATAATGGGCATGCATTTTAAAGTATCCCAAAGACATACTTATAATTGGTGATTTCGAAAATAACATTACAACATGGTAGATATAATAGTTGTCTGTGCACGTCGATAAAGAGAAAATAAATTCTTCTAGAACAATGTCACTATGATGCAAACCTGTCAACACTATATACATTGTTCAACCTGCATAGAAAGCTAGAGTATGGCATTTTATTAATGACTGTCAATCAAACGAGTCAGTTATTTCCTAAAATTTAGTGTAAGGGTGTGAACGGCCACTAAACAAATTTTTATTTTTTTTTGAGTAATGAGATAGCTTAGGAATAGGTTGTCATTTCACTTATGGAATATGTGGGATTGATGGGATTTGTTTGGGAAAGTGGTATCATTGGCACATATATGTTTTAAAACCCCCATAACTTATACAATTTGATGGAATGTACATATAAAAAGAATATTAATGTTGACATAACCCATGAGTCCTAGAAAGAAGTTTTTATCATAGACTTGCAAGAAAATATATATCGAAATGTGTCTTGTCTAGAGATAGGGAGGGACGAGATTTTTTGTCTTGACTCGACAAAGTTTTTTTTTGCCAGAGACCCTAAGGTCTTAAGGAATCCCACTTGAAAATATGAAATTTTAAAGATATTATGGTGGATAGGCCTGAAATAATGCCCATTTTTTCACATGCATTGTGGAATAATCTATAACAAGGTTAACATGATGTGCCCAGATCTGAAATTTATAGGAGTAAACCAACTTTTTAAATGATAGGGTTATTTTGGAATTTAAATAATGATGATGATAGTATCATGAATTGTATTATGGTGCCTCAAACCATGGTTTATGATTGGGGTGGTCAGTTGTTGTGGGACTAGAGAAACAAAGAAAATGTGTTGGGATGTTGATGTGGGTTTTGTGCACCTTAGTCAACAAGGGATAAGTGACATAGACTACAGGTTTCTAGATAGACCTAGCTATTAGGTGTGGCTACCCTCAATAGGTTTTAAGGTTGTGTTAGCCTTTGGATTCCTCCTCTTACGAAGAAGAACACCAGGGGAAAGCTAACCCTAACCTATACTATCTAGTAAAACCTAAACTATTATTTGTTATGCCTAAAAATAAGAATTAAACAATTAAATATGATCCACAAGTTAATAACTATTAAAAGTACAATATACCTAAACTATTATTCATATAAGAAAAATATCAGTTAAAGTAATACTATAAAGAAATCAAATACTTGTTAGCAAAAGCATACATCAAGGTCTGTACAAATAATAATAAAATAATGATAAAATGAAGTAAATACGATAACTAAATGTAACTAGTAAAAAAAGACGTATTTATCTACAGAGACAATAAGAATATAATTCATAATTTTAATTTATATATGAAATTATAAATTAAAATTGAAACTAGAAAGTAATCCTTAATGTGAAAGAAAGGATAGACAACTGCTAAAATGGAAGTCTCTTATCTTTTGAACAAATGTTGATCAATTTTATATGTCCTTATGATTAGCATCAAGAATCAATGCGAAAAAGTCTAATTAATGCACTCTACTTTCTATTACTTGCCAAAGTTATAAAGGATTATTGTAACAATCTCATAAAAGGGATAACCATCCAATTACTTGTTTATGAATCATACCAATAAGAAAATAATCGATATGAACTTATGAACTTAGAAATGCTTCAAAATAAACATTAACTCAATTTGTATGACATATATGACAATATTTAAGTTCCAAATTTATGGAATAAAACCATAGGAACCTAGAACAAATATATGACCAGATCAACTATCGATCTCAAGGCACAAGTCATTGGAGAGCGGTACCAATTGTTAAAGAACATATACAAATTGAATCAACGTAAGACAAGAAATAAATGTGACACTACAAGGAAGATACCCTCTAGCAGAGGTTTTTAAAAAAGTCTGCATAAAAATGGCCCAAAAATTTGTTTGTAGTGGAGGTCACCAATGGAGATGGGCGGGGAGATGTTTTAGCGAATAATTTTTAATGGTGTGCCTATCATACCCAAACACACTAGTGTGTTATATAATCATACACATATGTACTTAATAGAATATGGCACATCGTGATAGAGCTATTTTTCTATAAAAAATAAAAACATAACAGTGCATTATGTACATAATGCGCACCAATGCGTATAACACTCGATAACACCAAAAAGGGTTGAATTTAAAAAAATGTCGGTCATAAAATTCATTTCTCCCACTCTAGTGCTATACTCTCACCATGCCTCAGTGTTAAACAAGTACACGAATGGCCCGGTGTGTAACCAATATAGTGCACCATTGTGGGGTTTTTAACTTAGAAATAATGGCGTGCTTATTATAGTATACACATTGGTGCATTTAATTAAGATGAATTCCTTAGTGCTTAATATAAAGTGGTGCACCATTGCAGGGTTATTTTTTATGCAAATAAAAACAATGGTGCACTACCTATATAAGGTGGACAGGTGCATATACTACTCGATAGCAACAAATAAAGATTAAATTTAAAAGGTGTCAGTCCTAAAATTTATTTTCACCATTTTGGTGCTATACTAAAATGATGCATTAGTGCTCTTAGGGTATTTAAATGCACTGGTGCATAAACAACAAGGCACATCGCGATAGGGTTTTCAATTTAAAAAAATAGTAGTGCACTTAGGAATGTACATGCACTAGTGTAGTTACCTTAGCACACTAGAATAGGGTTAAATAAAAAAATCTATCAAATATAAAAATTCATTTTTCGCATTTATAGTTTTGTATATCTCTCAAGCACCAGTGCTACTCTTTCCTTTGTCAAGTGCCATGTCATTGGTGCTTCCCTTAGTTTCCATCATTCCGTCTATTGCTTAGTGCATTTCTTTTGAATTTTCTCAAACGATGCTCAATTATTTTTTTTCATTTACGTGGTAACCATGCCTTCCTGACGAGAAAATGTCTAGGTAATGTCCATGTTTCTCTTTATTTTAACATTTTAGCATAGTCAAATTAAAAATTAGGTAAAAAGATCCATTTTTTTTACTTTTTTTTCCTACGCGGTGCATTCGACTGGTTCAACTCGCACTGATGGTGGTGCAACTTGAAATTTATAGGGTGCATGACAAATTAGTGCATTTGGCTAATGCACCATAGTTTTTTTGTGCATTTTGTAAATTGATACATACTGGGAAAGTTACAATTTTTACTGTGATGCATTTGGTAAAAGTTACTTCCTGGTGTGTTTGTTTTTACGAAATGCACCGCATGCATGAATATTAAAAAAAATATAACTCGGTGCGTTTTTTAACCTGAACATTTTATTTTGGTGGGAAAAGCTTATGCATATGCACCGGTGCATAATTGTATGTCAATGCACTGCATCAATAAATAAAAATAACCAATGTTTAAGAGGTGTGTCAAGTAGTTGTACGCACTGTTGTCGATGCTTTATTGGGTTTATAGTGCACCATGTCCAATGCATTACTGTTTTTTTGGGACATTGACGATGTTATTTTTTTTTTAATTGAATGTTATATCTCCATATTTATAAACATATTTTTCATTTAATATTGTTTTTATGTTTGATTTATGAGACTAATATATTTTATAGGTCAATCACACAACATAGACGTCAATAGAGGGAGGAGAAACAACAATAGGAGTAAATGGTAAGAGCAATACAATGTGGTCTAGCCATGGGATGCACAATAGAGGAAGAGAGATTTATATGCTTGCCCTATTACTTCATCGACCAAAGTCATCTTGAGGAATGTAGGCCTCATTAAGTACTATATGGAGGATACATCCATTAATGGGCACTCTCAGTTGTTGGAAAAACTGATCCATCAGTGGGTTTCCCACCAACAGGTTTTCCATGTCGGTCGTAACATGTGGTATGGGCCCACATAGGAGGAAATATATTTTATAAATGGCTATCCAGGAGAGGGGAGGATTTTCCCCAGTTCCTTGATGTCCCCCATGGTGTTGCAACAGAGATTCATCTTGTCTACTCTCATAGATACATTAGGTATCATGAAGTGCGTGCCATAGATTTTCAAGTGTCTGGTGGATAGATATGGATCACGTCTTTTGGTGTAGAGGAGGTCAGGTGCCTCTTACACTATACTAGTGATGACCAGTGCATTAGTTTCCCTCTTTTGTTTTATGTTGATTCTTTGGTGCAAAGGACACGATGTATTAGATGGTCTACCATTTTTTTTGGCGATTTTGTATGGATTTAGATAGATGTCGTGTTCTGATACATGGAAGGGAGAACTTATCTTTTTCATTAGATATTTTTTGTTTATTTTTTGATAAATTTCCAAAGACATGGTATAATTTTGACCATCGCTTTGCTAGGCTAATCACTGATGTGTAAATGTGCATGTGGGCGAGATGATGCCTAAGAGGGGCCTGTTAGAGTATCTGGACAAGATTTTTACCGAGGCACTAGGGCTACTGGGTAGTGAGGATGATCACATGTTTGTCTTGGTGTCATGTCCTTACGCAGGGATGGATTGGCAACATTTTCCCAACATCCTCTTATTCGGATGAGCATGCAAATAATGGAGGTAACATTACTGTTTTCTTTGAATTAATCTAGTTTCATTTTATTATCTTAATTAGTTAGAATCAAATTTATTCTAACACGTTCTTTAAATTTTTTTATTAAATTATTTAATGAAATTGTCTATTTATTGTTGTGTACTATATATTTTGTATACCTTTGCAGTTTCATTGGGGACATGCCTCCTCCCCCAACAGATGGATATGCAGAGATGATTAAGGTCATGGATAGTGAGGCACATCCTCAAATGTAGATGGGCGTGGACATGTAAGTGTGTAGAGATGGTGTCAGATTCAGTATGATGTACTACAAATGACTCTGCAGACTTTTGGTTAACAAGGTAGTCTACCCTGCGATGACTCAATACATTAGGGAAGATCCTAGGCTCCTAGAGCACTTTAGGGAGTTTATGTGTGATATGATGTCATATGTGTCATATTGTCAGATCTACTAGGCTACCAGTAGTGAGGAGGGATGGGCATACAACAAATATGGATGAGTCTTGACCCAATAATGCCCCATAAGAGCATGATCATCAGGGTGATGATCCTTTTGGTGATTAGGGTGGTGAACTTATTGGTGATCCTTTAGATACACAGTCTTCACCTACACATACCACCTCATCAAATCATGGTTAGGGTGTTGGCTATCCTTCTGGTAGTATTCTACCTCCTCATTATTCGCCTCATGATCACCCCCACTACCTCATGTTTATGATCCTTAGAGAGAAAACCAACCATCTTATCCTTCACCCCATAGTTCAATTGTTGAGGCAATTGACCATCCATCATCTTTTGCTATAGACTAGACTACCTCTACTACTGTTGTATCATCTTCTTCTACACTATACCAGGCCATGTTAGATATGTTCATCTAATGTGCTTGCAAATAGATGTGTATGTGCTAGATAACAATTATTTTACATGAGATGTATATTTGAGGATGTGTTTGATGAGGATGTTAGATTGCAATGCTTGTGTTTTGTTAGATGTTATCATGATGATGATGTTGTGTTATATTATTAGATTTGTGTGCTAGCTAATGTCATTTATATGTGCTAGAGGTGTATATAATTAGATGTTGTTAGCAAATTTGAATGGTATTTTAGATGATGTTTGTGTTTGTTAGATGGTTATCATCATCATGATACTTATTTTTATGAAATAATATTTATTACAGATTATGTATTGGTGAACTTATATCAAAATTTTATAGATGAAATTACATGCAAAACGACTTATTTAAAAAAAAAAAAGCAAAGATAATTTTATAAATTACAAAGTCTAATATGGTTGAAACTATAATTTTAAAAATACCGTAAATATTTTTCTATTGTTTAGATAGTTCATACATATTCATTATAACCTAATTAATAAAATATTTCAATACTCACAAGGAAAAATAATTAAAGGTGAAATAATTTTGTTTTTAATAAGATGAAAATGTATAATTCATTCAATTTTTAATATAAAATATTATTAATAATAATAAACTATTCAAGAATAGAATTTAAACAATGAAAAATTACACATGTTCTATATATAGACATAGAAAACCACTATAGATCCATCTTAATCACATATTTGTGAAACACTAAAACAAATTAAATCTTTTGACCTGCACATCTTTTTTCAAGTTTTGCATTCTAAAAAGAGATTTTATATAACGAGGTTCTATCCCTCTTGGCACTTGGTAGATTCGTTATTAAGATGGATCTATACTGGTTTATAAAATTCAATCTATTGTTAAATTTAAAAACCTTACGTCATAATTTGTTATGATTTATTTACATATAATATAACTTATAAATTTCTATGTTAATCAAATCTAATTTATCACTAAAGTTATGAGAGTTTCAAGCAATTTACATTTAATATTTATAGCTACTCTTTTCAATTTAAATTAAAATTTTCTCTCTAAAGATGAAGAAGAAATGTTAAATAATTCTTGTGAAGTCACTTGTAGTTGGGGATTTTCTCTATAAAAGTTCACCCTTAAAGAGGCAAGTGAACTTTTTTAGTAATAAAGATATAACATGTTGGTGCTAATTTAGTTTTTTATTTTCTATTGTGGTTTAAATTTATTTATTTTTAATAATAAATATGAGTTAAATAATACAAAAATGTAACAAACCTTGGTTGATTTTCCATGTAAATAACATAAGACCAAGGTCATGGAGCACATACTCGAGGTTGAATGGTAGGGAAAATATTATAGTGGGCATCACTCACGTTTATTAATGGATATGGAAATTAGCAAAGGCAAAGAGACAATAATTGACATTTAATTATGAAAATAAAGGAAAATAGGAGAAAAGGAATGTGAAGAGACACAAATTTTCATGCAAGGGAAATTAGAGGAAAAATTAAGGAAAATTAAGAATAAGGAGACATCAATAACAAAAAGGAATTAGAGAATTAGTTCACAACTTTTGGTCAATCTAGTTTGGTTCTCTCCTCTGATTCTGTCATACTCTTGCATGCTTAGAGAACTCTTGGAGCATTCTTGGAGCGTTCTAGCATTCACTTGGATTGGAGAAATAAGGCAAAGGAAAGTAAGGGAGTGCAAGGGCATAGTTGGATTAACAACTACAACAGGCATAATTTGTAGGTAACAAGTTACATGTGTCATTTCCTTTCTGATTTTTGGATGCATCGTATATGTATGTGGTTCCTCGGTTATGTGTTGTCATTGGCATGGAGACTTGCCTGAATTGACAATGGTTTCAGCCTTGACTTTCCCTTTCCTAGATAGCCATGATGTAGTGGGTTCCCCATTATTCAATTTTCTAATTGGTTCTCCGGTTCTCCATGGTTGTCGGTTGTAATAAATTCTATGAAGACCTAGAACAACTCAGGTTTACCTAGACTCTATGGGTTGAATTACTAGCCTCTGGATCCTTGGGGTTGGGACAAACGATATGGATCCCTGTAACAACTCAGGTTCCTTGGAGGTTTTCATTTGAGTTACTATTTCCTAGAGCCCTAGACAGCTTGAGTAGAGACTAATCTGGTTGGTGTTAGTGATTTATAGACCATCTAGGTGAGATCATTGTGCTTGAGTGTTGAGGTGGTTTGGCCTCTGGAAGCCTGAATTTTTTTTTTTGGTTTAACCCATATGATCCCACATTCATGCTTGGAATATGGAACGGGGGTGATAGGATGAAAGAGATATTTGGTTCCGCCCAATCTATGTTTGGGTGGCACATGGAAGTCCCTAACTTGGTTGGAATTTTCATATGCTAATATGATCTATTTTTCTATTGTGACCTATGGGCACTTATACTGACATTATGTTTGATTTGTTATGGTTTATATTTGGGTTATATGTTGGTTATATACATGGTTATATGATATGCTCTAGTTATGGATCTTCTTCATGATTTTTTAAGTTACTAGATGGTTGATGAATGCATGGACCAACAAGTGTTGTTTGAACTAGTTAGAGAGGGATCAAAGCCTTCTTGGTGATTCTATGATGAAATTCACAATTTTAAGATCAGATTCACATTCATAGCCTGTAGCTTTCATGTTTACCATATGTTTGATGAAATATATGTTGTGTACTAGGCATGTTGTAGTTAGTATCTTGTTCAAGCTTGACATTTTTTCATTTTTGTCATCTTAATCATGATTCTGGAAAGTTACAGGAAGGTTTTTTCAATGGTTTGGAGGATTTCCTAAAAAAGTGGCACAAATCTCATGACTGCATGATTTGAACTAAGGAATTGCATGCAGATAGGCATACGATAGCACACAAGTGCACACTTTCACACAGAACACACACTTTTCTATTATACACAACATAGTTACATTCTAAGTCATTTTAACCTTAGTCACAAGTTCTCCTTCGACTACATTGTATCCCACACTCTAGTTACACAAATTCTATCTATTACTCTCTATCTACTTGAACACGTAGGTTCATCGATATATATATAAGTAAACATTGGATCGGATCACTATGAAGGATCCAATCAAATCCTCTCCATGAATCACTCAACTGTCCCTAATTCTCTCTACATGCATACATATGTGGCAGATTACATTTAATAAAGTCTTCTAGAGACTTATCGCTTCCATCAAACTAGCTCTATTATAATAGAATTTCCTTGGTTTTCTCCGATGGTCCACATCCTCCTTTCTCCACTCTGCTTTGGATTCCTCCTTTAATTATGAGTGCTCAGATGCTCCTACATCAGACTCCCAAGGCACAAAAATTTATGACCTCCTCATCATATGCTTCTCCTTGTCCTTAGCAATTCTACCCACTTCTCAGTGGAACTGCCTTCATGATCTTCTATGAGCTGCAACCAACCTCTGTAGTAACAGTCTTCCTCTGCTACATGATACCTCACCAAGCTTCATCCTCTAAGCTTTAGTCTTTTGGCATCCTTCTAGTTTTCTCCTATGGATCCAATTGAGCACTCCTCCCTCTAGGTTGTTGCAAGTCTTCTCACCTTCGGCTGTCATTCTCTGCGCGACAGTAAAGACCATAAACTCACCATACTTCAATAATTGTACCTCCTTTCCTTCTACTTGCACTCCTTCTTCCTTCTCGTAGGAAAGCTTTCCCTTAACCTTTACCTGCTCTGATATCAAATTATGAAAGGTGATTTTGGGGGTAAACCAATTTCCCCTTTCATTTACAAATTTCGATCCTGAGGCCTGTGGGTTATGGCCCACTCTTTATCGGAAGTGTTAAATTGATTCGCTTAGGCCATAAGCCTTTAAACCGGGACCATACAATACTTTATCGATTTTTCTTTAAAAAACCGAACCACAACACTTTATCAAAAATACACAGGATCATGTAGAAAACCCCGCTTGAACCCTTGGGCTGGACTTCAAAATCTATAAGCCCGCATCTATAATTATTGTCGGTTCCACTCATCCTTTGCTTTTCAGCTACGCTCCTTCTTCGATCTCCCATCGTTGATCAACACTTTTCGCTATCATCATATCGACATTCCATTACACCGTCTGTTATCCATTCAACTCTGCGATATAGTGTTATATCTTGACCATCCATTGTATCCTCTGATCCACCGGTTGACGTTGCACCTGATCATCGAAACTAATCATTGATCCTCCATCATCGATTAACTCGCGACAGATCTGACGTTTCACAAATATTTTAGGTGAGTAATGTGCACGAGTATTAACCACCCGAAAAGTTGTTTCCTCTCTACTCCTCGTTGCTACGTGTCAAGTGGCTAATGGAATTGGGCAGTCATGCAATATTACCACTTACCAATTTTGCCTCTCCCAATATACCACCTTTGCATATAAATCCACCGATGCGATATCAATTCCTCTGTCTCTGCGATATGATCTTGTCCATTGATCATATCGATCCAACGGCTCCTATGCATTTTCGTCCATTTCCTCCTTAATTTAATCTCGCTCACCTTCGATGGATTGCTATGTTAAAACATAGTTCTGCCACCAACTCTTTCTATACACGACATCACAATTAACTCGATATCTTTGTTTTATGATTGGATCGCCATCGATCCTTCAGTGATCGATGGTCGATCAAAACCTGCAACACTGAACATTTAGACTATCTATACGATAACACACAAGTGCACATTTTCACACGGAACACACACTTTTCTATTATACATAACATAGTTACATTCTAAGGAATTTCAGCCTTAGTCACAATTTCTCCTCTGACTACATTGTATCCCATACTCTCGTTACACAAATTCTACCTATTGCTCTCTATCTACTTGAACATGCAGGTTCGTCAATATATATATATATAAAGAAACATTGTATCAGATCACTGTGAAGGATCTGATCAAATGCTCTCCGTGAATCACTCAACTGTCCCTTATTCTCTCAACATGCATACATATGTGGCAGATTACATTTAATAAAGTATTCTAGAGACTTATCGCTCCCATCAAACTAGCTCTATTATAACAGAATTTCCCTGGTTTGCTTTGATGGTCCACGTCCTCCTTGCTCTGCTCTACTTTGGATTCCTCCTTTAATTATGAGTGCTTGGATGCTCCTGCATCATAATTGCATGCAGATAAGCATATGGGTGTGGTTTGAGCCTCATAACCGCATGAACAAGGTGTTAAGGGTGCAGTTAGGGTGTAAACCTAGTGAAAATGAGTTCCAACTCATGGATGGATCACCTAGATGGGTTGGTAGGCTCCTGAGTGATTTGTAGCCTCTGAGAGTTGTTAGGTTGTTTTTCGTTTGTAGGCCCCACTTCCATAACTGGAAATTTAAGGCTGGGTCATATCATAGTGATACTCAACTCTCATGTTTACCCTAAAGAGCTTGTAAAAGTGGGTAAATGGGGGAGGAAGTGTTATATATTTGTACCAAAGTAGTTCCATTCCATGCAACCTTTCCTTGATACTGGTGTCACAGATTGGTATCAAAGCGAGTTTGCGACATTGGATGTTGGTAATATGTGATTGTTATGCATACAGGTTAGTTTTTGATATGTTGTTGTTATTGTGTGTGTGTGTGTGTGTGTGTATATATATATATATATATATATATATATATATATATATATATATATATATATATATATATATATATATCATGCTAATCTGGATTGATTTTGCAGATGAGATAACTTCCCCTCAAACACATTGAGGTGTGATTTTGATTATGTATCTATTTGGTTTATCTAACATGACATGTTTAAAAGAGATGGAAGATCAGAGATGAAGAGAAAAATGGTGGATTACAGTTCACATGACTCCTGATATAGTAGATACATTGAGAAGTTTGAAGGCATAAATCATAAGTCATAAGGTAGATAATAGTAGGTTGGTTGAGGCACAGGAAAGACTTTCTAGAGCTCAAGAAAATCAAGTAGAGGTTAATGCAATCATTCTTCAGATCCCTACAGATTTGTAGAAGAAGGGACATATAAGGATCAGTCATGGACAAGAGGAAAAGACTGATGGGACATATGGTAGCAGACCTTAATCAAGATACAGGTTGGAAAATGATGACATAGTAACAAGTGGTATATATTTGGATATGATTGACATGTAGGCTAGAAATCATATATTTTATTATAGTTCTGGTTTTGAGAAACATCATCATCATCATCATTACCACCACCATCCTTATAGGAGGAGTGAGAAGTAGTATTTTCCTAAAGAATTCAAAGAATCCAAGTCTCCTACTTTTAATGGGGATGTTAAGAAACCAAAAGATGTAGAAGCATGGATTCTTGGGATGAATAAATTCTTTGGATTTCATTACTGTTTAGAGAATATAAAAGCAAAGATAATGATATTCAATCTCAAGGGAAGAGCAGATATCTGGTGGGAAGATGTGAAGTGTGTTAGAGGCATCATGATAGAGAAGTTGAGGAGGCATCATGATAGAGTTGAGGAGTTAAGGAATAAGTACTTGTCTGAGAGATATTATGATAGAAAGGACAAGGAGTTTTATGAGTTGAATATGGGTTCTGTGAAAGATGAAGAGTACATGACCAAGATTCTAGAGTTGTTAAGGTATGTGCCCTACCTCAAGGATGAGGAGACGGATGTCCAAAGGCTCATCAGTGGATTGATTTTAGTATTTGAAGATTAGATTGAGTATGACGAGCCTCAGTCATTGGAGGAAGTCATCGGTAATTTGTGTAGGAATTTACAGGGTAAGTTCCACAGAAAGAATACCAAAAGGACACCGCTCACAACCAGATCTCAAATCAATACACCAGTATTTTTGACGTGGTTAAAACCCTCAGAGTGCAAGGAGGGAAACAGTCCACGGCCCGTCCCAACGTGGGTACTACAGGCAATTTATTAATCAAAGAATGAAAATTTACATAAGCTTCTCTCATGCACGGATTACCCGAACAATGACCCTCCATGCGCTTTAAATAGAACTCATGGACCAATCGGGTGTCAAGCCACGGATCAAGTGTCGGTAATACCGAGGTGAGAGTGAACCGTCGGATCACTACATATCGTGACCGTCAGATTGTAAGTTACAAAATGTACAACGGTAAAGAAACACACTTTACCTAACTCTAACCTAACTCTATACTAGACCAAGTTGAACTTAACTATATCCTATGTGTCGGAATATCCTAACATCCCCCCTTAAGAACAACTTGGGATAGGATTGAAGGATTTACAAATATGACACAATAGGAGAAGGAAGGAGGCACTAGAGCCTATCCCCCCTCAGTGACAACTTCCTGAACTCCAAGCATATATCGAAGTTTAGTGAACTTCGCCTCTGTGAGAGCCTTTGTGAAGATGTCTGCAACCTGATCATCTGTTGGACAATATTGCACTTCAAGAACATGGTCATGAATGAGCTTTCTGATGAAGTGCATGTGTAGTTCAATGTGTTTGCTGTGCTGATGCTGGACTGGATCTTTGCATAGCTGAATGGCACTTTGATTATCACACCAAAGTGTGGTTGGATGCTGCTGCTCAAAGCCAAACTCTGATAGGATCTGACGAAGCCACAAGGCTTCCTTACTAGCTTCCACGGCACCACGATACTCTGCTTCTGCTGACGAAAGAGAAATGGCAGCCTGTTTCTTACAAGCCCATGTAATAGGTCCTGAACCAAGAGTGAAGACATAACCGACAGTAGACTTCCGATCATCAGGGTCACCAGCCCAATCAGAATCAGTGAAACCAACTAACAGAGGAGCTGCTTTGGCACTGTAATGAATCCCAAACTGTACTGTACCTCGAACATAACGAAGTATTCTTTTAGCTGCTTTCCAATGACTTTCACGGGGGTTTTGCATAAAACGAGCAACAAGGCCAACAGCAAAGGAAAGATCAGGACGAGTATGGGTTAAATACAAGAGTTTTCCGACAAGTTGACGGTATAAGGTAGCATCAACTTCAGGAGAAGTACAAGAGACTGAAAGTTTGACTCCAGACTGAAAGGGAGAAGGGGCTGGCTTACAGTCTTCCATGTGAAAATGACGAAGAATATCACAAGCATACTTGGACTGGGAAAGGAAAATACCCTCTTGGGATTGCAAGACTTGAAGACCGAGAAAATAGTGTAAATGTCCTAAGTCTGTCATTTCAAATTTCTTTTTAAGGCTGGACTTCACATGGTTTATAAGGTTGGGATCACTACCAGTAAGAATAAGATCATCAACATAAAGAACAAGGATGATAAGAGAGTTGCCCACTTTCTTGGTGTAGACAGTATTGTCAGAATGACACCTAGAAAAGCCAGATTCTAAAAGAAAGTTATCCATTTTGGCATACCAAGCCCGAGGAGCTTGCTTGAGGCCATAAAGGGATTTCTTAAGTCGACAAACAAGGCTGGAGTCTGTTTGTATGAAGCCAATGGGTTGTTCCATATAGATTTCTTCCTGCAAGTCCCCATGCAAGAAGGCAGATTTAACATCCATCTGATGGACTTCCCATTTTAAAGAGGCAGCAAGGGAAAGAACAAGGCGGATAGAGTTCATTTTGGCAACAGGGGAGAAGGTTTCAGTGTAGTCAATGCCTTCAACCTGTGAAAAGCCCTTAGCAACGAGACGAGCTTTATGTTTATCAACTTTCCCATCTGGTCCATACTTGGTTCTGTAAACCCATTTACATCTAACAAGTTTGCGTCCCTTTGGTAGAGGAACAAGATCCCATGTATCATTTGTCATTAATGAATGATATTCTTCATTCATAGCTGCTTCCCAATGTGGATGGCCTGAAGCTTCTGCAAAAGTGTCAGGATCATGATTTACTGGAGCTTGAGCCAGTAAAGAAGAGGCTCTTTCAAACTGAGAACGTGTACGTCGCTGATCTGTAGGATCACCGGCAAGATCACCTGCTGCATCCCGAGTAGCACGGACCCATCTTGGAAGTTGAGGATCCTGAGAAGGTGGGGGAGGATTATCATCCTCGCTTTCATCATCTGAAGAAGAAATGTTTTCAAAAGTAGAAGAGATAGGAAGAGGTGGCACATCCGCCGGACTAGGCTCGCAGGCCGATTTATTTTCATCAAATTTTACATCTCTTCTAATGATAACATTTTTGGACTTAAATGGAATAAGTCTATAACCTTTTACATCTTCAGAATATCCAACAAAAGTACATTTCTCACTCTTAGGTTCTAAAGCTTTATGCTTTTCATCTGGAATATGGGCCCATGCTTCACTTCCAAACACACGAAAGTGACTTACATCTGGTTTAATGGAACTCCAAGCTTCTTCTGGAGTGATATTCTCTAGAACCTTAGTAGGAGTGCGATTGATTATATAATTTGCACAATTAATTGCTTCGGCCCAAAAACTAAGACTGAGTCCTTTAGATTGCAGCATACAATTAGCCATTTCCTTTAAGGTGCGATTTTTCCTTTCAGCTACACCATTTTGTTGTGGAGTGTATGGAACAGTATGTTGCATTTGAATTCCATTTTCGGTGCAAAAGTTGATGAATGTGTTTTTAACATATTCTCCACCATTATCGGTTCTTAGCTTAAGAATTTGATGTCCAGATTGTTTTTCAACAAAGGCTTTGAAGGCCAAAAAGGTGTTAAATACTTCGCTCTTGAGTTTTAAGAAGTATACCCAAGTGCGTCTGGAGAAATCATCAATGAAAGTTAAGAAGTACTTGCAGCCAGAGAATGAAGCAACAGGAAGAGGACCACATAAATCACTGTGCACAAGCTGTAAAGGGGCTGAGGCGTGCCAAGAGGCACGTTTGTCAAAACTGTCCCGATGATGTTTTCCGAGTACACATCCGGAACAAACACCATCTCTGCAAGATACCATAGGAAGACCTGTCACCATATTTTCTTTACATAGATGCTGAAGGGAGCGATAGTTTAAGTGACCAAATCGCTCATGCCAAAGTTTGCTCACTTCATCATTATGAGCAACAAATACTGAGGGAAGATTTGATGACCCAAAGTTGTGAAACTTATACAACCTTTTGGAATCATCAGCAAGACCAGTAGCTAGAATCTGTTTAGGATCTTTTAGATCCTTGATTACAACATCATGAGGTGAAAATTCAACAATTTTACCTTCACCTGAGTGAGTTATCTGATAGACAGATAGAAGGTTGCAGGATAAGGTTGGAACACATAATACATCATTAAACTGACCATTGTCTAGATGAACAGTTCCAGTCCCTACAACATTAAGAGATCTATCATCACCAATATATATATTTTTGGTGTTACAATCATTTAAAGAAGAAAACATGGCTTGGTTTTTGGCCATGTGACAAGAGGCTCCAGAATCAATGAGCCACTCATGAGAATGAGAAGAAGAAGAAGATACATTTAATGCATAACCAGACTGAGATGATTGACAATGAGATGCAGAAAGTGCCATTCCGGAAGTTGAAGTTGAAGTAGGCTCCACATGGATGTTATGTTTCTTCATTGCGGCTTCCAAGGCTTCCATCTTCTTAAAGCATTTAGATTCTAAGTGGCCATCTCGATTACAAAAGTTACAATGTCTATCAGTCTTCTTCCATTTGTTTTTATTGGTCTTATCATTTTGCTGAAATGATCTTTCATTTTGAGGCTGAGATGGTTTAGGACCATTCTTTTGAGGATATGACTTCTTAGGATTCTTTGAATTTGGTTGCTGCTGGGCGGCTAACGCTTTCGTGGAAGAGTTTCCAAGATTAAGAAGACCAAGGTGTAAGAGTTTTTCTTGTTCTCTTATTAAGGAATCACAAAAGGAGTCAAAGGAAGGGGCCTTGTAGTCTTGTCCTTGACAAATGAAAGCTTCCCTTGTAGAATGGAAAGTGGAAACAAATACAGAGTAGGCTGGTCCCAACTTAGTAAGGATGGAATAAATAAGGTTACCATCTTCTTTCTTAACTTTAACACCTTCCAAGAGATATCTAAGGGTCTTGAATTTGGACAAGAAATCTTCAATGCAAGAAAAATTATTAGGATCCAAAGTAAGCAGCTCATTTTCAAGTTGATGGGCTCTAATTTCATTTTTAATCCCAAAAACTTTAGCAAGTTTTTCTAATGCTTCATGAGGAGTCTCAAGTCCTGCAATGTGGAATCTAAGATCAGGAGAAATAGACATCCCTATCAAACCACGTGCTTGATCTTGTCTGTTTTCCCATTTTGCCGCCTTGTCTTCATCTTTTGGTTTCTTCTCTTGGTTTGTGGCTATTCTGAAGAGACCTTTACTTCTAAGTAAATCTTCCATGTATTCTACCCATTGGAAGTAGTTAGTGCTGTCAAGAATGACTTGGCATGGACTTTCCATTTTTAAAAAAAAATGAAGCTGAAGATGCTGAAAGTAAGTGTTCCAACGGATAGATCTCGAAAAAATAGGCGGTTTTAAAAAAAACGGCTCTGAAAAAGGCTTCCGGATGAAGAAGTTATGGCTTTTTGAAAAAAAATTGTTGACGTTGCCGGCAAAGTGCGCGAATGTGCGGGAATGAAAAAATCCGCCCCCACAAAATGGAGACTTGAACCCAAGACCTCTATTCTCTTAAAATAGCTTTGAACCAATTGATCTATACAAAAAATTTGAGAGAGAGAGAGAGAGAGAGAGAGAGCGGGGGGGGGGGGGGCCTTGGTTTGCGTGCTTGCCTTGAGAAAGCTCTTTTTCCCTACAAAACACAAAACACAAAACCCAACACGAATATGCAAAGAAAAACGAACCTTGCGGCTCGAAGTTAGCTTTAGCCAAAAAACTAGAAATTTTTAAAAAAAATCTCAAAGTTAGCTTTAGTCGAAAAACTAAATATTTTTCTCAATGTTTCTGATTTTCCGAGATCACACTAAGGTGCAGGGAAAAGAGCATACGCATGAGAAAAATCCTTCCTTTCTGTTTCTGATTTGCCCAGATCGCACAGAGTCGCAGGGCAAAGAGCATACGCAGAAATGAAAGGTATAGATCTGGTTAAAAAAAAGGATAAATAAACTGAGACCGAAATAAGCAGAGAGAAAATAACAGTAAACTGCAAAAGAAACACTGTATACCTCCCGATCTGGAAAATGATGCAGCTAGGGCTACCGGAAACCTTTTCGCGTGAAACGAAAGGGGTTCCTCACTGGAACGGATGCTCCGAACGCAACAGAGCAGTCCTCTCGGCCCGAAAGCAGTCAGAAACAACAGATCTAGGAAACGACAACCGCATGCAGTTATACCGGCTTCAGATTTGGATCACCAACGGACGCGGCCCTCAAATAGCTCTGATACCATGTAGGAATTTACAGGGTAAGTTCCACAGAAAGAATACGAAAAGGACACCGCTCACAACCAGATCTCAAATCAATACACCAGTATTTTTGACGTGGTTAAAACCCTCAGAGTGCAAGGAGGGAAACAGTCCACGGCTCGTCCCAACGTGGGTACTACAGGCAATTTATTAATCAAAGAATGAAAATTTACATAAGCTTCTCTCATGCACGGATTACCCGAACAATGACCCTCCATGCGCTTTAAATAGAACTCATGGACCAATCGGGTGTCAAGCCACGGATCAAGTGTCGGTAATACCAAGGTGAGAGTGAACCGTCGGATCACTACATATCGTGACCATCGGATTGTAAGTTACAAAATGTACAATGGTAAAGAAACACACTTTACCTAACTCTAACCGAACTCTATACTAGACCAAGTTGAACTTAACTATATCCTATGTGTCGGAATATCCTAACAATTTGAAGCATTGTTATGAGAGATTTAAGTGTAAGTATGAGCCTAAGGGGGATTATAAAGGTACTAACAAGAATAAAGGAAAGTTTGCTAAGAAACGAGGAAGGCCTCATGATGTAAGAGATAAGGAGAATGTAGAGGTTTACAAGAAGTTCAATGTCATTGATAAAGGACATGTGTCTCAACCTGAGGATATAAACAAAGGTGATCACAGGAAGCCTTTGTTGTGTTGGACTTGTGGTGGAGAGCATCACAAGAGAGATTTTCCATCGCACTAGGCTAGAAAGCCTCATATTTACAGTCCTGATGAGGAAAAAATAGTCTGGTATTGTTAGGTTCATATAATACTAGTGTATCCCCATTATTGTTATTTTTAGTGTAGCCCCCTATTGTTATTCTTGTGCCCATGTATCCCCCATATTGTTATTGTTGTGCCCCACAAAATCCCTCTATTGTTATTGTTTTTCCCTTACAATATTATTGTTATGTAGGCTCTAATTATATTATGACCCCTTAGAATCCTATATATACCAAGGAGGTCTTATCATTTGAATCATCCAAGAATTTTTCATTTATGTAATTTAAAGGGGGTATCCCCCTCGAGGAGGATAATTTTTAAGTCATTTATCTATCCTTTCTTATGTTTTATGACCTAGCTTCATAAAATTTGGTATCATAGCTTTGGATTCTAGGGTTTCATTGCTTCAAATAGGTCATATTCATTTTTTTCTATAAATTTTGTTCTACAAAGTGTCAGAAGATAAAATTTCGACAACATGGAACCGAAACCTTGGTGAAACTCCTGTAAAACTTTCATATCTTGATTCACTATATTTTATGATATATGATCCAAAGAAGTTATAGTTTTTGCATGCTCTAGAATTCGATCTCAAACAAGTGACCTTGGGAAAATTGTCATAAGCTTTTCTACAAGCATCATATTTGAATTTCATAAAACATTATTGAAATTCAACAAAATTTAGTTTTTCTTGTATCATTTTTAGGGTCGAAGATTCAAACAATGATATGTGGAATTCGTTACAAGTTAGCCCTTTTCAACAAGTCCATAATCAGGTCATCATGGGAGATTGGGCATAACATTACCTTGAAGAATCCAATTTTGGTCTGACTTGTAGCATTGGAAATAAGACTCATAGGTATACCAAAAGACAAAATTTCAAATCTTGGAGAGACTAAATTATAGAGATACATTGGCTTCATTTTCTAGCTCCAAAAAAGAAAGAAAAAGGTGTGTATTACTTTTTAAATTTTGCATAACTTTTTCTTGAAAAAATAGTTTGAAGTAATTAAAAGGGCATAGTGAAGTATAGATATCATTTTTTTATTCCAAAATTCCTCGAAAAAAAATGGACACACCTAGTAAGAAACTAGAAAACTCTATTATGACACATGAAGAAGAGGAAGAAATGTAACATGATATATCAAAATTATGAGACCAAGTGCAACAAATTTCACTCTCGTAAAGAGTAACTAAAAATTAAATGGAAGTTTAAGATGGATGGATTGAAGAATGGTTTAAAAGTAAACATTAAATATTTTAAGGATGGCATGAATGTTAATATGGAAGGTTTGAAGGAAGATTTGACAAAATTGCTACAAGAAATGCTTCCTAATGGTGACAAGGTATTCCATGAAATTCATGATGAGAATAATAGGAATGTTAATCATGAATTTAGAGACTCTAAATTTGGGTTGAAGGCCAACCACATTCAAGAGATCGATATGAGGAAGTTTGATGACAAGAATTTGATAACATGCATAATATAGATGCAGCAATATTTTTATCTACATGATGTGCAACACACACAAAATGTGCGCATTTCATATTTATATTTTGAACCCAATTAGTTTGTATGGTATCGATGGATTTGTTATTTCAAAACACTTTTCACTTGGTCAATTTTTATGGAGAAAATGATAACACATTATGAGGATATAAAGAGAAACACCTTCTTTATCCAATTGATAAATCTCAAACACAAGGGTTAAATGGCAAAGCACATTAAGGACTTCCAAAAATTGAATATCATGGTAACTGATATTCTAGAGGAAGAAAGGATTGATGTCTTCATAGGGACTTTAAAGGATAACATCCAACATCAGGTTCACCTTTTGGAACTTCATTCATTGGAGAAGGCATTTAGGGTGGAAAGAAACGTTGAATGTAAAATTATGGCAATAAGGAAGTATATGACTCACAACTATAAATATAGAAGTGTTGACACAAGGTTGACAACCTACAAGTTTGACACCACAACAATTGGAGGAAGAAAGATAAAAAGGGCATTGTTATAGTTGTGATAGAAAATACACTAAAGGTAATAAGTGTGCTAAGAAGAAATTATTTTACATATATTATGAAGAGGAGGAAAAAAGGAACAAGAAACATCAAAAGAGGAAGATACACATTAGGAACCAACCCCAGATAAAGAAGGAATGAATCCAACCATATACTATAATTCACTGGAAGGAATTATCACTCACCAAACTCCAAATATAGAAGATATATCAAGAATAAAAAGGTAATAGTGTTGATTGATTTGGGTAGTACACATAATTTTATTCATTGTAAGATAGATAAGGAATTGAATTTTTTCCTATATCCAACACCGGAGTCTCGAGCGGTGGTTTGAAATGGAGAAACTATAAATTTCTCTCGAAAGTGCCATAATATCAAGCTAGCAATGTGTAAATATGTATTGAATAATCCAATGCTTACCATTCTAGTGGGTGGTGATAATGTTGTTGATTTGATAATCACCCTATGAGTGACCTCAATGAAGATTTATTAAACAAAAGGTATTATAGACCCATGTGCTGGTGTGTGTGTTATGTGTTATTGAAACAACGGATCGATCAGATTGCCAATACATAAAAAATAAATGGAAAGACAGCAAAGAAATACAGTAAGCAACACAAAGACACAAACAATTTTTAATAAGGAGTTCACCCTATTCTCCAGGGCTACATCTTCAGTCCAACTTCAGTGGCGGCCTTGCTTTATTATGTCTTTGAGCAAAGAAATTACAATACAGGGACTCAATATGAGTTTTCCTGAAGCAAATTTTGCGTGGCAGGGTGGTTCTTGGATTCCCCAAGCCACTTAGAGTACACAGACTCTTGTTCTTCCTACCAACTTTGTGACCCTCGGTCTACAATGGAAAGAGCCAACTGTGATGCTCAATCTGGATAGATTCCTCTATGGGAAGGCTCGATTCTTGAAGCTCTTTGGTGCTCGATGCTGCCTATGGTCAGCTCGGCCCTCTGTCTCCTCTACTTGGCTTTACTGCTCTCTGTGCTCAGTCCTCCTCTCAGGGTTCACTGTTCACTCTCTCTCTTGGTCGCTTGGACTTTTCGATATGAATCTCTCTTCTGATGTCCCGTTCACTGTTTATGTTCATGGCTTTAGCCATTCGACCTCCATGCTTGTTCGTTTCCTCTCCTGCCTGCGTCGGTTCGCTCTGTTGCCTGCATGCTTGGAATTCCCTGTTTGGCATTAGCATGAATGCTCGATAAGAAGCCACGCGTCCCCATCGAAATTACGCTAGCCTGCTCATCGATTCACTGCTTTCTCCACCATGGCGGTCAACGGATCTCAAATCCCCTTAAATCATGGCTTAATTCCTTGCTAGTTCCGCTCTGTCTATCGGACGCAATCTCAGCTGTCTGATCTAGGCTCCTCTAGATCCAACGTCATTCTCATGTCAAGAACGGTTGACTTGCTCGACCGATAATGCACGATTGTAGTGGCTTTTCTCTCTCCTCCACTACCACGAGTCAATCGCTGAGGGTGCTCGCTCCGTTTTCTCCAAAACCGCTTATCGTTCAAGGGTGCCCCGATCAAACCACCAGTTTCCAGGGTGTGGGTCCCACCTTCATATGATGGCGCTTTACCTTTTTCCGCCCACGGTCCTCTGGCTCCCAACGTGACCGAGTTCTTAAGCCCTACCATTTCAGCCCTGTTTGCCCAGCGATGTGCATTAGCGCTATCAAAAACTAGCTCATTTTCCCGATCTGGGGCTCCCAAGGGCTATTTTGACCTCCCGCACAGTCTCCATGGGCCTCAGTCAGTGCACTTTGACCGAGGTCCTCGTCATTCCATGTTGGCTGCCATGGCCACTGGTTCAAGGTGTTTTTGATTGCTATTTTGGATTCTTCAAGGATTTGTTTGACTTGATTTATTCACTGTTCTATGACAATTGTTTATGGATCCGATTCGGATCACGACCTCCCAACTAAAAAGCTTTTGGACCACCAAAAGTTGGTTTTTCTTCAAGCATCGACTAAGTGAGGAAACTGCTATCTCACTTGTCTAGTGCCAATCCACTTCGCACTGCTCGACTTTGAACCCTTAAGCCCAATTCTGAGGTATTCCACCTCTCCACTTCACGTCGTCCTTACCTTCCTGTCTAGCACTGTATCTTCCTGCAACTCATTAAGATATTCAGGTAGTAGGTCATCAACAAAAGGCAATTGGCTCTGCTCTTCGGGGTCCTCAATCATTGAAGGCTCAAACAACCTCAAGCAATTTGCATTCACGACTGAGTAGATGTGCATGTAAGCTAGCAGATCAAGGTGAAAAGCATTTTCACCAATCTTCTCAAGTATCCTGAAGGGTCCATACCTGATAGGTTTTAGATTCTTACCTTCACCTTGCATCCTATCCTTGTTGATATACAGCTAGACTTGGTCTCCAAATTGAAAACTATGCTCCATCCGATGCTTATCATGCCTAGCCTTATACTTGGCCTAGATCTTTTCAAACTATTCTTGTACTGCCTGGTGGATCTCCTAGATCTGTTCAATGAACCTAGCTGCTTTGTCCACATCACTGTGTCCATCAACCATGGTATCTTTACCAAAGACAAAATCCAAGGAAGACTTTGGTATGAAACCAAAGTAGGTCTTAAAAGGAGATCTCTGTGTAGAAGAGTGTTTGGCTCCATTGTAAGCATGATGCACATAACACAAGTGTTCATACCAAAGCTTAGGTTGTTTGCTGCAATATCCTCTCAGTAACTCGATCACTATCCTATTAACTACTTCTGTCTGGCCATCTATTTGTGGATGAAAAGCTGTGCTTTTCTTTAATTTGGTGTCCATTAGTCCCACAGACTAGACCAAAATTTCCCCACAAATCGGGTGTCTCGATCAGATATAATAGAAGTGGGTAGTCCAAAATGAACCCATACATGTTCAAAGAACAATTTTGCAGTTTGTTCACTTGTAATCTGTTTACTACAACGTATCAAATTACACATTTTGCTGAACCTATCCACAACAACATATAGATAATCATGACCTTTCCTAGATTTAGGCAGCCCTCCAACAAAATCCATGAAAATGCTCTCCCAAGGGTGAGAAGGAACTGGCAATAGAGTGTACAAGCCTAGTTTTCTATTACTGGGCTTGCTTCTAGCACACATAGCACACCCCTTTACATATCTAGAAACTGTCTCACTCATTCTTAGCCAATAACAGAACCTTTGCAGTTGTGCAACTATTTTACTTATCCCAAAGTGACCTGATAGCAGAGAAGTGTGTGCTTCCCTAATTATCTTTGCTCTCTCAGTTTGTGGAATGCAGAGTTTCTCACAATGGTATAAGAGTCGGTCCTTCACATGATAGTCCAATTCTTCTACTCTTTTTCCTTGACTCAAAGTTGCATATACATCTTTAAAGTCCATATCCTGAGCATACTATTCTATGTAGCTTTCATGTAGCACATAATTATGCTTAAGTATGGTAGATGCATCTATAATGGGTCTAGATAACATGTCTGCAACCTTGTTATGTATGCCCTTTTTATATCTGATGACTAAATGAAACTATTGTAGAAAACCCATCCATCTGTAATGTCTTGATTTTTGCAACTTAGTTTGGGAGTGTAGATATTGAAGTGGCTGATGATCAATATGTATTACTGTTTCTTTGCCCATTAAGTAATGTTTCCACTTTTTCACACTCTGAACTAATGCATACAATTCCTTATCATAGGTAGGATAGTTAACTACTGCAGGATTAAAAGTCTCAGAATGATAACATATGGGTTTACCGTGCTGTGTCAACACTGCTCCCATGGCATAGTCACTGGCATCAGTTTGGATCTCAAATGGTCTTTGTAGATCTGGCAGTTCTAGTACAGGTGCTGTACTAATTTTTTCTTTCAAGGTGTTGAAGGCTTTCTGCTGCTTGCCTCCCCACTGAAACACCTTGTTTAATCCTGTCAAAGCATGTAAGGGAGCTGCAATTGAGGAGAAATTTGAAATGAACTTCCTCCAATATTGTGTTGCTCCTAAGAAGCTTCTCACTTCTGTAGTAGACTTGGGTTTAGGCCAGTTTACAATGACTACCACTTTAGAAGGATCTATTTTCAATTCACCTCCCCCTACTATATGACCCAAATAATTTAGAGAGGTTTTTCCAAATTCACATTTGGAGAGTTTAACATGAAGTTTTTCTCTTTTCAAAACATCTAATGTCTTCTTAACATGCTTTAAATGTTCTTCCCATGTTTTACTAAAAATCAGAATGTCGTCCAGATTCACAATAACAAAATCATGAAGAAAATGTATGAGTACATCATTCATTATTCTCATGAAAGTAGCAGGGGCATTGGTCAAGCCAAAAGGCATAACCAACCATTCATACAATCCCTGCTTTGTTTTGAAAGTAGTCTTCCATGCATCTTGCTCTGCAACTCTGACCTGATGGTATCCACTGTGCAAATCCATCTTGGTGAAACAAACAGATTCCTTCAATTGATCTAAAACATCATCTATGCGAGGAAGGGGATAATGATTTTTGATCGTTATTTTATTCAGTGCTCGGTAATCAATGCACATTCTCCATGAGCCATCTTTCTTTCTCACCAAAATGATTGGTGACCACATAGTGATGTGCTAGGCCTGATGAACCCTTTCTCGAGCAACTCCTACACCTGCTTCTTGAGTTCAGCATTCTCTAAAGCAAATAACCTGTACATCCCAATGTTAGGCAAAGGAACATCTTACTGCAAAATAATATCATGTTCTATTCCCTTTTTGGGTAGCAGACCTTGAGGTTCTTGAAACAAGACATCATACTCTGAAACAATCTTTTCTATATCAGCTTACTGATCAGAATTACAACCCTCAAATACATTGGTTTTATCAATTTTCTTTTCCCTTACAACCATTAGTAACAACTATTTGCATGAATTTATCATTCTTTTCATCTATCCCGAGTTTATGAGAGTATAATTATTCTTGAGCTTATGAGCTCTTACAAAGTATTTGATTCCATCTTAAACAAGTAGATACTTGTTCTCAGCTCTATAGAAAATAGCCTTTCTATCATACAAGTAAGGACTTCCTAAAACATTTCCACATATATCCAAAGGAATTACATCTAACTCAATCTCATCTGCAAATCCTGATCCAAAAGAAAACTTGAGTTTGCACTATCTAGTCACTTGTAGTTGTGCTTTATCATTCAACCATCCTAATGGGTATGGTTTCTTATGAGGTGTAGTTGCTAATCCCAATTTCTTTACAATTGCTTCAGAAATCAGATTTACTTGTGAGCCACTATCAAACAAAGTATCAATCTTTTGATATTTGGAAACAACTCGAATATGGAAAGCTCACGCCTTTTTCTCTCATGTTCTTCATCAATAACAGATTGAGTAGAATTACTAGTAGATGCTTCAGAATTCTTACCTTTTATACCTGTGGCTACTATGATTGTTTCATCTCCCGAGTCTAACCCAAAATCCTTCTGAATAGTTGCAGCAGTCGTCTTCTTCTTGCCCTCAGACTTCTTAGGTCTCAGCTCTGTATGCAGAATCCAACAGTGCTCATCATCATGCCCCTCCTTTTTACAGTGAGTGCATGAGGCTTTGCCTTGCTCTTGCTTACAGTGGGTTGGGATGGTCCCCCAACTTCTGGATTTCCATTCCTTCCTCTAGCTTCTAGATGAGTAGCTTGTATAGATACCTCATCTATACTAGTGGGATTAAACATGAGGATAGTGTGCCTCATGTAGCTGTGTAGACCACCAATGTACTTCAAAAGCATTTCTCATGAGTTTAATGAAATACCTAACATTAATGCTCTCTTTCGGAACTCTTGAGTATACCCTTGTACACTTTTCCCTTTCAACTGCCGAAGAGTTTGCCAGCTCATCATGGCTTGTTACATGTAGGCCAATGGATAGAACTGCTTTTTTATTGCAATAACAAATTCACTCCATACAAAGATGGTCTTACCATGCTTCCTCATATCAGCTTGGGTTCTGCCTTCCCACCATACCAAGGCAATGCCCCCTAGGTGAAGGCTTGCCAGCTGAATCTTGCTCTTGTCTGAGTCTATATTTTGTACTCTACAATACACATCAATTTGTCTTATCCAGTTGTCCAACTTTTCAACATTTAGCTCTCCATCATATATAGGCAAATCAAATTTAACATCTAACCTAATCAAAGATGCTTTCTTATTATGCACAAGGCTAATAGGAGGTGTAGGGAAACTTTCTTCTTTCCCCTTTCCTTTAGAGTGGTCATGGGAATGAGATTTAGCTTCTTCTTTATCTTGCTTAGAGCCTGATGAATCTTCACCCTTATGATTTCTAAAGTCCCTATACATTTCTTCCACCATGGACTTTATAGCTAGGAAGCTTTCTAGGAATTGAGAATCTGGTCCTGCAGAACCTTCTTCTGACATTGTCTTTCGAGAATAGACTCTCCCAATTTCAAGATTAGTTTCCACCAATTCTCCTTCTCCTAATTTGAGCTTTGATCTAGTGATCATTCACAGCTAAACCAACACAAGCTTGTCTAACCTTACAGCCTAGAGCTCTGATACCACTTGATCTGATAATCACCTTATGAGTGACCTCAATGAAGATTTATTAAACAAAAGGTATTACAGACCCATGTGCTGGTGTGTGTGTTCTGTGTTATTGAAACAACGGATCGATCATATTTCCAATGTGCAGAAAATAAATGGAAAGACAACAGAGAAATACAGTGAGCAACACAAAGACACAAACATTTTTTAATAAGGAGTTCACCCTATTCTCCAGGGCTACGTCTCTAGTCCAGCTTCATTGGTCGCCTTGTTTTATTATGTCTTCGAGCAGAGAAATTACAATACAGGGAATCAATATGAGTTCTCCTGAAGCAGATTTTGCTTGGCTGGGTGGTTCTTTGATTCCCCAAGCCACATGGAGTACACAGACTCTTGTTCTTCCTACCAGCTCTGTGACACTCGGTCTACAGTGGAAAGAGCCATCTGTGATGCTCTATCCGGACATATTCCTCTATGGGAAGGCTTGATTCTTGAAGCTCTTTGGTGCTCGATGCTGCCTATGGTCAGCTCAGCCCTCTGTCTCCTCTGCTTGGCTTTACTGCTCTCTGTGCTCAGTCCTCCTCTCAGGGTTCACTGTTCACTGTTTCTCTTGGTCACTTGGACTCTTTGATCTGAATCTCTCTTCTGATGTCCTGTTCACTGTCTCTATTCATGGCTTTAGCAATTCTACCTCCATGCTTGTTCATTTCCTCTCCCACCTGTGTCGGTTCACCTGTCGCCTGCGTGCTTGGAATTCCCTATTCGGCGTCAGCATGAACGCTCAAGAACTAGCCATGCGCCCCCATCGGAACTATGCCAGCCCACTCATCGATTCATTGCTTTCTCCACTGTGGCAGTCAACGAATCTCAAATCCCCTTAAATCACAGCTTAATCCTTGCCAGTTCTGCTCTCTCTATCAGGCACAATCTCAGTTGTTCGATCTGGGCTCCTCCAGATCCAACGTCATTCACACGTCGAGTGCGGTTGACTTGCTCAACCAATAACGCACGATCGTGGCAGTTTTTCTCTCTCCTCCGCTGCCACGTGTCCATCATTGAGGGTGCTTGCTCGATTTTCTCCAAAACTGCTTACCGTTTAAGGGCACCCCAATCAAACTGCCGGTTTCTAGGGTGTGGGTCCCACCTTCGTACAATGGCGCTTTACCTTTTTCCGCCCACGGTCCTCTGGCTCCCAACATGACCGAGCTCTTAAGCCCTACCATTTCAGCCCTATTTTCCCAGCAATGCACGTTAGCGCTATCGAAAACCAACTCCTTTTCCCAATCTAGGGCTCCCAGGGGCTATTTTGACCTCCTGTGCAGTCTCCATAGGCCTCGGTTAGCACGCTTTAACCGAGGTCCTCGTCGTTCCATGCCGGCTGCCATGGCCACTAGTTCAGGGTGTTTTTGATTGCTGTTTTGGATTCTTCAAGGATTTGTTCAACTTGATTTAGTCACAGTTCTATGACAGTCGTTTATGGATCCGATTCGGATCAGTTGTACTAGGAGTCTAATGGTTACAATCTTTGGGGATGATAGCATTTAATTTTCAAGAAATTTTCTTGAATTTTTTTTGGGAAGGAAAGGAAGTTGAATTAATGGGTATTACAGGGAAACCAAGAAATATAATTAGCTCTAATGGCATGAAAAATATTTTGAAGAAAGACATAATTGCATAATTATGCTCACTAGAGGTTAAAATATCGAAATCATCTATTTCTACAGATCTCTAAAAAGTCTTGGAAAATCATTTTAAGGTATTTGAGACTCCCAAAGGCCTCCCACCTATTCATGATCATGATAATTCTATTCATTTGATTCTAAGAACTGTTCCTCCAAACGTAAGGCCTTATGAATATCCCTATTCCCAAAAGATTAAAATTGAACATATGGTTTTAGAAATGCTAGAGGACAATATAATTCAACATAGTCAAAGTTATTTCTTTGTGGTAGTAATATTTGTGCACAAGAAGGATAGATCATGGGGTAAGTGTCTAGATTATCGGGAATTGAATAAGCTCACTATTAAAGAAAAATTTCCCATTTCTGTCATTGATGAATTGTTGGATTAATTACATGGAGCAATTTACTTCACCAAGATGGATCTTCATTTAGGATATAATCAAATTAGAATGAAGACTAAAGACATTTTTAAAACAACATTCAGAACTCATGAGGGTCATTGTGAATTTTTGGTCATTCCTTTTGGCCTTACTAATGCACCTTCCACATTTCAAGGTTTGATGAATTCCATTTTCAAACCCTTAAAAAATTTGTGTTAATGTTTTTTTACGGTATACTAATCTACAACAAGACTTGGAAGAATCATGTTCAACATGTTGATAGGGTGCTCAAACTATTAGAGGAGAAACAATTATATGAAAAAACCTCCAAATGCTTCTTTGGAATACAAGAGGTGGAATATTTGGTTCATATTTTATCTCATGTGGGTGTTAAGGTAGACCCTAACAAAATTAAAGCCATTAAGAAATGGAAAATAATCACAACCATAAATCATCTTCAAGGATTTATTGAGTTCACAAAGTATTATCGCACGTTTGTTAAGAATTATGAGAGAATAGAAACACCTCTAACAAAATTACTGAAGAAAAATGCATTTTATTGGACTCCAGAAGCAACTAAGGCCTTTAAACATATTAAGGAGGAAATGTGCCAAGCATCGGTCTTAGCTATGCTAGAATTCAAAAAAACCTTTATTTTGGAATGTGATGCATTAGGAAATGGAAATGGTGATTTTTTAATGCAATAAGGAATACCCATTACTTTTGAAAGGCATCCAATCAAAGGAAAGTATTTACACTAACCTATTTAGGAGAATAAAATGTTTCCAGTACTACATGCACTAAAGAAATGGCGACCTTACCTAATGGGAAGACACTTCAAGGTAAAAATAGATTATGATAGTCTTAAATACTTTTTGAAACAAAGATTATATTTAGAAGAGAAACAAAATGGGTCATAAAGATGTTGGGTTATGACTTTGAAATCATCTACAAAAAGCGGAAGAAAAAAGTTGTTGGAAATGCACTCTCAAGAAAGTATGAGGATGTGGAAGCATTATCTTGGGTTGTGCTATATTCTTTCCATGACTAGCCCATGTAGTTAACCGATAGGTTAGAAGGAGGGTGGAGACCCCCCCTTCATTGTGCTGATTGCATAGCGGGAGGGTCATAGGGGGTTTGAGGGGTGCAGGTAACCCCACTCTATGGGGTCTAGGGCAGCGCCTTGGAAAATTTTGTTTTTGGAACCTATGTTAGGTTGGGCGGACCCACCTATGGTTTTGTGCATGATTTTCGCACATGTTTTTGGATGCGATGGTTTTCGGTCCATGGTATTGGATGCTTTGGCATGTATAAATATGTATTATAACATTGAAATGAACATAATGAAAAATCAAGCTGGTAGTCCCGATTTTGGATCCAGGGGAAAATCTCTATGTATATGTGTGTTATGTGTTATGCACTCGCATTTTTTATTTTATGCGTTTTAGAATTCGTATGTAGGTAATTTATGTATGGGGTTAAAACCTACACATTACTTTCTACCATTTCTATTATCTAACCTAATTTGATAAACAAAGCAAGGGATGAATGGAAGAATTATGAAGAGGTGTGGAAACTCATTCAAAAGTTGCAACAATATCTAAGTACATATGATACATTTAACTGGAAAATGTATTCATTATGCTACAAAGATTGTTTATATCTTTATAATAATTCCTAACTCAAACAAAAGATTCTTTTGGAATTGCACACCTTCCCATTAGGAGGGAACTAAATATTTTTAAAAACTTACCATAGGGTTAAGAATTTTTTTTTGTATGGCCTCAAATTTGATATCCAAAAGTTTGTGGTTGAATGTTTGGTTTGCTAACAAAATAAAGTTGAGACGATTAAGTCCCCGGGTCTATTACAACCTTTAGCCAATCCAAGTCAGCATTGGGAGGAGGTATCAATGGATTTTATCATAGGATTACCAAAGTATGAAGGAAAGAGTGTCATCATGGTGGTAGTTGATAGAATTACCAAACCTGCACACTTTTGTGCATTATCTCATCCTTTTACAACTAGTACAATTGCTACTACATTTATGGAAACAATTCAAAAGCTACATGGAAACCAAAAGATTATTATAAGTGACAAAGAGCCATATTTTCTCTGGAAAATTTTGGACAAATTACTTTCTTTTCTTGGTACTCAATTAGCTCATAGCTCGTCTTATCATCTTTAATCTAACAGAAAAACTGAGATAATGAATAAATGTTTGGAAGGATATCATCGTTTCTTTGTATCTGATAAACAAACACAATGGGTCAAGTGGTTCTCTCTAGTTGAATAGTGGTATAACACTTCCCTCCATGTCATAGCAAAAATGACCCCATTTATGGAACATTATGGATATCTGTAATAGACATTTTTGGGCACTGCAACCCCAATCATAAATGTTCATAAACCAAGGGCTCTTAAGTCCCTAAAAGTGTTGTTCCAATCTCTAAAAGAACAAGGTCAACTGGTTACATCTTCTCCTAGAAGTTCTCCATGAAAAACTACTCAGAACTGGTCAAAACTAGACCATCTCACCTGCTCCATGGTCAAAGTGTGCTGCATCCCACCTAAATATACACGGGAGGTGCAATGCATATTGAAAAGCCCTTCTATGGGTGCGATGGGCGAGAGTGGAAAAATGGTAGGGTCAATCTACAAGGTGGAGGATCATGGAATATTCCAGAAACTTCTCCTGTGACACTTGCCTCTCTACATTCACCGAGGGATGAGTAAGAGATCATCAATCTCCAAGTGGAATCAAGAACTATCAGAGAGAGGACACTAATCAAATCTAAAAAGCTGACTCACCCCCCTTGCAAACATCTATATATGGATCCCTCATCCCAGAGATCCAGAGGCTGGAATTTTGTATCTTGTAAGGAAGTGCTGCTGGTTTCTTGGTGTAACATCATAGTGTTGGGTGATCTAAGCTTTTCATGAGGTGAAGAAGGGCTTTCTTGCTGAGAGGATGATGCTGGGTCAGAGCAATTGGTTGTAATCCTCTTTGCTATTCTTGATTATTAATAAAGCTATTCAAGTTTTCCTCCACATTCTTGTATGATTGATGATATATGCATTTGTGTGGTCAATATATATCTGGTCCTATATTGTTTATGATAGTAGATCTATGTTCTTGGATAGTGTTATGTTGCTTTGATTCTATAGGTGCTCTTTGAAGTTGGGTAGACGAGGAAGCGAGTGGCAAAGATCTATCAGAAGGGAGAGGAATCAAGCAAGGAACCAAGCGCAACACAGAGGTTGGTCTCCTTCTTTCCCCTCTTATCTACTTCTCATAAAGGAAAACGAAAGTGGTTTTAGGTTGTTTGTTTCTAAGGTAGCTACCAGCCTTAGTGGGACTAGCAGCTCTACATAGACACTAGATTTCCCGATAACAAAATGGCGACTCCACTGGGGACCGAATAGATTGTTTGTTTGTCTATATTTTTTTACTTTATAAACTTACAGACGGAGCCTGAAGTCAAGACAGCTAGCCTTCGAACTACATTTTCTATGTAAGTGCAAAGTAGATCAATGCTGCTTCAGTCTATCTCCGGGTTTTGTTTATGAACTGAACAATCGATTTACAAGCTCTCTAATTGCCCTTGTGGTGGCTCTAGTAACCTCCTCAGATCTACCCCTGTGATTTATTTACTGATTACCACTTGCTCGGCCTAAATCCTTGAATTGAGTTGCAAACTGTGACCTGGAACCCAATTGAAGTCTCGTCCCTAGACCATCGCATTGTCTCTTCTTTGGAATCTGGATGCATCACACTTCCCATGTGTAGTAGGTGTGCTGCATCTCACTTTCCTTGTGTTATAGGTACGCTGATCAGACAAGACCTCTTCTTCTCTTAGATTTTGGTTTTTGAGTTCACTCTTTTCAGTTCTATTCAAGAGCTTTGTTGTCTTTAGTCAGTATACCTCTATTGAAACCCCCTTCCTTGCCATTATTCTGCCTCCATTATGCAATGAAATGTAAATTTTTTAATGTATTGTGATCCATTTTCAGTTCTCTTTTACAAAGGAGTAGCGTAATTGAACTGTCGTTCTTGATTTGAAAGTGTTGCAAGTGTCGTTTTCAGTCATAGAAGAGAATACGATTATTCTTGATAGTCGATTACACTGTTACTCTTTCATTTGATTTGAATTAGTAGTTTTTCAAGTGTCGAAAGCAAGTTTTCAATTCCAAATCGCAAAGTGTCGTCATTGCCTTCATTTGTCTTGAAAAGAAACTTGTTAGTAATGTCGCTTTGAAAAATAATTCAGATTTGCACTTAGCTTTCTTTTTATCATTCACACATTAAGAAGGCAGAAAACAAACACATGCATGTGCATTTGCATTTATACTATTTGTTGGTTTGATTTAGGACAGTGCATATAGTGTGTGCTCTCTGCTCTATGTTGAAAGAATATCGTCTCTCTTTCCTTAGTAGCTAGGATTTTCATTGCAAAAAAGAAGATTAAATGATTGTTTATCATCTTAGATTGCATTTTAGGAATTGTATATCTACATCACGCAGTGAACCTAAAAGGCAAATTTCTTAAGCAAGATCAACTGTAAAATAAATTTACTGAATCTAAAAACGATTTGGAACTTAACACTCAACATTTAGAAGTCTAGGCTAGAGACGTATTCTGGCGTCGTAAAGCCTGGTAATTGTTGTTTTCATTGCTGGTTTGGTGATTCCTCCACTTTGAGACGATAAGTGCCAGTATGGACTTGTGCTCCCACATACCATCGAGTATATATTGGGAGACCACAATAGGCTTTATCCTTTATCCATAGGAAGCCATGTCTGCCACCCTATCGATCGCAATGCACTGAACACAGCATTTGGGAAGAATGACTGCCGTACCATAAAAAGTATTTTGCAGTTTTGCGATTGGTTTGGTAATCCCTCTGTCTAGATTTCTAGAGAAGACTCTTTCGTTCATTTTCAGACTCCTTAAAGGAAAAGGTCCATCTGAGCACTTGTCACTTCAGGCTCATTCAAAATCGAAGGCGACTAGAGTCATATTTTGTTTTTTCTCGACTCTTAAAAATGGAAAAAACAAGTTGTGTCAAAGTGTCTAAAATTTATTTTAATCAGAATAAACATCACCTTTCCTACGTTGGTCTTAGGTTGAGAAAAATGGAGTCCACCAACCAAGGATTTCCCCTTGGAGGAAATCCTAGTCCTTTCTCCTCTTGGGGAGATGTTGGTGCACCCCACATGGCCACATTGTCGCTTCCAGGATTGACAATCGGCTTGCCCGTATGGCTCTTCTCGACCTCTGTCATTCAGAACACCGTGATTCCTGAACAATCAAGTCAACAACTAAATGATGCCAAAGTTACCCCCCAACCTTCTACTTCGTCTAGTTCTCCCTCTCCTCCTTCCTCTTCGCTTGATAAAGCTGGTAAAGCCAAAAATCAAGTAACTGAGAAGAAGAAGGAGAAGAAGAAGAAAGAGAAGAAAAAGAAGGAGCGAAAGGTGAAAAGGGGCGACCAGGCATCGTCTATCGAAAATCCACACACTGCACTGTCTAGGCCTAAATCACCATGTGTCATTTGCGAAGGAGACCACTATCATCGAGATTGTCCTTGCATCCCTCAGATCTTAAGGGACTGGTCTCCTCGTTTGCACAATCTGGTGTCATCAACCTCTGATGATCATGTTGAGAATACACCGTCAACTAGTGAAAGTGAAGCACCTGGACAAAAAGGAAAATGTAAATTTCCTTGTAAACTGTGTGAAGGCGATCACACCGTCCACCATTGTCCCTTCTTAGACGAGGCTAAAATAGTTTTGGATGACCGTCCGGTTTCACCATTACGACTTCCTCCTGGATATAAGAAACTCTTTCTGAGTCTGTCACTAGTTGAAAATCCAGCTGACACGCCATTATGGTCGGCCGAAGCATCTATCATTGAAGATAAACCATCTGAATCCACACCAGACAAAATTCAAAAGGTCAAGGCGACAGTTGACTTAGTCTTGCCTTTAGAGGATCCATCTTCAGATGATACAGTCACCAGAGAGAACAAGAATGACACCGTCCAAATTCTCTTCGTAAGCACAGACTCTGATGAACATGGGAGAAGTCTACCTGTTCCTTTACTGTAGGAAGGAAGTTCGTCAGAGTCATATCCGGCCATCTATTCAGTCCCACCTCCAAGCAACCTAGTTGTTTCCTTCGATTGGAACCTACTAGGCAGACCCCGCTTACTGGCTAGTGTACCATTTTGAATCATTGCTCAAATATATAGAATGGTCATGGCCGGTACCATCATAGATGAAGGGGCTTCTGTGAGTATCCTTTCCTCAATGGCTTGGAAAGCGCTTGATTTGCCATCGCTTTTTCTTGAAATGAGGAATCTAATAGGTTTTGACAAAGGAACCAGTCGACCGTTAGGGATCCTTCTCAATGTGTCGATAACATTGAGAAGGAAAACCGTTCACATGAACGTAATGGTAGTCCAAGGACCCCTGGATTATAATCTAATCCTTGGATGTGACTATGTTTATTGCATGGGAGCCATTATCTCCTCACTCTTTAGAGTCATGTGTTTTCTGCATGAAGGAAGAGTGGTCAAGCTCGTAGACCAGCTTTCATTCCCCGGTTCACACATCACAAATAGTCAAAAACCATCCCTGAATGGTCCTTTCACACAAGGAATGTCTCATTAATCCCTAGTCTGTCCACCTGATGAGCGCGAGTGATTCAGAGGACATGGCTGAAACCCAGGGGACATGCACCCTGGCCTCTTTCGACAGGAAAACCTTGGGTATAGGGTAGGTTTCCGCGAAGGATATATGACTAGTTTATGAAATTAGACTAGAATAAGATTCCTTCGTCAAAGTTATGTGAGTGGAGCCAGTTGCGCCACTCACCTTTGTTTATTTCAGTAGACATCGCCAAGGAAGTGTTTTGCCTGAAGTATGGATAGAACAATCTTTGGTAACCTGGAAATTTTTCGCTATACCTGGGGGCATGCGAACCTTTTGGCATGCAAGCGAAGAGCGACCATTTATTTTTTAAATTTGTAGGTCCTCTAACCCTTTAAACTCGTAGGATTGGTCGTTTCCTAACTTGCATAAAGAAAGGATGCGGGGCAAAGCTTTGAAAAATTGCCAATTATATGAGACATCCTTATTACACGACTAGATCGAGCAGTTTGAACGTGGAAATTCAAGCTCGTTAAAAAATAAACATAAGCAATGAGCAAATGTTCCCCCAGAGTTTAGGCTCATTAAAAAATGAACCATTTTCCTGTAAATAGCCATCGTGAATGTATTATCATCAGCCTTTGAAGCCTTGGTCGTGTTCTCATCATCACCTCCACTCCATTTGATTGTTTACCCTTTTTGAGGAACAGCTGCGAAGAGTGATCCTGTTAGCCATCCTTGTGACACTTCCGTGATTGGAAATTCCAAACCTTACCTAGAATCAGCTGCTACCCGAATTTATCACTCATTCCTCGCAAAACGAGTCTCCTTTAAGCTATTTTCATCTGACTCGTAAAATATGAAAAGATTGCCGAGAAATTGGCCTCTCCAGCTCGTTAAAGTGACCTAAAGTGCTATCCCTCCTTTAGATTTAAATATTTTTGGACTTGAGGGATTATTACACAAAAATATCGAGCGCTTGTTTTGTTCGGCTCGTTAAAAGTACCGAAAATTCATCCCTTTTGTATTGTTTTATACTTTTCGGGACTCATGGGATTATATGACGAAAAAGGATTATTGGAGTTTTCTTTACATCCCTTTTTCAGACTCTCTAAAATTGAAAAGGACTGAGTTATCTTTGTCGTTAAACTCGTTAAAACTCAATAGCGACAAACTTGTCCTTACAGACAAGAATGAGTTTCACTATCGCTAGGCTCGTTAAAACATAATGATGGGTTTGCCCAAAGGGAAAATCATAGAACAAGCATATGTTATCCTCCTCAAGCTTGACAAAAATAAAGAGGTACTGGTCAGCAATGACTGGGGAAAAATTGGGAAGAAAACTTGAAGAAACTTAATTGGTAGCAAGTTTCTCTTGAACATGACACTTTCACTCTGCATCCAAGTCGGGTTGGGTTGTTCCATTCACTGGTCATATCACCATGGGTCCATCACACCATCCATATTTGGGGTTAACGCTACCAATCCATCATGTCAGTGTCGCCGATATGTTCAAGAGAAGTCGCTCAGAGAATTCACCTGTGTCTCATCCACTGCAATACATTTACGCTCCATCCTTTCATGACCGCCACCCTAAACCTTATATCATCAGATCGTTTTCACCTCCATTAAAATCATTTGCTCCGTTCCGTGTCATTGATGTGGGATTCACTAAGGCCCTCCTATGACAGATCGCTTCTTTTCGACATCAGCTCATTATGCAGGAAGTCAATCTAGGAACAACCCTTTTAGTACTTTGAAGCTTGCATGCCTCAATGGCAAGTTTCTCTACTTCCGGCGACAGGTTTACATCAATGGCCTTCGACCAAAAGATTTTGTGTGGTGTTCGACGCCAAGTCCCTTATTCACACCACATAAATTGTACTATAGTACCTTGACTGTCATCATCATTATCGGTGATTCCTCTCGCGCCTGTTAACAGCTTACATCATTGGCTGGTAATCAGGCGATGTCTTTCCATGTTCGACTCTAGAACATATCTCACATGGATCGACTTGTACTTTGAGTGAAGATCGAATGAGATTGAAGACCCCGGATCTAGTTTCATCCATCCGGGCTGCGATATATATTCAGGAAAATAAAGACATCAAATGTACATCATTACTGCACAGATAATCATCCAATCCAAAGGATGATGGCTCTACTAGAATCATCAGTCTGCACTCAGACGATTGTCTGTCTTATGTACATGAAAATGAATTTATAAAGCTGAGCATGGGAATGCCCGCCTCAGCTAGATCATGAAAATATTATGAAGATAATGTATTTTATTGTATCTTATTACAGGTCGCCTTCCAGATCGAAAAAACTTTAAATCCTCATGATAAATCATTTCACCCGACATCAATAGATTAACGACCTCATGCTTTAGGGGGCAACTATTATAGAATTTTTTGGGCACTGTAACCCCAATCATAAATTTCCATAAACCGAGGGCTCTTAAGTCCCTAAAAGTGTTGTTCCAACCTCTAAAAGAACAAGGTCAATTGATTACATCTTCTCCCAGAAGTTCTCCATGAAAAACTACTCAGAACTGGTCAAAATTGGACGATCTCACCTGCTCCATGGTCAAAGTGCGTTGCATCCCACCTAAATACACACGGGAGGTGCGATGCATACTGAAAAGCTCTTCTATGGGGTGCGATGGGTGAGAGTGGACAAATGGCAGGGTTAATCTGCAAGGTGGAGGATCATGGAATCTTCTAGAAACTTCTCCTATGACACTTGCCTCTCTGCATTCGCCCAGGGATGAGTAAGAGATCATCAATCTCCAAGTGGAATCAATAACTATCAGAGAGAGGACACTAATAAAATATCAAAAGCTGGCTCACCCCCCTAGCAAACATCTATATATGGATCCCTCATCCCAAAGATCCAGAGGCTGGAATTTTGTATCTTGTAAGGAAGTGCTGCTGGTTTCTTGGTGTAACATCATAGTGTTGGGTGATCTAAGCTTTTCATGAGGTGAAGAATGGATTTCTTGCTGAGAGGATGATGCTGGGTCAGAACAATTGGTTGTAATTCTCTTTGCTATTCTTGATTATTAATAAAGCTATTCAAGTTTTCCTCCACATTCTTGTATGATTGATGATATATGCATTTGTGTGGTCAATATATATCTGGTCCTATATTGTTTATGATAGTAGATCTATGTTCTTGGATAGTGTTATGCTGCTTTGATTCTACAAGTGCTCTTTGAAGATGGGTAGACGAGGAAGTGAGTGGCAAAGATCTATCAGAAGGGAGAGGAATCAAGCAAGGAACCAAGCACAAGACAGAGGTTGGTCTCCTTCTTTCCCCTCTTATCTACTTCTCATAAAGGAAAACGAAAGTGGTTTTAGGTTGTTTGTTTCTAAGGTAGCTACCAACCTTAGTGGGACTAGTAGCTCTGCATAGACACTAGATTTCCCGATAATATCATCCACCATCCATCACATCATCTTTAAGAGAAAATTCTATGGTGCAAGCAGTGGAAGATCATATGGAGCATGAACAACAAGTTCTCCAACTCTTAAAAGATAACATCACTCTGGTCCAAAATCGAATGAAACAACAGGGATATCAACATTGTAGTGAATATTTTTCATGTAAGCGACTAGGTATTTTTACAACTACAACCATAAAAAGTAAATGTCCCTCAAGAAAGAAAATAAGCATAATAATTTATCACCAAAATACTATGTTCCTTCCAAGGTGTTGCAAAAGATTGGTACTATGGCATACAAATTGGAGCTACCTACATCTACCTAAGTACACCCATTTTTCCATGTTTCATGCTTAAAGAAGGTTATTAGTGACAAGCTCCAAATTCAAACAATGTTACCGTAACTTGACGAAGAAGGAAAAATCATATTTGAGCCTAAAGTAGTCATGGAAACAAGAACCTGACATCTATGGAATCAATTAATTTAAGAGAACCTCATTAAGTGGAAGAACTTACCCAATGAACATTCCACATGGGAGGATGATAATTTTATACAGAAGCATCTGGAACTACTGAAGCATTGAGGAAAACACTTTTTGAAGGAGAGGGGAATGTTAGTTCCCTATTATACTAGTGTATCCCCCTTATTTTTATTGTTAGTGTAGCCCGCTATTGTTATTGTTGTGCCCATGTATACCCCATATTTTTATTGTTATGACCCATAAAAGCCAACTATTGTTATTGTTGTTCCCTTAGATTATTATTGTTATGTAGGCTATTATTATATTGTGATGCCTTAGACTACTATATATACTAAGGAGGTCTTACCATTTGAATCATCCAAGAATTCTTAATTTATGTAATGTAAAGGACCACTCAAAGAGGATAATTTTTAAGTCTTTGATCTATATTTTCTTATGTTTTGTGTGTTGGTTGCATAACAAAGATGTTGGGCAGAGTATTCCTTGGATTTATGTAGTAGTGGATAATAGGTAGGTTGATCATTAAGAATACATTATTGAGATGGAAGGTACACTTGTGATCAAATTGCTTGCTTTTTTATTGTCCTTGGAATAAAGAAGTGCATGCAGAATCTTGGTTGGTGTGGTTGGCTACATGGAGCAAGAGAAGAGTTCACCATTGGGTGAGATATTATGAATTTGATTTGAATGGTATGCCTACATCAACAAATCTAAATGTGATTCCTTTGGTATCATATAGTATGATTTTGAGAATGTATTGGTTGTTCATTCGTAGAACGAAGGTAGAATACTCTGACAAGGCCATTGAGTTCCTGGATGATGATGGGGAAAGGACATTGATGTATATTATTTATTTCAATTTCCATTATTCTCACAAATGTAGATACACTCATTACACTTTGTTTTTATTTTTTCAAATGGACCATGAAGAAGATGAAAATAATTGATACAATCATCAAATTTTTTTTCCAAATAACCCAAGTCATGGAAGTAGCTCGAGCACTAACAACACTTCCAGTGAAGAATGGTGATATATTTGAATATCAATGCAAGTTGTTGCATTTTTTGAAATAATTTTCTATGAAAATCGGACATATGCTTTAATGTAAAGGACGTAACGTCCTATTGGAAGACAACAGGTTACTAATAACTATCCCATTTTATATGAAAAGGAGCCTCTTATTCATATATACTAAAAATATATTTTAATTTATTCTATTGCTTTGTCTAGTATTTATCTGAAATGTTAAACCAGTGATTAAATATATGGATGATTAAATATTATAATGAAGATACGCAAAATCTGATGATATAAGAAATTAATATATACTAAAAATATATTTTAATTTATTTTATTGCTTTGTCTAGTATTTATTTGAAATGTTAAACCAGTGATTAAATATATGGATGATTAAATATTATAATGAAGATACGCAAAATCTGATGATATAAGAAATTGATCCAAACATCATATACAAATGCACTAATAAAAATTTAATTTATATGAATACTTTTATAATATATATGTCAAGTTTTTGACGAATAAATTTAAAAAATCACAATAATTACACTATCATAAGTCGATATTTGGAAATAGGAGGAAATGGATACTAGAACATCGCATATTAATGTGCACTGATCCAAATATGAATTTTCCAACAATGGTATCCTAGTGCATTTGTAAAATAAATACACATCGATGTGTTATTTTACGTAAAAGCACCAATGGGGAAAGATTTATTTTGTATGGATCAGTGTATTTTCTGAAAAATACAGCATTGGGGATTTTAAAAAAAATGACCACTAGGGCATTGTACTATTCAAGCACCAATAATGATTGCATTTAACCCCCTAGTGCATTGAAATTCTTAAACCATCAATGCTTTCATAAAACCAATGGTTCAGTGCTCCAAAATATTGTAGCCCGATGTGTTATTCAAATTAACAAGACTCATCCTTTATATTAGTATCAAACTAGTGCTTTTGTGCAACACATAAGCAATGATGTTGTCAATGTAAATAAAAGCAATAGTTCTGCAAGCTTTTTTTCCCTGCCTTGGTGTCGTTCTTGAAAAGTAGGTCCTGAGGCATTTTTTGAAGACATAATCACCAAGAAGGTATAATTTTTAGGCACTAGTGTTGTTTGCATGAAACACCCTAGTTATTTTATTTAAATTTATATTATCAGTGCTTTTTATGGTGTTAGTGCACTAGTGCTATTTTTCCAATAATTTCACCGCTAAAGAAACATCTGCTAAAACCTATGGCTAGCCAATTTTTTTTAGTTGTGATGAAGTTCTATTATCAACTCCACTAAAACATTTTGTACCGCAAGCCGATTTGGTAGTGGAGTTTTTTTAGCAATTCTTTCCTATTTTATAGCACAAAATATTTTTTATAACCTCTGCTAGAAGGTATTTTTCTTGTAGTGTGATGAAATCGTGAACTTTTTAGGGAATAAATTCACATTAACATTACACTGTTGTCTACTGCATTCTAAGAAATCAAGTTAAACAAAAGCCATAAGACGATAAGTACCAATGGCTATGGAATGATTAAAGGCACAATAAGTACTTGGTTAAATAAAACCAAGTCTTAAAACTCAGAGTGTAATCAACAAATATTCCATATTCACATAAAGTTAAAGAGAATTTATTTTCTCCAAAAATTTCCCTCTATTGTAATAAACCTCCCCACCTGCCCCCCCGGTAGTATAGAAATTTTAGATTTTATATACAGATCGAGAGGCCACATTATATCAAAAAATAATCCTAAAAATTCTCTAAATGTATGTTACAAAATTAATTCAAATTGTTTACTTAGTATCCTAACCAAATTATAAAAGGTAAAAGAAGAAGACAAATTACTAACAGAGCATCCATGCACAACATGCAATATGTACAGATTGATCAAAGATATCCTCATTTGTAGGATCCAAATCCAACATTCAATAAAAATGAAGGACCCATTGCAGCAAAAAAAAACATTATTAAACATCATATTGATGACTAGATTGGGTTTTCGCAAAATCAAATATTATGTAGATACTCTTTTTTAGAAAAATAAATCAAATATACACATACCTCGAAAACTTCAAAAATATTAATCATAAATAACAATAAGATCATTATTTATTAGGACTAGAGCCATCTATATCAGAAGATATAACTACTTTGACCTTTGATGATGAGATGATAATATGTGTAATATATTTAGCTTGAGATTTATTTTTAGTGTTGATATGAAATTAAAATTAAAGGTTTCATATAAAGCTTTGCAATCTAGTTTATGTCTTATGGGTAATGGATTGTGATTGAAAAAGAACAAAAAGTAAGTTAAATTTTACAGATTTTAACAACTAAAAAATGGACAATAAGCAACATCACAATAGAACAATTTGATGACAAAGTTCACTCCTCCTAGGCTATGTCTATGGGTCCAACTTCCAATGGTGGCCCTTTATATTACATGCTCAAATGTGAAATTACATCAACATAAAATGCTCAAATGTGAAATTACATCAACATACAATGCTCAAATTGTAAAAAAATATTGCCATTGCATCTAGAATTCTTTAAAACCCCTGTGTAAGCTCTTCCTGGGCTCAAAAATACTAAAAAATGGCCAAGTTAGGCCTCTTTCCCCATTCTTCCTACTAATTGTTCTCCAAATTCATCCCTTTGCAAAAATTGGCAAGAAAAATGGCCGTTTGTGAATTGGTAAGGAAAATTTTGGTTACCTGAAGATTGTGGGTTCGATCCACGAATCTTGTTGTGTTGGGTGCAAATTGTCGAACTATTAGTTGAATTTTTAAATAAAAAGTAGGTCGAGCCCCTTTCTTATCTTCGTGCTCTTGGTCATGTGAGACATATAGCCTGGGGATGAGCGAGGATGGTGTGCCACATGCCCATAGCCCCTATTCTTTTGTCGGTAGTCGCAATGTCATAAAGGAACTAGTGACCAACACTCAACTACCATCCCATTCTCTATGCCCCCACACCTATCACATGTGGTCACCACATTTAACATAAAAATATAGGCTAGGAAGTGGGTAGTGCACCATGTGCCCCACCCCTCTAGCCTCCTCTATGATCATGTTGATATGATATAACCTAGGGCTAGGATGGTCGGGCACGCCCATAGGGCTGACCTTCCCCCCAATTTCAAGAGAAGACCACTTTAAATAAAAACTCACCAACAATGTATAACAAGAAACGTTGTGACGCATTGGTAGTACCCAGGAGGTTGAGTCAGCCCATATTAACTCTTCATCAGATATTTACCTCGGTGGACCAGTGAACTTAGGTAAGTGTGGTAGGAGGGTGTCATAAAATGGTATCAGAGCTCCCAAGTGCATCACTTGGACTAGATGGGCGGAATGTGTTTTTCATGCATGCATGTCGGTTTTATATGTACTTTTTATGAATTTCAATGTCTATGTGTTTGTTATGCATGGATTTTTATGGTCATGGTTTTCATGCATGAGGTCATGGTATACAATTGTTATTGTCATGCATGATGTCAATATATTGATATGATTATGTATATATACATGTATTGTGCCAATCTGGATTGATCTTGTAGACAAGATAAACTCCCCTAAACTTCACTAAGGTATGTTTATTATGTTTGTATTTAGTTTATTTGACATGGTATGTTTATAGGAAATAGAGGATCAAATATGACAAGAAAAATGGTGGACTACAGTTCGAGTGATTCTCCCTAAAAATCAGATGAGGAGCATGGTGATGGGTACTCTCTTGACATAACAGAAACTTTGAGAAGCTATAAGGTAGAGATAAGAATTTGTAAATCAAATAATTACATGATCATTCAGTCATAAAAGAGAGGTTTCATAGGCACAAGAGAAACAAGCAGAGTTAAATGCAGTTATCCTTCAGAGTTGCTAGACTTATAGAAACAGGGATTGCTTAGGATCAGCCATGGACAAGAGGGCAGAACTAATGGAGCATATGGTAGCAGGTCTCATGGTGGGAACAAGTTGGATAGAGATGACTTAGTCAGAGATGGAATATTATTGGATATAGCTAATAGGAGAGGGAGTGGACATGGATTTTACTCTAGATCTAGTCAAGACAGCCATCATGGTCATCATCGTTATCATCGATAAAGGAGGAGTGACAGGGGAAATTTTCCATATTAGTTCAAGAGATTAAAGCCACATACATTTTATGTAGAAATGAAGAAGTCATTGGATGCAAAAGCATGGTTTCTTAGGATGAATAAGTTCTTCTAATTGCATGACTACTCAGGGAACATCAAAGCCATGATAACTACCTTCAGTCTTAAAGGGAAAGAAAACATTTGGTGGGAAGATGTAAAGAATGTTAGAGGTATTCAGGAAGAGGAGCTAACTTGGAGTCAGTTTGAGATACTTTTTCAGGAAGAAGTATCTATCTAAGAGATACTATGATGATAGGGCAAAATAGTTCTATAAGTTGAATATGGGATCTATGACCGATGTGTAGTATACTAGCAGATTCTTGGAGTTGTTTAGATATGTGCCTTATATTAAGGAGGAAAAAGAAAAGATTCAGAGATTCATGAGTCGATTACCAGTGTCATTCAAATACAATATTTTGTTTGATGAGCTTAGATCGTTAGAAGAAGCCATGAGAAAGTTGAAACATTATTATGAGAAATCAAAGCAAAGATCTGAGGCTAAGAAGGATTAGAAGGGTAATGAGAAGAATAAAGGAAAGTGGGTTAAGAAGAGTGGAAAACCATATGATACAGATAGCAAGGAGAATGTAGCATCTCATAAGAAGTTCACTGCATCAAATAAAGGACAGGGGTTTCAGTTTGAGGAGCGGAATAAGGGTGATGGTAGGAAGCCTTTGTAGTGTTGGATTTGTGTTGGAGACCATTGTATGAGAGTGTAATATCCCTATTTTAAAAATCCATGTAATAATGTTAATGAAGGCTAAAGTAAGACCAAGGTCATGGGACATGTATTCCAAGTTGAATTTTGGAAAGAAACAAGTGATGGGGATCACTTATGATTAATACATGGATATGGAAATTGGAAAAGGAAAAGGAAAAGGCAAAGAGGCATTAAATTGACATTCTATTTATGAAAATAATGGAAAATAGGAGAAAGGAAGGTGAAAGGTCACATAATTGCATGAGAAAGAAATTGAAGGAAAAATATAGAAAACTAAAGAAAAATAGAGGCCTTAATGATAAAAAGACTTATGAGGATCATTTCATGGATTTTTTTCCTATTTTAACTTGGAGCTATTTTCTATTCTCTCTCTCTCTCTCCCACACTCTTACACACTTAGAGAAATCTTGGAGCACATTGGATTTGGAGAAGAAGGCAAAGGAAAGCATGAAAGTTCAAGGGGACAACGTGATCAACAAATACAACAAGATTTATTTGCCGGTATCGAGTGACATGTATGATTTACTTGTTGGTTTTGGCATTCATGGTGTACACAGGTGGTTATTTGGTTATGATTTGTCATTGCAATAGAGGATTTCATGGATTGGTAGTTGTTTGTCCTATCCTTTCCATTTCCTAAATAGCCATGGTGTTTTCAGTTTTTCCATTTGTTTTTAGTTTGGTTCTCATGTTCCTAATGGTTGTGGGTTAAGTTATTAGTTCCTAGAGCCTTAGTTGGACAAATTCTCTAGAAGCCTTGGAATAACTTGGGTTGAGTTACTAGTCCTGGAAGCCTTGGTTGGAAAAATTCATTGGAGCCCTTGTTGGGTTGAGTTACCAGTCCTATAGCTTTGGTTGGAAAAAACTTTGGATCCCTACAACAACTGTGGGTTGAGCTAGTCCCAGAGTAGGGTTGGAGAGAATGCTTCAAAGCTTTTGACAACTTGGATAGAGATTGATCTGTTGATGTTAATGATGTCCGACCATGAGGTGGAATCACTGGTTCGGGGTTGAGGTGGTTTGGCCTCTGGAATCCCTGGTTTTGTTTTTCATGGTTTATTCCAAAATATCCCACATTCATGCTTGGAATATTGTAGGTTTTAACCCTGTACAAAAATTACTTGCATACGAATTCTAAAACATAGAAAATAAACAATGCGAGAGCACAACACATAAAACACATATACACATAGATTTCCCCTAGATCCCAAAACTAGGAATACCAGCTTGACTTTTCATTATATTACTTTCAATGTTATAATACATATTTATACATGCCAAAGAATCCAATACCATCGACCAAAAACCATCGCATCCAAAACCATGGACTGAAAACCATAGGTAGGTCCTCCAAACCTAATATAGGGTCCAAAAAAAAAATTTCCTGGGGTGCTGCCCTGGACCTTGTAGAGGGGGGCTACCTGCCCCCCTCAAACCCCCTAGACAAGGGGGGCTGCTAGACCCCTTGTGGCCCCCCCATTGCACAATTTGCACAAAAAAAGGGGGGGCTACACCCCCCCTCTAACCCCCAGGTTCACTACGTGGGTTAGTCATGGAAATAATATAACACAACCCAACATTCTCCCACTTGTTGTTTTCTTTCTGCAGGGGGCCACATGAGAGCTTAGTCATTTTTCCAACCCTAAAATGCCCATTGTTTCTCTTCACCAGGAGAACTTCTCAGAGCTCACAGATTTTGTCAATGCATCTACAGTATTCTTCAAAGTGTCCACCTTTACCAGCAACACCTTTTTGTCTTCTATCATATCCCTCACAAAGTGATACTGAACATCAATGTGCTTTGTCTTTGAATGATAAGCAGGGTTCTTTGCCAAGAACATTGCACTTTGGCTGTCACAGTCTATCCTTATAGCTCCCTGTACTAACCCCATACTTGAACACAATCTCTGCAACCAAACTACTTCCTTGCTTGCATGAGTGGCTGCCATGTATTCTGCCTTTGTAGTTGATAGTGCTACTATAGATTGTTTCTTACTCATCCAACTGGCTGCACCTCCAAATAGGTTAAATACATGCCCACTTGTAGATATTATCTGGTCCAAATCTCTAGCCCAATCTGCGTCAATAAAGCCATGGATGTCCAAAACTCTATCCAATCCTAGTCTTCCTTGGTAGCACAAACTATAATCACTAGTGCCACACAAATACCTGAAAACCCGCTTCACTGCTGCCAAATGATCCTTCCCTGGTTTTGCAATAAACCTGCTCAATACTCCTACTGCATGTGCAATGTTTGGTCTAATACAGACCATTGCATACATCAGGCTACAGATTCCACTTGCATATGGAACACAAGACATATCCTCTTCCTCTTCTTGTGTCTTGGGACACTGTTCAGCAGATAACTTTAAACCTACAGGAATAGGAACCTTCACTGGTTTACTATCCTACATATTAAACCTATGCAATATTGTCTCGGCATACTTCCTCTGGTTTAACCAGAAGTTCCTCTTTGCCCAATCTCTTTTAATTTCCATGCCCAAAATATAGTTGAGAGCACCAAGATCTTTCATGTCGAATTTGGAGGACAATTGGGTCTTCAAATATTGGATAATTTCTTTTTCATTTCCAACCAACAACATATCATCCACATACAAGACCAAATAAATAACACAGTCACCAATTAATTTAAAATACACACAGTGATCTGCTTTGCTTCTGGTGAAGCCAAGTCCCCGTACAAATGTATCAAATTTCTGATACCACATCCTTGGTGATTGTTTTAACCCATACAGAGACTTCTTTAACTTGCATACTAGTTCTTTCTTACCCTTCACCGCAAAGCCTTTAGGTTGCTTCATGTAGATCTCCTCTTCTAGATCCCCATGAAGAAATGTTGTCTTCACATCCATCTGTTCTACCTCAAAACCAAAAGCAGCAACAATAGATAAAAGTACTCTAATATAACTTACCTTGGCAACAGGAGGACAAATATCACCAAAATCAATTCTCGGCACCTGGGAATAACCTTTTTCTACCAACTGAGCTTTGTATTTCTCCACCTTTCCTTCTGAATTTGTCTTCTTCTTGAACACCCATTTTTTTCCAATGGGTTTCCTTCTAGCTGACAACTCCACCAGATCCCAAGCCTCATTTTTGTGCAAAGATGCCATTTCATCAACCATGGCCTCTTTCTAGAGTTTTCCATCCTCTGAATCTACTACTTCGTTCACAGTTTTGGGATCATCATCAGTAATAGATAAAGAAAATTTTGAACAGAAAGCAGATGGACTATACCTTTCTGGCTGCCTTCTTTCTCGAACTAATCTTCTTACACCCAGAGTTTGTGGCTCTTCATCTTCTGATTCCTCCTATGTTATAGTGTCTGATTCTTCCTCCTTTAGCTCAAACTCTATCTTCTCCGGTTCCTTTGGTTGGAATTCATGTTTAATAACATCTTTCACCTCTCTAAACACCACATCTTGGCTGTACACAACCTTCCTTGTTGCTAGGTTCCAAAGCTTATAACCCTTTAAACCATCCTTATACCCAATAAAGATTCACTTTTCAGATTTACTATCCAACTTGGTTTGTTTCTCCTTTGGAACATGTACATATGCATCACATCCAAATACCCTCAGATGTGAAAGAGAGGGTTTCTTACCAGTCCATACCTCTTGTGGAGTCTTATCCTCCAATGCCGATGAAGGTGATCTATTAACCAGGTAACATGCTGTCTCCACTACCTCTGCCCAGAATTCTTTTCCTAACCCAACACCACTAAGCATGCTTCTTGCCGTTTCCATCAACATCTTGTTCATTCTTTCCTTAACTCCATTTTGCTGAGGTGTATATGGAGTAGTCTTCTACCATGCTATACCACACTTCTTACAGAATTCTTCAAGTTCCTTACTGCAAATCTCTCCACCGTTATCTGTCCTAAACACCTTTATATTCTTCTCTATCTGGTTTTCCACAAAAGTCTTAAATTTGTTAAACCTTTCAAAGACTTCATATTTCTTCTTAAGGAAATATATCCATGTATTCCTTGCGAAGTCATCTATAAATGATACATAGTACACAGACTTACCCAGTGATGGAACCTTCACAGGTCCAAACACATCACTATGCACAAGCTCTAATATATGTTTCGCCCTCTTACTACCAGAGGGGAAACTCACTCGATTCTGCTTCCCATATACAAAATTTTCATAGAAATTAAAATCCAAAGAGCTATTACTCATACCTTCTACCATACCTTTACCATGAAGTATTCAAAGGCCCTTCTCTCCAATATGTCTAAGCCTTTGATGCCAAAACATGGTCTTCTCCCCAGAGACCACTAGATTTTATGCTCCACTTTTAGGAACCACATAACTATTACACCCATCAACAATAGTGCTACCTTGCAGCTTTTACAAAGTTCTGGTTCGAACTCCCCGCATCAATACTAGTGCTCCTCGAACCATCTTGCAGGTATCCTTCTTGAACACTGTTTTTACACCTGCATCATCTAGCTTGCTTACAAAAATCAGATTTCTGGCTAATGCAAGAATATGTAGAACACTCGGAATTGTTTTAACCCTTCCACCTTGCAACTTCAACTTTACTTTTCTGCGACCAATGATTCTAGCCTTCCTATCATCCCCTAAGAAGACATCACCACCATCATATTTATCATACTCGCAGAACCACTCTCTATGGGGAGTGAAGTGAAAGGATACACCTGAGTCAATCAACCATGCCTCATGATCTACATGTGTACTTGAAGAAGCCAGGTACACATCCCCACCTTCATCGAAGGTGGTTTTCGCCTCTACAGAAGAAACATTATCAGATCCCTTTCCTTTGTTAGGAGCTTTAGATTTACAGTTCCTTTTGTAGTGCCCTTCCTTTCCGCATTTCCAGCACGCCACCTTTACAGGTTTTCCTGGAGATTTAGATCTCCCTCTAGATTTAGATCTCCCACTTGATGATTTATTTTTGTTTATGTTGTGGGACCGTCCTGGTATAGAAAAGGCATCACCATTCTAGCTCTCCATATTTTTCTGTCTCATCTCCTCCGTTAGCAAGGAGGAGACTATTTCATCAAACTGCAAGTCAGTTGCAATGCTACCTATTGCAATAACCAGACTATCCCACGAATCTGGTAGAGAACACAACAAACTGATGCACTTATCTTCATCTAAAATTTTGATATCAACATATGATAACTGACTTACCACAATATTAAATGCATTCAAATGCTCGGTCACCGAGTCTCCATCTTTCATCCTCAGGTTATACAACTTTTTCCGTAGGAATAGTTTATTCACTAGAGACTTAGATTGCTACAAAGTCCCTAACTTGTCCCACAAAGCCTTAGATGTAGCCTCTCATGATACATTTAGCAATATTGAATCTGAGACACACAATCTTATTGTGCTCTTTGACTTCCCATCCAACTTCTTCCATTCTTCATCGGACACTCCCGTTGGTTTAGTACCTAGATCTACCACGATCCACTGATATTTATCCACCAACAAATCCTCCATCTTGAGTTTCCATAGCTCAAAACTTTGACCATTAAATTTATCGATCTCTATCTTTCCACTGCTCGCCATCTTCTTTCACCACTAGAATCTATCTCACAGATCTCCCACTAAACAGGGTCTACGATAGGCGCGAGTGAAACCCCTCACCAACAAAGGTGTCCCCTTGAAGCCAAAACAACTCTGATACCAAATGTAGGTTTTAACCCCGTACAAAAATTACCTGCATACGAATTCTAAAACACATAAAATAAACAATGCAAGAGCATAATACATAAAACACATATACACAAATATTTTCCCTTGGATCCCAAAACTGGGACTACCAGCTTGAGCATCCAATACCATGGACTGAAAACCATTGTGTCCAAAACCATGGAACGAAAACCATAGGTAGGTCTACCAAACCTAATATAGGGTCCATTTTTTTTTTTCCTGGGGCGCCCCGGACCCCGTAGAGGGGGGCTACTCATGCCCCCTGTGACCCACCCACTACACAATCGGTGCAACAAAGGGGGGGCTCCACCCCCCCTCTAACCCCCTGCATCACTATGTAGGTTAGTCATGGAAAGAATATAACACAAACCAAGAAATATGGCATGAGGGTGACGGCTAAAAGAGAGATTTGTTTCAGCTCAATCTATGGTTGGATGGTACGTATAAGTCCCTTACTTGGTTGGAATTTTCATATATTAATAAGATATTTTTCCTGTTGTATTCTATGAGTAAATGTACTTGCTATGATGTGGCTTTGATGGTTATTATATCATTGTTCGTATTCTAGTTATATGCTGGATATAAGCATGGTTTCATGATAGGTTCTAGTTTTTGGCTCTTATCATGTTTTGATTGGTAAATGATAAGTTATGCATGATCTAATAAATGTTATGGAATCTGATATGAGAGGGAATTAGACCTTATTGATGGTTTTTAGGTAAGGCTTAGGCCCCTATGTTCAGATATGCATTTAAGACCTTTAGAGTACTATGTACACAAAGTGCTTGTATAAATGAGTAATTTGGACCTCTAACTTCCAGGGGTCATAAATTTGGCATACGATCTCCATTTTACTATCATAATACTTCATTTCAAAGGTCTCCACGAGGAGGCTGAAAACAATCTAGTAAATTGGTTTAACACTTTTTCACTTTCTCTGTTTCCTTGAAAATATAATTTAGGCCCTCAAAACAACCTTAGATGTTTAGAAATCGAAACACTGCCAAAGATAGAAATTTGTGTTAAAGTTAAGGAAACAAAACTGAAAAGAATAGTGTTGGGTCAAGTTAGGATGATAACAGTGTGATCGTGTGTCACTTGGTGCTTGTAGTCAGTTCTAGACACATGGACCCCATTTTCCATAGGTGCATCTTGGAAATCATATCTCGCATAGTAACTCTCATCTCATGTTTACCCTGGCGAGCTTGTGAATTTGGGTAAATGTGGGAGGAGGTGTTACAGAGTGGTATCAGAGCTTCCAGGTTCAACACTTGGACTAGATGGGTGGAATGTGTTTTTCATGCATGCATGCTTGTTGTATATGTGTTTGTCATGTATGCATGGTATTGGTCATTGTTGTAGTTGTGTCGTCATGTATAGGTTGATGATGTTGGTATGTTTGGTATGTTGATTTCATTATATATATATATATATATATATGTGTGTGTGTGTGTGTGTGTGTGTGTATATATGTATGTATGTATGTATGTATGTATGTATGTATGTATGTATGTATATGTATGTGTATGTTATGCTAATACAAAGTAATTGGTATAGACGAGATAGCATCCCCTAAACTTCACTAAGGTACGTGTGATTTTGTTTATGTTTGGTTATCTGATATGGTATGTTTTCAAGAAGTAGAGGATAAAATATGAAAAGAAAGATGGTAGAATAAAGTTCATGTGATTCCCCCTACAGATCAGATGAGAAGCATGGTGATGAGTATTCCCCTCACATAGCATACACACTGAGAAGTTTGAAAGCAGAGATAAGGAGTTGTAAGGCATACAATTACAAAATAATTCAGTCACAAGTGATACTTTCTGGGCATAGGAGAAACAAGTAAAGGTTAATGAAGTTATCGTTTAAAGTTTTTCATACTTGTAGAGATAGGGACTGCTTAGGATCAATCATGGACATGAGTAAAGAACTAATGGGGCATATGAAAATAAGTCTCAATTAGGATATATGTTTGACAAGGATGATACATTCAGAGATGGTAGGTTCATGGATACACTTGAAAGGAGGGATAATAACCATGGGTTCTATTCTAGTTCTAGATCAGAAAGAAAATGTCATTATCACTATCATCATTTGTATAGGAGGAATGAGAAGCAACACTTTATAGAGGAATTCAAGAAATAAAATTGTCCTACATTTAATGGAGAAATGGAGAAATTATGGGATGTAGAAGGTTGCTTACCTGGGATGAACATGTTCTTTCGATTGCATGATTACTAAGAGAATATGAAAATCAAGATAGCTACTTTCAGTATTAAAGGAAAAGCAAGAATTTGGTGGGAATATGTAAATAATGTCAGAGATATTCGGGAAGGGGAGTTGACTTGGAGAAGTTCAAGGGACTTTTCAAGAAGAAGTATCTATCTGAGAGACACTATGATGATAGGGAAAAGGATTTTTATGAGTTGAAGATGAGATCAATGAGCGAAGAGGAGTATACTAGAAATTTCTTATATTTATTGAGGTATGTGCCTTATTTGAAGGAGGAGAAAGCAAATATTTAGAGATTCATCAGTGGTTTGGTGGTAGTATTCAAGGAGAGGATCGAGTTCGATGAGCCTAGATCATTGTAAGAAGCCATTAGAAACTTGAATCATTTTTATGAGTAATCGAAGTGCAGGTCTAAATCTAAACATGATTAGAAAGGTCATGACAAGACTAAAAGAAAATGGGATAAGAAGAGAGGAAGACTACATGACACAGGTAATAAATAGAATGTAGTGCGCACAAGAAGCTCAATACAATAGAAAAAGGACTGCTATTTTAGTGGGAGGAGCAGAACAAAAGGTGATGGTAGGAAGCCTTTACAATTCTATACTTGTGGAAAGGACCACCACTAGAGCGATTTCCCACAACATTAGGGTGGTAGAACGTAGATCTATAGTGCTCAGGAGGCACAAACAGTTGGGATGTTGGGCAGATCATTCCTTGGATCTATGCAACATTAGATAACAGGCAGATGGATCACCAAGCATCCATTATCGAGATATATGATAAGCTTTTTGATCAAGTTGTTTCTATTTTGATTGAACTTGGATCTAATTACAATTATATTAATCTTGACCTAGTGGATAAATGTGGTTTGAATAAAGAATTGCATGTAAAGTCTTGTTTAGTGTAGTTGGTGTTAGGGTCCTATAATTCATAGGATCTCAAGGTAATTGAGTATTGCATCTCAGGAATCTTATTTTGTAAATACTTGTCAATCTTCCAATGATTTCTAAATAAAAGAAATAATAGAAAAAAAAATGAAAAGAGGGTATAAATAAGAAGAAAAAGAAGAAAAGATTGAACCCCATCAAAATAAAGAAAAATAGAAAAAGGAATAATATTGAAAGTGTTGTAAGTCTAAATGCCACTACTCATAGATAGTTTTGCTTCATCACTGAAAAATAAAAATTTATGTGCAGTTTGTTCAAAATGCCACAATCACTAGTTTTTAGTTTAATCATACAGTGTAATGATGATTAAACTCCTTTCAATTTCTATAAATTAGGTTAAAGAATAAAGATTTTCCCAACAGTTTAATTTGCATAAATCGGTAGTTAGGTAGAAAATGACATCGATTCAATAATTTAATATGGATCAATTGGAGAAATAAGGGATAGGCTAGATAGTTTTTCATTCTGTAATAAAATAAAATAAAGTGGGTTTGCTAGTCTAATTGCACCCTAGCGAAAAAATAAAATGTTAATTTACTTATGGGTAGGTAAACTAGTTGGTTTTGTAAATATTTTCCTATGCTTTTCTTATCCTAAGTTTAATCATATGGAGAAAAGGGCAAATATATGCGCCATATGATAAAGTATTTCCATATATGTTTTATACTTCCTTTTATCCTAAGTCAGATAAGCAAATATTAAAGCACATGTAAACAAATTTGGCTTGGCATATATGGTTAAATTACATATCAGTCAGCGGCACCAGAATCTGTTCCCACTCAGAATCGATGGGCCTCATCTGCCTTTGGCCCACCCTCTCCATCCTGCCTTTATCGTTGGGGGGCGGGGTGGTATGAAAAGCTATTTCTCCCGTTGGGCCCCATCACCTACGTGTCACCCTCTCATGATTTCACATCACCCTGGCCATTCCCGCTTACCGCTTCCTACCCCCTCTAAAATCTTTGTCCCCTCACCCTCTTTACCACACCCCACCATGACTCCTCCACCAATATCCTCCTACCACGTTGCATTGCTGTTAGCCAATTAAATTCCCTCCCCACAAATAACCGTTCGACATTAATTTTATTCTCCCAGGTCACCATTCAAAAACTAATTGTCCAATGCCATTTTCAACAGAAACTTCTCTGTGTTTAAAACCTTCTGAACCCATCGTTCTCCTTTCTTTACTTCTCATCCTATCGCCTTCTTTCTTTTCACTGTTTGTTTTTTGTTATTAACAGTTTTTCACAACGATCACTCTCAGAGCTATTCCACAGCCATACCATGACAGAAAATTGATAGTTCCCTTTTATTTCACCTAACAGTTCATTATCCAAACTCTTTCCTGGTAAACTCCTCTTATTAATTTCTTCTTATCTTTCACTAATATAGTCATGCATCCGAAGACTAAGACTCAAGATAAGCCTGTTAATCCTTTGATTCCCCATTTTGCAGACTTAAATCACACCCCTTTGGCCAACAGGGATTATAGGATTAATGAAGCCCAATGTGACTATGATTTTCTTGAATTATATTGCTGGTTAGAGGACAAACATGTAGAAAAAACCAATGAAATTGGGCTCTAGGAGTTCAATCTTCCTCATTACATTTCCCCCCTAACATTCCAAGCCCTAGAGTTTACAATAAGGTGTCAAGCATGTTATGTCCCTTCTCAAAGAGCTATAATCACCCCTACAGGTGACATCCTCTTCACAATTACTACACAATCCATTGACCAAATGATACTGGCTCCCACTGTGGAAAATAATACTCTTTTATCCTTAGAATCCCTCACCCAGCTTTATCGTGAGTTGGATTTCACCACTAGAGCTAAAACCTTTGAAATCTTCTTGCCTGAGAATACCTAATTACCTAAAAATAATCCTCCATCTTCCTTGATCAGGCCAATCAAATTATATCCACGATTTCCTACATTTTAGGTTATTTTTCTTATAAGTGGGTATATGAGCCCATTTCAGGATTCCTCTCTGTATTTTCCACAGACAACAAGCCTTCCATTGTGTTCAATTTCAGTCAGTTCTTGGAAGATAGTATTCATGAACAATTCATAAATTTTCCCACAGAATAGGTGTTTAATTACATCTCCATTTTGATTTATATGTTCCTTTATTATTAGTTAGACAAATTCAGTTTTGCAAATGCCGAAGCTTGATGATGCGGGAAATCAGCAGCTAGTGGTCTTTTGGACCTCATTGGTCATGAAAGATTAGCAGGAGTTTTCTTATAAGAAGTTCATTGAAGATTTTGTTCATCCAGCCATGAATATCCTTAACTATGCAATTCAAGCTAGTAGGATCAATGAAGAAATCAATAGAATTCTACACCTAACAGATTAGGCAAAGATTGGGAATTAGTATTTATACCAAAATTATACAAAGATCAGGGTGTATGGTTGTGAATTGGCACCATAAAAACTACCCAAATACCTCCCCATCAAATTTTTTTCCCTAGAGTATATTAGATAGATGATGAATTCAGATGACATCCATTTTGTAGTGGCCAAGAAGAAATGACAATTCAGCATAAAAACATAGATGGGCCCATTTGTATGTAAAACAAGGACAACAGGTGAAGAAGTAGATAGGATGATTAAAGAAATGAAGTTTAGTTTGAGCTTTACATGGTCTTATGACCCTTGTGTCATCATTTCAAAGCTCAGAGTGGAGAATAAAATCACTCCTTACATTCATACTTCAAGGCTTGAAATAGAGCAATATCCCAATCAACTAGAATGGACTGAAAACACTTTGCAGGAAGCTAAAGAACAACTCTTTTCCACTTCCAGTTTGCAGACACCCACTCCTCAGGAAAAATCAAGAAAAAGATAGAAGTAGGAAGGATCATCATCAACAAGAGGAAGTGAAGCCAAAGAGTTTAGAATCAGTTACAGGAAGGGAACAAAGTTGACTCCTAGAATAGAGGTAGACAAAGAGACTGAAGAGAAGGCTACCACCATAATCATAGATTCACCACCTACAACCAGTAAATTCACAACATCTCCTACTAGACCTTCATCCTCAAAAGTTCAGAAGGAAACTAAACTAGAGTCACAGAATGTCCAAACAAAAAAATAAAAGATAGTTTTTTCTAGGTATAGGGAGATTAAGCTTAGAAATGAGATTCTAAAAAATAAAACTTATAATCAGTTTTGGAAGCAAACTTCTAGCTCAAAGAGTAGGTTGTTGTCAATCTTTGACATAAAGCATGGAAAAATACAGATGGCCTTCCTTGAGGCCCAAGTTACATAGCCAAAATCAACAGTAGACTACAAGAGTACTACCTTTGAGTTCAACACAAAAGGCATTCATCCCATTGATCAAATGGAGATAAACAAGAAAATTGGTTAAATGATATCTTCCACATTAACTAACACTACAATGTCACTATCTAAATTGTAGGTTTCGTTAGCAAATGTTCAATGATAGTTGAAAATGGAGAAAGTGTCCTCCTTAGCCAAGGATAACAGGATCAAGTCTTTGGAAGACTTGGTACTAAAGATAGGGTATGAACCTAAATATGTCAATGCTACTGAGGAGATCATTAAAAAGAAGAACCTAGACATTGCAGCCTTGAGAGAGAAGCTCAAGCTACCATCCACAGAGGATCCATTAACCAAGGACATTGAAGAAAGTGAGGCACAGAAAGAAGACATGATGACGCTGATCATAGAGAAGAATATACTGTTGTTGGGAAAAGTATCCAATACGGAATGACCCTATCCCACTCTAAGGGTGATAGTACCTCAGCAACAATCGAAGCAAAGCTATCTAAGATTTCTTCTTTATGAAAGTAAAATAGGGGAGAAAGAGATCCACTAACCGATGTCTTTCGCTAATGGTTGATCCAATCTTCTCTCCTTGCTGCTTGCTCCCAGCTCCTTGCTCTTTCACTGGCCTAGCTACACCAAGATCCTGCAAAATGGCAAGAGAGGGAAACTACAAGAAGCATACATTCATAATTTATTCAAGGATTAGAATAAATCAAATACACAAGTATGACAATACATCATTGAGACACATGCATATAGAAGAACCTCAAATGCTTTATTAATGGAAGAAGTAAAGTTCAGGAAGTGATACAACCATAAGAGGCCCAATCCAGCATCACCTTCCCAGCAGAAAGAAATCTCCTCTTCACCTCCTTCAAAGCAAATCACCCAATAGCTCCAAACTCAAACCAACAGCACTTCCTTACATTCACAAGATTCCAGCCTCCCTAGACCTCATGAGAGAGCTCTATATATAGGAGTTTTGGAGAAAGGATGAGTCAGCTTGAGTGCTGACTAGTGTCCTCTCTCACTTCAGTTATTCTTCAGTTCTTGAGTCCACTTGGAGGTTCTTGCTTCCACTTGGAGATCTAGACCCTCTTACTCATCACCAGTCGAATTCTTTGATCCAAGTGTCATTTTGGAAGCTTCCTAGGCGTTGACACCTTGAGGAATGACTATGCCACTTGTCCAAGTACGCTCAGCGTAGGTGGCCTTCTTTGCAGTTGACATTCAGTGCAGGTACAGAGTGGAGCACTTGACATTCAGCGCAGATGCTCAGTGGAGCAGTTGACATGATCCAGAATTTGCTTGTTTTTGAGTGTTTTCAGGTGGAGAACTGTTATTCAGTGCTGTGGTTTGCTGACCTTGTTCCTCTAGGGGTAGGAACAACATGTTTAGGGACTTTGGATCCCTTAGATTATGGACATTTCATGCTTCATGCTGTAAGGCACAAAAATGTATATAACATATACAGATTAGGAAGATGGAACCAGAGATGGAGAAATTGATAAAGGATAAAGAAGAGAGTCAGAATATGGCCATTGTCCCCCTAGATTCCATACCCATTTCTCAGCTTCGAGCAACAGGAATAGCCACTGTAGCCACCTCTTCCACTCAGACTATGAGTGATGAATAAGTAACAAAGACACTTGAGAACATGTCACTCCAGTCAAAGGAGATTGAGACTTGGGAAAACTCAAAGCTTTAGAAGTGCAAAAGGCCAAAGCTGAAGTTGTTGGGGTTATTGAAATGTAGAAATCCTAGAGACTGTTGGAAAAGTTGCAGAAGGTGGAAAGGGACACTTCAATTGGTCAGACCTTGGTCCAAGCCAAGGAAACCATTTTGATGAATATACTAGATTCTACGAATGAGATTTGGCCTTCGATCCAAATCATATTTGAGTAGAAAGAGTTAATAGAAAAGGCTACAGTAACTATTGTGCAGGGAAGGGAGAAGCTTGGAAAAATGCCCACAGAAGCCTCCAACATTATTAGGTTCCTAAATTCTAAGTCCAAATATGAACTTGAGGAAGTAGGAATCAGTGACAAGACTACTGTTATTTTGGAATTCAATAAAGTCTTGACAGAGAGGAACCTCATTGATCAATTGGAAGAAAGATGTGAAACCTTGGAGTTGCAAGTAAACAGGTTCACTAATAGAATTGAAGCATTGATATAGAAGGGACTACCCAGCATTTATGTAATAAATGAAAAATTAATCACTCAAGAAGACTATGTCATGAAGATGAAAGAAATGGCTAGAATCATCATCAAAGTCAGTGGAATAAAGGGAAGTATGACATCAAGGGAATTTTTGGATTCCATGTGAAATGAGGTAAAACACATTTTTACTTTGAAGCTAACTTTTTCCAAATACACAAAGGTAGATGAAATTTACCATAGGGTAACAAAATTGACAATACCAGATGAAAAGACATGGGAAGAATTGGTCGATTTACTGGATTGAATGATAAATTCAGAAGCAATAAAACAATTTCCAGCGCAACAGCCAATGCGACATTTAGTTCAACAACGCAACACTGTTTCCGTTGATTCAGCAACCGAAACCATCAAAACAGGGCCACCTTTCTTTTTAGTTGTCTACATAGCCTATTTGTCTGCCACTATTAGATCATTTTGTTTGTAATTAGGCTAATAATACACTATCGGTTTGACAACAATTTTGTAAAGTTTTTTTTGTAATTTTCAGTATAAATACTTCACTGCTTGAAGTATTAAGGGTTGATTTCTGAATGTAATTCATTTCACATATTTTATTTTTCCAAGTACTAGAGCATCAATAAACAAGGACCTTTCATAGGATTCATGTGGTGCACCAAATGGTGATGTGTCCCTTCTATTTATCTGTTTAAAAATTCTTTTTCTTTCTCTGTTATTTTGAATATATGAATTATTTAACAGAAGCTGTGACAAATATGATTTGTTATTTAGAGCACCTTATTTTGGAAGTTAATAATTTTCATGTTTTCCCCTTAAATCAAGGAATTCTTAATTTCTCCTTGATTTATATTGAACCTTACACTTATGTTATTTCACAATCCATTTAATTTTTGAAAGGATCCAAATAGTACAACCTAGATTTCCCTATGGGAACTCCTCTAAAAATTGATGCAAAATCAAGTTTAATTTATAGACTCCATAACCCAATGGAATTATAACAATTAAATCAACCAATCCAATCAAAACAAAACAATCAGTACATTCATAAGTAAGCTAGAATATACACTAAAACAAAGCTAAATGTTAGAGAGATCCCTCTCTAAAGCTGGCAGGACTAGATCCTAGCTTCCAAAGTGGTTTTGATGTTGTCCTGTGTGTTTACTCCCTGAACCTCAAAAATACATAAAAACAACATAGTCACAACAATATTGGAGAAGAAAAATCTTTAGATTGAAAATTCATTATTCCCTGGTATTCAATCAGTATTTCTATAAATTGAAGCTTATATATCATTATGAAATATATGATCTGAGGTTGTTATTTTGTATACATTTTAGTTTGTCATTGATTTGATTTGTATTTGTGTGATGATTTTTAATAGACTTGGCTCCCAAAAGAATTTTCACTAGAGCTCACCCTAATCCCAACCCTACTAAATTTGTAGATAATCCAGAAAAATTGGTGAGAAATAGAAGTCTTATAGAGATTCAAGGTAGTAATAGCCCTTGTCTAGATTCAATTCTCTTCCTAAGAATAGTCCTTCATCAAGGTCTAACTCTCTTTTAGAGAAATTTGAAACTATTCAAGATATAGGGTTTGCTTTTTCTTTCCAGCATAGTTTGTTTAGATCAGAATTTGAGGCTTTTGTAGATTATAATGTCATTGATAAAACCCTACTGCAACTAGACATACCCCAAACCCAGCTTCCTGAAATAGATCCTGATCTAGAATCGCTACAACAATTTGATAAATTACAAGGTCTAGTTTCAATTTTGAACCAGGCTCTTAAAGAAGCTTATATTCAACAATATGCTGAATTTTATACTTTAACAGTTGCAACAGCCTCTTTGTCTACCCAATCTTCCAAGTCTGTTCATCTATAACCTCCCAGTCCTACTCATTCAATAGGATCAACTTCCTCACCTATGATATCTCAAACTGTTATTCCTACTATCCCTATAGTTATCACAACTACACCTACATCATGTACATCTTCAAGTCAATCTTCCAGACCAGTTATAGCTAGAAGGTATGCACCTTTGGTGTTACCAGGCCAACTAAATGCTACGCGTGGAGACTACCAATCTAAAGTTGTAACCTTTGATAGCATTGGTTCCCATACTTCTCCGCAACATGTGGATCGAATGAATGATGTGTTTGACCTTCAAGAAGTATATGAAGCCGATGTTAAAATGAGATTGTTTACTCAAAGTTTAGGAGGTGATGTAAAAAAATGGTTTAGGATTATACCTACAGGAAGTATATCCAACCTTGATTCCTTCCATCAAAATTTCTTAGCTATATGGGAGATCAAGAAAAATCCACTTCAACTCCTAAATGAATCTAAAATACTGAAAAGAAAACCAAATGAAAGTGTGGAAGAATACTATGAATGGTTTAATACTGTTTACAATACCATTCCACAAGACATCAACCTCTCTCTTGGCCTAGCTTTAATTTATTTTCCTGATGGCTTTGATGTAGACATGGAATATCAACTTAGAGAGAGAGAGACCCAACAACTTTGGAAGAAATGCAAGCTAATTCTATTAAAGTTGAAGCTAACATCTTAGCCAAGAAGACCAAATTAAAATCTGAACGCAAGGTTACCATAAAAGAAGAGCCTTCTACTTCTCTTGTTGATCATAAAATTGATAACTTAGTGAGAGTAGTAAATCAAATGATGCAAAGAGTAAACATAAATGACCAAACTCAAGTGAGAGAGAACCAAAATGCTCCTCAAAATAGAAACCAAAACTTTAGGAGAAATGTTCCCCAAATCAAACAAAGAGAACAAAAGGGGCTAGACCAGTAGGTTCGGCCTCCTTTTCAGGAAAATTACACTGATGACGAGGGAAATATTATTGAATATTTGGAGGAAAATCAAATAAATTTGATGGGAATAAATGATGATGAAACAATTTTCCTCACTCAAGAGGAGCAAGAACTTTTTCTCCTAGCTCAAACTAAACTAGATTCTGAAGAATCAGATGAATATAAACAAGGTTTTGAAAATGCTATCATGGAGGTCCATAGGAAGTATAACCTTAGGAGAAAAAAGAATTCAAACACTCTCAACACCAAAAACTCTGATAATCCTGCTAAAAAATCATCTGAAATTGATCCTAGGAAAACCACAGACAATCTTCCTAAGAAAACTGTGGATAATTCTAGTAAGAAGAAAGTAGAAATTCTTGTCAAGAAGATAATTGATAGTGTTTATAAAACTACTCAAAAATATATCCCAACCACTAGTCAACAAAAAGATCCTATAACAAAACAAATCACAAATCAACCTGAACTTCCCAACTTGATTAAGATTCAAACATCATTTAACATTTAGAATGAATTAGAAAAATTTAAAATCCCTACTCCTCTCACATAGTTAATGAAAAAAACACATACAAACCCCAAGTAATGAAAGATTTAAACATAGGGGAAAACATAAACTTTGTAAATATGAATGATGACCAGCCTGAGCTCTTATTTGGATTGGAAGTTGAGGGCAAACCACAAGAAGGGGGTGTTCCTCCATTCTATGTTAGCCTAAATATTCTTGATAAAATCCTCCATAATGTTATGTTGGATTCAAGTGCTTCCCACAACTTAACGCTTAAATCTGTTATGGATAAATTAGGACATGACATTACCAAACCTTATAAATATTTATACTCCTTTGATTCCATTTAAGTAAGATGTTTAGGTCTCATCAAAGACTTGTGTGTTACTTTAGGACAAATCCTAGCCAAAAGTCTTTTAATGGATGGTTACAGATATTCCTGCTAAGTATGGCATGATGTTGTCATGCTCATGGGGAGCAAAATTACAAGGAACGTTATAGCTGGATATGACCTTTTCCACCATACTAGTTTTTGGGTGTCAAAGAATATTATATAGGTAAACCTTGATGAAATCAATGGTTAGTAGTCGAGAGAAACCTCACAACTATCCTCTTTACTTTTTTCACTCAGATTTGGATTCTTTCATTCTTTACAATGATGGAGATATCAACACTTAGGTGATCAATGTTGAAACTGAAATTTCTAAAATAGATCCTACCAAAACACAATTAATAGAATTAAATACTCCTCCAAAACCTCTTTGGAACATGCATTTTGATGGCTCTTGTAGCAAATATGGTTCTAGAGCAAGAATTTGGGTGGTTAACATAGGAAATAATCATGTTGAGGGTCACTCATACATGCTTAAATTTCAATATACCAATAACATAGCATAGTATGAAGCCCTTATATTAGGATTGTATTTGTTGAAAAAATTAGGTGCCAAAAGAATATCCATTCAAGGGGATGATGAATTAATTATCAAACCAATTAAAGGAGAGAATTCAGCCAAACACCCTAGGATGAGAGCATACAGAAATGTCGTGCTTGAGTTTCTAGAAAGTTTTATTGAATATGACCTTTGTGCAATTCCTAGAAAACAAAATATCATTCCAAACAATCTGGCCTTTTCAGCTAGCTCCTGTAAAATGCCTTATCCTAATCAAGATTATGTACTGGAGGTGAAGCATCGACCATCTATACCAGATAACATGAGGTATTGGAAGGTGTTTGTAAATGATAAATAAATTGAAAGTTTTCTGCAATGTAAAGATGAATTTCAAGATGATAGTATTGATTTGGAATCTGAAGTAGATAATCAAATAGTTGTACATTCTAATCTGGAAAGGAAATTAGATAATTCATATGTAAATACACCCATAGATAAAGTTATAAATAAATTATAATTGCTTTAGATAGACCCTGAAAAGAAGAATTTGAAAGACTCCAACTAAAAGATAATTTTTACCTAGAGGTCTAGTTCCATTAGAAGAATTATTTTATTTCAATGATGTGGCTAGAAATCCTAAGATTGAGCCCATAGGAACAACTGTTGAAGAATGTAATTTAGGTACTAAAAAAGACCGCAAAATCATAAAACTATCTAAATCAATCCCAGCTACTGAAAAACAAAACTACATTTCTTTATTCAAGGAATTTAGTGATGTTTTTGCCTGGAGCTATGAATATCTTAAAACATATGATACAAAAATTATACAACACAAAATTCCAATTAAGGAAGATTAGAAACCATTTAAACAAAAACTTTGAAGAATAAATCTTGTTCTGATGCCTTTAATTGAGAAGGAAATTAAAAGAATGTATGATTATAAAATCATAGTTCCTCTTAGGTAATCTAAACGGGTTTCCAATATTGTGCCAACTAAGAAAAAAACAAGTGAAATCAAATTGTGCATAGATTTTAGAAACCTTAACAAAGTCTCTGTAAAGGACAACTATCCTTTACCTAAAATAGCTCATATTCTGCAAAAGGTAGTCAGATCTTCTAGGATTTCTTTATTAGATGGTTTCTTAGGTTATAATAAGGTCTTAGTCCATCCAGAGGATCAAGATAAAACAACCTTTACTACTCCATGGGGTACCTTCATGTATGTGAAGATTCCTTTTGGGTTAATGAATGTTGGAACCACATTTCAAAGAGCAATGGATATTACTTTTGTTGATGAAATTGGAAGATTTATTGTGATCTATCTAGATGACATCACTGTATATTCTAAAACTAATGAAGAACATTTGTTACATCTGAGAAGAGTATTTGAGAAATGTAGAAGGTTTTGGATTTCACTAAATCCTAAGAAAATAGTTTTTGGGCTTGAAGAGGGAAAACTTCATGGTCCTATCATTTGTAAGGAAGGTATTAAAATTGATCCTAAAAGGGTTGAAGCTATTCTAAAAATAAATCATCCAATAAACATAAAAGAAATTTAGTCGTTTATTGGTAGAATAAAATTCCTAAGAAGATTTATCCCTAACCTTGCATAACTTCTCAGAAACATAATAAACATGATAAAAAGATATTCAGAAATCAAATGGAACATTGAAGCTAGGAAATCGTTTGATCACGTTAAAGAAGCATTGACAAAAGCACCAATCCTTATCAGTCCAGATTTTACTAAGGATTTTATAATTTTTTCATTTGCTTATGAACATAATATTGCAGCTGTCCTTTTACAGAAAAATGATGAGGGATTTGAGCAACCCATTGCTTTCTTTAGCAAGGCTTTAAGTGATGTTGCACTCAAATATAATATAATTGAAAAACAGGTTTTCACATTGGTAAAAGAAATTAAAGAATTCAGAGTATATATCCTTCATTCTTACATAATTTCTTATGTACCAAATGTTGTAGTTAAATATATTTTGACACAGAATGGACCAAATGGAAAAAGAGGAAAATGGATTTCTATCATTCTTGAATATGATATGCAAATCAATCCAACCAAGCTTATCAAAGGAGAAGGATTAGCCAAGTTGATGGTTGAATCTAGTTTTAATGCTTTAGATATCAACTTTGTAGGTTAATTGGATGATCAAGAGGAACATGCAACTCCACAACTAGATGAGGCTTTCATGACCTCACGCTGGTATGCAAACCTTATTTATGTTTTATTTAATTTAAATGTTCCTCCTGGTCTAACAAAGACAAATGCTAGATTTCTGAAGCTAAAAGCAGTTAAATTTTGCATCATAGAAAATGTTTTATATTGGAAAGATGTTGGTGGTATTCTAATAAAGTGTCTTTTTGAGAGATGACACAGAAAGAACAATGCAGGAATTCCATGAAGGTGACTGTGGTGGCCATATGTACTGGAAAACCATTGCCGATAAGATCCTTAGAGTTGCTTTTTACTAGCCTACAATTTTCCCAGATGTTTATAAGAAGGTAACCTCTTGCCACAAATGTCAAATATTTGAGGGGAAAGGAAAGCTTTTGCCTCTACCTTTGAAGCCCATATCTATTTAGAGCCCTTTCCAACAATGGTGATTAGATTTCATTGGAGAAATCCATCCACCATCCTGTGCTCAACATAAATGGATCCTTACCACTACTTAATACTTCACAAAATGGATTGAATCCACTCCTTCTAGACTAGCCACAGATGTTGTTATCATCAAATTCTTAGAAACCAAATCATGTCCAGATTTGGTTGCCAAGTAAGCTTATTACAAACAATGTTGCAACTTTTAGATATAAGAAACTGATAGATTTCTACAACAAATACCATATCACTTTGGGACATTCAATTGCTTATTACCCATAGCGTAATGGGTTGGTTGAATATTCAAATAAGATTCTGGTAAATATTATTAAGAAGCTATTAGCAGAAAACAAAAAGTCATGGCACAACAAGCTAATAAATTCACTTTGGGCTGATAGGCTTACCACAAAGAAATCAATTGGCATGTCACCATACCAATTAGTTTATGGAATGGGTGTTGCCTTTCCATCCTCTTTTGGAGTTCTAGTCATGAAGTTAATTCAGGAATTGTAGGTTGATCCAAATGACATTGAAAGGAGAATTGATTAGACAATACAGTTGCAACAATCTAGGGAAGAAGTTTATAATAAGGCTCAGGTCATCCATGAGAATATAAAGAAGGCTTTTGAAAGAAGAACAAAAAAAGATGATTTCACCTTTGGTGATAAAGTTTTAAAGTGGGATTCCACAAGAGAAGAAAAAGGGAAGCATGAAAATTTTGACAATTTATGGATGGGACATTATGTCATTTATGTTTTCAGAGGGCATAATGCATTTTTTCTCAGAAATTTAGATGGGATAGAATTACCTTGTGGACATGTCAATGGAAGGATGCTCAAACACTATTTCTCCGAGTAATAGAGATTTTTCTAGAATTTATCATTAAAAATGTCATTGTCTTTATTATTTGGATTGGGTGACCTATTAATAGAAGTTGAAACCCACAGAGAAGACACTAATCCTGTATTGATATGATATGATAAGTACTGCAACAAAGAAATCAAAGGTGGATGTTGTTGAAATAGAAAACTCAAGGCTACTGATCAAATGTTCTTGGCACCTCATAGGGAGAGTGCCTTCCCCAACTAGAGCCACTGTTAGGGTCCTATAATTTATAGGATCTTAAGGTAATTGATTATTGTCTCTCACGGATCTTATTTTGTAAATACTTGTCAATCTGCCAATTATTTCCGAACAAAAGAAGAAATAGAATAAAAAATGAAAAGAGGGTATAAATAAGAAAAATAGAGGGTATAAATAAGAAAAATAGAAAAACTGAAAATATTGAAAAAGAAGAAAAGATTGAACCCAGCCAAAAGAAAGAAATATCAAAAAAGGAATAATACTGAAAGTGTTGCAAGTCTAAATGCCACTACTCATAGATATTTTTTTTCATCACTAAAAAATAAAAAGTTGTGTGTACCTTGTTCAAAATACCATAATCACTAGTTTTTAGTTTAATCATACAATGTATTAAACTCCTTTCAATTTCTGTAAATTATGTTACAGAATAAAGATTTGCCCAACAATTTAATCTGGGTAAATCAATAGTTAGGTAGAAAATGACATTGATTCAACTGTTTAATATGGATCAATGGAGAAATAAGGGATAGGATATATAGTTTTTCATTTTGTAATAAAATAAAATAAAGTGGGTTCGCTAATCTAAGTGCACCCTAGAGAAAAAAATAAAATGTTAATTTAGTTATGGGTAGGTAAACTAGTTGGTTTTGTAAAAATTTGCCTATGCTTTTTTATCCTAAGTTTAATCATATGGAAAAAAGGGCCAATATATGCACCATAGGATAAAGTATTTGCATATATTTTTTATACTTCCTTTTATCCTAAGTCATAAAGGCAAATATTAAAGTACGTAGACAAATTTGGCTTGTCGTATATGGTTAAAGTAAATCTCAGTTAGTGGCACCGAGATCTGTTCTTGCTCACCATCGATGACCCTCATCTACGTTCGATCCCCCCTCTCGATTCTTCCTTTACCATCGGGGGTGGGGGGGTCTGAAAAGCTATTTCTCACTCTGGGCCCCATCCCCTATGTGTCACCCTCTTATGATTTCGAAGCCCCCGCACCTCGGCCATTCTCGTTTACCACTTCCTACCCCGTCTGAAACCTCCATCCCCTTGCTTGCTTTACCACGCCCCACCATGACTCCTCCGCTAATGTCCTCCTGCCCTGTTGCATATCCATTAGCCAATTGAATTCCATCCTGGAAAATAACCATTTGACATTAATTTTATTCACTCGGGTAATCGTTCGAAAACTAACGGTCCCATGCCATTTTCAATGGAAACTTCTCGGTGTTTAAAACATTTTGAACCCATCACTCTCCTTTCTTTACTGCTCATCCTATCGCTCTCTTTCTTTTCACTATTTTTTTTATGTTATTGATAGTTTCACACATTGATCACTCTTAGATCTATTTCGTGGTTAGACCGTGAGAGAAAAATGATAGTTCCCTTTTCTTTCACCTGATAGTACATTATCCAAACTCTTTCACGGTAAGATCCTTTCATTAATTTCTTCTTATCTTTCACTAATACAGTCATGCCTCCAAAGACTAAGACTCAAGATAAGCCTTTTAATCCTTTGATTCCCCCTTTTGTAGACTTAGATCATACCTCGCTGTCCGACAGGTATTACAAGATTAATGAAGCCCAATCTGACTGTGATTTTCTTAAATTATATTGTTGGTTAAAGGAAAAACATGTAGATAAAATCGATGAAATTAGGCTCTGGGAGTCCAATCTTCCCCATTACATTCCCCCCCTTACATTCCAAGCCCTAGAGTTTACCAGAAGGTGTCAAGCATGTTATCTACCTACTCAAAGATCCATCATCATCCCTACAGGTGACATTCTCTTCACAATTATTGCCCAATCTATTGACCAAATGATTCTAGATCCCACTGTGGGAAAATAATACTCTTTTCTCCTTAGAATCCCTGACCCAGCTTTATCAGAAGGTGGATTTCGCCACCAGAGCTAAAATCTTTGAAATCTTCTTGCCTGAGAATGCCCAATTACCTAAAAATCATCCTCCATATCCTTCCTCAATCTTACCTGATCAGGCCAAACAAATTATATCCATGATTTCCTACATTTGAGGTTATTTTTCTAATTAGTGGGTGGATGAGCCCATTTTAGGATTCCTCTCCATATTTTCCACAGACAGCAAGCCTTCCATTGTGTTCAATTTCATTCAATTCTTGGCTAACAATATTCATGAACAATTCATAAAGTTTCCCACAGAATAGGTGTTTAATTACACCTACGTTTTGATTTATATGTTCTTTTACTATCAGTCAAACAAATTCAGTTTTGCAATTCAGAAGCTTGATGATGCAGGAAATCAGCAGCCAATGATCTTTTAGACCTCATTGGTCATGAAAGAATAATAAGAGTTTTCTTATAAGAAATTCATTGAAGATTTTGTTCATCCATTCATGAACATCCTTAACAGTGCAATTCAACTCAAGATTAGTAAATAAATCAAGAGAGTTCTTCACCTAACAGATCAGGCAAAGATTGGGGATTGGTATTTATACCAAAATTTTACAAAGATCTGGGTGTATTGTTGTGAATTGGCACCATAGAAACTTCCCAAATACCTACCGATGGTGATTTTTTCCCTGGATTATATTAAACAGATCTTGAATTCGGATGAAATCCATTTTGTAATGGCCAAGAAGAAATCACAGTTCTGAATAAAGACACAGGTGGGCCCATTTGTATGTAACACAAGGATAGCATGTGAAGAAGAAGAAAGGATAATTAAATAAATGAAGTTAATTCTGAGCTTTACATGGTCTTATGATCCCTATGGCATCATTTCAAAGCTCAGAGTGGAGAATAAAATCGCTCCTTACATTTATACTTCAAGGCCTAAAATATAGCAGTATGCTGATCAACTGGAATGGACTGGAAACACTTTGCAGGAAGTTGAAGAATAGCTCTTTTCCACTTCCAATTTGTAGACACCCACTTCTCAAGAAAAATAAAGCAAAAGAAAGAGGGAGGAAGGATCATCATCAACAACAGCCAGTGAAGCCAAAGAGTTTAGAATCAGTTACAGGAAGAGAACAAAGTTGACTCCTAGAGTAGAGGTAGACAAAGAGACTGAAGAGCAGGTTGCAACCATAATCACAAATTCACCACCTGCGACCAGCAAATTCACGACATCTCCTACTAGAGCTTCATCCTCACAAGGATAGAAGGAAATTGAGCTAGAGTCACAGAATGTCCAAACAGAAAAAGAAAAGACAATTTTTACAGGTGCAGGGAGATTAAGGTCAGAAATGAGATTCCAAAAAATAGTACTTATAATCTGTTTTGGAAGTAGACTTCTAGCTCACAGAGTAGGTTGTTGTCAGTCTTTAACATAGGGCATGGAAAAATGTAGATGGCCTTCCTTGAGGCCCAAGTTCCACAACCAAAATCAACAGTAGACTATAAGAGTACTACCTTTGAGTTCAGCACAAAAGGCATTCATCCCATTGATCAAATGGATATGCACAAGGAAACTAGTGAAATGATATCTTCCACATTGACTAACACTGCTATGTCACTATCTAAATTGCAGGTTTCATTTGCCAATGATAAGTGACAATTGAAAATGGAGAAAGTGTCTTCCTTAGCCAAGGATAACCGGATCAAGTCTTTGGAAGACTTGGTACTAAAGATAGGGTATAACCCTAAAGATGTCAATGTTGCTGAGGAGATCATTAAAAATAAGAACCTTGACATTGTAGCCTTGAGAAAGCAGCTCAAGATACTAGCCACAAAGGATCCATTGACCACGGACATTGAAGAAAGTGGAGCATAGGAAGCACACCTGATGAATCTTATCATAGAGCAGAATATACAGATTACATAGGTGGAAGAAGAGGGAGAAAATGATAAAGGATAAAGAAGAGAGTTAGAAGATGGCTCTTTTCCCCTGGATGCCTTACCCATTTCTCAGTTTCCAATAATAGGAACAACCAGTGCAGCCATGTCTTCCACTTAGACTATGGGTGTTGAACAAGCAACAAAGACACTCAAGAACATGTCACTCCAATCATAGAATATTGAGACTTTGCAGGGCCAAATCAAATCTTTAAAAGAACAAAAGGCCAAATCTGAAGCTGCTCAGGTTACTAAAATGCAAAAATCCCAGAGACTGTTGGAGACATTACAACAGGTGGAAAGGGACACTTCAATTGGTTAGACCTTGGCCCAAGACAAGGAAACCAATTGGATTAATATACTAGACTCTTTGAATGATATTTGGCCTTCTATCCAAATCATATTTGAGTAGAAAGAGCATACAGAAAAGGCTACAAAAACTATTGTGCAAGGAAGGAAGAAGCTTGGAGAAATGCCCACAGAAGCCTCCAACATTATGAGGCTCCTAAATTCTAAGTCCAAATATGAACTTGAGGAAGTAGGAACCAGTGATAGGACTGCTACTATTTTGGAATTCAAGAAAGCCTTGACAAAGAGGACCCTCATTGATCAGTTGCAAGAAAGATGTGAAACCTTGGAGCTGCAAGTAAAAAGGTTCACTAACAGAATTGAAGCATTGATCCAGAAGGGACTTCCTAACATTTATGTAATAAATGACAAATTAATCACTCAGGAAGACTATGTCTTGAAGATGAAAGAAATGGCTAGAAGTATCATCAATGTCAGTGGAATAAAGGGTCGTATGACTCCAAGGGAACTTTTAGAAACCATGTCAAATGTTTCTACATACAGAATGAGGTAACACACATTTTTACTGTGAAGGAAACTTTTGCCAAATACACAGAGGAAGATGAAATTTACCGTAGGGTAAAAAAATTGACAATACTAGATGAAAAGAGATGGGAAGAATTGGTCGATTTACTGGATTGAAGGCTAAATTCAGAATGAATAAAACAATTTCCAACATAGCTATTGAGTCAAATTATACTTGTATAATTTGTCAATATGAATTGTCAACCCAGGGAGGTAAACTGGTGAGGTGCCATGTAAAGTACATGCAGCTTGACTACCTTGAGTGCAGTATCGTTACAAGGAAACAACTAATGTCCCTTCCTGAATCAACAATGTTGTAGCAAAGCCATTGAGCAGTATATATCACTCCTCTTTATAACATTGTTGACTTGTTGATTATTGATCAGAAAGAAGGTGAAGGATCACTCAACAAATAATCATGCATGCTTCTGTTCTTGCAAAAGTGTTGTTACATCAATAGTCATGAAGGGTATATAACAGCCCTTGACAACTTATTTTGCTGGCAATCATGCAAGAAAGAGGTAAATAAAAGCAATCATGCAATAATCATGAAATCAAAACAATGTTGGCCAACAAATGAAATCATCAATCTACACTATCACAATCCAACACAGAGTAATGGCTGTAGGGAATACAGAAAGGTTACATTAGTTGTTGCATGAAATATACTGCACATTGAAATTGAAAATCATTATAACTATATTACAGGAAATCTGTTATGAAACCAGCTCAAGAAACAATAGAAAAGATAGATCAACACCTTAGAATTCAGCCTCTTCGAGGGGGCAACATCATTTACATTACATAAATGAACAATTCTTGGATGATTCAAATGAAAAAAACTCCTTTCTATATATAGGAGTCTAAGGATTCACAATATAACCCAACGGACCTAACAATAATAATATAAAGCCACAAAAATAACAATAGAGGGATTCTATGGGGCACAATAATAACAATATGGGGATAATAGGGGCACAGCAATATTAATAAGGGATGCAACTACAATAGTAATGGGGTAATCACTGGTATTATAGGGACCCAACATGCCCCTCTCCTTCAAAAAAGTGTTGTCCTCAACGCTTGAGTAGTTCTGGATGCTTCTGTATAAAATTCTCATCCTCCCATGTGGAATCTTCAACAGATAAGTTCTTCCACTTGAGAAGATACTCCGAAATTGATTGATTTCATAGCTGTCGAGTTCCTGTTTATGTGACTGCTTCCGGTTCCAATACAATTTTTCCTTCCTCGTCAAGTTCTGGCAATATTGTTTGAACTAGGATCTTGTCGCCTATAACCTTCTTTAAACATGAAACATGGAAAATTGGGTGCAATCGAGAAGCTGTAGGAAGCTCCAATTTTTATGCCTTAGTACCAATCTTTTGCAAAACCTTGTATGGACCATAATACTTTGGTGATAATTTATTATCCTTCTTAGCTTGCTTGAGGAACATTTTCTTATATGGTTGTAGCCATAGGAATACCCAATCACCTATATCAAAACTTATTTCGTTGCGATGTTGATCTACCTGTTGTTTCATTCTATTTTGTGCCAACATGAGGTTATCCTTTAAGAGTTGGAGGACTTGTTGTTGATGTTCGATGTGATGTTCCACTGCTTGAACCTTATAATTTTCTCTTAAATATGATGTGATGGATGGTGGCTGATATCCATTAAGTGCCATAAATGGGGTCATTTTTGTTGTTGTATGGAAGGCACCATTCAGCCAGAGGCAACCATTTGACCCATTGTGTCTGTTTATCAGATACGAAGCATCGAAGATATCCTTCCAAACATTTGTTTACTATCTCAGTTTTCCCATCAGATTGAGGATGATAAGATGAGATATGAGCTAACTAAGTACCAAGACAAGAAAATAATTCTGTCCAAAAGTTTCCAGTGAAAATGGGATCTCTATCACTTACAATAATCTTTGGGTTTCCATGTAGCTTTTGAATTGTTTCCATAAATGCAGTAGAAACTGTACTAGATTTAAATGGATGTGATAATGCATAAAAGTGTGCATACTTGGTAAGTCTGTCAACTACCACCATGATGACACTCTTTCCCTCAGAATTGGGTAAATATGTTATAAAATCCATTGAAACCTACTCCCAATGTCGGCTTGGAATGGATAAAGGTTGTAATAGACCCAGTGTCTTAACTGTGGCAAACCAAACATTCTGCCACAAATTTTTGAATATCCGATTTAAGGCCATCCCAAAAAAATTCCTTCTTAACCCTGTGGTAAGTTTTTAAAAATCCTGAGTGCCCTCCTAAGGGAGAAGTGTGTAATTGCATAAGAATCTTTTGTTTTAGTTGGGAATTCTTACAGAGGTATAAGCGATCTTTGTACCATAAAGAATCATTTTGCCAGCTAAATGTATCAAACGTACTGGAATCTTGTTGTAACTTTCGAATAAGTGCCCACCCTTCTTTGTCATTCTTCCATTACTCCCTTACTTCGTTTATCCAATCTGGTTGGATAATAGAAATGGCGCACAACAATGCTTCCATATCCTTATCCTTTCTTGAGAGTGCATCTGCCACCACATTTTGCTTCCCTTTTTTGTAGATGGTTTCAAAGTCATAACCCAACATCTTTGTGACCCACTTTTGTTGCTCTTCAGAGGATAATATTTGTTCTAAAAAGTATTTACGGCTATCATGATCTGTCTTTACCTTGAAGTGTCTTCCCATTAGGTAGGGTCACCATTTCTTAAGTGCATGGAGTATTGCCAACATTTCCTTCTCATAAATAGCTTTATGTAAAAAATTTCCCTTGATTGGATGACTTTCAAAAGCAATGGGTCTTTCATCTTGCGTTAAAACAGCACCAAATCCATTTCCTGAAGCATCACATTCCACAATAAAGGTTTTTGTGAAGTTTGGTGTAGCTAAGACCCGTGCTTGGCACATTGCCTCTTTAAGATGTTCGAAGGCCTTTGTTGCTTCTGGAGTCCATGAAAATGCATCTTTCTTCAATAATGTTGTTAGAGGTGCTGCTATTCTCCCATAATTCTTAACAAACTTGCGATAATACCCTGTCAACCCGAGAAATCCTCGCAGATGCTTTATGGATGTGGGGATTTTCCATTCCTTAATGGCTTTAATTTTGCTAGGGTCTACCTTAACTCCTTCATGAGATACAATATGACCCAGATATTCCACCTCTTGTACTCCAAAGAAACATTTGGATCTTTTTGCATATAATTGTTTCTCCTCCAATAGTTGTGGCACCCTGTCAACATGTTCAACATGATCCTTCCAAGACTTGTTGTAGATTAGTATATCATCAAAAATACTAACACAAATTTTCTAAGGAATGGTTTGAAAATGGAATTCATCAAACCTTGAAATGTTGAAGGTGCATTGGTAAGGCCAAAAGGCATGACCAAAAATTCATAATGACCCTCATGAGTTCTAAATGCTATTTTCGGAATGTCTTTAGTCTACATTCTGATTTGATGATATCCTGAACGAAGATCCAACTTGGTGAAGTAAATTGATCCATGCAATTCATCCAGTAATTCATCAATGATGGGAATGGGAAACTTATCTTTAATAGTGAGCTTGTTGAGCTCCCTATAATCTGGACACATGTGCCATGATCCATCCTTCTTGTGCACCAATACTACTAGAGCAGAGAAAGAACTTTGACTCGGTTGAATTATACCAGCCTCTAGCATTTCTGCAACCATACATTCAATTTCACTCTTTTGGACATAGGGATATCTGTACGGCCTGATGTTTGGAGGAACACTTCCTGGAATCAGATGAATAGCATGATCATGATCACGAATAGGTGGGAGACCTTTGGGAGTCTCAAATACCTTGGAATGATTGTCCAAGACTTTTTGGAGATCTGGAGAAATAGATGATTCCAATGTGGAAACATCTAGCGAACATAATTGTGCAATTACACCCCTTTGTTCCTTTTTTAGAAGCTTTGTCATACCGTTAGAGCTGATTATCTTTCCCAGTTTCCCTACAATACTCCTTAAAGCTCTTGAAAATTAAAAGCTATTGTACCCAAGGATTGTAGCCATTGCACTCCTAGTACAACATCAACACCTCCCATTGGAATGAAAAGCATTGGGCTAGTTAATACATATCCTCCCATCGATAGCTTGATATTATGGCACTTCCAGAGAAATTTATTATTCCTCCATTTGCAACCATCACTTGACACTCTGGTGCTGGATATAAGAAGAAATTCAATTCTTTTTCTACCTTACAATGAATAAAATTGTGGGTACTTCCTGAATCAATCAACACTATTACCTTTTTCTTCTTGATTTTTCCTTCTATCTTGATGGTTTGAGGAGTGGTAATTCCTGCCAATGCATTACAAGATATGGTTAGATTCATTTCTTCTTTATCTAGGCTTTGTTCCTGGAGTATATCCTCTTCTTTTGACCTTTCTTGCTCCTTTTCTTCTTCCTCTTTGCAATCTATGTAGAATAATTTCTTCTTAGCACACTTATGACCTTTAGTGTATTTGCTATCACAACTGTAACAAAGCCCTTTTGCTCTTTTTTCTTCCAATTGTTGTGGTGTCAACCTTATAGGTTGTGCAAGACTAGGGGCAACAACACTTCCATCTTTATAGTTGTGAGTGGTATGCTTCCTGGTTGCCATAATTTTGCTTTCCATTTTTCTTGCTAACCTGAATGCCTTCTCTAATTAATCAAGTTCCCAAAGGCGAACATCATGTTGGATAATATCCTTTAAAGTCCCTATGAACACATCAATCCTATGCTCTTCTGGAATATTTTTTACCCTTATGTTCAATTTTTGGAACTCCTCAATGTGCTCCATTATTAAACCCTTTTTTGAGACTTATCAATTAGCTAAAAAAAGTGTTGCTTTTTGTATCCTCATAATGTGTTGTCGATTCTTCCGTAAAAATTGCCCAAGCAATAATTTGTGTATGAGAGAAAAGCCATTGATACAATACAAACTTATTTGGTTCCAAATATAAAGTTGCAATATGTACCTTTTGTGTGTTTTGCACATTATTGAGATCAAAAAATTGCTCCATATGTAATATCCATTTTGCGAGATCCTTGCCATCAAACTTCCTCATATCAATTTTGGAATATGGTGGGTCTTCGATCCCACATTAGAGTCTATGAAATCATGATTAACATTTCTTTTGTTCGCATCATGAGTTTCCTTTACTACCTTTTCACCATTAGTAAGTATTTCTTGTAGAAAATTTGTCAAATCTGTCTTCAAATCTGCCATGTCTGTCTTCAAATCTATCTTCAAATCTGCCATGTCTCTCTTCAAATATGTCTCCAAATCTATCTTCAAATTGTCCATTTTATCTTGCACACCCTTTATCTTAGATTCCACGCCATTTATCTTAGCTTCTATTAGCTTTTGTGAGAGTGACATTTGTTGCATTTGTTATTGTAATTTTGATATATCATGTAGCATTTCTTCCTCTTCTTCATGAGTCATGCTAGAGCTTTCAGGTTACTTACTAGGTGTTTGCATTTTATTTCCTCGGGGCATCAGTTACTAATAATAATGCTATACTATGCCCTTTGAATTCCTTCAAAATAAATTTTCAAACCAATCTTAAGCAAAAATTTAAAAGAATCTACACACCTTTTTTCACTTTGTAGGAGCTCGATATTGCCTCTTATGTATCTCTGTACTTTCAGATCATCCAATTTTGAAATTGTGATCTATAGTATCCCTTTATGTCCTCTTTTCAATGCCACTAGTCTGATCCAAATTGGAGTCTCCAAGGAAGAGTTATGCGAACTCTCCCACAGTGACCTGATTATAAAATAGTTCAGTAGCGCAAACTTGTACGACGTGCCTCGAGTCACTGTTTCGACCTTTGGCTCTGAAAAATATATAAAAGAAACTATAGTCCATCTTATTTCTATACATTCTTATGAAATTTCAATCCGATGCTCAGAGAGAAATTTATGATGATTTTCCCCAGGTCACCTATTTGGAATGTAATTCAGGAGTCTTCAAAAAGACCAACTTCCTCGGATCATATCTCTGCAAATATAGTGTGAAAAGCTCTGAAATTTGGACCTGAGGTTCAGCGTGATTTCTTCTCAAATGGGTTTTCTTTTTAGCTTTTTAAAAATTGCAGAAAAAATGTTATAACGAAAATGCCACGATGACTTATTTGGAGCAGCGAAACCCTAGAATCCAAAGCTCTAATTCCAAATGTTATGAAACTAGCTCAAGAAAATATAGAAAAGATAGATCAACGCCTTAGAATTAAGCCTCTTCAAGGGGGAACCTCCTTTACATTACATAAATGAACAATTCTTGGATGATTCAAATGACAAAACCTCCTTTCTATATATAGGAGTGTAAGGAGTCACAATATAACCCAAACGACCTAACAATAATAATATAAAGACACAAAAATAACAGTAGGGGGATTCTATGAGGCACAGTAATAACAATATGGAGATAATAGGGGCACAACAATATTAATAAGGGATGAAAATACAATAGCAATGGGGTAATCACTAGTATTATAGGGACCCAACAAAATCGTATCATTCACACACTGTTATTACAAAGAAAAGTAAACGCATTAATAAACAGGACATAAATTATACATACATTTAATATACACCGGAGCTATGAGTGAAGGGGGCCCTCCTTCACTCACAACTCCTTCAAACACGAAAGAGTTGCTTACAGTAGAATGTCGAACATCAACGATATACTTTCTTATAAAATAAAAGTTGATACATAAAGAGATTGAGTGTTGGGATAGTCACACTTCGTCTCCTGATAGCGTCTGATATTGTCTAACTTTTCAAAAGAAAATGAGACTATGTTTATACAATTTCCCGCAACCATATTAGGCTGGAAATAACAAATGTAATCTCAGCCTCTAACTGATTAATCCCTAAGATCGAATCTACAACAAAACAAAATAGTAATTTTTAGGCATACAACCATCATCATAACAAAATGTTCTTTGTTTAGTCTAATTCATGACTGCAAGCATGAATTTAGACTATTTGGTTATATGGTTGTAGTTGTAGTCCGAAATTAGCGGAGGCTCTGCGGGAATTAGAGTATCTGCTGGATCCCAAAATTCCTATAGGATTCTTAGAGGTAGACATTGTCTGCAGGATTTGCGGCTATTGAAATCTGCAAGAAATTCCGAGTCATGTTAGAACAAAAATAAAAAAGATAAAAGCACAAACAGTTAGGAGGAGACTCGAATGCAGGTAAAAATGACATTTAAAGATGTTTCGTCATACCTTTAAGCCTTGATACCCTGTTTAGCCAAAAAAATGGAAAATATGGAGGGCTAGGTATAATAAGATGGCAAAAAGGTGTCAAAATGGGGAAATAGGGTAGGATATTATCAGCAAAAAGATGGTAATCTCTAAACTCAACATCTCCCCCAGGCCAAGATTCTTGCATGTCCCTTATGCAAGCAAAAATAGTACTTCTAAGAAATCAAATTTTGTCTTATGTTGTAGCTATTGCAGCCAATTGATCAAGTGGGTGGTCTGTCTCTGCTGGAACCTGCTTCTTATATTCATTAATTTCCTATTGCAACTGTTCGATTTCCTTTTGCATTCTAAGGTTACTTTCCCTAAGGGTTTCATTTTCTACCCTCAAAACCCTTTCTGACACAATCAGTTCAACGATAGTCTCTTCCAACATTGTTTGCGATGGCTTCTTTGATGAAATTCTCTCCTCATGGGTATGTTTGTGTGATGATCAGGGCGAATTTTCTTCTTCTTCTGGTAGAGCAGCTACGTTGTGGATTTCCTACAGAGAAGGGGTAGGAAAAGATACAACTTCCTTCTTATCACTGGTATCTGGTTTTACTGATTCTTCCTTTCTCTCCTTGCTGCAGGAATTTTCAAGCTTCTCGCTCTCAGCTTTCTTGGAAATTTTGGCAGCAAACTGAGCGACTTGGCTCCTAGTATAGCATTTATAAGGGGTTACAGGTCCTTTTTGTTGGGAGCTAAAACCAGAAGTCTCCCTAGTCACAACGACCTCATCGTCATCGTCTTCTTCTATCTCCTCATCCTAGCCTTCCTCATCTTCTTGGAATTCTTCTTCATCATCCTAGGCTATATCCTCATCATCTTGAGCTTCATTCCCAGATTCATGATGCTGTGTTTCCTCCTCTGTGGGTTCAATTTCTTTCTCTGTTGACTTAGACACAGAAGCCTTTTTCCTGGACCTCTTCTAGTCACGCTCTTTTTCAGCCAACTCGAAGGTAGACATTTTCTTTGTCACCTTATCCTTAGCTTTTTCAGTCTATTCTGTCGGCTCAGGCATAGTTGCCTTCTTTGCCAATCTCTTTTCACAATCCTTTCCTTCGGTAAATTCAGACACATTGGTTTTCCTGGCTGACCTTTTCAAGGGTTTTTCATCAATTTCCTTCTCCAGGTCCTGAACCCGTCATTTTCTCCCTGAGGATTTCTCCTTCTGAACTTCTTCGGGTTCCCATGGTTGTGACCCCTTCTTCACTTTTCCTACAGATTTTTCTTTGTTAGCTTCCAACAAATCGGGGTTTATAAATCCGTTTTCCTGGAGGAAGACCTCCCAAGTTTTGGAATGCTTCTGCAAGACTTCCAACACAATGATTTTCACCAAACCGTGGTGATAAAGGTTCTCTTCAATATTAGAAGCCCTATCTTGTGCAACCATAGACATCTTAATTAGAGACATTTTTAGAAAATAAGGTAGGTTAATGGGGTAATCTTAGAACTGTCCGAGGAGCCCCATGTGGAACAAAAATACCAGGTCGAACCGGTCTTCACATGTAACATATTCTTGTAAGAATAAAATGAGTCGTCAATACTCACTTCAATAAATCTAGTGAGATGCCTTTGCCCCAACTCAAGTTTAATGGGTCTTCCTTCAGGAATGGCGCACATCTTTCTTTGCCAAATCGACAATTCTTGAACCATCTCTCGCTGTCCTATGGAAGCCCACAAGCCTTCGATACCAATTCTTCTGTTAATCAGAAATGTAGGTCCGCAACTTGTACTTGGTCTCTTTTAAGATTCAAGGCTAAGGCCTTCGTCACCTTGCAATTATGGCCACAGAATTTCTGAAAAAATGGTAGCCATCCTACCTTCTCGAACTTCTTTTTTCTCTTTGGCCGAGAATCCAATAGTTCAGAACCATGTGGTCCATATCTGATGTGAGCTCGCTGCTTGGACATTTTCCTTTTGGAAGCTTTCTTCTTTGCCATAACACAATTGAAAAGAAGCCAGGGTAAAAAAATTTTAACAGGGACATTGATTGTAGGGATACTCGGAGTGTTATGTAAGGATTTGGTGGTGAGGAGATGATTTTGGGGAACAGGTCATGATCATGATAGAAATCATGATCTGACCTTGTAAAATGGGTTTAGAAAGTGCAAGAATTGATAGCCAAGTGAGCTGGCAGGTAAGTTATAAGGAGGTGGTGACATCTGGCTACAGGAAATATCAAAACTTTAATCGTTATACAAAACAAATTTAAAATACCATCATACCTTACCTCGAGGTCTCCTTTACCATTGTACATTACCCTTTCTCTATTTTAATGAAATTTCCTGCATTGATGTTGCATGTCCCTCTGATGTTATCGACTTTATATTGTGAACGATGCTAATGATTACTTCGTGATGCTCCTATCTTGAGATGATTTCCTAGTAGTGTGCTGGTTGACATACTCTGAAATGATGAAATTCGGCCATTAATTAAAGGTTTTAACTGTTTTATTATTCCATGAAAATAACTCGTCTGATGACTGTGCTACAGGAATTTAGAATGACTATAGCCACAGGCTACAACTGCTGGGTGCTGCAAGTATTGAAATTGGTCTTGCAGGAATTTGGAACAACCGTGACCAAAAAAGTTTTGAACTGCAATCTTGAGACACTTCTGCAAAAATAAATATTCTTCAGGAACTGTAACACTAGAGATCCTGCAGGAACTGAGATGGGTCCTGTAGGAATTCAGAATGGCTGTAACATGCACTGCAGTTGTTAAGATCTGCTATCACCGTTGAGTTCTGTAGGAATACTGAATCTGCAGAAACTGTGACTGTGATCATTTTCTGAAATTTTGCAGGAGTTCTGAAACTGAATCTTGTAGGAGCCCTTTTCTTTCCCATCCATTATGTACAGTCCTCTGCACATGAATAAATATGTCGATGTCAAATGTGCAAAGGGCTCGTTGGATTACCAGTTGTTAAGGTAAATTGTTAACCAACGCGAGGCCCATCACCATTGATGAGAGTGGGGGCCAAGGTACTCTGATGCATCCTATCAGGTGTGAATTTATGAGTTGATGTCGAACCCCCTATAGGATCTAGTGGTAAAGAAGCAATGATGATTCCCCATTACCACTAGCGAGATAACCTGTCATTGAGGCATACAAGTTTCAAGGCATCACAAAGCTCTGATCCTAAACCCATATAATTTGTTGATGTCGATGGGCCAGAATTGTTGGAAGGAAGGCGTTAAGAAATCCCACATCAATCCAACACAAGCAAATCATAGATTAATTTTTGTAAAAAAACAGATTTATTACAGTGATCCCAAGGGATCTACTGTCCATTGGTTTTAACGAGCCTGGGACAGTCCATGCTCGCCTGATTTCAATCTTAGAGAGTCTGAAATACTGAAAAAGAAAACTCCAAGGGGGCTCCTTTTCCGTAAGTAGGCCATTGTGCCCAGAAAAAGGAATAAACCTATACCCAATAGACATTCCTGTCATGGTTTATTGAGCATGAGAAAGAACAGAGTAAGCTCATTGCCTCAGCAAAAAATTAGGAAGAGTTAGTGATAGGAATAATACCTTCCTTAACCATTTATAACTCTTTCTTCCTTGTAATTTCCTTAACAAATTCCTCCTTGGATTAGGGTTTATGATATAACTTGAGTCTATGTCCATTCACCAAGAAGGTAACATTCTCATCATCAATAGTCTTAATTCTAACAGATCCATTGTTGAAAGCCTTCTCAACTTCATAGCAACCCAACCAATGTATATTAAATTTCCCTTTAAAATTCTTAAATTTAGAATCATACAACAATGCCCGGTCACCTTCTTTGAACTGCTTCTTTTTAATGTACCTGTCATGCCATTTAGCTCTTTACTATTGGATCATATCTGTCTGATGGAAAGCATCCAGCCTGATTTCATCTAGTTCATTGAGCTACAGGATTCTCTGTGTTGGCATTATGATTCAAGTGTTGTCCTTGATGGCAACTCACTGAGAGGTTGGTACAGGTGCTCAGAGGTTGGTACAGGTGATGGCAACTTAATCAGAGGACAGATCTTAGTACAACATGCCAAGAAAGTTCATACACGCAGGTTCGTTAAGCCCAAGTCGCGTATACAAGCAGGTTCACTATATACCAAGTCGCGTATACGCAGGTTCTCTATATATCAAGTCGCGTGTACACGCAGGTTGGCTTCAGTAAAAGAGCGTGTATGTGGAAAAGTACCTTTGGTCCGTGGCGGTTAGTCCTTGGAAGTTGTGCCTATGGTTTCGGACCATGGTGTCTCGACGGGCGTGTCGATCCCTCGTTTTGAGGTTGATGGTATTGTGTTACTATGGTTTTGGACCGTGGTATTGTGAAGTACCTAAGGCTATATAAGGAGAAGATCATTAGGCAAAGGAGCAAGCATTGGGTGTCTAACGAAGTGAGAAGATCTGGTATTGCTGGTTATCTGTTCCGGACGCTTGGCAAGGGTCGGATCTGACAGCAAAGGTATAAGTAATTATTTCTAGATCTGCATGCGGGTTGCCTTTGGTGAAAGCGCGTATATGTTGGCATTATGAGATAAGTGTTGTCCTTGATGGCAAACCTCACTGATGACAAATCATAGTACAGAAGGTCAGCAGCAAGGAATTGATGATCAGACTATAAGAAGAAGAGAAAGTTCATACACGCAGGTTCGTTAAGCCCAAGTCGCGTGTACACGCTAGTTGGCTTCATAAAAAGCGCGTGTATGTCGAAAAGTACCTTTGGTCCATGGCGGTTAGTCCTTGGAAGTTGTGCCTATGGTTTCGGACCATTGTGTCTCGACGGGCGTGTCGATCCCTAGTTTTGAAGTTGATGGTATTGGATTTCTATGGTTTTGGCTCTTGGTATTGAACAAGGCCTAAGGCTATATAAGGAGAAGGAAATCATTAGGCAAGTGCATCTGAAATGTCTTGGATATCTGATGAAGCATTAGATCCAGTATGCAGGGTTATGGGTTGATGATGCATTGCTTGATCTGAGCTAAGGAGAGATCTCATCGGTTGATGGAGAACAAGATCTAAGGAGAGATCGGGATCAAATGGTTTGAAATGAACTATCTTTATGATGCTTATTCTAGATCTACATACTGACGCATGTATTGTTCTATAAGTGTTATGAGTATGACTGATGTCTGGTACAGCTGCAAGTTATGAGAAATTATTTTTAGATCTGTACGCGGGTTGTCTTTGATAAAAGCGCGTATACACGCGGGTTTGATTCATCGAAGTAGCGTATACATTGTAAATCTTAATATTTGAAGTTGCAGATGGATCTGATGGTTATTACAGAGTTCTGTGTCTGCTCTGTGTTCTGGTGACTGTTATTAACAGGGTTTCAGTGATTCAGAGTTTGATGATTGTTTTGAGCTTCAATGATAGTTATGGGTCCAGTATGAAAATTGGATGAAAAGTGGCCTTACAGATTATGTGTTGTGCTTCAGTGTATCCAGTCTGAAAATTGATGAAACGTGGTACCTGGAGGTGAGAAGATTGTAGGCAAGCACCTACGTACTAGTATCTAAGCTAGTACAAAAGCTAAAGGAGATCTTTGGAGCATTGTAGCAGGTAGCAGCCTGCGTACTAGTAAATGGATCGGCTAGTACAAGAGCAAAGGGGGTTGTAGCTCCCGTACTGGTATAAGACTGCACCAGTACAAATATTGTAAAAGGATTTTCTTATTAAGAAGAAGATTGAGATGACTTGCAGCAGGTGGTTTTCACCCACATTGGGTTTCCACCTTATATCTTTGTGTTCATGTGTGTGGCTCTTGTGTGATGTTCTGTTCTGTTATTCTACACCTGTTTACTGTTAATATGCTTAATAATGATCTGATGCATTTACTGAAGATTAAGCTAACTGAATTATAAGATCTCTGGATATACGCGAGTTTCATTAGACAGAGTAGCGTGTACATGCAAGTTCACTTAATTGAAGTAGCGTATATGTTTCTGAGTATGAAATTGAAAAGTTTGATTGATCAGATAATACTGATTCACCCCCCCCCCCCCCCTCTCAGTATTATTTCCAACAATTGGTATCAGAGCAGGTCCTTTGGTAGAAGCTTGATCGCTTGAAGGAGATCCGTGGAACAATGGGAAAGAAGCTTAAGAAGAAAGCTCATAAGAAGAAGAAGACATCTCAGAAGGACTATGACAGTGGGAGAGTCGATTGGGGATTAGGTATAAGAAGCTCTTCAGATTCAGAATCAGATTCAGAATCTTTATCAGGTATGAATGTGTTATCCTCTGATGTTCCTGCTATATTTCCTTGTGAAAGTGATGGAAGTGATAGTGAAACTACTGAACATGCTTTTATGGGTGAGCAAGAAAAGTGTCAAATAGAGGCAGTGTTTAGAAGGCTTGCAGACAAAGTTAAAGATCAACAAGATCTATTGAACAAAAGGGAATGTGCTTTCAAAGAAGAAGTTACCAAACTAAAGGCCCAAATAGAAGAAGGAAACAAGGTAAGAAAGCTACTCAAGGACAAGGAAGACCAATGTCAAAAATTGCAGCATGAAGTGACATCATTAAGAAAAGAAATCAACGAAAGAAGCACAACCATCAAGAAACTCAAAGATAGATCCAGCTACTATGAAAATCTTGAAGCTACAATTCCCTCACTAAAAGGAGATCTTGAAGAATCAAAGAAGCAGAATACAGATCTACTCCAAGCTATTGCAAAACAAGAAAACGAAGTCACCAGCTTAAAATCTCAACTAGAATGTGCCTTCCGAGTTCGTCAAATACAGCAGGATCTGAATGAAGAACAAGAAAAGGAGATTCTCAAACTAAGGCATCAGTTGGAAGAAGGAAGGAAAGATGGAGAAGACATGAAGAAGCAATGTCTAGAAAAGGAGGAACAACTTCAAGTTGAGGTAAATATCTTGAAAGGTAAAATAGAAGAAAAGGATAAGCTTTTACGATTTCAAGATAGTTCTAAAGTCTTGGATGATATTCTTAGTAGTCAAAGGTCTCCTGCTATCAAGACTGGTCTTGGTTTTCATGAATCTGTTGAAGGTGAATCTAGTTCACAAGGTGAGGCAAGGAACTCTAAAGAGAAATCCAAAATGATCAACAAGGAGATGAAAGGTCAACCAAGGAAAGAAAGTCTTCAAAGAAAATCTTTTACTCCTCCTATGAATAATGTTGAATGTTATGTATGCCATAATCTTGGACATGTTGCAGCTAGATGTGGAAGAAGAAGGGTTCAAGACCATCATGTAGAAAGATCATCACATTCAAGGTACTTTAATGGATATTGCTTTGCTTGCAATATGTTTGGTCACAAAGCTGCTGATTGCTACAGGAGGAATATGAAATATGTAAGATGTTATGCATGTAACACACTTGGACATATAGCAAAGGAATGCAGGAACAAAGGATGGACATCACACCAAAAGGAGAAAACCTCATCACACTTGAATATATGGAGGAAGAAGGAAGTACAGTCAGCACAATGTACTAAGACACAGCACAACACAGACATATCAGACTCAGGGGGAGCTGAAAGTGTAAAACTTCAGTGTCCTGAATCTCATACGCAAGTTCCTTAAAGGGAAGTCGCGTATATACGCGAGTTAGACACTGCAAAGTCATGTATATGTCAGTCTGAGGAAAAGCAGTGGGAACAGGATCAGAAAAAGGATCTGATATGATTCAGTCTATTATTTGCTCTATTGGTTACAGTCTGCTGAGGATGTGTGGAAATGTTTTGTTACTTGTATGATGTCTAGAAGTGTTTTGATCCTAACTTGAGGATGATGATGTTTTGATGCTTATGCATGATCAGATCTAACAGATGGCACTGGTTGAGGGGGAGCATATGCCTTTAGTAATTCATTGTTGGCATTATGGTTAATAATCCTTGGTGATGATTCTTATATGGCTAAATGATATATCTTGCTATGATATGGTTGTGAGTTGTCTATGATAAAATCTCACATGATTCTTGGGGTTACATAGAAGATGTTCAGATCAGATTTATGGTTGATTCTTTGATGATGCATATATGGTGCTTACATGGTGATCTTCATAAGGACAAGGAGAAGTACAAAGCTTGAATACACATCTTCCTCACTTGATGATAAGTCACTTATATACTGCTGTTGTCATATGCATAAAGATCATACAGATATGATGCAGGCACTCATGTGGATAAGGATTGTTGCTAATGATGATATCAAGAAGCTTTGTCAAAAGAGTTTGAGCTCAAGATACATAATGCTGATACATGGATGACTCCTCAAAGTCACTTTGTTGGAGACATGATGATGAGTTCATATCTATATGATGATAGGTTTATACTTACATATGTTAATTGATGCAGATGTTCCCAAGTAATGATACTTGGATCATGTAGAGCTTGATGAAATGGCTATGGTGGTTTCACACATGGTACAACATGAATGACTCTGAATTCTGTTCAAAGGGATGAATTGATGTAGACATATCTTGTTATAGGTTGATGACCTATTCTCTACAGGACATTTACAGGTTGCTGATATGGAAATTTGTGTACGCGTGTTGTTTAAAGGATATCCGCGTGCATACGCCGTTTTACAAGGGGATAGTCGCGTATATGGTGTACGCGTGTTGCGTAAGGGATATCTGCGTATATACGCATGTTTATGTGTATACAGACGCATATATGGAGATTTGAAGGAAATCAGCAGGGACAGATGTTGGTTGCAGAAAGTCTGATATGGGTCCGACAGAGATCATCTGGCACAGATTCAGGGGGAGCAGATAATCTTCCAATGATGCATTGTTGGCATTATCTTAAAGCTTTTGGTTCTAGTTCACATTTGTTGTTGGTTTCAAGTGGAACAAAGGCAAAATTGGTTGCTGATCTGAATGGTGATTATCAGATGCTGATAGTAACTTTCATAAATCTTGGTCTTTCGTCTCTATGTCATATATCTCTTTTGTGGTATCTCTTTCATGGTGTCAAGGTCATGTAACGGCCTATTTTGGTTTCCCCACTATGCCTGGGATGATTGATGCAATGTGTTTGGTTGTCATATGTAAACTTTTGATGTATCCCCACTTGGTTGGGTGGATGAGTCAATTTTTGTATATCCTCACTTAGTTGAGAGATGGATGTATGTATGAGTCTTTGGTGATAGGAAGGTCTTTTATGATGTATAGAGTCATGTTCTTCTTGAAGAACATCTTTTGCAGATCTTGCCTACAGTCAGGAAGAGCATGAACAGCACACTTCAGCAGTACAGAGACTTGGCATGTACTCAGGGGGAGCATTGACAGATTGGTACACCTTGGCATATACAAAGGGGGAGATTATTCAGAGATTTCAGCAGGTACTCAGGGGGAGTATGGACAGTGGAATGATTCAGCAAAGGAAGAGAATATCTTGGTCCACCCTTTGCCCTTGATGTCAAAGGGGGAGAGTGATTTGGTGTTGTTTCCATCAAGTCCAAAGGGGGAGATTGTTGGCATTATGATGCATGTGTTGTACTTGATGGCAACCCTCTCATATCTCACTTATGTATAACTGGATGAATCTTCAGACGAGACATCAGATGTAACTGATGGAGGATAGCTCAAAGGAATCAGATGCTAATTCTAAGTGTGACAAGTTAGCTTTGCCATCAAGTCCAAAGGGGGAGATTGTTGGCATTATGAGATAAGTGTTGTCCTTGATGGCAAACCTCACTGATGACAAATCATAGTACAGAAGGTCAGCAGCAAGGAATTGATGATCAGACTATAAGAAGAAGAGAAAGTTCATACACGCAGGTTCGTTAAGCCCAAGTCGCGTGTACACGCAAGTTGGCTTCATCAAAAGCGCGTGTATGTCGAAAAGTACCTTTGGTCCATGGCGGTTAGTCCTTGGAAGTTGTGCCTATGGTTTCTGACCATTGTGTCTCGACGGGCGTGTCGATCCCTAGTTTTGAAGTTGATGGTATTGGATTTCTATGGTTTTGGCTCTTGGTATTGAACAAGGCCTAAGGCTATATAAGGAGAAGGAAATCATTAGGCAAGTGCATCTGAAATGTCTTGAATATCTGATGAAGCATTAGATCCAGTATGCAGGGTTATGGGTTGATGATGCATTGCTTGATCTGAGCTAAGGAGAGATCTCATCGGTTGATGGAGAACAAGATCTAAGGAGAGATCAGGATCAAATGGTTTGAAATGAACTATCTTTATGATGCTTATTCTAGATCTACATACTGACGCATGTATTGTTCTATAAGTGTTATGAGTATGACTGATGTCTGGTACAGCTGCAAGTTATGAGAAATTATTTTTAGATCTGTACGCGGGTTGTCTTTGATAAAAGCGCGTATACACGCGGGTTTGATTCATCGAAGTAGCGTATACATTGTAAATCTTAATATTTGAAGTTGCAGATGGATCTGATGGTTATTACAGAGTTCTGTGTCTGCTCTGTGTTCTGGTGACTGTTGTTAACAGGGTTTCAGTGATTCAGAGTTTGATGATTGTTTTGAGCTTCAATGATAGTTATGGGTCCAGTATGAAAATTGGATGAAAAGTGGCCTTACAGATTATGTGTTGTGCTTCAGTGTATCCAGTCTGAAAATTGATGAAACGTGGTACCTGGAGGTGAGAAGATTGTAGGCAAGCACCTACGTACTAGTATCTAAGCTAGTACAAAAGCTAAAGGAGATCTTTGGAGCATTGTAGCAGGTAGCAGCCTGCGTACTAGTAAATGGATCGGCTAGTACAAGAGCAAAGGGGGTTGTAGCTCCCGTACTGGTATAAGACTGCACCAGTACAAATATTGTAAAAGGATTTTCTTATTAAGAAGAAGATTGAGATGACTTGCAGCAGGTGGTTTTCACCCACATTGGGTTTCCACCTTATATCTTTGTGTTCATGTGTGTGGCTCTTGTGTGATGTTCTGTTCTGTTATTCTGCACCTGTTTACTGTTAATATGCTTAATAATGATCTGATGCATTTACTGAAGATTAAGCTAACTGAATTATAAGATCTCTGGATATACGCGAGTTTCATTAGACAGTGTAGCGTGTACACGCAAGTTCACTTAATTGAAGTAGCGTATATGTTTCTGAGTATGAAATTGAAAAGTTTGATTGATCAGATAACACTGATTCACCCCCCCCCCCCCTCTCAGTATTATTTCCAACAATTGGTATCAGAGCAGGTCCTTTGGTAGAAGCTTGATCGCTTGAAGGAGATCCGTGGAACAATGGGAAAGAAGCTTAAGAAGAAAGCTCATAAGAAGAAGAAGACATCTCAGAAGGACTATGACAGTGGGAGAGTCGATTGGGGATTAGGTATAAGAAGCTCTTCAGATTCAGAATCAGATTCAGAATCTTTATCAGGTATGAATGTGTTATCCTCTGATGTTCCTGCTATATTTCCTTGTGAAAGTGATGGAAGTGATAGTGAAACTACTGAACATGCTTTTATGGGTGAGCAAGAAAAGTGTCAAATAGAGGCAGTGTTTAGAAGGCTTGCAGACAAAGTTAAAGATCAACAAGATCTATTGAACAAAAGGGAATGTGCTTTCAAAGAAGAAGTTACCAAACTAAAGGCCCAAATAGAAGAAGGAAACAAGGTAAGAAAGCTACTCAAGGACAAGGAAGACCAATGTCAAAAATTGCAGCATGAAGTGACATCATTAAGAAAAGAAATCAACGAAAGAAGCACAACCATCAAGAAACTCAAAGATAGATCCAGCTACTATGAAAATCTTGAAGCTACAATTCCCTCACTAAAAGGAGATCTTGAAGAATCAAAGAAGCAGAATACAGATCTACTCCAAGCTATTGCAAAACAAGAAAACGAAGTCACCAGCTTAAAATCTCAACTAGAATGTGCCTTCCGAGTTCGTCAAATACAGCAGGATCTGAATGAAGAACAAGAAAAGGAGATTCTCAAACTAAGGCATCAGTTGGAAGAAGGAAGGAAAGATGGAGAAGACATGAAGAAGCAATGTCTAGAAAAGGAGGAACAACTTCAAGTTGAGGTAAATATCTTGAAAGGTAAAATAGAAGAAAAGGATAAGCTTTTACGATTTCAAGATAGTTCTAAAGTCTTGGATGATATTCTTAGTAGTCAAAGGTCTCCTGCTATCAAGACTGGTCTTGGTTTTCATGAATCTGTTGAAGGTGAATCTAGTTCACAAGGTGAGGCAAGGAACTCTAAAGAGAAATCCAAAATGATCAACAAGGAGATGAAAGGTCAACCAAGGAAAGAAAGTCTTCAAAGAAAATCTTTTACTCCTCCTATGAATAATGTTGAATGTTATGTATGTCATAATCTTGGACATGTTGCAGCTAGATGTGGAAGAAGAAGGGTTCAAGACCATCATGTAGAAAGATCATCACATTCAAGGTACTTTAATGGATATTGCTTTGCTTGCAATATGTTTGGTCACAAAGCTGCTGATTGCTACAGGAGGAATATGAAATATGTAAGATGTTATGCATGTAACACACTTGGACATATAGCAAAGGAATGCAGGAACAAAGGATGGACATCACACCAAAAGGAGAAAACCTCATCACACTTGAAGATATGGAGGAAGAAGGAAGTACAGTCAGCACAATGTACTGAGACACAGCACAACACAGACATATCAGACTCAGGGGGAGCTGAAAGTGTAAAACTTCAGTGTCCTGAATCTCATACGCAAGTTCCTTAAAGGGAAGTCACGTATATACGCGAGTTAGACACTGCAAAGTCGCGTATATGTCAGTCTGAGGAAAAGCAATGGGAACAGGATCAGAAAAAGGATCTGATATGATTCAGTCTATTATTTGCTCTATTGGTTACAGTCTGCTGAGGATGTGTGGAAATGTTTTGTTACTTGTATGATGTCTAGAAGTGTTTTGATCCTAACTTGAGGATGATGATGTTTTGATGCTTATGCATGATCAGATCTAACAGATGGCACTGGTTGAGGGGGAGCATATGCCTTTAGTAATTCATTGTTGGCATTATGGTTAATAATCCTTGGTGATGATTCTTATATGGCTAAATGATATATCTTGCTATGATATGGTTGTGAGTTGTCTATGATAAAATCTCACATGATTCTTGAGGTTACATAGAAGATGTTCAGATCAGATTTATGGTTGATTCTTTGATGATGCATATATGGTGCTTACATGGTGATCTTCATAAGGACAAGGAGAAGTACAAATCTTGAATACACATCTTCCTCACTTGATGATAAGTCACTTATATACTGCTGTTGTCATATGCATAAAGATCATACAGATATGATGCAGGCACTCATGTGGATAAGGATTGTTGCTAATGATGATATCAAGAAGCTTTGTCAAAAGAGTTTGAGCTCAAGATACATAATGCTGATACATGGATGACTCCTCAAAGTCACTTTGTTGGAGACATGATGATGAGTTCATATCTATATGATGATAGGTTTATACTTACATATGTTAATTGATGCAGATGTTCCCAAGTAATGATACTTGGATCATGTAGAGCTGGATGAAATGGCTATGGTGGTTTCACACATGGTACAACGTGAATGACTCTGAATTCTGTTCAAAGGGATGAATTGATGCAGACATATCTTGTTATAGGTTGATGACCTATTCTCTACAGGACATTTACAGGTTGCTGATATGGAAATTTGTGTACGCGTGTTGTTTAAAGGATATCCGCGTGCATACGCCGTTTTACAAGGGGATAGTCGCGTATATGGTGTACGCGTGTTGCGTAAGGGATATCTGCGTATATACGCATGTTTATGTGTATACAGACGCGTATATGGAGATTTGAAGGAAATCAGCAGGGACAGATGTTGGTTGCAGAAAGTCTGATATGGGTCCGACAGAGATCATCTGGCACAGATTCAGGGGGAGCAGATAATCTTCCAATGATGCATTGTTGGCATTATCTTAAAGCTTTTGGTTCTAGTTCACATTTGTTGTTGGTTTCAAGTGGAACAAAGGCAAAATTGGTTGCTGATCTGAATGGTGATTATCAGATGCTGATAGTAACTTTCATAAATCTTGGTCTTTCGTCTCTATGTCATATATCTCTTTTGTGGTATCTCTTTCATGGTGTCAAGGTCATGTAACGGCCTATTTTGGTTTCCCCACTATGCCTGGGATGATTGATGCAATGTGTTTGGTTGTCATATGTAAACTTTTGATGTATCCCCACTTGGTTGGGTGGATGAGTCAATTTTTGTATATCCTCACTTAGTTGAGAGATGGATGTATGTATGAGTCTTTGGTGATAGGAAGGTCTTTTATGATGTATAGAGTCATGTTCTTCTTGAAGAACATCTTTTGCAGATCTTGCCTACAGTCAGGAAGAGCATGAACAGCACACTTCAGCAGTACAGAGACTTGGCATGTACTCAGGGGGAGCATTGACAGATTGGTACACCTTGGCATATACAAAGGGGGAGATTATTCAGAGATTTCAGCAGGTACTCAGGGGGAGTATGGACAGTGGAATGATTCAGCAAAGGAAGAGAATATCTTGGTCCACCCTTTGCCCTTGATGTCAAAGGGGGAGAGTGATTTGGTGTTGTTGCCATCAAGTCCAAAGGGGGAGATTGTTGGCATTATGATGCATGTGTTGTACTTGATGGCAACCCTCTCATATCTCACTTATGTATAACTGGATGAATCTTCAGACGAGACATCAGATGTAACTGATGGAGGATAGCTCAAAGGAATCAGATGCTAATTCTAAGTGTGACAAGTTAGCTTTGCCATCAAGTCCAAAGGGGAAGATTGTTGGCATTATGAGATAAGTGTTGTCCTTGATGGCAAACCTCACTGATGACAAATCATAGTACAGAAGGTCAGCAGCAAGGAATTGATGATCAGACTATAAGAAGAAGAGAAAGTTCATACACGCAGGTTCGTTAAGCCCAAGTCGCGTGTACACGCTAGTTGGCTTCATCAAAAGCACGTGTATGTCGAAAAGTACCTTTGGTCCATGGCGGTTAGTCCTTGGAAGTTGTGCCTATGGTTTCGGACCATTGTGTCTCGACGGGCGTGTCGATCCCTAGTTTTGAAGTTGATGGTATTGGATTTCTATGGTTTTGGCTCTTGGTATTGAACAAGGCCTAAGGCTATATAAGGAGAAGGAAATCATTAGGCAAGTGCATCTGAAATGTCTTGGATATCTGATGAAGCATTAGATCCAGTATGCAGGGTTATGGGTTGATGATGCATTGCTTGATCTGAGCTAAGGAGAGATCTCATCGGTTGATGGAGAACAAGATCTAAGGAGAGATCGGGATCAAATGGTTTGAAATGAACTATCTTTATGATGCTTATTCTAGATCTACATACTGACGCATGTATTGTTCTATAAGTGTTATGAGTATGACTGATGTCTGGTACAGCTGCAAGTTATGAGAAATTATTTTTAGATCTGTACGCGGGTTGTCTTTGATAAAAGCGCGTATACACGCGGGTTTGATTCATCGAAGTAGTGTATACATTGTAAATCTTAATATTTGAAGTTGCAGATGGATCTGATGGTTATTACAGAGTTCTGTGTCTGCTCTGTGTTCTGGTGACTGTTATTAACAGGGTTTTAGTGATTCAGAGTTTGATGATTGTTTTGAGCTTCAATGATAGTTATGGGTCCAGTATGAAAATTGGATGAAAAGTGGCCTTACAGATTATGTGTTGTGCTTCAGTGTATCCAGTCTGAAAATTGATGAAACGTGGTACCTGGAGGTGAGAAGATTGTAGGCAAGCACCTACGTACTAGTATCTAAGCTAGTACAAAAGCTAAAGGAGATCTTTGGAGCATTGTAGCAGGTAGCAGCCTGCGTACTAGTAAATGGATCGGCTAGTACAAGAGCAAAGGGGGTTGTAGCTCCCGTACTGGTATAAGACTGCACCAGTACAAATATTGTAAAAGGATTTTCTTATTAAGAAGAAGATTGAGATGACTTGCAGCAGGTGGTTTTCACCCACATTGGGTTTCCACCTTATATCTTTGTGTTCATGTGTGTGGCTCTTGTGTGATGTTCTGTTCTGTTATTCTGCACCTGTTTACTGTTAATATGCTTAATAATGATCTGATGCATTTACTGAAGATTAAGCTAACTGAATTATAAGATCTCTGGATATACGCGAGTTTCATTAGACAGAGTAGCGTGTACACGCAAGTTCACTTAATTGAAGTAGCGTATATGTTTCTGAGTATGAAATTGAAAAGTTTTATTGATCAGATAATACTGATTCACCCCCCCCCCCCCCTCTCAGTATTATTTCCAACAGTATACACGCGGTTTTGGTACAGTGAAGTAGCGTATGCATAATAAGATTTGATATTTCAGGTTACTGCTGATTCTGGTGGTTGTTGCAGAGTTCTGGTCTCTGGTTTGGGTTCTGTGATCTCGATGACAGGGTTTCATTGATTCAGTATTGGGTTGTTTAATGAATTATGATGCAAGTATAAGTTTATGATTGTATTGCAGTAATGTTTGTTGTGTACTCTTGGATCCAGTCTGAAAATTGATGAAACGTGGTCCCTGAAGGAAAGAAGGTTGTAGGGTCAGCACCTACGTACTAGTAAATGGATTGGCTAGTACAAGAGCTGAGGGGGTTGTATCTCCCTTCCAGAAGTAGTTGGAAAACGAGAGAGGGTTGTAGCCCTCTGCAGGTTGTAGCCTGCGTACTGGTAAAGGACTGCACCAATACATTGTAAAAGAAGTTTCTTATTAAAGAAGAAAGAGACGAATTGCAGCAGGTGGTTTTCACCCACATTGGGTTTCCACCTTATATCATGGTGTTCATGTGTGTGGCTCTTGTGTGATGTTCTGTTCTATTATTCTGCACCTGTTTACTGTTAATATGCTTAATAATGTTCTGATGCATTTACTGAAGATTAAGCTAACTGAATTATAAGATCTCTGGATATACGCGAGTTTCATTAGACACAGTAGCGTGTACACGCGGGTTCACTTAATTGAAGTAGTGTATATGTTTCTGAGTATGAAATTGGAAAGTTTTTTACTGATCTGATAATACTGATTCACCCTCCCCCTCTCAGTATTATTTCCAACAATTGGTATCAGAGCAGGTCCTTCAGAGGAAGCTTGATCGCTTGAAGGAAAAGATCCATCAGAATGGCTAATCCAGAAAGAGAGGCACACATCAGGCCACCAGTCTTTGACGGGAACAATTTTACTCACTGGAAGATAAGAACCACTGCATATCTACAATCACTTGGAACAGAAGTTTGGGGAATCGTAGAAGGAGGATACAAATTCCCATCAGCAACTCCTACAGATCCAGCAGAGAAAAAGCAATATGAGCTCAATGCCAAAGCTGTTACTGTCCTATTGAGTAGTTTGACTCAATCAGAATTTATGAAGATCATGCATTTCAAATCAGCTAAGGAAATATGGGACAAAATCGTTACAAGCTACGAAGGAGATGATCAGGTAAAAAGAGCAAAGCTTCAAACTCTCAGAATCCGGTATGAAACTCTTAAGATGCGTAGTAATGAAAGCATAGCTAATTATTTCCTGCGTATGGATGAGATTATGAATTGTATGAGGGATCTGGGTAAAGAATTTGTGGAAGTTGTCTTAGTTGAAAAGGTTTTGAGATCTCTGTCTACTAAATCTGATTCTAAAGTATCTGCCATAGAAGAAAAGGAGAATGTGCAGAAAATCACCATGTCACAGCTTCACGGGATCTTAACTGCTTTTGAAATGCGACAAGAGGTACCACCAGAGGCCGCATTCGAAGTGTCAGAGGAAGAAGATGAGGTAAATTTTGTCAAGAATCTTGAATGGGGAACTGGACGGTTCAAAGGTAAGCTACCTTTCAAATGTTTTCTATGTGGTAGAGTTGGTCACTATGCTGCTAGATGTCCTCATAACAAAGGAAAGATATCTGAAGAAGATGGTAGAAGCTATTATACCCATATTAAAAGTTCATTCAATGATAGTGAAGATATTAGAAGTCTCATGGAACATAAGAAGAAGAATGCTTCATCCAATAATAGCGAAGATATTAAAAGCCTCATGGCACATGAAGAGAAGAATGCAGAAACTGAAGAATTTTCCAAATTAAAAGAACAATTAGAGACATAAATCAGGGTAAGGGAGCAATTGTAGGATATAGTAAAGGATCAGAGTACAACTATTCAGAGACTTGAATCAAAGATCCTCTCTCTAAAAGAAGATCTTAAAAAATCAAGAGAACAGAACAGAGAAGATCTTGAAGATCAAGAACATGAAGTGACCAAACTAAAGCGACAAGTGGAAGAAGGAAGAAAAGCTGAAGAAGACCTAAGGAATCAATATCTGAAAAAGGAAGAACAACATCAAGTTGAGGTAAATATCCTGAAAGGTAAAATAGAAGAAAAGGATAAGCTTTTATGATTTCAAGATAGTACTAAAGTCTTGGATGATATTCTTAATAGTCAAAGGTCTCCTGCTATCAAGACTGGTCTTGGTTTTCATGAATATGTTGAAGGTAAATCTAGTTCACAAGGTGAGGCAAGAAACTCTAATGAGAAATCTGAAATGCTCAACAAGGAACAACCAAGGAAAGAAATTCCTCAAGGAAGATCCTTTACTCCTAACTATGGACGTGATAGACGATTATTTCCTCCACTGAATAATGTTGAATGTTATGTATGTCATAATCTTGGACATGTTGCAGCCAGATGTAGAAGTAGAATGGTTCAAGAAAGATCATCGCATCCCAGGTATTTCAGAGGATATTGCTTTGCCTGCAATGCATATGGACACAAAGCAATTGATTGTGATAGAAGGAACATGAAAAATGTAAGGTGTTATACATGCAACAACTATGGGCATAAAGCAAGGGAATGCAGGAGCAGATTTCAAAATTCAAAACAAGAGGACCATACATCATCACAGTTCCAGGAACTGAAGAAGACAGAGACAGAAAGGTGTGGCATAATTTAGACAGCTGACATAACAGACACAAGGGAATCTGAAAGTGATGAAATTCAGTATTCCATCTTGCATACGCTGATATAATGAAGACAAGTCGCGTATATACGTGAGTTACAGGCTGCAAAGTCGCGTATATGAAGAAAGGGTAGCAGAACAGACCCAGGTTCAGTCATGGTTGGCTCAGGCTCAGGGGGAGCAGAACAGACTCAGGAAATGGTTCAGTCATGGTTGGCTCACACTCAGGGGGAGCATATACTTCAAATAATTCATTGTTGGCATTATGGTTAGAAGTGGCTGATGAAACTAAATGATACATCTTGTTGTTTGATCAAAGGAATAGTATTGCAGGCTGATGCTTATGGTACAGATCTGAATGGCTGGTCTTAGAACCTGCATCTGCTCAGGGGGAGCGTGGATAGATTGGTACACTTTGGCATAAACAAAGGGGGAGCCAAATCAAAAACTTCAGCATGTACTCAGGGAGAGTATGGACAGCAGTATGGACAGCAGAAGGTATACCAAAGAAGAAAATATCTTGGTCCGCCCTTTGCCCTTGATGTCAAAGGGGGAGATTGTTGGCATTATGATTCAAGTGTTGTCCTTGATGGCAACTCACTCAGAGGTTGGTACAGGTGCTCAGAGGTTGGTACAGGTGCTCAGAGGTTGGTACAGGTGATGGCAACTTAATCAGAGGATAGATCTTAGTACAGCATGCCAAGAAAGTTCATACACGCAGGTTCGTTAAGCCCAAGTCACGTATACAAGCAGGTTCACTATATACCAAGTCGCGTATACGCAGGTTCTCTATATATCAAGTCGCGTGTACACACAGGTTGGCTTCAGTAAAAGAGCGTGTATGTGGAAAAGTACCTTTGGTCCGTGGCGGTTAGTCCTTGGAAGTTGTGCCTATGGTTTCGGACCATGGTGTCTCGACGGGCATGTCGATCCCTCGTTTTGAGGTTGATAATATTGTGTTACTATGGTTTTGGACCGTGGTATTGTGAAGTACCTAAGGCTATATAAGGAGAAGATCATTAGGCAAAGGAGCAAGCATTGGGTGTCTGACGAAGTGAGAAGATCTGGTATTGCTGGTTATCTGTTCGGGACGCTTGGCAAGGGTCGGATCTGACAGCGAAGGTATAAGTAATTATTTCTAGATCTGCACGTGGGTTGCCTTTGGTGAAAGTGCATATACACGCAGTTTTGGTACAGTGAAGTAGCCTATGCATAATAAGATTTGATATTTCAGGTTACTGCTGATTCTGGTGGTTGTTGCAGAGTTCTGGGCTCTGGTTTGGGTTCTGTGATCTCGATGACAGGGTTTCAGTGATTCAGTATTGGGTTGTTTAATGAATTATGATGCAAGTATAAGTTGATGATTGTATTGCAGTAATGTTTGTTGTGTACTCTTGGATCCAGTCTGAAAATTGATGAAACGTGGTCCCTGAAGGAAAGAAGGTTGTAGGGTCAGCACCTACGTACTAGTAAATGGATCGGCTAGTACAAGAGCTGAGGGGGTTGTAGCTCCCTTCCAGAAGTAGTTGGAAAACGAGAGAGGGTTGTAGCCCTCTGCAGGTTGTAGCCTATGTACCGGTAAAGGACTGCACCAGTACATTGTAAAAGAAGCTTCTTATTAAAGAAGAAAGAGACGAATTACAGCAGGTGGTTTTCACCCACATTGGGTTTCCACCTTATATCATGGTGTTCATGTGTGTGGCTCTTGTGTGATGTTCTGTTCTATTATTCTGCACCTGTTTACTGTTAATATGCTTAATAATGTTCTGATGCATTTACTGAAGATTAAGCTAACTGAATTATAAGATCTCTGGATATACGCAAGTTTCATTAGACACAGTAGCGTGTACACGCGGGTTCACTTAATTGAAGTAGCGTATATGTTTCTGAGTATGAAATTGGAAAGTTTTTTACTGATCTGATAATACTGATTCACCCCCCCCCCTCTCAGTATTATTTCCAACACTCTGCTATTGTGCTTCATCAAGATTCATCCCAAATCCTGATGCCATTCTGAAAGTTTTAATCTAAAATTCGATGGGCAACAAAACCTGTTTCCTGTACACCAATTCATACAGTTAAAAGCCAATAGTTCCTTTCCATGTAACCCGGTAAGCCCAAAGGCTTCAAGAAGTCTATCAAACCAATCCTTCTTGTGTAGCCGAACTATTTTAGTAAGGATTTTCTCCAGCACCTTGTTGGTTGATTCCACCTGCCCATTGGCCCGTGGATGGTAAGGAGTGGACTTCTAGTGAATAATCCAATACTTTTGTACAATTTCCTGCATCAGTTTGGACACAAACTGGGCACCTTGATCAATAACTATTTCCCGTGGTACCCCAAATCTAACAAAAATATCAGAAAAAAGGAATTATGTTACTGATTTCTCCATTGCTCTAGGCAGTGCTTTTGCCTCCACCCACTTTGTCACATAATCAGTGCAAACCAAAATGTACTTCTTACCTTTGGATGGGGGATTTATGGGGCCTACAAAATCAAGAGCCCACCTCTCAAATGGTTCTATAAGGACTTGTGGCTGCAAAGGCATTTCATTTGATTGCACGGGCCGCCCTATCCGTTGGCAGCTATCACACTTCTGAACATACTCCTTTGCATCTTTGAAGAGGTTCGGCCAGTAGTAACCTGAGCGAAGGATCTTATAAGTTGTTCACTTGTCTGCAAAATGTCCCCCACATGGTTTGTCATGGAAAGCTCTTAAGATGTCGTAGATCTCATCTTCTCTGACACACCTGTGAATAATTGAATTAGCTCCAGTAACAAAAATATCTCCCTTAGGATTTAACACTTTTCCTAATAATCCTTTTCTTATGATTGGGTCAAAAGTTGGGAGAAAACTTTCCTGTAGCAAGATAATTAGCCATGTCTGCAAACCAAGGAATTTTAATAGATATGGCAAACAAATTTTCATCTGGAAATTCATCATCAACAGGAACATCATCACCCGTATGGTTGAGCCTAGATAAGAAATCAGCTACTTGATTTTCCTTTCCTGGTCTGTCCATGACCGTGATGTCAAATTCCTATAGCAACAACAACCACCTAGTAATCCTGCCATTAGTTACATGTTTTTTCATAAGATAATGAATGGCAGAGTGATCTGTATGCACAAAAACTTTATAACTGGTGATGTAGTTTCTAAATTTATTAATAGCATAAACTATAACAATAAATTATTTCTCAGTTACCGTGTAATTCAATTCTGCAGGAGTTAAGTTTTTATTGATAAAATAAATAGCATGGGTTATAGGATCCTCCTTTTCACCCAAAACTTCTTCTATGGCTGAATCAGAGGCGTCAGTGGAAATGTGGAAAGGAAATTTCCAATCTGGGCCTCTCAAGACAGGTGTTGAAGAAAGCTTTTCTTTGAGCTTATCGAATGCGACTTGAAACTCATCATTCCAATGAAATCTAGATTCTTTTGTTAGCAATTTAAATAATGGAGAGGCTACTTTCGTAAAATTTTCAACAAACCTTTTGTAGTAGATTGCATGCCCAAGAAAACTGCGAACCCCTTTTTGATTGGTTGGTGGGGGTAGTTTCATAATAACCTTTATTTTTGCTCGATCAACCTTGATTCCTGCAGCAGAAACATGATGGCCTAAAACAATACCTTCAGTCATAATCATAAAGAACTTCTCATTTCTCAATGAGAGGTTAGTCTCTCTACATCTCTGCAAATCTTTCTCAATATTTTGTAAATCTTCTTCAAACGTATCACCCATAACTGTAAAATCATCCATATACACTTCTACACAATCATGCAAAAGATCAGAAAAGATACCTACGACAACCCTTTGAAATGTGGCTGATGCATTACATAGACCAAATGGTAAAACTTTATATGCATAGGTACCCCAAGGACATGTGAATGTAGTCTTCTCTTGGTCTTCTGGAGCTATCCTAATCTGATTATACCCACTGAACCCATCCAGGAAGGAAAAATACTTTTTCCCTGCTAAAGTGTCCAGTACTTGGTCTATAAAAGGTAAAGGGAAATTGTATTTTAATGTAGCTTTGTTTAGTTCCCTATAATCTACACACACTCGCCATTTTCCATTCTTCTTAGGGACGATAACTAGTGGGGACACCCACTGACTATCAGAAATAGGATAGATAAACCCTACATTCAACAATTTATGCAATTCTTCTTTTACAATTTCTCTTAATGCAGGGTTCATTCTTCTTTGTGGTTGTCTTACTAGCCTAACATTTTCTTCTATGTAAATGTGATGAATGCATGTGTTAGGGTGAATTCCTCTCATATTAGTGTATTCCCATGCCAATGTGTATACAAAATTTCTTAATGTCTGAATTCGCTATTTTTCCTGTTTAGGAGTTAAGGCAGAATTGATGTTCAGGGATTTTGTAGGAAAATTTTCTACCACCTAACTCCCCCATTCAGTCATTGAATATGCAGGAAACACAGATAAGAGGGCTGAATGTAATTCTTAAATTGAACTATGTTCATAACAATTATGCCAATCATTAATGACATCTAAACTATGATTAGGTTGACTGTCTAACTGTTGTAGGAAATCAGGATTAGAGATACAATAATTTATCAAATTTTCTTCTAAATTTTCTTTGAGGCTCATAGCTTGGGATATTGTTAAAACTGGTAAAGCACCTTCCGAATCATCTCCTTCCTCTTCAACCCATTGTGTATTTTCTATTTTCGAGAGAGGTTTTGCAGGGGGATATAAGTTAATATGTTTTGTCTCAGCCCCATGGGTGATAGTCATGTTTCCAAACCTACACCCTATGTAGGCATTGGCCGCGGCTAACCAAGGCCTCCCCAAAATCAATGGATTCCCTCCCAAAAATCAATGGATGCCCTCCCAAGCTGGTTTTTGGTTGTAGAACGTAAAAGTCTATAGGATATTCCCAAGAATCCAAGGAACTGACAATGTCTTCTAAGACACCCTCTGGTTTTACCTTAGACCTATCTGCTAATTCTAACATGGTAGGGGTAGGTAGTAAATCAAAGGACCTTATATGGGACAAGGGCTCCATGGTTATAACATTGATGGCTTCACCTAAATCAATTAAAGTGTTTTTGATAGGATAGTCGTTAATAAAGGTGGTCGCTACAAGGATTCCTGGATCTGCATACTTTTCTGTAGCAAATTCGACAGAGATTAAGTTTGATAATTTTCCTCCCACTTGAATAGTTGAAGGTCCCCTTTTGGGTATTCCTGGTTTCTTGGTGCATAACTCCCTTACTATTTTGGCATAAATTTGGATGTTTTTGATTGCCTGAAGAATTGGAATTTTAATGCATGCATTTCTTAATTCAGTTGCCAAATTAAATTCTGGCTATTTTATTTTAATTTCTATTTCTAGCCTTTCTAGAAAAGGGGGTTGGACTAAATGTGATGAGGAGGGTTCTTTTAGTTGGATTGGTTCAGGTGTAGTTTCCCCTTTTGATGTATCTAGGGTATCTTCCCCTACAATTTCCTCAATTATGTTAGGCTGATTCACCATTCTTCCTGACCTAATATTAATTTCATGCAGCTACGTAGGTAGTTCCCGTAACTGTACAAGTTGCCCCTATAACACAGGAACAAACATTGCCTATAGAGACGTAGGAAATTCCTGTAGAATAGGAACAAAAACTTCCTGCAGTGGCTGGGGTGTAATACAATAGGTACGGAAAATGGGATAATTGACTAGTCCGATGTTGTGAGTGGATATGATGTTTTTATTGTTGGGGTTAGACACTGGATGGGCAGGAATGTTTGTAGGGCGAGGTTGTTTTGGGGGGGCAGGTAATTGGAGTAGTTGTTGTGGTTGTACAACTTGTTGATGTGTGGGCTATGAATAAAAGTTTTGGTATGGGAAATTTTGTGTTACAGGATAAGAAAATTTTCCTTTCCAAGGCTGTTGAGGTGGCTGTTGAGGGGGCCAAGTCTGCCAAGGCATTGGAATATTCCACGTCTGATTTTGAGCATAAGGAAATTGAAATTTGCATTGTGACATACCTGGAGGATGTGGCTACCAAGGTATTTGAGGGTTCATTGCGTAAAGTGCATTGACAACTCCTTGATCTACCATGTATGTTTCTTTGAGTTGAAGTAAGGATGGACATTGATTAGTGGAATGCTCAGCTTCACAAAGTTAACAGATTTCAATGCTATCAGTAGAGCATTCTCATAGTGCATGTTTCTTCCTGCATTTGGGGTAGAATACTGACATGGCTTTCTCCAGTGCCTCATGCTTTTCCTATTTACTCTTAGTTTCCAAAACATCTAAACATGAAGACAAAGTACTAAGAATATCAGTTTTAAGATTTTCAAATAAGTTACTCATTTCAGACCTAGTCAATCTAGTTCTTGCAACCAGTTTAACAAGTTTAGAAGGAACGTCTCTTGATCCTCCTCCCACCTTGGAATTTCCTCTCGAATATATTTTTCAAAGTTCACACACATAATCGTAAATCAACTTTGATATGTCTCTTGCACCCATCAAGTTTAAAACCTCCAGATATTTAGTTCTAATTGCCCTAAGCAAGATGGTCCTCTTGGTTCCTTTAACCAACTAATTCATATTAGTTCTTTGCAGATTATATTGAAACCTCTCCACCAAGTCTTCAGGACTCTCCCCTTTCTTCTGAGTCATCCCAAAGATTTCTTTCCTAAGATCTCTAGTCTTGTAGTAGTCTTGATATTTTCTTAAGAACACCTTCTTCATTTCATCCCAGGTCATGATAGAATTTGACCGTAGTCCCATGAACCATTTGAGAGTTGCATCCTTCAACATAGCAGGGAAAAACTTCAGCTTCTAGGCATTTGAGGAGTAGTCATAGCTTCTACACAACACATCGAACTTGAATAAAAAGGCATCTGGATCTTCACTTGAAGCACCTCGAAAATTTGGCAAGGCTAAAGGAGGGATGTTTTTCATCAGGGTTACTCCACCTATCTCTATGACGGGGAACTCAAATGTGATCAGCTTCTCTTCCTTCTCATCAAAGCCTCCATCGGTATTACCGGTTCCTTCTTTGTGAGCCATCTTAGTCCAAGAAAAGGGGCGACTGGTGGAGACTACAGATCTTGCAGAGTCAAGTTTATGGAGTTCTGGTTCTTTGACAGCGTTCTTAAGGAATTCCTCTTATGGTTGACTACTAAGCAAAGATGTGGTTTTCCTTGAAAGGTGGAAGTCTAATCGACAGCAACATAAGATTCTCCAACCAAAGGTTCTGTTGTAGATGTATCAGCTTGCTCAAGACTGCAGACCTTTGGTTAAGATTCTTCCTCCTTTACTACCTTGTTTCTTGCAGACTTCTTTTTCCTTGCTAGTGTATTAGTAAGTAGAATGGTGTTCACACCACCACGAAAAAATATGAAAGATGTTGGGCCCTATTCATCTATTATTCAAACAAAACAAAACTAGAAATTTTTCTTACCAACAATCAGGACATGGCTTTGGCGAGTGGCTGATCTCTTAGGTGCATAGGATTTGCCTTATGTCTTTGCACTTCGGATCCCCCAGTCCTGAAAAACCAAACTGTCAAAAAAAAACTAACTTAAAGCACTTTCAGTATCATCCCTTAGCACCTCCTTGGCAAAATGTTGAGTCAAATTATACTTGTATAATTTGTCAATACGAATTGTCAACCCAAGGAGGTAAACTGGTGAGGTGCCATGCAAAGTATATGCAAGCTAACTACCTTGAGTGTGGTATCGTTGCAGGGAAACAACTAATGTCCCTTTTCGAATAAAAAATGTTGCAGCAAATCCATTGAGTAGTATATAACACTCCTCTTTATACCAATGTTGACTTGCTGATTATTGATCAGAAATAAGGTGAAGGATCACTCAACAACTAATCATGCATGCTTCTATTCTTGCAAAAGTGTTGTTACAACAATAGTCATGAAGGGTATATAACAGCCCTTGACAACTTATTTTGTTGACAATCATGCAAGAAAGAGATAAATAAAAACAATCATACAGTAATCGTGAAATCAGAACAGTGTTGGCCAACAAATGAAGTCATCAATCTACACTATCACAATCCAACACAGAGTAATGGATGCAGGGAATACAGAAAGGTTAGATTAGTTGTTGCAGGAAATATATTGCACATTGAAATTGAAAATCATTATAACTATCAGGAAATATTTTGTTACATAAACGAAAAGGAAATCGTATCATTCACACACTGTTATTACAAAGAAAAGTAAACGCATTAATAAACAGGACAAAAGTTATACATACATTTAATAGACACCAGAGTTGTGAATGAAGGGAGCCCTCCTTCACTCAAAACTCCTTCAAACACGAAAGAGTTGTTTACAACAGGATGTCGAACATCAATGATATACTTTCTTATAAAATAAAAGTCTATACATAAAGAGACTGAGTGCTGGGACAGTCACACTTCATATCCTGATAACGTCTGATATTGTCTAACTTTTCAAAAGCAAATGAGACTGTGTTTATACAATTTCCCACAGACATATTAGGATGGAAATAACAAATGTAATCTCAGCCTCTAACTGATTAATTCCTAAGATCGAATCTACAACAAAACAAAATAGTAATTTTTAGGCATACAACCATCATCATAATAGAATGTTCTTTGTTTAGTCTAATTCATGACTGCAAGCATGAATTTAGACTATTTGGTTATATGGTTGTAGTTGTAGTCCGAAATTAGCGGAGGCTCTGTGGGAATTAGAGTATCTACTGGATCCTAGAATTCCTGCAAGATTCTTGGAGGTAGACACCATCTACAGGATTTGCGGCTATTGAAATCTGCAAGAAATTCCAAGTCATGTTAGAACAAAAAGAAAAAAGATAAAAGCACAAACAGTTAGGAGGAGACTCAAATGCAGGTAAAAATGACATTTAAAGATGTTTCGTCATACCTTTAAGCCTCGATACCTTTTTTAGTCAAAAAACGGAAAATATGGAGGGCTAGGTATAATAAGATGGCAAAAAGGTGTCAAAATGGGGAAATAGGGTAGGATATTATCAACAAAAAGATGGTAATCTCTGAACCCAACAACAACATCCAACACGATAGTCAGTTCATCAACACAACACAGTTTCGAGTTGACTCAGCAATTGAAACCATCAAAACATCGCCACCTTTCTTTTCAGCTGTCTACGTGGCCTATTTGTCTGCCAATATTAGATAATATTGTTTGTAATTAGGCTAATAATACATTGTCGATTTGACAATGATTTTCTAAAGGATTTTTGTAATTTTAGTATAAACACTTCATTGTTTGAAGTATTAAGGGTTGATTTCTGAATGTAATTTCTTCTACATATTGTATTTTTCCAAGGACTTGAGAATCAATAATACAAGGACCTTTTAGAGGATTCATGTGGTGTAGAAAATGGTGATGTGTCCCTTCTATTTATCTGTTTAAAAATTGTTTATCTTTCTTTGCTATTCTAAATATCTGAATTATTTAACAAAAACTGTGACGAATAGGATTTGTTATTTAGAGCACCCTATTCTGGCTGTTAATAATTTTCATGTTTTCCTCTGAAGTCAAATCAAGGAATTCTTAATTGCTCCTTGATTTCTATTGAACCTTACACTTCTGTTATTTCAAAATCCATTCAATTTTTGAAAGGATCCAAATAGTACAACCTAGTTTTCCCTGTGAGAACTCCTCTACAAATTGATGCAAAATCAAATTTAATTTATAGACTCCATATCCCAATGGAATTATAACACTTAAATCAACCAAACCAATCAAAACAAAATAATCAATACAGTCATAACTAACCTAGAATCTACAATGAAACAAAGCTAAATTTTACAGAGAGATCCTTCTCTGAAGCTGGCAGGGCTAGATCCTAGCTTTCAAAGTGGTTTTGATGTTGTCCTATGTGTTTGCTCCATCAACCTCAAAAATATAGAATGCCAAAAGTTCTCTACAAGTACTAAGAAGAGAGTTCATCATTAGGTAATATCTTATGAATTTGAGTTGAATCGCATGTCTACACCAACACATTTAAATGTGATTCCATTGAGATCATACAGTATATTGGTGGGTATGGATTGGTTGTATTCAATGGAATAAGATGGATTGTTATGAAAAGGAAATGGAGTGCTTGGATGACAATGGAGAAAAAATAATCTTGCAGGGTAAGAAGAAGGCCAAATTAGTTAGAATGGTCATATCTATGCAAGCAAAGGGTAGTTGCATGAAAGGGTGTGTATTATTTTTAGTTCATATGTCAAGTGATAAAGGTAAGGATGTCAAGGATGCTAAGGTCTTCACTAGGTATCAAATTTTACAGCATTTTTAGGATGTTAGAGTTACCGCCTCATAGGGAAGTGGACTTTTCTATTGAGTTGGTACCAGGAGCAACACCAACATCAAAGGAACCATACAGGATGAGCACTCTAGAGTTAGTGGAATTGAAGTTGTAGTTGAAGGAAATGCTTAAAAAGGGGTATATTAGACCAAGTGTGTCACCTTGGGGTGCACCATTATTGTTTGTGAAGACAAATGATGGTACTCTCAAGTTATGTATTGATTACATGCAGCTGAAAAAGATGACAATTAAGAACAAGTATCCATTGTTGATGTTGATGATTTGTTTGGCCAGTTGAAGGGAGAAATAGTGTTCTCAAAGATTGATTTGAGATCAGGATATCATTAGGTACACATCAAAGAAGAGGAAATATACAATGCTAATGCTCTAGGTATGGGAATTATGAGTTTGTTGTTGTTCCTTTTGTTATGACTAATGCTCCTGCTACTTTCATGTGCTTGATGAATAGTGTGTTGCATCCTTTTCTAGACAAGTTTTTGATTGTATTCATTGATGATATATTGATATATTCTAAGAATGAGGAAGAGCTGCATGTAAAACACTCAGTAGTAGTGTTAACACTTCTCAAAGAGAATCCATTGTATGCCAAGCTTAGTAAATGCAACTACTAGGAATGGAAACTTCTAGGAATGTGGACGAGGTCAAATCATTCATGGGGTTAGCAGGTTATTATAGGTGGTTCATTAGAAACTTCTCATAGATGTCCTATCTTATTACATCATTGCAGAGAAAAGGAAATAAATTTGAATGGAAAGAGGAATGTGCAACATGTTTTGAACAATTGAAGCAATTGCTTACAAATGCTCCAATCCTAAAGATTGCAGATCCAAATAAAGAGTTTGTGGTATGTGAAGATGCTTGAAAGAGAGGAATTGTTGGAGTTTTGATGTAGGAAGGATAGGTAGTATGCTATAATTCAAGGAAACTTAATGAGAATAAGAAGAACTATGTGAAGCGTGATCTTGAGTTGTCAGCGATCATCTCTAACAACCCTGGTGAATATTTCATGTAATAAAAGTTAATAAAGGAAAAATATGACCACAGTTAAGGGACACTTATTCCAAGTTGAATGTTCAGAAAAGATATCCTAGTGGACATCACTAGATGCATGTTTTGGCTAAGGAAATTGGCAAAGGCTAAGGTAAAGGCATTAAAAGGAAAAAAAGCATTTTTGGCACATTTATTTATGAAAATAAAGGAAATTAGGAGAAAAGGAAGGTAAATGGTCACAAGGTTCATGTGAGGAGGAAATTGAAGAAAAACAATGGAAAATGAAGAAATTGGAGGCCTCATGCATAAAAAAGGCTTTTAAGGATCAGTTCATGGATTTTTGTCAAGTTCAAATTTGGAGCTCTCTCAATATTCTTTCTCTCTTTCTCACTCTCTTGGTCACTTAAGGTTTTCTTGGAGCACTCTAGTTTGGAGCAAAGGAAAGGGAAGGCAAGGAAAGGAAAAGAAAGCAAGGAGCAAGGAAAGGAGACTAGGATCAAGCAACTTCAACAGGAATACTTGCAAGTAACCTTTTGCATGCGTGATTTCCTAGTTGGTTTGGACATGCATGGCTTTGCATGTTGGTGTATGGTTCTCTTGCTGTCAGTGGCATGCTTTTGCCAAGTTATGACAATGGCTTTCAGCCTAGCCTAGCCTTTTTCCGGATGCCATGGTATGTTGGGATGTTTATTTTAGTTTTTGAACTTTGGAGTTGTGGGATGGATTTTAGAATCTAGGGCAGAGATGGTATCAAGTCTCATTGCCAAAGGCCTAGGAATCCCTTGACCAGTTTTGGCAAGATACACGGTAAAGCTTGAGGGAGTAGTCTCAATTTAGGGCCTAGTGATATGGGTTTGGATTGTCGTAAAGCATGAGAGACAAGAAGACTGAAAATTCCTCAAGGATAATGATGGATTCAAGATGGCATTCCATGTTCAGATTGGTTGTGATCAGAGCACTAGTTTTGGTGTGATCATGGTTGGATGAGGGTGGAGGTATTTTAACCTTTGAACTCCCTTGGCTGTTCCTGGATTGGTTTTTCTATGAGATCCAACATTCATGCTAGGAGTATGGCACGGGAGTGAATGTGCGAAAGAGATATTTGGTTCAACCATGTCTATGGTCAGGTGGTACATGGAAGTCTCGAACCTGGTCAGATTTTCTTATGATTAATAAAAGATAAGTTCTCTTACTTTTGCACTGATTTATATGTGGATTTAATTATTGTCATATCTCTTATATTTATATTATTTTATGCTGGTTATAAGCATGATTTAATGACTATTTGATGTCATGGTTATTTCATATATTTACTTCTAATTGTTAAATTGATGGATTCAAGACCTAATTGATGATGTTGTAGTTCAATGGAGAATGAGGTGATCCTTCTAGTTATGTTTCATAAGTTGTTCCACTCATTTATGCTCTGTCTTGTATACTAGACCTATAGGTTGCACTAATGCCAAGTGTTTGATGAAATGTTAGTTCCAATTGGGGATGCTCAGGCCTAGTCCTAAGGCTGGTTTTGATTGATCAGCATGGTTATCATGTTTTTAATGATTTTTGAAAGTTACAACAAGTTCTCGGTAGAGGCCAGGATTGTGGGCTAGAAAATTTTCTTAAATCTCGAGATCACTGTCACAAAACTAGCAATTATGGATGACAGTCATTGGCAGACAAGCCTGTGAGAGTGACTTTAGGTTGTTGGTCATCCCCTTGCCCATAGCATGAGAGCAACTAAGGCATAAGACCTGTAGAATACAACTGGGACCTAGTGACAAGCTGTTTGAATTGTTGAGTTGTCTCCTAAGGGGTCCGTTGATGATGTTGGATGACTGTATGTGATGTTGGATCAATTCCACTTCCCTAAGGTGACATACAAGGTTGAATCTAATTTTATTAGCATCTCTCCTCATGTTTACCCCAGTTGGCATGGTTACTTTGGGTGGACTTAGGAGGGGGTGTTACAAATTGGTATCAGAGCATGGTTGCACTCTCTTTGGATCATATCTAGTGCAATATATACAGGTGAATGTGTTGGTCATGCATGCATGCCAGTTGCATGTGTGGATTTTACATTGATGTTCCATGTGCTTATTGTACAACATCATATTAATCATGGTAGAAGTAAGTTTACCATGAGTATCGTGATTTTGATTTTATGGAATGCATCGTCATGAGTATATAACTACTTATCTAATTATATGCAACTTGATTATGTTCTTGTATGTTGGGTTATATTCTTGGTTATTTGATTACATGCATAAGTCTTGTAGGTTGATTACAAGAATTGATTGCTTATGGTCAACTACATGCGGTTATGCGTATGTGTAGTTGATTAAGCATTTCTTATGTAGGTGGATAGTTGCATGAGGCGATGTCTATACTAGAGTATTGCTTGTTATCATGCATGAGGTCATAGAATGAATTGTTGATATGGCCTTGCATTGATGACTCAACCCTAGCTAGTATGATGGTTATGCATTGATTCACTTATTGATATATGTCTATATGTTATTATGGTTATGTTGCACATGCATCATGCTGATTTGATGATCTTTTAGACAATGTATCCTCCCCAACTATGCTAAGGTACATTGATTTATGGTGATTTGGTTTAGCTGACATAGTATGCTGTGGAGGAAAGAGATCAAATGGCCAGTAAGGCAGTAGACTACATAGAATCTCCCTACGAATTATATGGGCAGTGTGGTGTGGGGCACTCTTTTGACTTGGTAGACACCTTAGGAATCCTGAAGGAATAAATAAGGATTTCAAAGTAGACAATGACAAAATCATGCCAGCACAAGAGAAACAAGTAGAGGTGAATACAATATTACTCTAGATTTTGTCAAATTTGCAATGACAGGGATCTCTTCGGATCAAACATGGACATGAGGATAGAACTAATGGGGCATATGGCAACAGGTCTCATAGTAGACATAGGTCATATATATCTAATACTATGAGAGATGGCAAGTTGTTAGACACTCTGGATAGGAGAGGTACTGCACACAGGTATTACTCTAGTTCTGGTTCTGATAAACATCATGATCGTCATCATTATCATCCATATAGGAGGAATGATAGGGGATATTTTATGGATGAGTTCAAGAGAGAAAAGCCACCAAGCTTTGATGGAGAGATGGATAAATCACAAGATGCAGAGGCTTGGTTGTTTGGCATGTGGAAATTCTTTAGATTGCATGGTTACTCAAAAAACATGAAAGAAAGGATAGCCCTTTTCAGTCTCAAAGGTAAAGTGGATATTTTGTGGGAAGATGTGAATAATTTCAAGGAAATACATGAGGATGAGTTGAATTTCTATGAATTTAAAAGGATCTTCAAGAAGTACTTGTTTGATAGGTATTATGATGAGAGAGAAAAGGAGTTTTATGAGTTGTTGATGGGTTCTATGAAAGATGAGGAGCATACTAGCATATTTTTGGAGCTCTTGACCTATGTACCTTACCTCAGAGAGGAGAAGATGAATGTTCAAAGATTCATCAATGGATTTCTATTGCATACAGAGACCAGATTGAGTTCGATGAGCCTAAATGATTGGAGGAGGTCATCCAAAAGTTGAAGCATTGTTATGAGCAGTCAAAGCACAAAGCTAAGCCAAAACATGGCTTTAAGAGAAATGATAAAGCTAAAGGAAAATGACCACCATAGAGAGGAAGAACTCAAGATGAAAGTGAGAAAGATAATGCAAGTCCTTACAAGAGACTTAGTGCAGTTGAGAAGGGACATGAAGAGCAACAGGCTAGAGACTGGGGTAAGGAACCATTGTAGTGCTGGATATGTTGTAAGGATCATCGTAAGAGGGATTGTCCATAGTATCAGAGTGGTGGTAGACCCCAGTTCTATAGTGCTCAAGAGGCGCATATATTTGGCAATGTTGGTCATAACATTCCTCGTATTTATGCAGTTGTGGACAACAGGTAGGCAGATCATCAGGTATCGATCATTGAGATGGATCATAAGATTTGTGATCAAGGTTTTTGTACTATGATTGATCCTCAATATAATTATAGTTATATTAACCCTAACCTAGTGGATAAGTGTGGCTTGAGGAAAGAAATGCGTGAAGAATCTTGGTTGGTATAGTTAGCTACAGGTACAAAGAAGTGAGTTCACCATTGGGTATGACCTTGTGTAGTTGAGTTAAGTGGTATGGCTACAACAACGAATGTATGTCCATTGGCATCGTATAGTATTCTTTTGGGTATGGATTGGATATACCTTCACACAAAGTGTATTGCTTTGAAAAGGCCATTGAGTGTGTGGATGATAGTGGGAAATCAGTAAGGATGGTTACCTCTATGTAGGCTAAGTTTAGTTACAGAAAAGGTTGTGTGATGTTTATAGTGCACATTTCTAGTGACAAGGGTAAGGATGTTGAGGATGCTGATGTGTTGAACACGTACCCAGTATTGTAGTAGTTTCAAGATGTATTTCCTGAGGACATTTCAGAGTTTCCACCTGATATGGAGGTAGATTTTTCTATTGAGTTAGTGCCAAGGGCAACTCCAACATCAAAATAACCTTATAGGATGAGCACACCTGAGTTGGTATAATTGAAGTTGGAGCTAAAGGAAATGTTGGACAAAGGATACATCAGACCCAATGTATCACCTTAGGACACACCAGTGTTGTTCGTAAAGAACAAAGATGGTATCTTAGATTGTGCATTGATTACATGTAGCTAAACAAAGTAATGATCAAGAACAAATACCCTTTACCGAGGATTTATGATTTGTTTTATAAGCTAAAGCGAGTAGCAGTGTTCTCTAAGATTGACTTGAGATTGGGATACCATTAGGTACGCATCAAGGAAGATGATATCTTCAAGACTGCGTTCAGGACTAGGTATGGGCATTATTGTTTTCGGGAAAAGTGTCTATTCAGAACGACCCTATCCCACAGGGTTGTGACAGAGACCTTAGAAACAAACAAGGAAAACTACTCTTGTATTCTTCTTTATGAACTATAAATGAAGATGATTAAGATGAACCGACCTGTGTCTTGCGCTAGTTGTTCGATCCAATCTATCCTCTCTTTGCCAGCTTCCACTGATCTGCTCCCTCACTTGCCCAGTGTCACCAAGTTCCTACAAGTTCACAAAAGAGAGAAACTACACAAAGACATAGATTTATGTTCATAAAAAGCTTAGGATCAGATTTAAGCTAAACATACAAATATAACATACATCAGATATACAAGCATGTAGGAGAAACTCAAGTAGTTTTATTGATAAAACAAGAAGATCCAAGGGGAGTTACAACCGATGAGTCCTGATCTAGCATCAGCCTCCCAGCATAGAATCCCTTCTTCACCTCCAACAAAGCATAAATCACCCAATACTCTGATATCAATCACAAAACCAACAGTAATTCTCTGCAATGTACAAAATTCCAGCCTCTGGATCTCTTGGTGAGGGATCCATATATAGATGTATGCAAAGAGGATGAGTCATCCCATGAGTTGATTAGTGGCTTCTCTCTGTCAGTTCTTGCTTCCACTTGGAGACTAAGAGCCTCTTACTCATCACTGGTCGAATTCAGTGAGGCAAGTGTCATTGGAGAAGATTCTGGAAGCTTCCATTGTCTCTCCACCTCTTTGAATGACTCTTCCACTTGTCATTTCCCGCTCAACGCACCCTGGTAGTGCATTCAAGTGCGTTGCAACGCACCTATCCAATGTATTTGGGTGCTTTACAACGCAGTCAGCTAGTGGACCACTTGAAATGATCTTGTTTTGACTAGTTTTGAGCAGTTTCTGGTGGAGAACTTCTAGGAGAAGCTGTAATTTGTTGACCTTGTTTCTTTAGGAGCTGGAACAACATCTTTAGGGACTTAGGATCCCTTGGTTTATGGACATTTCATGCTTATAGCTGTAAGGCACAAAAATGTCTATAACAGTTGCCCCCTAAAGTATGAGGCCGTTTATCGGGTGAAATGCTTTATTAGGAGGATCCGAAGTTCTTCTAATGCTGGAGAGGAGACCTGTAATGAGATACAATACAATACATTATTTTCATACTGTTTTCATGATCTAGCTAAGGCAGGCATTCCCATGCTCAGCTTTATAAATTCATTTTCATGTACATAGGACAGACAATCGTCTGATGGTAGACTGATGATTCTGGTGAAGTCATCATCCTTTTGGTAGGATGATTATCTGTGCTGCAATGTTGTACATTTCAATGTCTTTATTTTTCCTGAATATATATCACAGCCCGGATGGATGAAACTAGATCCGGGGTCTTCAATCTCGTCCGATCTTCACTCTAAGTACAAGTCGATCCATGTGAGAAATGTTTTGAAGTCGAACATGGAAAGACATCGCTTGATTACCAGTCAATGATGTAAACTGTTAACAAGCACGAGACGAATCATCGATAATGATAATGACCCTCAAGGTACTGCAGTACAATTCACATGGTGTGAATAAAGGACTTGGCGTCGAACACCACGCAAAATCTTTCAGTCAAAGGTCATTGATGTATACCTGTCGTCGAAAGTGAGAAACTTGCCATTGAGGCATGCAAGCTTCAAAGTACTGAAGGGGTGTTCCTAGATCAACTTCTTGGATAATGAGCTGATGTCGACAAGAAGCGATCCGTCAAAGGAGGGCCTTAATGAATCCCACATCAATGACACGGAACGGAGCAAATGATTTTGATGGAGGTGAAAACAATCTAGTGACATACGGTTCAGGGTGGCGGTCATGAAAGAGTGAAGTATAATGTATGGTAGTGGACGGGACACGGGTGACTTCTCTGGATGACTTCTCTTGAACATGTCGGCGACACTTATGTGATGGATCAGTAGCATTTACCCCAAATGTGGATGGTATGGCGTGACCATGGTGATGTGACCGGTGAATGAAACAACCCAACCCGACTCTGGCACGGAGTGGAAGTGTCATGTTCAAGAGAGACTTGCTACCAATAAAGTTTCTTTGAGTTTTCTTCCCAATTTTTCCCCAGTCATTTCTGACCAGTACCTCTTTATTTTTGTCAAGCTTGAGGAGGATAACATATGCTTGTTCTATAATTTTCCCTTCGGGCAAACCCATCGCTATGTTTTAACGAGCCTAGCGATAGTGAAACTCGTTCTCGTCTAAAGACAAGTTTGTCGCTATTAATCTTTTTAACGAGCCTAACGACAAAGATAACTCGGTCCTTTTCCTTTTTAGGGAGTCTGAAAAGGTACGTAAAGATAACTCCGGAATTCCTTTTTCGTCATCTAATCCCTTAAGTCCGAAAAAGTATAAAACAATACAGAAGGGATGAATTTTCGATAGTTTTAACGAGCCGAACAAAACAAGCGCTTGATCTTTTTGTGCAATAATCCCTCAGGTCAAAAAAGATTAAAATCTAGAGGGATAGTACTTCCTGTCGCTTTAACGAGCTGGAAGGCCAAAATTCGGCAATCTTTTCATATTTTACGAGTTAGATGAAAAGAGCTTAAAGAAGACTCGTCTTTTGAGGAACGAGTGATAAAACGGGTAGCAGCTGATTCCAGGTAAGGTTTGGAATTTTCCAATCACGGCAGTGTCACGAGGATGGCTAGTGAAATCACTCTTCGCAGCTATTCCTCAAAATGGGTAAACAATCAAATGGAGGTGAATGATCGGCCAAATGAAAAGTGGAGGTGACGGTGCAAACACGACCAAGGCTTTAATGGCTGAAAATGCTTCATTCACGGTGGTTATTTACCGAAGGATAGTTCATTTTTTAACGAGCTTAAACGCGGGTGGAAACATTTGCTCGATCTTATGTTTATTTTTTAACGAGCTTGAACTATGCGCTAAAACTGCTTGATTAAGTGGTCTTATTTTGATTTTTACCATAGATAGCTTTGTCCTTCCAAAGATAGTACTGTATTTTTCAACTGCTTCATCAAACTAGTTAGAAACATTTGCTTTGAAAATGAGATTAAAACACTAATACCTTACTCCAAACTACGTGAAAGTAATTAAAAAGTGTTTTTTACCTCTCATTTTACCATCTCATTTGATCTTGGTTTGTTGGAGCTTTGGAGGTGTTTTCCCCCTCGATTTTCATCAGCTGATTTCGAGAGATTCTATGGACGATTCTCGGCGCCGTCTGGACCAGGTAGGAGCTAAACCCGAGCCCTTTCATTTCATGGTTTCCTTTTTGCATTATGTGCCCTGTTCCCTGCTTTTCTGAGCCCCTGGGGTTTGATGGGCTCGTTCTGCCATCAACGCACCCTGGGTACATCGAAACCTGCGCTGAATGTGGGTCCTCATGAAGGTAACTTGACATTCAACGCACCTGTAACACATGTGCAGGTGCGTTGGGCGCAGAAAGGAAAGTTGTTGCACAGTTTTTAATGGAATTTTTCCCTGTTTCTCATCAAAATCAGGATCTAATCTCCTCTCTTGTTTGTTTTTGCAGAGATATTGGAGCAAAATGACCCTTACATGGCGAGAATGAGAACATGAAGAAGAGGACATGATTGCCCTACATGATCCTGTTACAGTGAACGCGCTGCGGAACTGTGGCTTTGTTGAAGTTCTTCCATATCTCTAGCATGAGACAGCAGATTAACTTGCCGAAGTATTTGCTTGACTCTTGGGACCCTGTCAACCAGGTTTTCCAGATTAGGGGCAAATCTATCCCCTTGACCGTAGTAGACATCTATTTCTTGACTGGCTTGTCGAGGCGGGGTGCCCCTATCTCTTTGTCAGGTTCGGTCTGAGGAGGCGATTCTGTGAGAGATTATGTCCGTCAGTATTGCAGGGAAGGATCTCAGCCGAGTAAAGACGACAAGATCATCATCCGTGATGTCACTGATAGGTCCCTTAGGACTATCCTATTTACTTTTGGTAGGATGGCCGGTAGCGCATCTCTTCATGTAGCCAACAGATCCTATATGCAGCGTGCCTTGGAATGCCTTCAACTAAAGGTGTTCAACTGGTGCGATGCAGTACTTCTTGTTATGAAAGAGCAGTTGACCAAGATAAAGAACAGGAAGTTGAAGAACTTTGGGTTCGGTTCCATTTTGACCGCCTTTGCCTTGGAGAAGATACCACTGATGCAGCCGCAGTACATTGCACTCGACTTACCTTCTCCTACTGAACCACACATGCAGAGATGGGTTGACCATATGTCTAGGCATGCTGGTCAATCTCAGATTTCGTTTTCTGATACCTTCTTCAGGTGGTTTGATCGTCAGGAGATGGTCTATTCCGAGTATCCATATGCCGGTATGGACTTCCGGGGTGATCCAGATTTGGTACTGCCGGATGGCGAGCAGTGGGATGCTATTGGTAAAATCTCTGACCATATTGTTGTTTACTGTTTTTGTCTATAATGTCCTTGTGCTTTGTTCTATCAAGACTCTAATCAAACTCATGTGTACATGCAGATGTCGGTCCTGTTCGTCCAGTAGCTCGCATGAGAGTACTAGCTGTTGTCCCAGGAAGAGAGGCCGCCGGAAGGATTATTCTTCGTGACCTTGATGTGGTCGAGACTCTTACAGCTGTGCAGGAGCAGGTGGAGAGCCTTACTCTCGGTATCCCGGATGTGAGGATTGATGAGCTACCTTTGCAGTTACAGCGGCATACTACTGGTGTGCCTCGACGATGGACTCGTCTCTTACGCATGATCGCACAGGCTGTGACTTGCTATCACGAGCATCATTAGACTAGGGTGCCCCCTAGCATTTTGAGTTTTGGGTCGTGTGACCGATTTTTGTCTTGGTTACAGAACATTATGTGTAAACCATAAACAACTATATATGTATTTTTGATTTTCGGAGTTTTATTCTGATTGAGTTATGTGATCCACATGTAGAACATTGATGATGTGTTTCTTTTTATAAATGTTGCAAATGTCTATCTAACACATAGTTTGCTAATGAGTCGGTTAATGTGTTTAAGTTTATGGAAATATGCTGGTATTGAATAAGATCAAATTGTCTTTCCAAAATCTTAACCCTTAGGAACATGTGATAAATAGCTGGGTTTCGGACGGAATATATACCATTGAGTTGTAGTATTACGAGCTGTGAGTCTAGCCTGACGATTAGTCGGCGTATACCATGAGTGATGGCATTAGAGAGAAGTTCTATCAATGCACTGTATTCAGCGATATTGTTTGTTGATCGACCAATACATACACCTCTGAAACTTACTAACTCGCCGCTTGGATCAAAAATGGCCCAGGCTGCGGAGGACAGGTTCCGCGAACTACGACTTGCTCCATCAGCATATCCAACACATGGTTCCAATAGGTTTTACATCTGCAATAAATGTAAAAAGGTGGATTACTTGACCAAAACAAACACTCTTAGCAAAAACAAAAATATAACAAAAGCATATTGGTTACTACTAGGCGTAGTAACGCTTGAGGTACAACCCATTATGAGGTTGTGCCAGTGGAATCCCGTCGTAATCCATCAACTCGTAGGCTCCTTTTGCTAACACCCGCTTAACAATGTAGGGGCCCATCCATAAAGAGTTAAATTTACCTGCTCCCAATTTATCAGATTCTTGGTCGTAAAGCAGGACCAAGTCACCTTCCGAGAAGACACGGGGTTTGACATTTTTGTCGAACTGCGCCTTGACTCGTTTCTTATGGGCTTTGTTAGCCAACACGGTGTCACGACAGGTTTCATCCAATTGGATTAATTCCAAGAAACGAGCTTCTTCTTCTGAAGTTCCAGGGAGGAGATCGATTGTGAATTTGAGAGACGAGATTTCACACTAGACTGGTAAGACTGCTTCCAGGCCATATACCAGTTGGAAGGGCGTGAACCCGGTCGCATTCCTTATCTACATTCGGTAAGCTCACAAAGCTGAGTACAGGATTAGGTGCCATATTCTTTTGTGAACTCCGATCATCCTTTGCAGCATGCGTTTCAGGACCTTGTTGATCGCTTCAACTTGTCCGTTGGCCTGTGGATAATATGGAGTAGAGCTGTCGTGAGATAGCCCTAGTTTGGTAGCTAATTCAACCATCATGTGATTGCAAAAATGCGATCCATGATCTGTGACTATAGCCTGTGGTATGCCGAATCTGGCGACTACATGATTGAAAAAGAAAAGGGCAGCTGTTTCACCAGTATTATCTAATGTAGGCATCACCTCGGCCCATTTGGTAAAATAGTCCATGGCGACTATAATATACCCATGCCCCCTGGTCGAGGTGGGGTTACATGTCATGAAATCGATGCCCCATTTGGCGAATGGCCCAATAGCAACTATTGGCTGTAAAGGGGCGGGTGGTCTTCTGGTTTTGCTATTAAAAATTTGACAAGCATGGCAACTTCTGACTGCGGTTATGCAATCCTTGAACATTGTTGGCTAGAAGTATCCTGCTCGTAAGATTTTTTGTGCTGTAGCATATCAAGATTGGTGCCCCCCACACGCACCTGAATGACACTCATTCAGGGCTTTTCGGCTTCCTCATGGGTGAGGCACCTCCTTAGAACTGTATCAATACCACGACGGTAAAGTGTATCACCGACGATCATGTAGTCTTTTGCTTGGTATCGAATACGTTTTTGTTCAGAGTGAGAGGTATTTGGCCTGAATTTTTGGGTCTGGAGATAAATGATTATATCTCCATACCACTCATTGCTTGCGGATATCAGAAACAAACTTTCATCCACGATTGATTCTTCGGATGTTTCGTCGTTGGATGACGATGGGAGATCGCATAATAATTCTGCGAAAACTAGAGCTTTCTTTGACTTGGATTTTACAAATTCCAGATCAAACTCTTGAAGGATTGCTATCCATTTTGAATATTTGCCCCCCAGCAACTGTCGCGACAATATATAAGTCATGGGGTTGCAATCTGACAGAACGGTAGTTTTCCGAAAGAGGACATAGTGTCGAAATCTTTGTATCGCTTGAACTGCTGCAAGCGCTAGTTTTTCAACATAAGAATATTTTCTTTCTGTATCATTTAAGTTCTTACTTAAATAATAAATTGGATGTTCTATTCCATCGACTTCTTGAACTAAAACCATTGCGATGGTCGTATCTGCTGCAGCCAGATACAGGTTAAAGTCTCTTTGATAATCAGGGGCATACATTAATGATGCTTTCATTAGGGAATCTTTTAAAGCATCAAAGGAAGCTTGCGTGACCTGATCCCAATTAAAGGGTACCCCCTTTTTCAAAAGACGTGTATAACCTTTAGCAAGTTCGGCGTAATTTGGAATGAACCTCCTCAGAAAGTTTGCTTTCCCTTGGAGTTTCTGAATCTGAAGCAAATTCGAAGGTGGAGGCAAATTTATGATTGCCTGGACCTTACAAGGGTCGAGACGAATCCCATCCTTTGAGACTACAAAGCCAAGTAAACGACCAGAACTGACGCAAAATACACATTTGTGCGGATTGAGGCGTATCTTGTAGTGTCGGAAACATAGAAAAATCACTCTTAAATGCTGCGGATGATCAGTCCGCTTTCGCGAATGAGCCGAAAGGTCGTCGAGATAGGGTTGAACGATGTTTTTGATGTCATGGAAGGCATAATTCATTGCCCTATGAAACGTCGCCCCTGCGTTCTTTAAACCAAAGGGTAATTTTCGATATGCGAATGTGCCCCACAGACAAATGAATGCAGTCTTTGACTGATCCTGTGGGCGGATATTTATTTGATTATACCTGGAAAATCCATCCATGAATGAAAAGATTTCGCATCCGGCACATTCATCAATTATCTGGTCAATGAAGGGTGTAGGGTAGTTGTCTTTTGGACAAGCTTGATTTACATCCCTATAATCGACGCGCACTCTAATTGTCCCCTATTTTTTCATAACTGGGACAATGTTCGATACCCAATCGGTTAGTGGAACCGGGTAGATGAAACCAGCATGCAGGAGTTTTTCGACTTCTGCCTTGATGGCAACGGCTTTCTTGGGGTGCACCTGCCTCAGCCGTTGCCGTACTGGTTTAACATCTGGATACATCTTGATTTCATGTTCAACGATACTCGAGTCGATGCCTGGCATTTCACTGTATGACCAGGCAAAGACATCTCTGAATTCACGAAAAAGAGCGTTATATATTTCCAGTTCTGAAGGAGAACAACATTTGCCGACATAAATATTCTCTACAACCTCTACTTTGGTCGAGATATTTATGGCTATAGTCTCTTCAATATTGAACAAGTTTCGCTCGGAATCCACCGTATTTACAGTATTTGATAGAAAATCAATTACTGAAGGATGGTAGAGGTCATTTTGAGTATCTTCTTTGTAATTTGGAAGAAGAGAACGATGGTGGGAATCATTCCATGGCGCTCCTTCAACTACCATAGCTTGGAGAATTCCTTCGTCGGTGTCATGCACTCTCGACCAAGGATCTGAAGGAGTACCATATTCTCTAGACCTATCCATCCAAACGCTTGACGAGCGTTGATTTGGGTTTGCCTCCCATGCTAGAAACATTGATTGCTATAATATTTCTATTGGGCTCGGGGGAAAAACCATTGCATGATCCATGTTGATATCGTTTTCTGAGATCTTTGCGGAAGATATCATATTGCAGGTTCCTATCAATGCTACTTCCGCCAAATCAATTGGAGGTGGAAGAGCGAAAGTTCCCATTAGGATAGGATCTTTTAGTAGGCCTACTCCGATATTCTGAAGCGAATGGGGGCTTCAATGGATCATGGGAATGCTTCCTGTAACTTGTGAACCATTGGGGAGGAAGTTTTGTTGGTCGAAGATTGTAATCCCCCCCTGAAAGGGAAATGCAATCGTTCTAAAATAGGTCGACACAATAGCAGCCATGGCATATATCCACGGTCTTCCTAGTATGATGTTGTAATCAAGATTCCCATCGATGACTTCAACATCTATTTCTACTATTTTTCCTCCTAGTTCGACTTTCAAGTTATTTAGGATATTGTACGGGGTATATGTCCTTCTGTCGAATGCTTTTAATGTTGTCGCAGATCGCGACAAGGTTGGAGATCCTAAAGTTTTCCAGCAGCTCATCGACATGATACAGGTAGATGCCCCCTCATCAATAATCATTCGGTGAACAGTTTTGTTGAGGGCTTTCACTTGAACAAGGAAAGCTAATTGAGCTGGTAACTGAGGATCGTACCCTTTTTGGTCAAAGGATACAAGATTGGAATCCTTTGGATCAATCCCACTAATGGCTGATAACAAAGCCTGCCTTTGGGATGGGCAATTTTGCAGTACTTCAAGAGTCAACATAGCGGATGGTGATTGGGCCAAATCTTCCACTATGTTATAATGCTGCGCCGCTCTAGCGTGAGGATTAAATGTCGACTTGTGTACTACTCCCTTTGGCGGTTTTATTGTTAATTCAGGGATGGTGGGTGGTACAACTTCTGTCGAAATTGTTGTCGAACTACTTGGTTGATCCTTATCCTTGATGTTCGACAGCTGAGGATTCTCATAATCTTTGTTCCTTGTCGAAATCAAAGCATCATTTTGCTGTTTCGAAATTGACAACATTAGCACTTGAGACGGGGAAGAATTTCCACTTTCAAACATATTTGTTCCTGGATTCAGAAACGGATCGGTTAACACTGCTGAGGTTTTCGAACTTTTAAAGAATCTCTTAAGCTTCGCTTTGTACGGACATTCTCTTGTCCAATGATCCTCGTCGCATATCATGCATCCTGTAGAGGGTTTCCTATTTCTAGGAGGGTTTGAAGAAGATTTTTCAGGAGATTTCTCATCCTGTTTCTTCTTCTTCCCTTTTCCTTTCTTCTTGCTTCCTGGTTGTTTGGTTTCTTTGCCTTTATCTGTCGATACGGCATTTACTTCCGAAGCAAGAAGTTCGTCTTTTGCATTTTGACCTGAAACCTTACGGGCCTTTTTGGATGTGGCCCTTGTCGATTTCGTGTTTGTCTTGCCAATCACGCCATCGCCCGCATGAGATTCATTATTTGATTTAGGAGGAGGAGGAATCGAGGATTCCGGTCTAGGGGTGTCAGGTATTTTGTCGTAGAGCGTGCCGGACTGAGTGTAAATCAAATCCAGATATTGTGCACGAGCGATCACTTGCTCTTCTGTTACGACCCCCCCCCCTTTGCCACATCTTCCGTGATGGAAGGCAGTAATGACTTGATAAACCATTTAGCTAATAGCTGATCGGGAACGTACGTTTTTACCATCCTACGACGACGACGCCACTCATGTATATGATCAGATATGTGAGTGGCTGTTGTCTGTTTAAAGTTGGTAAGCAGTTCTATTCCCGTTTCATACCTTATCGGTAATTGAAAATGGGTTAAAAATTTTGTGGCTAAGGTGCTGAAGCTGTCGAACGAAGCTCTAGGCAATTCAATGTACCATTTTGCTGCCGGACCTGTTAATGTCCTCTGAAAAAGGCGAAGCCTTATCGAATCATCATTTAAAGTGTTTGATGAACACCATAGATGAAATGTCATCACGTGATTCGATGGATCTTCAACCAGATTTCCATTAAATTTAGGAATATCTGATGGAAGTTTGTGTGGAATCGCTGGCCACCAAGGGGTGTAAGCAATTGGATCGTTTGTTAGCCGGTTTAAATCAGGTAACTCTAACGTTGCCATGAATGGTAACTGTTGATTCAGGTTAGGTGAAGCATACCCAGGATATGATGGAATCACCTGAGCAGTTGGTCTTTGCATACCAGCATAATGCATTTGATGCTGATATGTTTGGTAAGGTTGGTGGACTTGACCATTATAAAATGGTTGATTTTGACCGTTTTGAATGTACGGCTGTCCACTGTTTGCAAAGATCTGTTGCTTAGCACCTTGGTATACTTGTTGGAATTGTGGTTGTTGGTATTGCACCAGCCACGGTTGTGAAGCCATGTGATGTTGCCCGATACTAACCGTTTGACCAAGGTGAGGGGTAATTGTACCCGTCTGGGCCTGTGTCGACCCACTAGTAGGCGATTGTGGTTGAGTTGCAGGGTCAATAGGTTGTTGCATTACAACCTGAGAAACTTAAGGTTGACACACAACAGGCAATGCTTGAACTTGCGACACAGTCACAATAGCTAGCGTAGTGGGTATGTTCGACACAGGTACGCATTGTTGCATCAAATATACAACCCTTGGTTGTTGGGGTAGTATAGGTACCCAACCACTTGATGTAATTCTAGTATAACCTAAATACTGTTGTGAACTCCTGTATGGATATCCTCCCGGAGGTGGTAATGAAAGGGCGTACTGCCCCCCATACGGTGGTAATCCAGAACTTAAGGGAATTGTTTGCCCTTGGGAACCGGACTGCCCAAATTGACCTCGAAATGGATCAATTTGTTGAGACTCAACATAAGAGTTTCCAGGTACAATTCCGGATGAACAAACAAGAATGGACCAGACTGTCGAAATAGCCCCTGGATGGACTCCTTCTATCGGTTGTGAGCTAGTCGGGACAGATGGTACGCCGGCAAACATTGTCGGAGTGACAGCAGGGAGCTCCGCCGTCGCTGTGTCAGAAGACACAGTCCTAGATGTTGACGGTTGTTCAGACATTTGCAGTCTATCCAAAAGATTACCTAGTGATTCTATAGGAACTTCCGCTGGTGGTAGACTAACTTCTGATGTCGAAGGAAATAGAATGACCCCGACTCCAAAATGTGTTGGAGTACTTGCTTGCGGATCTTCTACAATTTCCTCTATCGCAATCAAACCAAGTGGAAGGGGAAGACTGTCAGGTCCGTAAAATATTTCTGGTGCCGAAGAGGCAGCGACAGATGTTTGAAAAGTAAGACTCTCTGAACCGGTTATGGATGGAACTGGTTCAGTAACACAAGTGCTTGTTCTCAAACTAGGATCAGTATCACTGTCCTTCTGTGGCTGTCGAACTTCTTCTGTTGAGGCAGGGATTCCAGAAATGCTTGGAGTAACCGGAGTCTCTAATGTCGTTGGAACACTTGTTCTAACTTTGATTGGAGACTTGGATCCGGTTAAACGAGTCCGCTTTGTCCGTACTGGTTTCGCTTCCGGAGACAAAGACGGTTGACTCGTAAGCCTCCGCGAACGACGGGGTTTCAATTGACTTTCTTCCACGATTGCGGATTACTCGATCAACTAAAATAAAAGGGAAAGTATGTTTCCATGTTAAATGAATTTTAGACGCTTTTGACACAACTTGCTTTTTCAGTTTTAAAGAGTCAAGAAAAAACAAAAGATGACTCTAGTCTCCTTCGATTTTTAATGAGCCTGAAGTGACAAGTGCTCAGATGGACCTTTTCCGTTAAGGAGTCTGAAAAGGAACGAAAGGGACTACTCTGGAGGTCTAGGTAGAGGGAATGCCAAACCGATCGCAAAACCGCAGAATACTTTTTAGGGTACGGGCGGTCAATCTTCCCGAATGTTGTGTTCAATGCATTGCGATCAGTAGGGTGGCTGACACGGCTTCCTATGGATAAACGTTTTATGCCTATAGGGGTCTCCCAATATATACTCGACGGTACATGGGAGCACAAGTCCGTACTGGCACTTATCGTCTCAAAGTGGAGGAATCACCCAACCAACAGTGAGGACAACAATTACCAGGCTTTACGATGCTGGAATACGTCTCTAGCCTAGACCTCTAGATGTTGTGCGTTAAGTTACAAAGCGTTGTTAAGTTCATTGAATTTATTTTAGGTTGATCTTTCTTATGAAGTTTGCCTTTTGGGTTCACCACGAGATGTAGATGTAATTCCTAAAATGCAGTCTAAAGATGATAAGAAAGCTTTTATCTCTTTTCAGCAATGAAAATCCTAGCTACAAGGGGAAAAGAAAGACACAATCTTTTCTCAAAGAGCAAAGAGCACACTGTAAATGCACTTTTCCTAAATCAAGCCATACAAACTGTCAATATGCAAATGCACTTGTGCATGTATTTGTTTTTCACTTTCTTAATATTGATGCCTAAAAAGAAAGTTGTTGTACAAATTTGAATTCGGTTTCAAGTGAAAAACACAAACAAACTTCTTTTCGAAATCAAAAAGTAGAGACGATTACGACACTTTATGATTTTGAAGTAAACACTTGTTTCGACACTAGAAATTCACAAATTCAAACCAAAGGCAAAAGTAAAAGCGTAATCAACTGTCAACAGCAAATAAACTTTCTCCTAAGATCAAAACGACACTTACGACAGATCTAGATCTAAGGGCGACAGTATGACCAGTTTACTTTTGCAATGGGAAACTATAAATGACGTAAAAAATACACAAAAACAAATACAGTTTCTTTTATACAACTGAGGTGGAATTAAGGCAAAGAAAAGGGGCTTTTAGACAGACAAACACACTGATCACAGGCTGCAAAAATCAGAGGCAAAACTGGAAAAAGTGAGCAAAGAACCTCAGCTAGGCAGGGCTAGGCTGATCAACGCACCTGCTACACAAAGAAACTGAATTGCAACACAGGTAGCCCTCTCGGGAACTGCGTTGAAATGCAGAGTCTCTTCACAGAGCCTGCGCTGAAGCAGAAACGAGAATTTTCTCTGGGTTCTGGGTCACGGTTTGCAGTTTAATCTATGGTTTTTGGCCGGATAAAAGCAATCAAATGTGCACAATCAGAGGGTTGATTTACAAGAGGTTTGAGAGCTATCACAAAGGGTAATCAGATCATTTGTGAGTCAACTATTCAGATCATAAACAGGCCCAGTGAATGGACTAGAGTAGCAGATGTCTACTTTGCATTTGTAAATGGAAAATGCAGTTCGATTCGCCACTCCTAAGTTTATGAGATGAACAACAATAGAAACACAAATAAACTAACTAGACACGATCCCCAGTGGAGTCGCCATTTTGTTTTCGGGAAAAGTGTCTATTCATAACGACCCTATCCCACAGGGTTGTGACAGAGACCTCAGAAACAAACAAGGAAAACTACTCTTGTATTCTTCTTTATGAACTATAAATGAAGATGATTAAGATGAACCGACCTGTGTCTTGCGCTAGTTGTTCGATCCAATCTATCCTCTCTTTGCCAGCTTCCACTGATCTGCTCCCTCACTTGCCTAGCGTCACCAAGTTCCTACAAGTTCACAGAAGAGAGAAACTACACAAAGACATAGATTTATGTTCATAAAAAGCTTAGGATCAGATTTAAGCTAAACATACAAATATAACATACATCAGATATACAAGCATGTAGGAGAAACTCAAGTAGTTTTATTGATAAAACAAGAAGATCCAGGAGGAGTTACAACCAATGAGTCCTGATCCAGCATCAGCCTCCCAGCATAGAATCCCTTCTTCACCTCCAACAAAGCATAAATCACCCAATACTCTGATATCAATCACAAAACCAACATCAATTCTCTGCAATGTACAAAATTCCAGCCTCTGGATCTCTTGGTGAGGGATCCATATATAGATGTATGCAAAGAGGATGAGTCATCCCATGAGTTGATTAGTGGCTTCTCTCTGTTAGTTCTTGCTTCCACTTGGAGACTAAGAGCCTCTTACTCATCACTGGTCGAATTCAGTGAGGCAAGTGTCATTGGAGAAGATTCTGGAAGCTTCCATTGTCTCTCCACCTCGTTGAATGACTCTGCCACTTGTCATTTCCCGCTCAATGCACCCTGGTAGTGCATTCAAGTGCGTTGCAACGCACCTAGCCAGTGTATTTGGGTGCTTTGCAACGCAGTCAGCTAGTGGAGCACTTGAAATGATCTTGTTTTGACTAGTTTTGAGCAGTTTCTAGTGGAGAACTTCTGGGAGAAGCTGTAATTTGTTGACCTTGTTTCTTTAGGAGCTGGAACAACATCTTTAGGGACTTAGGATCCCTTGGTTTATGGACATTTCATGCTTATAGCTGTAAGGCACAAAAATTTCTATAACAATTATGAGTTTGTTTTTGGTCCATGTGACTTAAATAATTCTCTAACTACATTCATGAGTTTGATGAATAACATTTTCATCCTTATTTGGACAAGTCTGTTATTTTATTCATTGATGACATACTCGTATATTCGAAGAATGAGGAGGAACATGTTGAACATTTAACAGCGACATTGAGATTGATAAGAGAGCATCAGTGGTATGCTAAACTTAGAAAGTGAAGATTCTTTCATATTGACATACATTACTTGGGACATGTTGTCTCCAAGGAAGGCATAATAGTAGATCCAGAAAAAATAAGGGCCATCATGGAATGGATAGCTCAGAATGTAGATGAGGTGAGATCATTCATGGGATTGGCAGGTTACTACAGGAGGTTAATCAAGAACTTCTCATGCATTGTATATCCTTTCACATCATTACAATGGAAAGGTAAGAAGTTCAAATGGAGAGAGGAGTGTGAGGCTAGTTTTTAGCAGCTTGAGCAATTGTTGACACATGCACCAGTGATAAAGATTACGGATACGAACCAAGAGTTTCTTGTGTGTACATATGCTTGCAAAAGGGGAGTTGGTGGAGTTCTCATGCAAGAAGGAAAGGTAGTGTGCTATGAGTCATAGAAACTAAATGAGCATGAGAAAAACTATCCAATGCATGATCTTGAGCTAGAAGTGATTGTACATGCATCGAATATGTGGAGACATTATCTTCTGGGTAGGAGGTTCATATTGATGAGCGATCACAGTGGGATGAGGCATTTGTTTGACCAACAGAATCTAAATGCTAGGCAAGCTATATGGTTGGCTACCCTTAGTGAGTATGACTTTGAGATCAGATACATCAAAGGGAAGGAGAATTGGCTTTTAGATGCTCCGAGTAGGAAGGTTAAGGTAAATCACATAGTAGCTATAAGATCCTATGGGATAGAGTTACAGGATAGGATATTGCAAGCAGGACAATGGGATGAAAAATACATGGATATTATGCACAAGCTACAACAGAGTACAGGTATAGGTGCAGGTCTAGGTATAGGTGATCAAGATGAAAACTATCATCTCATGGTAGATGTCTTGGTAAGGTTTCGAGACAGGATCTATGTGTTGAATTGCAGTGAGCTCAAGAAGCTTATCTTGAGGGAGTTTCATGTGAAACTATATTCGGGTCATCCAAGATATCATAAGACATTGATGACGGTAAAGAAGTTCTATTAAGGTCTGAATATGAAGAAATAAGTGGTTGAGTTCGTGGCTAGATTCTTAGATTGTCAGTAGGTAAAGGCAGAGTACAAGCATCCAGGTGATTTTAAAATGGAAATGGGAGGTCATATCCATGGATTTCATCACAAGTCTTCCAAGGACAGTGAAGAATCATGATTCTATTATGGTCTTGGTTGACAGGTTGAGCAAGGTAGTTCACTTTATTTTGGTCAAGACTACATATGTGGCTAGTGAGGTAGCACATGTGTTCATCAAAGAGATAGTGAGACTACATGGCGTTCCAAAGAAGATTGTGTTAGACAAGGATGCAAAGTTCACTTCCATGTTTTGGAAGGATCTATTTGTAGGTTTGGGTACAAAGTTGGCCTTCAACATAGGTTATCATTTGCAGGCATATGGTCAGACAGAGAGGGTGAACAAGATCTTGGAAGATATGTTGAAGATGTATGTGATGCACTAGTAGAAGAAATGGGAGGAGTATCTTCCATTAGTTGAGTTCGCATACAATAATGGTTATCAACAGTCATTGAGGATGAGTCATTTTAAGGCATTGTATGGGTGAAGTTTTAACATTCCCATCAGTTGGAGTGATCTAATGAATAGGGTACCTATTGGACCGGACATGTTGATGGACATGGAGCAGGAAATACAGTTTATAAAGAAGAATTTGAAGGCAACACATGATAGATAAAAGATTTATGCAGATTAGCATAGGGTGCTTAAAGAGTTTTAGGCTCGGGAGCATGTGTATTTGCGCATCAAGCCCAAGAAAATATCTTTGAGGATTGGTTCATGTGCCATGTTGGAACCACAATATTGCGAGCCCTTCAAGATCCTTGAGAGGATTGGACAAGTGGAATATCGACTTGCACTGCCTACAATAGTGGAATTACATGATGTTATCGATATTTCATTTCTTAAGAAGTATATAAAGGATTTTGATCATGTTATTGATTGGTCTGCATTGCATGTGGAGTGATAAGGAGAGTTTCAGCCAGATCTTTAGTGCATATTGCAGCAGAAACATCTCATGCTCAAGAACAAAAATATAGAGCAAGGTAAAGTGTAGTGGAAGCACTTTGGACCTAAAGAAGCTACATGGGAGATGGTGGATCAGATGCAGGCCCTATATCCTTCATTGTTTTGCTAATTGAGGCAAAGCAGTTTTGGTTTGATGTTGGTTTATGTTTATAATATGTTTTGTTGATGTTTTGATATTGGTATAAGTGTATGTATATGGATGTAAATACCTCCATTAGCCAAGTTATAAAGCTCCAATAAGTGATATGGTTATTATCTTTTCATGTTGTCATGATGTTTTTCTTTCGAGCAAGTTCTTCATTCTAAATACTGCAACGAGCTAAGTTATAAAGCTCCATAGGTAGTATGTTTGATTTTCAATGATTTTGCAGAGGTCTTGGTGTGGTTTAAAACTAAGGATGGTATCTCTAGGGGGGGGGGGGTTCTGTAACAACACTGGTGAAAATTTCATGTAATAAAATTTAATAAAGGAAAAATAAGACCGTAGTTAAGGGACAATTATTACAAGTTGAATGTTGCGAAAAGATATCCTAGTGGGAATCACTGGATGTGTGCTTTGGCTAAAGAAATTGACAAAGGCTAAGGCAAAGGAATTAAAAGGCAAAAAGGAATTTTTGAAACATTTATTTATGAAAATAAAGGAAATTAGGAGAAAAGGAAGGTAAAAGGTCACAGGTTGCATGTGAGGAGGAAATTGAAGGAAAATAATGGAAAATGAAGAAATTAGGGGCCTCATGCAAAAAAAGGCTTCTAAGGATCAGTTCATGGCTTTTAATCAAGATCAAGTTTGGATCTCACTCATTAATCAAGATCAAGTATGCATCTCACTCAATATTCTTTCTCTCTCTCTCTCACTCTCTTGGTCACATAGAGTGTTCTTGGATCACTCTAGTTTGGAGCAAAGCAAAGGGAAGGCAAAGAAAAGAAACGCAAGATAGGAACAAGGATAGGAAAGCAAGATCAAGCAGCTTTAACAGGAATACTTGCAGGTAACCTTTTGCATATGTTATTTCCTAGTTGGGTTGGGCATGCATGGTTTTGCATGTTGGTGTATGGTTATCTCACTATCGATGGCATGGATTTAACGGGTTATCACACTATTTTTCATCCCAGCCTAGCCTTTTTCTTGATGCCATGGTATGTTGGGATGTTTATTTTAGTTTTGAAACTTTGGAATTATCGGATGGATTTCATAAGTTGGGGCGGAGGTGGTCTAAAGGTTCATTCCCAAAGGCTTAGGAATCCCTTGACTTGTTTTGGTAGGATACACAATAAATCTTGAGGGATAAGTCTCAGTTTAGGGCCTAGTGATCTAGGTTTGGATTGTAGTGAAGCTTGAGAGACAAGGAGACAGAAAATTCCTCAAGAATAGTGATAGATTCTGGATGGCATTCCAAGTTTTGTTCGGTTTTGATCGGAGCATCGGTTTTGGTGTGATCATGGTTGGATGAGGGTGGATGTGGTTGAACCTCTAGACTCCCTTGGTTGTTCTATGAGATCCCACATTCATGCTTGGAATATGGCATGGGGGTGACTGACTGAAAGCGATATTTGGTTCAACGATGACAATGGTTGGGTGGTACGTGGAAGTCTTGAACCTAGTCGGATTTTCCTATGATTAATAAAATCTAAGTTCTCTTACTTTTTAACTGATTTATATGTGGATTTAATGGTTGTCATTTATCTTATATTTATATGGTTTTATGCTAGTTATAAGCATGGTTGAATGACTGGTTCATGTCATGGTTATTTCATATATTTACTTGTAACTGTTAAATTGATGGATGCATGACCTAATTGATGATGTAGTAGGTCAATGGAGAAGGAGGTGATCCTTCTGGTTATGTTTCATAAGTTGTTTCAGTCATTTATTCTCTATCTTGTATCCTAGACATGTATGTTGCATTGATGTCAGGTGCTTGAGAGAATGTCAGTCCTGATTATGGATGCTCAGGCCTAGTCCTGAGGGTAATTTTGATTGATTAGAATGGTTATAATGTTTTTAATGATTTCTTAAAGTTACAACAAGTTCTAGATAGAGGCCAAGATTCTAGGCTAGAAAAGTGTCTTAAATCTTGGGGTCGTTGGCACATAACTGGAAGTTCTAGACCACGATCACTGGTAGGCATGCCAGTGAGAGTGACTTTAGGTTGTTGGTCACTTCCTTGCCCATAGCATGAGCGATCGAGGGCTAAGAGTTGTAGAATAGAAGTGGGACCCAGGGATAGGATGTCTCAGTGGCTGACTTGTTCAATGAGTGGTCTATTGACAATGTCGGATGACTGTATGTGATGTTCCATCGATGCCACTTCCTTAAGGTGACATAGGAGATCAAATCTGATTGTAGTAGCATCTCTCCTCACGTTTACTATGGTGGCATGGTTACTTTGGGTAGACCTAGGAGGGGGTGTTACATCATCCATGCATTGAAGATGTGGAGACACTATCGTCTTGGAAGGAAGTTCTTCTTGATGAGTGATCAAAGTGGATTGCGATATTCATTTGACCATGTTGGCGAAAAAATATTCCCTAAGGTGAGGGTTGATAACCTCAACAGATCAAGGGTAGACTATCAACAAGAAGCATACATTCAAGCATGAAAACTATGTAAACTACTAAAGTTGGGTTTGAGAAAAGTACCTATAGGTCCTACGTTTGATGTCAATCCCGTAGGGTCTAAACCGTCTACTTCCTCCAAAGTGATCAAACCTATAATAAAATTTAGAGAAGCATATATGTAGCAAGAAGTTCAAAGTGTGTGCATAATAAATATGTTTGATCATCAAGTTTAAACATATAAATCATGATATATTAGAAATGAATCATAAAAAAAACATGAGATCATAACATATCAAGAACAATACAAAGCGTCTTTATTGATATCAGCAAATAGTAGTGGAAGAATATATCCTAATATGACCACGACACCAATGAAACCTTCCTCTAGATCCATCCATCCCAAGACTCAAATATTACCTCTCAAGCATGTGTAAAAGGATGTCATATAATGGAAGATGAAAATATCTCTAAGGAAGAAAAGGGTTTCATATGACTGCGAGTGCAGGAGACACAAGAAAAATCAATCTTGATCTGGGGACAAAATGAATATAATGTTGATATACTATATCCTTCTATGATTTAGGTGTTCCCATGAGGTGTATAAATACCACCAAAAATCAATTGATTTAATTAGGCCATGGGCTCCTGTAGGTGGGCCTTTGGTGAAACCCGTAAACCCTGCCCAATAAATAGGAAATATTTTTATTTTTTCATATTTTAAATTATGTATGTGGCTTATGTATTATGGTACCCACATGTGTAATCCATTTTTAAAAGGTGGGGTCATGTATGGAATTGAAAATATTAGTTTTTAATAAATGATCAAGTCCGAAAGGGAAAAGGCTACCAAAGGCCATATCAGAGCATCAAAACTACAACAGTGTTGAATGATGCTATAATAGATGACCCCTAATATATGAGGTCATAATGGGTACATGATGGCCAAAATGTATTAATTACAAAGAGAGATCATTTGAGAACCTCAGAGGAGATCACAATATTCCAGCCCATTGAAAACCTGCAGAAGGAATAAGAAAGAAGACTCATGTCTAAGGTGGGCATACCCATGCTCAGAAATAGTAAATCATGTATGTTGATCAAGTACAAAGAAGGTCCATCATGTATACATAATTGTACAAATAATATTGAAGAATACATAGTGGATCATCCAATCATAGCCGCAAAGGAACACAATGGAGCTATATCTCAATGTCACATATAGAATAAAAACTAATCAATGATGCTAGAAGAATGTGTGATCATTGATGCTGCATAATTGATCCTCATAATAGTACCATGTCATATATGTGGAATAGTGGTACTGCATAAAACTCGAGTGTTAACATATAGAATGTTGAATTTAGGCTTCTGTGATCAATATCAAATTTATAAAGAAGATTTTTCGATAAAAATCACATCTTAATTGATTTGTCGATGCATTTCAAATCAACCAGTGTGGTTCTTCGACAGGAGAAGTTGAAGAGCCAGATCATGTCTACAAGTTAAATAGAGAGAGCAGATCATTCAACCACTATATTTGACTAGGAAATGACTATATTGGACCAGGTAACTGGACCGGACCAAGGGATAGGAAGAAAATTAGTTAAATAATTAATAAGTTACTTTTGTTATATTTATTTCCATTTGTAACCATTTGTATAAATCAATAGACCTTTATTGTTTTTTGTTTTTTTTTTAACTATGTAAACTACATAAAAACTTATATTATTATGAAATAATAAGAAAATTAATACAAGTTTAATTAAATGGATAACCTAGTTAGATAAATATTTAACTAACCCAATTGGAGAATAAATTAAAGTCAATTCACTTATTAATTTAATCTATTTATATTTGTATTTTTTAAAAATTATAATGGGATAATAGGTATCTATAAAATTGACTTATTTCATATAATAAAAACTTATATTATTATTATTATATAGGAAATAATAGCAAAAGCTATAAAGTTTATTAAACGGATAAACTAATTAGATATATAAATATTTGACTAAATTTTTTAAGGATCCCAACCATATTAAATATGTATTTGGAAAATAAGTTAAAGTTATTAGGATAAATTATAGTTGTTTCAAATTAGTTTGTTAATTCCATTCTTAATTTTCATTATTTATATTTAGAGGAGTAACGGGATAATTAGATCCTATATTTATAATACCTTAATCCTCGTTTTAGGTATAGAATTTTATTATTTATTTATACATTATGTTACAGGCGTAAAAGTTTTTGAGTACTTATTCAAATAAAAACATGATATTATTAATTTATTGTAGAAGAATTGAAAATGAACACCTAATCATAAAATACAAACCAAAATACTTAAAAATCAAAGAGCAAAGAGGGAATAAAAAGGAACCATAGGAAGAGGGAGAAAAAGCAAAGAATACCACATTAAGAAGGACAACGCTAGGGGCGGGGGGGCATTAGGAAGAAAGGGCAGGGATCTAGTAGCTACGAATTTTCCATTCATCATCCCTATTGAGATTGCTTGGCCTTTTTTCAATTTCTATGGCCTCCCTATACTTTTGGTGATGAAACAATACAATTTTGGCAATAACACTTGCCTCCTCAATACATATGTGATGCTTAGTCTTTTCCAAGTGTTCTGCTAGGGCGGAAGATGGGGTCCTTCCATGTTTTATGTCTACTAAGTTCTCATGAATCCTTTGATTAATAAAGCACCCAGTCTCACCAACATAGGGGGTCCCACAAGAACAAGGAATAACATAGACACCTTTCATGTTCTTAGGGTCAACAGGGTCTTTTACCAATCTAAGGGAGTTACGGATGGTGTTAAGGGGCCTAAAGGTTGATGGAACATTATGTCTCCTGAGGATTCTCACAATCTTATTAGTGGTCCCCTGGATGAAAGGGAGATGAACCCCGGAGACTCGATCTTTAGGGTCTTTCTTAACCTTGGGACCTTTGCTAGCTTTAAGGAAAGCCTTCAAAGCTTGGTGCCTACTATAACCATTATTCACAAAAATGTTAAGGAAATGGGATTTCTCTCTATTAATGTTATTTTGATCAGAGGTTCTCAACGCACGAGTTGATAGCGAGTTGAGAACACCCAAATTTTGTGCAGGAAAATGATGGGAGCTAGCATGAAGATACTGCTCTGTATGAGTTTTATTCCTAAACACTTGGTGGGAGAAAGAACCATCATCATTCTTTGAAATGAGAACATCAAGGAAGGGAAAACAACCATCCACTTCTTGCTCCATAGTGAACTTTATGGAAGGGGATTGATTATTGAGATGCTGGAAAAAAAAATCTAACTATTCCTGGCCATGAGACCAAATAACGCCAGTGTCATCAACAAATCTCTTCCAAAGCTGGGGAATGAGACAGGTTGATGCCAAAGCCTTGGATTCAAAGTATTCCATAAAAATATTAGAAATGATTGGGGACAGGGGTGAGTCCATGGCAACTCCATAGGTCTATTCATAGAATTCACCTTTAAAGCTAAAGAAAGTAGACATGAGACACATTTTGACTAAATAAGGGTTGTCTCGATCAATGAGGTGGTTCATGATCTCAATGGCCTCCTCTATAGGAATGTAAGTGTATATGGAGACCACATCAAAACTCACAAGAATGTCCCTAGGGTCAAACTTTATCCCTTTAATATCTTGGACAAAAGATGAAGAGTCCTTAACAAACCAATCTGTGAGGCCAACAAGGGCTCTAAGCTTCAAGGAAAGGTATTTTGCAAGGAGGTAGGTTGGACCACTTGTAGAAATTTTGAATAATATGACAGTTATTCACAGAGATTATCCTAATTATACACTATTTGCGTAATGCATGCATAATACATAACCTCCTCTACTATTGATCATCAATTTGCAGTATTCAAAAACAATCGCATGTGCACATTGAAGCATCAATCACACATATCAACACAGTATATCACAGGGAAAGCATACGGCTGAAAACCCCCAACTATCTGTATATTATATTGATTGAGAACATGTAACAATACATAGTATAATACTCCTCGCAAGTACTCAGTACTATCTCCACCTGTTACACACAAACAAGCTGAGATCTGAATCAATCATAGGTTCAAATCTCATCCACTACTTGCCTACCTCCACTGTGCAATCCTGCATGAGAATGAATGAGAATGGCTGATCCAAACTCATATTTCCCTTGGCTGAACCACGCAATCCTCATTGGCAATACTCAATCCATTGATTGTGCAAATCTCATGCACAACTATAGTCACAACTGACAGTTGTCTTTCCCTTTCACTCACCTCTAACACTTGTATCCACTGAACTGTCCATGCACTGAGTTAACTGATGTATTATTTAGTTGCTTTATGAGTTAATAATTAGTGAATTAATTCACATCACTTATCACTAGTGTATTCTGCAGTTAGACTAAATACAACTAGTTCAACTAAGTCAAACTGAACACAACTCCATCAACTCCACCAAACTCAATCACTTGAGTTCTAACTGAAGTCCATCATGCAATAGCTCAACTGTCCCATAAGAAAAGCATATTTCCTTCTGATATTTTCATGTTCCACATCCATAGCTCGAACTGAAGTGCTCCAAGAGGATAAGATAATGTTTATAGTCCAAATATTATTAAGAGCTAATAATATTCGACTGTTGTACTTTTAGCCTGGAAGTCTAAAAATAGACTTCGCCCATATGTCTAAAAATATAATTCCATCTATTTTTACCAACATGACCAATCATCCACAAATAGCATCCTACAACTCATAGACCATGATCCATATGTCTAAAAATAGACATAGTCTAAAAATAGAATTTGCGGCAAAAATAGCCTGCATGCCCACTTAGTGAAGGTGACTCCTTTTCACTAAGCTCCACCATCTTGTTCCATTTTCAACACTCCCTCTCAACAAGATATGGATTATCTGCAACCCCTATCCTACAACTCTGGAATGTTCTGCATGCAACACATTTGCCCGGTCCACTTGCTCCAACAACACTTGGAACAAAAACACTCCCAACTGACCACTCTGTTGTTCTAGGAACATACTCTGATGCTGAAGCTCTACTTGCTACTGACAAGTTCTCCTTCTCTGACATCTGTGCTACTGCAACATCTCCCTGCATCTTGCACCATTGCAGACTTCTCTGTGCCACCTAGCACTGTGCAAAACACTTGTGCCTCTCGCATTGCTGCAGCCTGCTAGTTATGTGTTGTCCTGGGATTCCCTACACTATCGATGTCTCTACCACTCCATTTACATTTGTCTCTTCCTTATCAGTCAGTTCCTACTGCTCCACATCGGGGCTCCCGTAGCAAGGTCTCATCCAAGAGGTTAGGTACCTCAAGGATCCTACCCCTCCTCCTTGGGACAATCAATCCACATTGCCCCACCTTCTACCTGGAGGTATGGTTGCATGTGATCCCTCACCCCAACTGGCTCGAAGTTTCCCCATACTGGAGGTCTCTACATGAGCTTCCCTTCTTGTGGCTACTCCACAACCTCCTGAAGTTGCTGCACCAATCATGGCTCCTCCACAATCGTCTGAGACTTCCTATAGCTTTGCATGTTGAGAGGTAATATATGCTCCCTCTCAACCACCAAGTCTCCATCAGTTGCCTCATTGCTCAAGGCTTTGCATGCATCTTTAACCTCAAGAGCATACAGGTTCTTGACCTGTGAACCAATCTGCTTCACCTGTCTAGTGATGATGTGTCTAAGGAAAACCTTTCCCTTACTGAAGACTACATCATAGCCTCTGTCTTCCAGTATCACAATTGACACCAAGTTTCTCTTCAATCCTGGTACATACTTGACATCGGTCAGGGTAAGGCGAGCTCCATGCTCCCTCTAAAAAATAACTGTGCCTACACTTGAGACACTATAATTCTCATCATTACCCATTGTTATGAGTATCTGGAGATCTTTCTACTCCAAAGTACTGAACAAACCCTTGTCACCGGTCATGTGGAAAGAAGCTCCACTGTCAAGAAACTAACCACTTCGCATCATGGATGAAACCATGCATGCGAAGAGTGTGAAATCCAACTCAAACTGTGAAGCAAGTGCCTCACCTTCAGATCCTTCCTCAGATCCCTTCTTGGATTTCTTCTTTGGGAAATTAGTAGCATAATGGCCCAACTCATGACAACGAAAGCATCTCACCTTTGACTTGTCAACCTTCTTCCCATTATTGGAAGAACTGGATTCTGAAAGAGAACCCTTCTCCTTCCTCTTCTTTGATTTGGTAGCCAAAGCGCAATTTTCTTCATCAGATGCCTTTGATCAAGATCCATCCCTGGTATTCCGCCTGATCTCCTCTTGCACAAGATCCAACCAAAGTCTCTCCCATCCTGGCAATTTCTCCCGACCATTGACAAAGTCCTGATAGGAATTCCAACTCTTCGGAAGACCAAGGAGAGCCAAGCTCACCAAGTCCTCATCATCGACAGTCACCCCCACACTTCCCAGCTCATCTCTGCACTGGGTGAACTTCGTGAGATACTTGGGCATACTGTCTCCTTTCTCACACTTAATGTTTCTAAGTTTATCCTTGAGTTCCAACTTTCTCTGGTCGCTCTTGCTTTGGAATAGATCTGTCAATGCTTTCCACATCAAATATGGAGAAGCCTTTCCATGCAGGCTGGAAACAATGTGATCCTTCACACCCTCCAACAGAATCCTTCGACACTTTGTTGTCTTCTTTTGCCAAACCTCAACGTGAGCAGCATCAGTAGACTTTGGGACCTTAGCCTCTATGAACTCCTTCAGCCCATTGTCATCTAACACCACCTCCATCCTGTCTTTCCATGCAATATAATTCGGGATGCCTTCAAGAGCATACTCCAATCGCAATCCGTTGCAAGACATTTCAACTTTGACACCAAGAAAACACTGCTGCAAATTCGAATTCCACCAGCTCAAAACTCAACCGCTTCTGATATAAAATTTGTGAGAACAAAGTATTTCTCATATAGAGATTGATAGTATGGGATTTTACTAGATATCTCACCTTCCAAAAGAAGGATGAATCCAGAGGCTACCTAGCCCAATTACAGACTCTGCCTGAAGAAATAAAATGTAAACACTTTCTGAATAATAGATCTGATGATCAACTCTGCTCTGATACCATGTAGCAATTTTGAATAATATGACACTTATTCATAGAGATTATCCTGATTATACACTATTTTTGGAATTCATGCATAATACATAACCTCCTCTACTATTGATTATCAATTTTCAGTATTCAGAAACAATCGCATGCGCACATTGAAGCATCAATCACACATATCAACACAGTATATCACGGGGAAAGCATACAGCTGAAAACCCCCAACTATCTATATATTATATTGATTGAGAACATGTAACAATACATAGTACAATACTCCTCGCAAGTACTCAGTACTATCTCCACCTGTTACACACAAACAAGCTGAGATCTGAATCAATCACAGGTTCAAATCTCCTCCGCTGCTGGCCTGCCTCCACTGTGTAATCCTGCATGAGAATGAATGAGAATGGCTGATCCAAACTCGTATTTCCCTTGGCTAAACCACACAATCCTCATTGGCAATACTCAATACATTGATTGTGCAAATCTCATGCACAACTATAGTCACAATTGACAGCTGTCTTGCCCTTTCACTCACGTCTAACACTTGTCTCCACTAAATTGTCCATGCACTGAGTTAACTGATGTATTCTTTAGTTTCTTTATGAGTTAATAATTAGTGAATTAATTAACAATTAATTCAAATCACTCGTCACTAGTGTATTCTACAGTTAGACTAAATACAATTAGTTCAACTAAGTCAAACTAAACACAACTCCATCAACTCCTCAATCAACTCCACCAAACTCAATCACTTGAGTTCTAACTGAAGTCAATCATGCAATAGCTCAAATGACCCATAAGAAAAGAGTATTTCCTTCTGAAAATTGCATGTGTCACATCCGTACCTCGAACTGAAGTGCTCCAAGAGGATAAGATAATGTTTATAGTCCAAATATTATTAAGAGCTAATAATATTCGACTGTTCTATTTTTAGCCTGGCAATCTAAAAATAGACTCCGCCCATATGTCTAAAAATAGAAGTCCATCTATTTTTACCAACATGACCAATCATCCACAAATGGAATCTTGCAACTCATAGACCATGATCCATATGTCTAAAAATAGACTTTGCACCAAAAATAGCCCGCGGGCCCGCTTAGTTAAGGCGACTCATTTTCACTAAGCTCCATCATCTTGTTGCATTTTCAACACCACTTATGGTGTTGACAATGGGTCTCAAGGGAGCCCATTCTTTGTGAATATTTGGAAGCCCATAAATCCTCGGAGTAATGGGGCTAGTCTTAGTGATTCTATGATAAAAGGAACCCAAAGTGTTACTAGACTTTATAGCTAGAGCGACATTTCTGGAGATCTTTTTCAGGGAATTATTGATAAGTTTTTTATAGCTACCACTATTACAATGTGATTTTTACTGAAAAATCTTCTCTATAAATATAGAATGTTACTGAGATGAACTGTAACATATGAGAGTGGATGGTACCACTGGTAGAAAAGTAAAGGAGCTGACAAGTGAACCAATATGTTGACATAACCTGAGGTCTTCACTGATCATAGATGTTACATTTCTACACTATGGGAATAAATGAGTTGAACTCGACCATGTGAGACATCGTTTGATTACCAGTCATTAATGTATGCCATTAAAAAACACGATACAACTCACCGATTATGATGATGAGATTCAAGGTATCCTAGTAAAATCCAACAAGTGTGAATAATTGTGTTGAAGTCAAACACTAAAGAGAATCTACCAATCAAGAGACATTGATGTATTCTCACTATCGATAGCGAAGGCATCTACCACTAATGACTGCAAACCCTAAGGTATTTAAAAATGACTCTAGATATTATTCCCAGAGCAAGGAGTTGGAGTCAATGTGAAAAGATCTGCTGGAGGGAAGGCATTAAGGCATCCTACATCAACCAGCGCGACTGTAACCTACGAGCCAATAATTTGGAAGAAATCAGATGAAAAGAGATGAAGTAACCATTCCGAAGTATGTTTCCAGTGTACACAAGATGTGGCTAGCATATAACAAAAACCCTCTGAACCAACCAATAATTAGAGTTGACACAGAGGTGAGGAATCCACCAATAGGGTCATATGGAAACCAAGGTATGACATGAATCCCAATGTGTGATAATATAAGTTTATGTCGAACACAAGGAAACCACTTAGTAAAAGACCCATGATACTGATTGGTGTTGAGCACAAGGTCACCTATCAATGATGTAAATAGGGCCATGGTGGGGCTCTAGGCCTACTCTTAGAGAAATTTTTCGAAGTCTATAAGAGCAAACCCAGCAGCAAGAAGTCAATGGATACCTTCTTAACCAGCACGAGCAAAGGACCAAATAATTAATGTGATATTGAAGATAACTTAACAGACCAGGTATGACCAACTGAAAATGAGTCAAGAGACACCGTAGAATGGCCGACACAAGTTGACTGCCCTTGAACAAAAGAATGACTCATATGTGACTCTACAGCAACATAAAATAGCTTTGTATAAGTTTTTTATGAAGGAGGCATTAACAAACTCTCCATATGATTGGAAAAGATAACCAACCATATGAGGACTGACTCAATAACAAGGTTTTGGCTCTCCTAAAGTCAAGATCCTACGGCTACAACCATAAAAGAAAATGTCCCTCAAGCAAGCTAAGAAGGATAATAAATTATCACCAAAGTATTATGGTCTGTACAAGGTGTTGCAAAAGATTGGTACTATGGCATACAAATTGGAGCTTCCTGCAGCTTCTCAATTGCAACCAGTTTTCCATGTTTCATGTTTAAAGAAGGTTATCGGCAACAAGACTCCAGTATGTCTAATACATTTAACTAAAAAAATGATTCGTTATGGTACAAATATCGCTTATACCTCTGTAATAATTCCCAGCTAAAACAAAAGATTCTTATGGAACTGCACACTTCTCCCTTAGGAGGGCACTCAAGATTTTTAAAAACTTACCACAGGGTTAACAAGGAATTTTTTGGGAGGGCCTTAAATCAGATATTCAAAAGTTTGTGGTAGAATGTTTGGTTTGTCAACAAAATAAAGTTGAAACAGTTAAGACACCAGGTCTATTACAACCTTTATCCATTCCAAGCCAACATTGGGAGGAGGTTTCAATGGATTTACAGGTTTACCCAAGTCTAAGGGGTCATAACATAATTAGAGCCGACATAACAATAATAATGTAAGGGCACAATAATAACAATAGTGAGCTTCTATGGGGCACAATAGTAACAATATGGGCATTGCATGGGTACCTCAATATAATAAGTGGGTTGTACGAATAACAATAAGGGGTTACACTAGTAGTATAGGAGCCTAACATGCCCCTCTCCTTCAAAAATAATTGTCCTCAACACTTGAGTAGTTCTTTATGCTTTTGTATAAAATTCTTGTCCTCCCATGTGGAATCTTCAGTGGGTAAGTTCTTCCACTTGATGAGATACTCTAAAATTGATTGATTTCGTAGCTGTCAAGTTCTTGTTTCTATGACTGCTCCAGGTTCCAATGATTTTTCCTCCCTCTTCAATTTCTGGAAATATTGTTTGAATTGGGATCTTTTGCAACTTTTGAATAAGTGGCCATACTTCTTCATCCTTCTTCCATTCATCCCTTGCTTCGTTTATCCAATTTAGTTGGATAATAGAAATAGCACAAAACAATGCTTCCACATCCTCATCCTTGAAGAGTCTTCCCATTTGGTAAGGTCGCCATTTTCTAAGTGCATCTAGTATTGCCAACATTTCCTTCTCATAAATAGCTTGCTTGAGATGTAGCAGTAAAAATACCCAATCACCTACATCAAAACATTTTTCACTACGATGTTGATCTACCTGTTGGTTCATTTGATTTTGCACTGAAGTGGCATTATCCTCTAAAATTTGGAGAACTTGTTGTTGATGCTTGATGTGATCTTTCACTACTTGAACCTTTTTCTTCTTGATATTTCCTTCTATCTCTATAGTTTGAGGAGTGGTAATTTCTTCCAATGCTTTACAAGATATCGTCGGATTCATTTCTTGATGCTCGATGTGATCTTTCACTTCTTGAACATTTTTCTTCTTGATATGTCCTTCTATCTTGATAATTTGAGGAGTGGTAATTCTGGCCAATGCATTACAAGATATGGTTGGATTCATTTCTTCTTTCTCGATGTGATCTTTCACTTCTTGAACCTTTTTCTTCTTGATATGTCCTTCTATCTTGAGAGTTTGAGCAGTGGTAATTCTTGCCAATGCTTTACAAGATATGGTCGGATTCATTTCTTCTTTCTCTGGGGTTGGGTCCTGGCATATATCTTCTTCTTTTGATATTTCTTGACCCTTTTCATCCTCCTCTTCATATTCTATGTAAAATAATTTCTTCTCAGCACACTTATGACCTTTAGTGCATTTTCTATCACAATTGTAACAAAGCCCTTTTTCTCTTTTTTCTTCCAATTGTTGTGGTGTAACCCTTGTAGGTTGTGGAAGTCTAGGAGAAACAACACTTCCATGTTTATAGTTGTGAGGGGTATGCTTCTTGGTTTCCATAATTTTTCTTTCCACTATGTCACAAAGCCCTTTTACTATTTGCAATTGTTGTGGTGTTGCTCTAAAGAAGGTGTTTCTCTTTGTATCCTCATAATGTGCTATCATTTCCTCCCTGAAAATTGACCACATAACAAGTTGTTTACGAGAGCAAATCCCTTCATACCATAAAAATTGATTCGGTTCTAAATATGAAGATGCAATACATACCTTTTTTAACAGTGTTACACCATTTAGATCAAAATATTGCTCCATTTGAAGTATACAATTTACCGGATCCTTGTGATCAAACTTCCTCATCTTACTTTTTCTTGATTTTAGGAGCTCGATCTTGAAACGACTGTAAATCTATACTTTCAGATCTTTAAGTTTTAAAATTGTGATAGACAGCAGCCCTCTATTTCCTCTTTCCAATGCCACTAGTCTGATCCAAATTGGATTCTCCAAGAAAGAGTTATGCACAATCTCCCAAGATGACTTGATTACAGACCTTTCTAGAGGGGAGAACTTGTATGATGTGCCACGTGTTACTGTTTTTACCTTTGATTCTGAAAAATATCTACAAGAAACTACAATTCGTCCTCTTTTTGTACCTTCTTACGAAGTTTCAATCTGATACTCAGAGAGAAAGTTATGATGATTTTCCCCAGGTCACTGGTTTGGAATGTAATTCAGGAGTCTGCAAAAAGACCAACTTCCTCAGATCATATCTCCGCAAATATAGAGCGAAAAGCTCTGAAATTCGGACCTGAGATTTAGCGCAATGTCTTTTGAAATGGTTTTTGTTTTTAGCTTCTGAAACGTCATAGAAAAGAATTTATAACGAAAATTCCACGATGACCTGTTTGGAGCCACGAAACCCTAGAATCTAAAGCTCTGATACCAAATGTTATGAAACCAGCTCACAAAAAGATAGAAAAGAGAGATCAATGCCTTAGAATTTAGCCTCTTCGAGGTGGCAACCTCCTTCATTACACAAATGAGAAATTCTTGGATGATACAAATGAGAAGACCTCCTTTCTATATATAGGAGTCTAAGGCGTCATAACATAATCAGAGCCGACATAACAATAATAATGTAAGGGCACAATAACAACAATAGTGGGCTTCTATGGGGCACAATAGTAACAATATGGGTACTACATGGGTACCTCAATATAATAAGTTGGTTGTACTAATAACAATAAGGGGTTACACTAGTAGTATAGGGGCCTAACACCATCCAATGTAGGTAAGACTTATTTAGAGTGCTTTTTTCAAGGGTGACATAACTAACTCTTGTTTCCATCAAATATAGAAGTAAATGTCTCGTTCCCTCTCTTTTTAGAATATATACTTTTTTTTTTGTCTTTTTCATACTTAAAGATTAAAAAAGAATAAAATAATGCCTATAGTATAATGGAAAGAATGAGTGTTAAAGGTAGTTGCATTAGTTCCTGGTACTGAAACATTCCTATGCTCAATGCAAAGTGGCAAAATTGGTCACCACCACTCAAAGGAATTTTCTTACCATGGATAAAAGATGTCAAGTCATAGAGACTAATGAATGCATGGTTTGAACTTGGAGAAAGGTCATGGTCAAAAAGTGGCTTATACACGAGTCCAAATGAAGCCGGCTTAAGGCCAAAAGGGTACAAGTAGTCAATATGCAATGAAACTGTAAAACTTAACACATGGGATCCTCTATGGTATAAAGCCAGAAAAATAATGAAAAATAAGGGAAATGATTCTTCATCTCAAATGCATGGCGGGACTAAAGAGGACTCCTGAGCATAACCAATTCTTGTAGCATGTGCAACATATGTTATCAAGGATATAACTAGGAAGTCCATGTAAGGGATTGCTCCACCATTATTTTATGATTTTATAAGACGTTGAGTGAAAGTGGTTTGAAAACCGCAAAATAATGGGGGTCAACCTTATGGAAACATATTACAGCATGAGTTTAAGATGCATAATGTAGTAGAAAAAGGATATTTCCTAACCTATATGCTAGCAATGAAAATGATACCTGCCACGATAGGTTTGTGATCATGGAGTCGAAGTGTTGAAAAAAAGTCTCCAAGTCTTCATTTACCCTATCAATAGGACATGAAGAAAAGTGGTAAGGTTTTATCCTCTTGGAATAATTTTGTTGTTGCAATAAGAATACATTTCTATCCATTAGCTTACTTGCAAAAATCTATAATGGATTGGCAAGACTTTAGACAAGCTAAGGGTAAAAATGTGCAAAGATATACTCAAGAATTTAGAAAAAGAGCTTTGATTTTTGGTATAAATTTATCCTCTCAAGACACTCTACTAAAATACATTGGAGGATTACATAGTTATTTGAGACACACAATTCTCATGTTTAACCATACAAAACTAGGTGAAATTTGTGTACAAGCAACTCATTCAGAAGCAAGAGGAAAGAATGTTCCCCAAGAAGGAAACAAGAAGCCATTCAAGAGTTTAGAAAAAGGAAAGGGGAAATTCAAAGGCAAAGGGGAGAAGAATGCTTTAGTCAAGATGGAGGGAGAAAAACTCACATGTAAACAATGTTCAAAAGAAGGACATGATGAATACTACTGTTGGAAACTCCATCCTAAGATGAGACCCAAAATGTTTAGCAACAAAGGGAAACAAAAGACTATTGTAACTACACAACATGATTTAGGATCCGATTCCGAGGATGAAATAAAGATCACAACCATGGGATTTAAAGGTAAAGACTCTATTGCAAGTACTAGTTCTTCTAGTAGCCTCAATGAAACTCAACATGAAAAAGAAAGAATAGAGTTTTTCCACATTAGAGTCGTTTCAAAACATACCAAGATAGATACTTGGCTTGATAGTGGATCACAAGAAAACCTTATGTCAAAATACATTGTTAAGAAATTAAACTTGGAAACCATTCCTCATCCTAAACCTTATCCTTTCGGATGGATATGTGAGAATGTAAAATTGCATGTGACAAAAAGAAGTAAAATTAAATTTTCCGTCACTGCTAACTTTATAGATAAGGTAGAGCTTGATGTAATTGCACTTGAAATTTGTGGTATTATTTTAGGAAGACCATATCTATATGATAGGAGAGCCATCTTTCATCACCATGAGAAAAAATATCATTCTTTTAAAAACAATATTGAGTAAATTGTTAAAGCATATAGAAAGAAGTTGAATTTATCACTTGTAAATGCTAGACAAATGAAAAGCCTTGTTAATGATAGTAACTATTTTGTGCTCTTGATGATCAAACCCAAAGAGACTGTAGAAAATGAAGAATTCCAAGGATGTGATGAAAGATTAAAATCTGATTTGATTGAGGTTGTTAACACCCATGATAAGATGTTTCAGTAACCTGAAGGATTGCCTCCTAAAAGAGGAATCCAACATGAGATCCAATTGCTGCAAGATTCTCCTCTTCCAAACATTGGCATGTGTAGGATGTCAGTCATGGAGAATGCATAAATCAAGTAACAAATACAAGAGTTGCCTGATAAATGGGTCATCAAACCAAGCACATCACCATGAAAGTCTCCAATTGTTTTCGTACCAAAGAAATATGGTGCATGGTACATGGTGCATGTCTGTGGATTTCAGAGACTTGAATAAGATCACGATAAATAATTGTAACCCTCTTCCTCGAATTGATGATTTACTTGATCAGTTTAAAGATGTTGTTTATTTCACTAAGCTGGACTTAAGGAGTAGTTATCATCATATTAGGATTGCTGAAGGAGACATATGGAAGGAAACTTTCAAAACAAACCAAGGTTTGCCTTAATGATTGGTTATGACATTTGGGCTTTGTAATGCCCTTGCAACACTCATGAGAGTTATGAATGATGTATTAAGACCTTTTCTTGATGAATTTTTGATAGTCTACTTAGATGACATATTGATTTACAACAAGACTTGTGAAGAGTATGTCAAGCATGCTAGGAAATTCTTAGATGTCTTAAAGAAAGAAAAGGTGATTTTAAAGATGTCTAAATGTGAATTTTGAAAAACCTCGTTAGTATATTTGGGTCATATTGTTGGAGGGGGTGAATTGAAGATAGATCCCTCAAAGGTCAAAGTCATTGTGGATTGGCCTAAACCCAATAATGTAACAGAGGTTAGGAGCTTTTTGGGAGCAACTCAATATTGGAGAAAGTTAATTTCTAACTTCTAATCAATTGTATCCTCATTACATGCCTTGACAAGTGTGAAATAGGTTTTTAAGTGGAGAGGAAAGTAGTAGAAAGCCTTCGATTCATTGAAAGAGAGAATCTGCACAACACCAACTCTTGCACTTCCTAATTTAAGACAACCATTTGAGATGCGAACTGATGCAAGTGACTATGCTATGGGAGTGATCTTGATCGAGCATGGTAAGTAAATTTTTTACCATTCTGAAACTTTTAATGGTTTGTTGGACATTGGATAAACCAACGCTCCCCGTCTATTTCACGACATGGACTAACCGCCTCTCATGGATCCTTAGATTTGGCGATGCGATCGTTGACTAACACATGCAGGTTTTCATCTAATGGTAATCGTGATTCCGAAAAAGTGGTATCAGAGCATAGGTCATGATTTCGATACACACCCAGATCGCCTTGGGGGAGAAATTGTTGGAAATTGGATAAAACAATGATCCCCGTTTATTTTGCAACATCCACTAACTGCCTCTCGTGGATCCTTATCTATGGCGATGCGATCATTGACTAACACCTGCAGGTTTTGGTGTAACGATAGTCATGATTCCCAACATGGTGCAGTAGTTAACTATCCTACATATGAAAAATAATTGCATACTTCGATGCATAGTGTGAAAAGATGGAAACATTATTTAATGGGAAAAGAAAATATCATTCACACTGATCATCAACCCTTGCAATACTTGCAATCATAAATCAAGCTACAAAAAGCGAGGAATTTCAAATGGATCAGTTTCTTGCAAAAATTCCACTTGGTGATAAGGTATAATAAAGGTATCTATAACAAAGTTGCTGATATTCTATCTAGACCAATTGTTAGTGCATCAGTTAGTCTTAAGCATAATTCAATAATGCATGAGAGCTATGTTGCATAGTATGTTTTAGATGAAGATTTTAAGGATGTATATGTAACTTTGTGTTAAGGAAACAAAGTAGAGGAATTAGATTACCATTTTCATGATAAACTAGTGTATCATCTTGTCAAGCTATGCATTCCATAGGGTGAAAGAGTCGGCATCATAAAGGAAGCGCATAATTTTTTCATTTCTAACCATTTTCGTGTAGGCAAGACGGTGGCACAATTACAAAGGTATTGTTATTGGCATCGTATGAATGAAAGTGTGTCACAATATGTAAGAGGATGTTCTTTGTGTGTTATTAGTAATCCTAGCAGTATAAAGTTAGGATTGTATACTCCACTTCTAGTTCCTTTACGTCCTTGGGAAAGTGTTTCTATGGACTTTGTAGGAGGGCTACCTATGTTTAGGAAAAATGATGATTATCTTTATGTTGTGGTGGATCATTGCAACAAAATGTGTTTTTTGATGCCTTGTAAGAAGCAGGTTATAGCTAAACAGAGTGAAAAAATGTTCTTTCAAAATGTATGGGTCCATTTTGGGTTGCCCACATCTATTAACTTTTATCAATATTCTCAATTTTTCAGGAAATTTTGGTCAACCTTATGGGGACTCACGTACACCAAGTTGAGGAAGAGTGAAACATTCCATCCACAAAACAATGGTGAGACAAAAGTGCTGAACATAATGGTAGTACATATTCTTTATGGTTATTGCAACAAAACTCCTAATCTCTGGGATGAACACTTACACTACATTCAACATGCTTACAACTAGGAAAATCATTCATCGACTCAAACATATCCATTTGAGGCATGCTTTAGATACATACCAAAATCTCCTTTAGATTTTATCTTTGGGAAAGTTTTTGCTATTGATGGACATAGTGACATTGATAAGGCCAAGTGATTTGTTGGAAAAGTTCAATTGGTGCATCAGATGGGTCAAGAACAGTTGGAAAATATTCAAGCTAAGTACAATACAAGGCATGATAAGCATTGTGTTGACCATAGTTTTTAGGTTGGAGATGAAGTCTGACTTTACATTAGCAAAGAGAGGCTTAAAGAAGAAGGTAAAACAATAAGGCATGGACCTTTTAATATTTTAGAAAACATTGGTAATAGCTTCTGGTTTCATTTACCTCCATATATGCAAATGTATGTAGTTGTTAATGTTGCAAATTTGAGATTATATGAGCCTCCTTTGATTGAAGATCAAGGAGAGAATGTTCAGATTATTTCAATACAAGATTTCTCTATTAAATTTCTTGAAGAATTGCAGCAGGATATTATCCTTAACAAAAAACAAGAACTTCAAGAAGAGGGAACGTGGAGTGCCCTCGTGTGGGGCTCAAAGCTACAAATCCAAGAAAATCCAAATGGATGGAGATTGGAATGGTGAGGGAACTATACCCTCATCTATTTGTTAACTAAAAATAGTATTTTGGAGGTCCAAAAGCTTCCAGTGAGTAGGAGTGGTCCAAGGGATCGGTAAAGTTCTTAAATTTCAAAGTATTCAATCGTATGCTCTTGATATTTCATTATGATCATTTTCCCAAAGTATTCAATCGTATGCTCTTGATATTTCATTATGATCATTTTCCCATACAGGTAAAAAATTTTGTAGGTTGGGTGCATGACCGTTGAATGGACAGTCTGTACGATGACTCGACAGGTTGACTAGGCAGGTTGATGGGACAACCTAACTGTAACTCGGGCCAATGGTAGGCTACTGTAGTGGTGTTTTAATCAATATTAATTGATTGAGACTACAAAATTCATTTTCAAGCTAGGGTAGGTCTTGTTTTTTCAATTGAGTTCACACTGTCTGTGCCAATACACTCCAACCAAGCATAAGAAAATGTAGAAAATTGTAAAAGATGTCGCTGATCTAAATTGTTGAATCAAATCATGTGCGTAGACATATAAACACTCTACATAATTAAATCAAAACTCACAGTTATCAAAGTAAAGGCACGCCACACAGGAACTAATATCTACTCCAGCTAGTTACTACAATTATGTTGATTAAATTAGTGTAAGAGCATAATATAAATAGAAATGACAACGAATGTAATCCACAATTTGTACAATACAGTGAGAAACCATAAATCAATTAACTAAACTAGAATGTACACTACCTATATCATTGCAATCCTTGCCAAAGAGGAGGGCCCTTCCTCCTCAGCAGGGCACAAGAAGAACAGAAAAGTGATTAATGAATCAGTTGAAGAACAATAACATCACTGTGCTGATTGATATTAAAAATAATTTTAGAATTACAGAAGCAGAGTAACAATACTTCTCTATATGTTGTATCCTTTTACATGAAAAATCAAGTCTTTTATAGTTATTACAACCCGAAATTAGAAACAGATCAGTCATGAGAATCTCACAATTCTCATGCTGATAAAAAATAAAAGTAGTTACAACCTATTGCTAAATACAAATATCCATCAGTTATGATTGCAACTGCTTGAGCCTTTTTTCTTCAAAAATAAATAATCTCTACTGTTGACAGATGTCTTGTGGAATAGTACCCACATTTCCCTGCTTCGGCGCAACAACATTGAGTGAATGACAGTTCAGGATGATGCGGCATTACTGGCAACAACACTGTTGGTGTGACGACAAATCAACGCATGGTATAACAGTGTCCTGTAACAACATCCAATGTGTAACAACATCTAATGTGTAACAACAACCTGTAATATCATCTAATGTGTAGTAGCAACCTATAACAATTGTCTTCTTCATAGCTTTGTTCTCACGAGCCATCACCTGAAAAGAAGGAATTCCCAAAATACTTCTTCAATACTCTCCCAGTTAGCCACAAAAAGGAATAAAGCCTTGTATTATTCGGTAAAATACAACAAAGTAACATGATAGTATAATAGGTTAAAAAGGTAAGAAAACAGGGAATTTGATCATATAAATTCATGGGCCTAGAGGATATAAAGGTCAAAATTGGGGAAAGAATGTGCAGAAAATAGGTAAAAAACCACACCCAACATCTCCCTCTGACTGAAGCAACTGCATGTCCCCATGTAGAATCTCAGTTCCTTCTACTATACCCCCGATGAAAATCTATGAAATTATAGGCACTAGCAGTATCATCGCCTGAAACTATGAATCCTTGAATGGCCATTAACTGACGTGGCCAAGATTCCTCTTTGTAGTCACATAAATGGTAATTGGGCTGATACACATCCAATGGCAACCATATCAAAGGAAATTTGACCCTCAGGCCAATCCAGAATGCCCCTAGTGTCCGTACAATCTGAGCATGTTCCGGCACCCATGTAATAGTAGCCATGAAGTTCTTGTACTCAAAGGGGTCCCCTTCCTGTAACTCTGTGCTACAGGCCTCGGTGCACTTGAGACATCCGGTTAGCGCTTGGATACTCATATTTTTAAATAGGTTGAGGCAAATCCTCATGTTTCTTTTTCTGTAGACGGTCAATTGTTCTATGATTTCTAGAGTGCTCAAGAATAGTCTAAACTCTCACTGGAGTTCGTAAACCATTCCTGGTTCAGCCCTGACCCACAATGTTGTTCTTTCCTCGTTGGCTTTTGTTGTTTTCTTGGCCAGGTGCCACTCAATCTGATTCCTCATGAATGAAAAAAAGGCCCGCGACTACAAGTCCCCCATGTAGGAGAGGACTCTCGCCACCATCTTCGTGCTCACAGATTCAGACATGATATTTTGCAGGAACAATTCACACAACAAGCTCTAGTCATCAAAGTCAGTGGAGCAGAAAATTTCCAAAAAGGTACGGGTTGAAGAACACAAATAGGACCTATTCTCATAAACTTCCGTTAATGGAAATAAGTAGTGACGTTCCCCAGGAACACAGGGTATGATGGGGATGGCTGCCTACATCCTAGTAGGTTTAGAGCAAGGTCACGGAGTTTGGTCTTATCAAATGTCAAGTCTGAGACCTGTTGATGTAGTTGATACAACTATTCATCCTTCTTATTTGTTGGGTCCCTATAATACTAGTGATTACCCCATTACTATTGTAGTTGTACCCCTTATTAATATTGTTGTGCCCCTATTGTCCCCATATTGTTATTATTGTGCCCCATAGAATCCCTCTATTGTTATTTTTGTGGCTTTATATTATTATTTTTAGGTCGGCTGGGTTATATTGTGACTGCTTAGACTCCTATATATAGAAAGGAGGTTTTGTCATTTGAATCATCCAAGAATTGTCATTTATGTAATGTAAAGGAGGTTGCCCCCCTTGAAGACGCTGAATTTTAAGGCGTTGATCTATCTTTTCTATATTTTTCTTGAGCTAGTTTCATAACATTTGGTATCACAGCTTTGGATTCTAGGGTTTCACTGCTCCAAACGAGTCATCATGGAATTTTCTCTATAACTTTTTTTCTGCGACATTTCAAAAGCGAAAAAAAACCCACTTGAGAAGACATCACGCTGAAGCTCGGGTCCGAATTTCAGAGTTTTTTACGCTATATTTGAGGAGATATGATTTGAGTAAGTTGGTATTTTTACAGACTCGTGAATTACATTCCAAATAGGTGACCTAGGGAAAATCATCATAACTTTCTCTCTAAGCATCGGATTGAAATTTTGTAAGAAGGTACAGAAAGAGGATGGACTGTAGTTTCTTGTACATATTTTTTAGAGCCAAAGGACAAAACAGGGACACGTGGAACGTCATACAAGTTCGCTCTACTGAATTAGTCTATAATTAGGTCACTATGGAAGATTTGGCATAAATCTTCATTGGAGAATCCAATTGGGGTCACACTGGTGGCATTGGAAAGAGGACACAAAGGGCTACCACAGGTCGCAATTTCAGAATTGGATGATCTGAAATTACAAAGATACATCAGAGGCAATATCGAGCTCCTACAAAGTGAAAAAAGGTGTGTAGATTTTTTAAATTTTTGCTTAAGCTTGGTTTGAAAAATTATTTTGAAGGAATTCAAAGGGCATAGTAGAGCATTAGTATCGGTAACTGATGCCCCGAGGAAAGAAAATGCAAACACCTAGTAAGCAATTTGAAAGCTCTAGCATGACTCATGAAGAAGAGGAAGAAATGCTACATGATATATCAAAATTACAAGACCAAGTGCAACAAATTTCACTCTCACAAAAGCTAACAGAAGCTAAGATAAATGGAGTGGAATCTAAGATAAAGGGCGTGGAAGCCAAGATTGACGATTTGAAGATAGATTTGAAGGCAGATTTGACAAATTTTCTACAAGAAATACTTAATAATGGTGAAAGGGGAGGAAAGGAAACTCATGATGCAAACAAAGGAAATGTTAATCATGATTTCATAGACTCTAATGTTGGATCAAAGACACACCATATTCCAAAAGTCAAGATGAGGAAGTTCGATGGCAAGGATCCTGCAACATGGATATTACACATGGAGCAATTTTTCGATCTCAATAATGTGAAAAACACAGAAAAGGTACATATTGCAACTTTATATTTGGAACCAAATCAGTTTGTATTGTATCAATGGCTTTGCTCTCGTAAACAATTTATCACTTGGGCAATTTTTACGGAAGAATTGATAGCACATTATGAGGATACAAAAAGCAACACTTTTTTTAGCCAATTGATAAGTCTCAAACAAAAGGGTTCAATAATGGAGCACATTGAGGAGTTCCAAAAATTGAACATAAGGGTAAAAAATATTCCAGAGGAGCATAGGATTGATGTTTTCATAGGGTCTTTAAAGGATAATATCCAACATGATGTTCGCCTTTGGGAACCTGATTCATTAGAGAAGGCATTCAGGTTAGCAAGAAAAATGGAAAGAAAAATTATGGCAACCAGGAAGCATACCACTCACAACTATAAAGATGGAAGTGTTGTTTCCGCTAGTCTTCCACAACCTATAAGGTTGACACCACAAAAATTGGAAGAAAAAATAACAAAAGGGCTTTGTTACAGTTGTGATAGCAAATACACTAAAGGTCATAAGTGTGCTGAGAAGAAATTATTCTACATAGATTGTGAAGAGGAAGAAAAAAAGGAGCAAGAAAGGTCAAAAGAAGAGGATATACTCCAGGAACAAAGCCTAGATGAAGAACAAATGAATCCGACCATATCTTGTAATGCATTGGCAGGAATTACCACTCCTCAAACCATCAATATAGAAGGACAAATCAAGAAGAAAAAGGTAATAGTGTTGATTGATTCAGGAAGTACCCACAATTTTATTCATTGTAAGGTAGCAAAAGAATTGAATTTCTTCTTATATCCAGCACCACAGTGTCAAGTGATGGCTTCAAATGGAAGAACAATAAATTGCTCTGGAAAGTGCCATAATATCAAGCTATCTATGGGAGAATATGTATTGACTAGCCCAATGATTTCCATTCCAATGAGAGGTGTTGATGTTGTATTAGGAGTCCAATGGCTACAATCCTTGGGTACAATAGCTTTTAATTTTCAAGAACTTTTCATGAAATTTTCTGTGGAAGGAAAGGAATTTGAATTAAGGGGTATTGCAGGGAAACCGGGAAAGATAATCAGCTCTAACGGTATGACAAAGCTTCTAAAAAAGGAAAGAAAAGGTGTAATTGCACAATTATGTTCGTTAGATATTTCCACATGGGAATCATCTATTTCTCTAGATCTCCAACAAGTCTTGGACAATCATTCCAAGGTATTTGAGACTCCCAAGGTTATCCCACATCAGGTCGTACAGATATCCCTATGCCCAAAAGAGTGAAATTGAATGTATGGTTGCAGAAATGCTAGAGGCTGGTATAATTCAACCAAGTCAAAGTTCTTTCTCTACTCCAGTAGTATTGGTGCACAAGAAGGATGGATCATGGCACATGTGTCTGGATTATAGGGAGCTCAACAAGCTCACTATTAAAGATAAGTTTCCCATTCCTGTCATTGATGAATTACTGGATGAATTGCATGGATCAATTTACTTCACCAAGTTGGATCTTCGTTCAGGATATCATCAAATCAGAATGAAGACTGAAGACATTTCGAAAACAACATTTAGAACTCATGAGGGTCATTATGAATTTTTGGTCATGCCTTTTGGCCTTACCAATGCACCCTCAACATTTCAAGGTTTGATGAATTCAATTTTCAAACCATTTCTTAGAAAATTTGTGTTAGTATTTTTTGATGATATACTAATCTACAGCAAGTCTTGGAAGGATCATGTTGAACATGTTGACAGGGTGCTACAACTATTAGAGGAGAAACAATTATATGCAAAAAGATCCAAATGTTTCTTTGGAGTACAAGAGGTGGAATATCTAGGTCATATTGTATCTCATGAAGGAGTTAAGGTAGACCCTAGCAAAATTAAAGCCATTAAGGAATGGAAAATCCCCACATCCATAAAGCATCTGCGAGGATTTCTCAGGTTGAAAGGGTATTATCGCAAGTTTGTTAAGAATTATGGGAGAATAGTAGCACCTCTAACAACACTATTGAAGAAAGATGCATTTTCATGGACTTCAGAAGCAACAAAGGCCTTTGAACATCTTAAAGAGGAAATGTGCCAAGCACCTGCCTTAGCTACACCGGACTTCACAAAAACCTTTATTATGGAATGTGATGCTTCAGGAAATGGAATTGGTGATGTTTTAATGCAAGATGAAAGACCCATTTCTTTTGAAAGTCGTCCAATCAAGGGAAAGTTTTTACACAAAGCTATTTATGAGAAGGAAATGTTGGCAATACTCCATGCACTTAAGAAATGGCGACCCTACCTAATGGGAAGACACTTCAAGGTAAAAACGGATCATGATAGCCTTAAATACTTTTTAGAACAAAGATTATCCTCTGAAAAGCAACAAAAGTAGGTCACAAAGATGTTGGGTTATGACTTTGAAATCATCTACAAAAAAGGGAAGAAAAATGTGGTGGCAGATGCACTCTCAAGAAAGGATGAGGATGTGGAAGCATTGTTGCGCGCCATTTCTATTATCCAACCAAATTGGATAAACAAAGCAAGGGAGGAATGGAAGAATGACAAAGAAGTGTGGGCAGTTATTCGAAAGTTACAACAAGATTCCAGTACGTCAGATACATTTAGCTGGAAAAATGATTCTTTATGGTACAAAGATTGCTTATACCTCTGTAAGAATTCCCAGCTAAAACAAAATATTCTTATGGAATTGCACACTTCTCCCTTAGGAGGGCACTCGGGATTTTTAAAAACTTACCACAGGGTTAAGAAGGAATTTTTTTGGGATGGCCTCAAAACGGATATTCAAAAGTTTGTGGCGGAATTTTTGGTTTTCCAACAAAATAAAGTTGAAACACTTAAGACACCAGGTCTATTACAACCTTTATCCATTCCAAGCCAACATTGGGAGGAAGTTTCAATGGATTTTATCACAAGCTTACCCAAGTCTGAGGGAAAGAGTGTCATCATGGTGGTAGTTGACAGACTTACCAAGTATGCACACTTTTGTGCATTATCACATCCATTTAAAGCCAGTACAATTTCTACTGCATTTATGGAAACAATTCAAAAGCTACATGGAAACTCAAAGATTATTGTAAGTGACAGAGATCCCATTTTCACTGGAAATTTTTGGACAGAATTATTTTCTTGTCTTGGTACTCAGTTACCTCATAGCTCATCTTATCATCCTCAATCTGATGGGAAAACTGAGATAGTAAACAAATGTTTGGAAGGATATCTTCATTGCTTTGTATCTGATAAAAAGACACAATGGGTCAAATGGTTTCCTCTGGCTGAATGGTGGTATAACTCTTCCTTCCATACAACAACAAAAATGACCCCATTTATGGCACTTTATGGGTATCAACCACCATCCATCACATCATATTTAAGAGAAAATTCTAAGGTTCAAGTAGTGGAACATCACATCAAACATTAACAACAAGTCCTCCAACTCTTAAAGGATAACCTCGTGTTGGCACAGAATAGAATGAAACAACAGGAAGATCAACATCGTAGTGAAAGAATTTTTGATGTAGGTGATTGGGTATTCCTACAGCTACAACCATATAAGAAAATGTCCCTCAAGCAAGCTAAGAAGGATAATAAATTATCACCAAAGTATTATGGTCTGTACAAGGTGTTGCAAAAGATTGGTACTATGGCATACAAATTGGAGCTTCCTACAGCTTCTCGATTGCACCAAGTTTTCCATGTTTCATGTTTAAAGAAGGTTATAGGCGATAAGCTCCCAGTTCAAACAATATTGGCAGAACTTGACAAGGAAGGAAAAATTATATTGAAACCAGAAGCACTCACAGAAACAAGAACTCGACAGCTACGAAATCGATCAATTTCAGAATATCTTATCAAGTGGAAGAACTTATCTACTGAATATTCCACATGGGAGGATGAGAATTTTATACAGAAGCATCTAGAACTACTCAAGCATTGAGGACAACACTTTTTTGAAGGAGAGGGGCATGTTGGGTCCCTATAATACTAGTGATTACCCCATTACTATTGTAGTTGTACCCCTTATTAATATTGTTGTGCCCCTACTGTCCCCATATTGTTATTACTGTGCCCCATAGAATCCCTCTATTGTTATTTTTGTGGCTTTATATTATTATTGTTAGGTCGTCTGGGTTATATTGTGACTCCTTAGACTCCTATATATAGAAAGGAGGTTTTGTCATTTGAATCATCCAAGAATTGTCATTTATGTAATGTAAAGGAGGTTTCCCCCTCAAAGAGGCTAAATTTTAAGGTGTTGATCTATCTTTTCTATCTTTTTCTTGAGCTGGTTTCATAACATTCTTTATAGCTTCCTTTTCCCTCTGTGCCTCCTCTTCTCTTTCCCATTATTCCTTTAGCCATTTTTATCTTAGGGAATCCATCATTCTTTTATGTATTTCGAGTGTAATCACTCCCTCCTATAGAGAGAGCGCTAGATGCTTCCACTTTTGTAGTTGTGGCAACAACAACAATCTCTCAGAATGCCATCCTTCATCAAGACCCACCATTCTTCCACATGCACTATCAATTGAGGGTGTAGCAGCCTCTTGAGGGAAAAATTGTTCCACCTCGACTACTAGTTCAAGTGTAGCAGTAATGTTGACCGTAGGCTCATGGATATTACCTATCTCTTCCTTCTCTTGGCTGACTTCCTCCTCCACTGTTGGTTTTGATGAAATAGCAATGTCAACCAAGGGCTCCTATGTATCCATTACTCGATCACTTCCTATGGATTGTGTTATCTTGGTTGCTAGTTCTTGTGTAACAACAACGTCCTCAATAGTTTCTTTTGTAACATCTTCCAAGATTTTAGTTTGAGTCTCCCTCGAGGTGGTGTCTACTACACAAACTTTGAATCTTTCTCCCACCAACTTCTCAGCACAGGCTACGCACAGAGTGCCTAGGATTTCTCCCCTTCTAGCCATGTCCATGGCCTCTGCCAAAGTATATAGCCCTGGAGCTCTTGGCTCTGCCTTTCCTTCTGCTAGTTGTTCCCTCGATTCTCTAATTTATTTCTCTAGAATTGAAATTTTTGATAGCAAGGATTTGGTTTCACTCTTACTAGGTGAAAAAGGTTTTTCTTGTTGAGCTTGCTCCTCATCCTTCTACTCTGTTGCTTCTTTGTTCTTTCTTGACATGGATGGGGACTCTGGATGACCACTAACCCTTATCCTCTGCTTCAACCTCTTGTCGCCAATTGGTTTATCAACTGGCCTCTTATGGACCCTTACTGTCGAGGGTTGGGGTTGCTCCTTTGTCACCTTTGGAGGTTCATCAGATGTCTCAGTTTGCCTTCTACGGGTGGTCCTGGGCCTTTTCTGCATAAATTCTTCCCAATTCTTGCCATGTCGTCTCAAAGTGACCAGCACAATGAGTTTGATAAGGCCATGGTTGGTAAAACATGTTTCTAGATGCAGAACTTTTTTCACAGCCGCGAACATGTGCCTAATGTTGCCCAGTAAGAAATAAGGAAGGTTGATCAGTTGTTGATGCCGGAGGTGGTTCAGCAATGGAAAATGATAATTAAACACAATTGTTGCCCTTCCTTCACAAGTAATGTACTTGATGAGGTAGAGGGCAACATCTGCCCATGGCTAGGGGAGTGACAGTCTATCAATTCCCTTGCCTTTCTTTACTAGTGACTCTTCTTCTTGGAGGAAATCCCCTTTCAGTGAGGGGTCATTGACCTTCCTATTAAACCATCTCTTCCCTTTCACTAGCAATCCTGTTACTCTAGCAATCACCTCTTCCGTGACCTCCAGCTTCAACCCTTTGACCTTTGTCTAGTTTCTCTCCAGATTCTTTGCAAATTCCATGGAAACACTGTCGTCTGATCCTTCCAACCTTCGGAAGAATTCAAACCAACCTGCATCCTTGAAAATCTGGCATGCTTCTAGGCAATCTTTCAAGGCTTCTATGGACCCTCACTCATGTTGTATTGTTGCTCCTCCCATTTCTTATGCAATTTAGTGTTGTTCCACCTACTTGTACTTCCCTTTAAGTGCTTCGAGGTAGTCCACACACAATCTAGATGTTTCAGCCTGCACTATTATTTTCTCTTCTTTGAGCACTTTGAATGGGGTTTCAGCGCATCCAGCAGGGGTAAATGGTAGGGTGGCAGGGTGGTGCAGGTGAATATTTTGGATTGGGATTTGGCACGCATGGTTTGTGCTACATAGTGAATTTTCCTTAATGGTGAGTCATCGCAAGGTCTCATCGATGGTACACTTACCCTTTTTGGTATGACCAACATTAAGTAACAAAAACTACCAGGTCATCATGCCTTAATTGCGGGATTTTTCTAATGATGAAAATTCATGCAACGGTCATGTCACCATATGATTTGTTCCCCCCACCACCCCAGCTTAATTATGACAGACGTCGTCGGCCATCAATGGTCATGTTAAGTTGCCATAATTACAAAATAAAATGAATTCAATATTACCTTTTTGATGATGTACCTGGGTGACAAGGGGCGAAGTAATGGGTGGCATGAAACACGAACTAGGCTCGGGCAGCGAGACGTGCTGACTTAATTTTGATGACGAGGATCATCGTGATGTTCTGCTACTTATTACAATAAAATATCTCATTTTTTCCTGAAAATTCATCAGTTGATACAGGTTTAACAGCTAAGACAACTGATATATATTATTTTACTTTCTACATAACAACACTTATCGTAAGATATGGTTTGAAATAACAAATGTTGTTACAGAGTATGTAACAACCACCACCAGGTGGTTTTCAACTACTACAAAAGTGGCTGTCTGCGCTTGAGAAAGGTTTTCATAGCCAGATTATTATTATTATTATTATTATTAGTTTGAAGGTGTAACAGCCACCAACTGAAGTTGATTTTCAGATGTTAGACATATTGGAAAAAATCATTTTTTTGCAGCATAGGGGGTATTTCCCTTGTTCCCGTAATATGTAGATCCGAATTTGTGACAATGTTGACAAATGAATCCCTTGAGGTAGGTTTGTGATATAACCGAAGACGATGCCCATTTGCAAGTAATGGTGTCATCACACTATCAATAGTCACCAAATTTACAGTCCCATTGTCAAAGACCGCATCTACATCATAAGGACCTAGCCATCTAGTGTAGAGCTTACCCTTGAAGTCTTACCAATTGTTTCTCCTCCAATTCATTAAGCTGGTTCAATCTCTGTTTGTGTGCTATAGCCAATTCCAAATTGAACTGCAATGTTGTCCTTAGTGTCTCTATTTCAAATTCAATGGGGAATAAAGGGTCCTTACCATACACAAGTTCATATGGTGAGAATCTAGTGTTATTCCTCCATGTAATCCTATATGCCCATAACACTTCTAAAAGTTTGTCAACCCAATTTCTTCAATGACTAGCCACAGTCTTAGTAAGGATCCCATCAACGAATTTGTTATTGCTTTCTACTTGGCTGTTTTCTTGTGGATGATAAGGTGTTTTGATTCTGTGATGGATTTTATATTTCTCAACCAACTCCTCGATCTTATGATATGTGAACTGGGGCCCTCCATCTATGACTATCACCCTGGGTATGCCAAACCAAACAAATATGTCTTCAAATAGAAAGTCTGAGACAACTTTCTCTATGGCTCTAGTTAGTGCCTTCGCCTCAACCCATTTTGTGACATAGTCAGTGTAGACCAAGATGTAGGATCTTTGTCTAGATGAAGGATTAATTGGTCCTACAAAATCTAGATCCCACTTCTCAAAAGGTTCTAGGATGATTTGGGGTTGTAATGACATCTCATCTGATTGCAGTGGTTGGCCCATCCTTTGACAACTATCACATTCCTTCACAAACTTCATGGCATCCTGAAATATTTTTGGCCAGTAATACCCTACTGAAAGGACTTTGTATCTTGTCCGTTTGTTTGTGAAGTGTCCTCAACAAGGTTCCTCATGATAGGTTTTAAGGATATCAAAGACGTCATCTTCTCTAACACAGCATTTGAGCTGGAAATTCAGTCCAGTGTGGTAGAGGTTCCCATCTATCCAAGTATATGTAGCACTTTATTGTATGATTTTTCTTTTCTCCTTAGAGGACAAATATTGTGGAAACAAACCTACAGCAAGATAATTGGCTATCTACATACCAAGGTGAGTAAGTAGAAATAGAAAAAAGATATTCATTAGGGAAAGAATCATCAATGAGAGTGCAACTTTCATCAATAGTTAGCCTATAAAGAAATTCAGCTGCTACGTTGTCTTTTCTAGGCTTATCTATAATAGTGATATCAAATTCTTGTAACAATAATAACCAACGTGTAATCCTACCATTTGTAATTGTCTTATTCATTAAAAAACAAATGTCAGAATGGTCAGTATGTACAAATACTTGATACCTGGTAATGTAATGTCAGAATTTATTGATGGCAAGCACAACTACTAAGAACTTCTCGGTCACTATGTAGTTGAGCTCAACCGAGGTTAGATTTTTTCTTATGTAGTAAATAGCATAAGGTTTCTTATCGTCTAGTTGGCCCAAAACAACACCTCCAACAATATCCATTGCATCTGTAGCTATGTGAAACGATAGTTCCCAATTAGGTCCTTGCAAGACCGGAGTTGCTGATACACAACATTTTAGTTTTAAGAAGGCCTGCTCACACTTCCTTGTCCACAAGAAATCAACATCCTTCATGAGCAAGGAAAATAATGGGAATGCAATTGTTGAAAAGTTTTCTATAAATATCCTATAGTACCTTGAATGCCCCAAGAAACTATGTACCTCTTTTTTCATTTTGGGGTTGGGATTTTTAGAATTACCTCTATTTTTACAAGGTCTACCTTGATTTTGTCAACAAAAATGTAGTGCCCAAGCACGATCCCTTTAGTCATCATCATATGACATTTCTCAGTGCTCAAGGCAACATTAGTTGGTACACATTGTTCTATTACTTTTTCCAAATTGACTAATGTTGTTTCAAAAGCATCTCCATAAGGTGTGAAATTGTCCATGAAGATTTCCAGGTAGTCATTCAATAAGTCAGAGAAAATTCCCAGTATTTCCCTTTGAAAGGTTGTTGGCACATTACAGAGCCCAAAAGGAAGTACTCTGTATGTGTAGGTTCCCCAAGGACAAGTAAAGGTCGTTTTATCCTAGTCTTTAGGGGCAATCTGTATCTGATTGTAGCCACTAAATCCATCCAAAAATAAAAATAATTTCTTTCCGAAGAGTATCAAGAACCTAATCTATAAATGGTAAGGGAAAATAGTCCTTCTAAGTAGCCTTATTGATTTCTCTATAATAAACACAGACTCCCCACTTTCCATTCTTTTTAGGAACAATGACAAGCAGTGACACCCACTGACTATCAGATATTGGATAAATAAATTAGCACTCAGGAGTTTTTGTAGTTCTTCTTTCACCACCTCCTTTAGTGCAAGGTTCATAAGGCACTGTGGCTATCCAACTGGTTTGTAGTTTTCCTTCAAATAAATATGGTGAGTACATAGGTTAGGGTTGATCCCTCTCATATCCATATAATCTAATGCAAAAGCCTTTTTATACTTTTGTAACAACTGTAACAATCATCAGTTTTGTTCAGCAGTCAGGTTGGGATTAACATTCAAAAACTCTCTAGATTCAATCTCAATTGGATTGCTAACAATATTTAGAGTGCTCCTCATTTGTTCAAAATCTATATCTTCTACCTCTTATTCCTCATTTGCATTTTTAACAAAAGCAAGAGAAATTGAATTACTAAAAAATCGTTAATGACATCATGTTTTGTCTCATTTTTAAAATATTGGGCTTTCCCTAGAGTGAGGAGTGGTAGGGAAATATCTAAATCAGACTCAAACTCATCCCACCAAGGGTTGTACACATCCATATTTGGTTTTGGGGGATAAAGATTAAGTTTTTGTGTTGCCTGACCATCCGAGATCACTATGGATCCCATCCTATAGCCTATAAATGCATCTGCAGTGGCTAGCCAAGGTCTCCCTAAGATCAAAGGATGCCCCCCCAAATTGGATTTGGGCTGTAAGATAGAAAAATCAATCAAATATCTCTAGGAAGCTATCATAAGCACTATATTCTCTAACATCCCCTCGAGTTTAACACAGGACTTGTCTACTAATTCAAGCACAGTAGGCATATGTCTAAGTCCCTGTAGCCCGAAAGCGATAAAGAGATCATTTGTCATTACATTAATGGCAGCCCCAAGACTAATCAATGTGTTGGCTATGGGCTAATCATTAATGTAGACAGTGATCGTAGGATTTCCTAGATCATTGTACTTAGTAAGGAGAGGCTAAGCCGACATTAATTCAGATAACTTTCCCATCACATGTATGGTGGCAGGGCCTTTAGGCTTCCTCCCAGGTTTCTTGATGCACAAATCTCTCACTGTCTTGGCATAGGTGGGTACTTCTATAAGGGCTTGTAGTAGAGAAATTCGTACATACAAATTTTGCAACTCCCTAAGAAAATCAGATTCAGGTTGTGAAGTCATCCTAGGTTCAGCCAATCTCTGAGGATACAGGGGGTCCTGCATTACAAAAATTGAATCTGTTGTTACAGGTGTATCATCCTTTCCCGATTTGGTTGCTACATCTGTAATAGTTCTTCGCTGGTTGACTGTGATAGATGTAACAACTTCCTCTATATCAGTTGTTGTAGGCGCAATAGCCACCTCAGAGCCTTCGACATCTCCTCTGGATGGTTCATTGTCCTCATCTCTAATGATAGGGGAGTGAATAGGGTTAATTACCATGCCCGATTGAATTGTATTTCATTAAGACCCATGGGGGTAATAAGGTAGGCCTGGAAGGTTGTTGGAGCCTCTATTCCCTGAGCTACTTTATTGTTTGGGTTTGGGTTAGGTTGCACAGTGTTAAATGGAATTTATACCTATGGTTAAGTACATCTTCCCTAAGTGGATAGTTAAACTTATAACAATAGAAAGAAAGTGGTTTGACCTTTTCCTACAGTATATAGATGAGATGAAGGAACTTACTTGTGATCTTTCACTTCCTTTGATCTCCTTTGAATTTCTCCTATTGCTCCCACTCGAACTGAATTGGCTCAATTAGTACCTATCAACAGAAATAGAAGACGACAACAATCAAAGTACATGATCTATCTACTATAAACAAATGGAATCAACAAAATTTAAACATATAATAATCATAGATATGAACAAGAATATGGGAAAAGGAATAAACAACTTTGTTGATGTAGAAGGAAGAGTTACACCCAATGCAATTTGATCCTGTGTCACTCATCCAACTTTAGTCCAACCCTAGTCACACCAAAAGCACATCAATCTAGCAGGATAACATTACTTGAAATGAACTCAAATATCAAGAAAACAATATTTCTCTACAATATTCAATTTCCGACCTCCCTAATCAGTATGATGAGTGGTCAATTTATATGGAAATGTAGGTGGTTATGTCATAAATTGGGCATTGAATGGTTTTCAAAAATTGGAGTTAGTTTCCATGGAGAAATGGATCAAAGGATAGAGGGATAATTGATTCATAGCCTATCCAAAGTCGACCTCATAGGATGAGATAAGAGTTAGGCATCCTTCTATAATGATCTAGAATCAAGGAATATTCCCAGAATCCAATGCCAATTTCATTCATTATTGCCCAACGTAGGTCAAAGTGGGCCTAAGTGCACTGTAGTGTAGGCCTGAATGGGCCTAACTACTCTACAATGTAGTTACCCATGACCAAGGTTGCGCTGGTGTCATAAGGAGGCATTTCAACAGGGTTTCAAGCTAGGAAACTTTCATGGATGGAAGCATTCAATTTGATGACTTGTCTAGGGCATGTCGCAAATGAATTAGGGTTTGATGAGCCCTAATTGTACTGATCTGAATGCCAAGAGTGATGTACCCAAATAGACCTGTAACAGTTCCCCCCTAAAGCTTGAAGTCAAAAATGATAATTTGAGTGAAGTGCTTTATGATGTGATAAGGAGGATATGAAGTGGACGGTGACTTGCATCGATTACAATACATAATATCATGATATCTTTGAATTTTTCATGAATTGGTGAGGGAAGGCATACCCATACTTCAACATATAAAATTTTCATTACATGTACATAAATCAAATATTCGTCTACAGATATAGACCCATGATAGGATGACCATCTGTGTAAAGCCATCATATAGATGATTTAGTACTCTCCTGAAATTGTAGCCCAGATGGATGAAACTAGATCCAGGGTCTTCTATCTTGTCCAATCGTTCACTCAATTACGAGTCTAACCATGTGAAAATGTGATCTGAAGTCAAACATGGGAAGACACTGTCTGATTACCTGCCAATGATGTAATTTGTTAACAGACGTGAGAGAAATCATCGATATTGATAATGATTCTCAAGGTACTACAGTACATTCTGTATGGTGTGAATAGATGTTTTGATGTCAAACACCATACAATGTATTTCGGTTGAAGGCCTATGATGTCAACTTGTCACTCAAAGCGAGAAACTTGCCACTAATGTATGCAAGCCTCAAGGTATTGGAAGGGTGTTTCTATGTCAACTTCTTGGATAATGTGCTAATGTCGACAAGAAGAAACTCATTGCATGAGGGCCTTGATGTATCCCCCATCAATGAAATGAAACAAATGTAATGATTTTGAAGACAGAATGTGACTGATGACACAATGTTTAGGAATGGGGGTCATGAAAATGAAGGCTTATGAGTATTGCAAAGGATGAAGTTTACTGGGTGACTTCTCTTGAACATGTCGGCGACACTGAATGAATTGGCATCAATGACCAAAAACCAAAGTGGTGGATGGTGATAGATCATAGGTATGATAACCATCAAGCAAATAACCCAACCCAAATAGTCACAAAGATGAAGTGAAAGTGTCATGTTCAAGAGTGACTTGCTACCATAAAGTGATTTATCCCTTTTCCCATTTTCCCCAATCATTGCTGACTAGTACCTCTTTATTTTTTAACAAACTTGAGGAGGATAACATATGCTGGTAGTATAATTCCACCCTTCGGGTGAATCCATCACTATGTGATGTTTTAACGAGTCTATCGAAGGTGAAACTCGGTCTTGTCATGATGGATAAGTTTACCGCTATTTGATGTTTTAATGAGTTTAACAAAAATGAGAACTCGGTCCTTTTCATGTTTAGAGAGTTTGAAAAGGGATAAAACGAAATCTCCACAAGTTCTTTTTCGTAAATTTGTCTCTCAAGTCAAAAAAAAGCATAAAATAATATAAGAGAGAACCTATTGACCATGTTTGATCAACATATTCCTTTTTCGTAAGTAATCTATCTCAGCCAGGAAAAGCGTTAAACTTATACTGAGTAGATGTCATTTCCAATCCATTTACGAGCTGAAAAGGACAAGTGCTCGACAATATTTTCGTATTTTGAGAATCTGAAAAGATCTTAAAGAGGACTCCAAGGGGGTTCCTTTTTCGATGTTTAACAGAGCTCTAAAAAGAGATAAAAGTATGCTCTGTGGTCAAAAGTACAATTCACGATCATGCACATCAAATTCACTGTATTAGCTGTAAACTTGCTCAAAGAACCACCAAATGGATTAAACATACCTGTTTCATAGGTAAAAATACGTAAAAACTATAGTTTATTCATTTAATGAACATGAAATAACCATAAAACAAGAATATACCAAGTCATTTTTACCATTTGATATTTACCACTCAGTTTTTGTGTTCTGAACCTATTTTTACCTGAAACTTTAGCAGTTGATTGCGAGAGATTCGGTGGATCATTATTTGTGCCATCAGGACCAAGTAGGAGATCTATCTTTTCTCTTTCATTTAAGGTCACTCTTTTTCAGTTTCAGGCAAGTTTTTTAGGGCTTTGGGATCCCTATGGAAAATATACCTCACCTTGGGATTAACACAACCCAGTGCATAAAAAATTGTGTTGCAATGAAATCAAGAAGAAGGGCACCTGCTCTGCAGCGCACTTTCTAAAGACTAGGGTTGCGTTGGGTGCAGTTTAGAAATTTTTTTCTTCTATTTTACCCAAAATCTCTTCAGTTTTTTGCATGAAATGGATCCTAACTAAGTCTATGGTTTGATTTCAAACTTTGATCAGATCAGAATGGCTATTACTTGGTGTGAAAGAGAGCATGAAGAATAGGATATGGTTGCCCTAAATGATCCTGGTACTCTTGAGGCCCTCAGAGATTGTGGGTTACTCAAATACTTCAGGATATCCAAGATGAGGCGACAACTAGAACTATTGAAATTCTTATTTCATTCATGGGATCCAGCAGAACAGGATTTTCACATAGGGGGCAAAGTGCTCCCTATATTGATCAATGATATTTACTTCCTTATAGGATTATCGAGACATGGTACCCCCATATCTCTTTCACGTTCTGCCCGTGGGGGTGAATTAGTGAGGGACTACATTCGACAATTCTATCGGCCAAGTACACAGCCTAACAATGATGGGAAGATAAACATCAGGGATGTTTATGATTTTCCCTTGCGAACAATCCTTTTCACTATCGCAAAGTTCACGGGTAATGCGGCACTTCATCTGGTGAACAGATCATGCATGAAGTATGCGCTTGAGTGTCTTTAGCCAATTATATTCAACTAGTGTGAGGCAATTCTCTCTTTGATGAAAGAGTAGCTGACCAAAGTAAAGAGCGGTAAGACAAAAAAATTTAGCTATGGTTCGATCTTGATTACCTTTACTTTGGAGAAAATTCCATTGATGCAACCTCAACATGTGTGACTGAGTTCAACTGGTCCCAGAGATCCACGGATGTACAGATTGGTCGAGTTGATGGCTAGAAATGTTGTTCAGTCATCAATCTCATTTCCTCCTCCATTCTTCAGTTGGCTCCATTGACAACACATTGTCATCGAGGAGCATCCATATGTAGGGATGGAATTTTGTGGAGATCTAAATTTGAGATTACGAGTGGGTGCTCAATGGGGTGCTATAGGTAAATTTTTTTGGCTATGTGTTTTTGATTTTTCAAGTTTTTACATGTTTTTATGTTTTTTGATGTTTCCAAGACTAAACTAAAAATGTTCGCATGCATACATATGTTCGCAATGTTCGAATAATGGGTCATCAACAAGAGGCAGCTAAACTAGTGCAGAGAAATGTAAGAAGAGTAGTTCTTCAGAATTTGGATCTGACCGAGACACTAGCGAAGTTGTAGGATCATATAGAGGGGTTAACCCTCTGTATATTGGATGTCCAAATCAAGGAATTATCGATGAGGCTGCATCACCATACTATTGGTGTACCTAGCCATTAGATGAGGCTATTGCACATGATAGCTTAGGCAGTGACCTGTTATCATGAACATCATTAGGTCTACTTAGGATGATTTACTATATGCATTTTGGGTTTTGAGGTCAGATGACCAACATGTCTTGGACACAAATTTTGTAAAAACTTTAAACATCTATCTATTTTACTTTCATTGTTTTTATATGGTTATGTGCAATCCTATTCAACTGTTGATGTGAATTAAAAATTTACTTTTTTACATATGTCGTAAATGTTTGTTTAACACATAGTTTGCTATATAATCAGTCAATGTGTTAAAGTTCGTGGAAATGTGTTGATATGGAATGTAATCGAAATGCATTTCCAAGAGATGAAATATAAGGAACATACGATAAATAGTTGGATTTTGGATGGTATAAACATTTTTAAGTTGCAGTATGCAAGTTGTCAGTCCAGCCTAATGATGATTTGGCGAATGACAAGTGAAATGGCATCAGAGAGGAGTTCGATCAATGTGCTATACTCATCGATATTGTTCGTAGAATGACCGATACAGATACCTTGAATACTCACTAACTCGCCACTTGGAGCGAATAGGGCCCATGCTGTAGAAGATAGATTCTGCATACTATGACTAGCACCATCGGCATAACCAACAAATAGTTCCAAAGATTCTAACATCTGTAGCAAATGCAAAGTGGATTACTTAACCACATAAAAACTCTAAGAATCACACTGTGACACAAACATGAAATCAAATCATATATATCGTGCTTTTTACTACATATAATCAAGCATAGTAACATTTAAGATACAACCCATTATGGGGCTACGACAATGGAATTCCATCATAATCAACCAACTCGTAAGTGCCTTTTTTCAAAACACGCTTGACAATGTAGGGGCCCATCCATAGTGGTTCAAGCTTTTCTGCTCCTAATTTATCAACTTCCTTATCATAAAGCAAGACCAGATCTCCTTCTGAGAATATGTGAGGCTTGAAATTGCGGTCATATTGCACCTTAATTCATTTCTTATGTGCTTCATTGGCCAATGCAGCATCACGACATGTTTCATCTAGATGGATGAATTCTAAGAAACATGATTCTTCATCAGAAATATCAAGTAACAAGTCAATTGTGAGTTTTAGTGACGAAATTTCACATTGTATGGGCAGGACTGACTCTAGACCATACACCAATTGAAAAGGTATGAATCCAGTTGTGTTTCTTACCGAGGTTCGGTAAGCCCACAAAGCTGAGCACAAGATAAAATGCCAGTTTAGTTTGTGAACACTTATCATTCATTGAAGCATTCACTTAAGGATTGTGTTGATGTCTTCAACTTGTCCATTAGCTTGTGGATAATAAGGAGTAGAACTATCATGTGAAATTCCTAACTTGGATGTTAATTTAGTCATCATATGGTTGCAAAAATGCGAACCGTGATTTGTAACTATAGCTTTTGGTACACCAAACTGTGCAACCACATGGTTGAAGAAAAAAAGTGCAGCTGTCCCAGAACTGTTGTTTAATGTAGGCATCGCCTTGGCCCATTTGGTAAAATATTCAACAACGACAATAATATATCCATGCCCCCCGGTCAAGTGAGGGTTACATGTCATGAAGTCAATGCTCCATTTTGCAAATGGTCCAACAATTACGAAAAGATGCAGTGGTGTAGGTGGTAATCAAGTTTTATGCTCAAAAACCTGGCATGCATGACAACTTCTGATAGAAATAATGAAATCGTTAAATATGGTTGTCCAGAAGTAACCAACACGGAGAATCTTCTGTTCGGTAGCATAACTAGATAAATGTCCACTAAAAGCACCAAAATGGCAATCATTCAAAACTTTCTTGGCTTCCTCATTTGTGAAGAACCTATGTAAAATCATATCGATACCATGACGGTAAAAGGCGTTGCCAAGGATCAAATAATCTTTGGCTTGATATCGAATACGTCGTTGTTGGGAGCGAGAGGTATCGGGCCGGAAAGTTCAGGTTTGGAGATAGATCATTATATCTCCATACCAAGGGTTAGATGATGATATCAGAAATAGAGACTCATCTATAATTCATGGTTCCATTTTGGAGTCAATCACGGTAGAGGGAAGGTCGCAAAGAATCTCGGAAAAAACTAGAGATTTATTTTACTTGGATTTTATGAATTCCAAATCAAATTACTGCAAAATGATGATCCATTTTGAATATTTTCCCCCCAAAAATTGAAGTGACAAGATGTATGTCATAAGGTTGCAATCCAAAATGATAGTGGTCTTTAGGGAGTAGGATATAATGGCGAAATCTCTGTACATCTCGAACAGCAGCCAAAGCTAGCCTCTCAACATATGAATACCTAACTTCCATATCATTGAGATTGCGACTCAAATAATAGATTGGATGTTTAGTCCCATCTTCTTCTTGGACTAAAACCATAGCAATGGTTGTATCTGCAGCGGTGAGATATAGGAAATAGTCGTTTTGATAATTAGGGGCATACGTTAATGATGCTTGGATTAGGGTATCTTTGAGAGCATCAAATGAAGCTTGCGCAACCTAGTCCCTATGGAAGGGAATTCCCTTATTTTCAAAAGACGAGTAAATCCTTTAGCAATTTTTTTATCATTAGGAATGAATCTCCTTAGAAAGTTAGCCTTCCCTTGGAGTCTCTGTAACTTGAGTAAATTGGAAGGTGTAGACAAATCAAGAATTGCCTTAACCTTCAAAGGGTCGAGTGGAATTCCTTCTTTAGACACTATGAAACCAATCAAGTGACTAGAACCAACACAAAACACACATTTATGTGGATTGAGTTGAATTTTGTAGTGTCAGTACTGTAGAAAGATGGCTCCCAAATGTTGTGGGTGATCAGCCGATTTTCGTGAATGAGTAGTTAAATCATCTAGATAGGGTTTAACTATGTGTTTGATGTCATGGAAGGCCTAATTCATTGCCCTCTGAAAAGTTTCCCCAGTGTTCTTCAAACCAAAAGGAAGTTTCCTATCTGCGAATGTGCCCCAGGGACAAATAAAGGCAGTTTTAAATTGGTCTTCTAGGTGGATATTCATCTGATTATAGCCAGAAAAGCCATCCATAAATGAAAATATTTCACATCCGGCACAGTCGTCAACTATCTGGTCGATAAAGGGAGTGGGACAGTTGTCTTTGGGACAAGCATGATTAACATCCCTATAATCAATGCACACTCGTATTGTTCCTTGTCCCAATCAGTAAGAGGAACGGGTTATATGAAACCAGCATGCAAAAAAAAATTCTGCTTTTATGGAAGTGGCCTTCTTCGAATGAACAATATGGAGGCGTTGTCATATCGGTTTGACATCAAGATACATTTTAATCTCGTGTTCAACTATACTAGAATCAATACCTAGAATTTCCTCATATGACCAGGAAAATATATCGCAGAATTCATGAAAAAGAGCATGGTAAGTTTCAAGTTCTGATGAAGAACAATATTTTTCGACATGGATGTTTTCTACAATTCTAGGCTTGGCTGAAATATTGATAGAAATGGTTTCTTTGATATTCGATAAGTTTTTTTCAGAATCGACTATGTCTATAAATATAGAATTCAAAAGGAAATCAACAATTGAAGGGTGATTTAGTTCATTTGGAATATCTTCTATGTGATTTGGAATATGGGATCAATGATGATAATCTACCCATGGTTCTTCTTTTGTCATCATTGAATGGATGATTCCTTCATAAATAGAAAATGTACGTGAAAAGGGATCAAAGGAAGTACCATATTCTAACGAATGATCAACCCATACAATTGGTGATAATGGATTTGGATTTCCCACACAAGCCCAAAATATTGATTGCTATGCAAGCTCAATGGGCCTTAGTGGCATGGTTTCATTACGCATATCAACTTTGGAATTATTGGAAATCTTCAGTGATTTAGATGAAGTGGAATATATCATGTTACAAGTCTCAACTTTTGCAACTTCAGCCATTTGTGATGGTGATGGTAGAGAAAAAGTTCCCATTAGGGAAGAATCTTTGAAGAGACCTACTCCAACATTCCGAAGAGATAGTGGGGATCTGTGAACTAACAGAATGCTTCTAGTTGCCTATGAACTAGAGGAAAATAAGGCAAGTTGATCAATTACTGTGATTCTACCTTTATGAGGTAATCGATCATACAAACGTATGTCGAAACCACAACATCCATAGCGTAAACCCACGATCTTCCTAGTAAAATGTTGTAGTCAAGGGGTCTGTCAATGACCTCAACTTCAATATTTATGTTGGCATTATGATGCATGTGTTGTACTTGATGGCAACCCACTCGTAGAAGAACAAATCACTTATATATAACTATATGAATCTACAGAAGAGATATCAGATGTGACAGAATACATGGGATGTAGGATAACTCAAAGGAATCAGATGATAGTTCTCAGTATGACAAGTTAGCTTTTCCATCAAGTCCAAAAGGGGAGATTGTTGGAATTATGATACAAGTGTTGTCCTTGATGGCAAGATGACGGATTATAGTGCAGTAGGTCAGTAGCAAAGAATTGATGATCAAACTACAAAAATGAAAGAAAAAGATATATACGTAGGTTCACCTTGATGAAGCCGTGTATATATGCGGGTTAAACGTTCGAAAGACGTGTATGCATATACACGCACTTTCACGCAAGGAAAAGCACGTACATGTGGGAGAACTTATTTTTGGTCCATGGTATTTAGTCCTTGGTATTTGAACCTATGGTTTTGGACCATGGTATCTCGTCAGATGTGTTGATCCCAAGTATTGGGTCCATGGTATTGGTTCTAAATGGTTTTGGACCATGGTATTGAGTAAGGCCTAAGACTATAAAAGGAGAAGAAGATCATTAGGCAAATGCATTGAGAAAGTCTTGAATATCTGATGAAGTATGAGATCCAGTATGCAAGTTATGGGTTTATGATGCATTTCTTGATCTGAGCTAAGGAGGAATCTCACCGGATGATGGAGAACAAGATCTAAGGATAGATCGGGATATAATGGCTTGGAATGAATCATCTCTATACGGTTTGATCTTGTTTAGTCTAGATCTTTATACTGATGCATGTAATTTTCTGTAAATGCTATGATTTGGGTATGACTGATGTCTGGAACAGCTTCAAAGCTCTAAGTTAATATTTGCAGATGTGTACGTGGGTTAGCTTTGGTAAAAGCGCGTATGTACGCGGGTTTGTTTCATCATAGTAGCGTATACATTATGAAGTATGATATTTGAAGTTGCAGTTGGGTCTGATTGTTATTGCAGATCTCTGTTGTCTACTCTGGTGACTGTGTTGTTGACAAGGTTTCAGTGTTTCAATGATTCAGAGATTGATGATGCTAGTATTGATTGATTTTGTGCTTCAATGATATTGATGGGTCCAGTAAGAAAATTGGATGAAACGTGGCCTTCAGATTATTTTGTTGTGCTTTAGGAGTATCCAGTCTGAAAATGTATGAAACATGGTACCTGGAGGAAGAAAGAGAAGGTTGTAGCCATCTGTAGGTCGACACCTACGTAATAGTACATCAACTAGTACAAGAGCTAAGGGGGTGGTAGCTCCCTTCCAGTAGTAGCTGGAAAACGAATAAATATTGGAGCATTTCATTAGGCTGGCACCAACGTACTAGTAAATGGATCGGCTAGTACAAGAGCTAAGCGGGTTGTAGCTCCCTTCCAGGAGAGTCTGGAGAACGAGAGAAGGTTGTAGCCTTCTGCAGGTTGTAGCCTGCGTACTGGTAAAGGACTGCACTAGTACAGAATTATTGTAAAAAGAAGTTTCTAATTGATATAAGATAGAGACATATTGCAGCAGGTGATTTTCACCCACATTGGGTTTCCACCTTACATCATGGTGTTCATGTGTGCTTCTTGTGTGCCATGAGCTATTCTATTTTACTACTCTTGTTTACTGTTCATATGGTTAATAATGTTCTAATGCACTCATTGAGGATCAACTAACTGAATCATAAGTTTACTGGATATACACTTGTTGCATTACACACAGTTGCGTATACACGCGGTTTGCCTTAACTGAAGTAGCGTATATGAATCTAAATATGGAAATGAAAAAGTTTTATTGATCTAATAATACTGATTCACCCCCCCTCTCAGTATTATTTCCAACAATTGGTATTAGAGAAGGTCCTTTGGTAGAAGCTTGATTGCTTGAAGGAGATCCGTGGAACAATGGGAAAGAAGCTTAAGAAGAAAGAACCTAAGAAAAAGAAGACATATCAGAAGAGCTATGACAGTGGGAGTATCGATTGGGGAATATGTGGAAGAAGCACTTTAGATTCAGAATCACTTCAGAATGATGATGAACTATTAGGTATGAATTTGTTATCCTCTGGTGATACAATTATCTATCCATTTGAAGATGATGAAAGTGATAACGAAAAAACTGAAATTGCTCTTATGGGTGAGCAAGAAAGATATCAAATAGAGGCAGAATTTAAAAGGCTTACAGACAAAATTAGAGATCAACAAGATCTATTGAACAAAAGGGAATGTGCTTTCAAAGAAGAAGCTACCAAACTAAAAGTTCAACTAGAGGAAGGAAACAAGGTAAGGAAGGTATTCAAGGACAAGGTAGTTCAATGTCAAAAGTTGCAGGATGAAGTGACCTCATTAAGAAATGAAGTCAATGAAAGGAGCACAACAATCAAGAAACTCAGAGATAGATCCAGTTATTATGAAAGGCTTGAAGCTACGATCCTCTCGCTAAAGGAAGATCTTGAAGAATCAAAGAAGCAGAATAAAGATCTACTCCAAGCTCTTGAAAAACAAGAAAATGAAGTTCTTGAACTAAGACATCAGTTAGAAGAAGGAAGAAAAGCTGAAGAAAACATGAAGAGGCAATATCATGAAAAGTAAGAGCATCTCCGGGTTGAGGTAAATATTCTAAAAGAAAAATTAGAAGAAAAGGATAAGCTCTTATGATTTCAAGATAGTACTAAGATCTTGGATGATATTCTTAGTAGTCAAAGGTCTCTTGCTATCAAAATTGGCCTTGGTTTTTATGAATCTGTTGAAGATGAATCTAGCTCACAAGGAGAGGCAAGGAACTCTAATGTAAAATCTAAAATAATCAACAAGGAGATGAGAGGACAACCCCATCAACAGCCAAGGAAAGAAATTCTTCAAAGAAAATCTTTTACTCCTCCGATGAATAATGTTGAATGTTATGTATGTCATAATCTTGGACATGTTGCAGCCAGATGCCGAAGTAGAATGGTTCAAGACCATCACACAGAAAGAACATCATGTTCCAGGTACTTTAATGGATATTTCTTTGCTTGCAATATGTTTTGTCACATAGCTATTGATTGCTATAGAAGAAATATGAAACATGTGAGATGTTATGCATGTAACAAGCTTGGACATATAGCTAAGGAATGCAGGAACAAAGTACGGGCACCATACCAAAAGGAGAAAACATCATCACACTTGAAGATATGGAAGAAGAAGGAAGTACAGCCAGAAAGATGTGGCACAACACAATGTAGAGACATAACAGACTCAGATGGAGCTGAAAGTATAAAACTTCAGTGTCCTAAATCTCATATGCAAGTTTCATAAAGGGAAGTCATGTATATACGCGAGTTAGACACTGCACAGTCACGTATATGTTAGTCTGAGGAAAAGCAGAAGGGACAAGCTCAGAAAAAGGGTCTGATATGATTCAGTCTATTGTTTGCTCTGTTTGATAATGGTTATAATCTGCTAATGATGTGTGGAAATGTCTTGATACTCATAAGATGTTTAGAAGTGTTTTTTATCCTAACTTGATGATGATGATGTCATGATACTTATTGCTAATATATGTATGATCAGATATGATAGTAAACATATGGCACAGGTTCAGGAGGAGTTTATGTTTTGAATAATGCATTGTTGGCATTATGGTTAGTAGTCCTTGGTGATGATACTTATATGGCTAAATGATATATCTTGCTATGATTATGAGTTATCCATGAAAAAATCTCATATGATTCTTAGGGTTACATAGTTGATGTTCAGATCAAATTTGTGGTTGATTCTCTGATGATGCATATATGGTGTTTACATGGTGATCTTCATAAGGATAAAGAGAAGTACAAAGCTTGAATACACATCTTCTTTACTTGATGATGAGTTACTCATATGCTGTTGTCAGCATATGCATAAAGATCATATAACACAGTGATGATGTCGGTTTCCTATAATTCTTGGCGCTCATGTGGATGAGGATTGTTGCTGTTGATGATATCAAGAAGTCTTGTCTTGAGCTCTAGATACATAGTGCTATATACAATATGTTGGATACATGGAGTTGCATTGTTGGAGATATGATATGATGATAGGTTGATACTCACATATGTTGATTGATTATTATCATATAGGGGATATTCCCGTGTAATGTTACATGGATGGTCATGTAGATCTTGATGATGAGATGACTATGGTGTTTTACACATATGATATAATGGGAATGATTTTATGATGATGCTCAAAAAGATGAGTTGATATCTATATACAGACATACCTTGTTATAGGACATTTACAAGTTGTTGATCTGGAAGTGGTTGTATGCGAGTTTTATGAAGAACATCCGCGTATACATGCCTGTTTCTGTGGATACAGTCGCGTATATGTTGGTTTTATTTCAGGTGGAACAAGTGTAGAAGGAGAACATGGTAGCTGATCTCAATGATGATTGAAAGATGCTACTAATGACTCTCATAGAATTGTTTTAAATATTTTATCTCTATGTCATGTATATCTTTTCTTATCAAGCTCACGTGACGACCTATGTTGGTTTCCCTACTATGCCTGGGATGAATAATGTAATGTACTTATTTCTCATATGTAAACTTCTAGTGTATCCCCACTTGGTTGGGAGATGGATGTATGTATGAGTCTTTGGTGCTAGGAAGGTCACTTATGATGTATAGAGTCATGTTCTTTCTTGTAGAACATCTTTTTGTAGACCTTGCTTACAGTCAGGGGGAGCATGAACAACACACTTCAACAAGAGCAGAGCTTTCAACATGTACTTAGAGGGAGCATGGATAGATTGGTACACCTTGGCATATACAAACGGGGAGCACATTCAGAGATTTCAGCAGGTACTCAGGGGGAGTATGGATAGCATAATGTTTATCAAGGAAAGAGAATATCTTTATTCGCCCTTTGCCCTTGATGTCAAAGGGGGAGAGTGATTTTGTGTTGTTGCCATCAAGTCCAAAGGGGGAGATTGTTGGCATTATGATGCATGTGTTTTGATTGATGGCAACCCACTCGTAGAAGAACAACTCACTTATATATAACTAAATGAATCTACATAAGAGATATCAGATGTGACAGAATACATGGGATGCAGGACAGCTCAAAGGAATCAAATGACAGTTCTCAGTATGAAAAGTTAGCTTTGCCATCAAGTCCAAAGGGGGAGATTGTTGGCATTATGATACAAGGGTTGTCCTTGATGCCAAGATGACAAATTATAGTGCAGCAGGTCAGTAGCAAAGAATTGATGATCAGACTACAAAAATGAAAGAAAAATATATATACACAGGTTCACCTTGACGAAGCTGCGTATACACACGGGTTAGACATTCGAAAGACGCATATGCGTATACACGCACTTTCACGCAAGGAAAAGAACGTACATGTGGGAGAACTTATTTTTCGTCCATGGTATTTAGTCCTTGGTATTTGAACCTATGTTTTTGGACCATGGTATCTCAACAGATATGTTGATCCCAAGTATTGGGTCCATGGTATTAGTTCTAAATGGTTTTGGACCATGGTATTGAGTAAGGCCAAAGACTATAAAAGGAGAAGAAGATCATTAGGCAAATGCATTGAGAAAGTCTTGAATATCTGATGAAGTATGAGATCGAGTATGCAGGTTATGGATTTATGATGCATTGCTTGATCTGAGGTAAGGAGGAACCTCACCAGTTGATGGAGAATAAGATCTAAGGATAGATTAGGATCTAATGGCTTGGAATGAATCATCTCTATACAGTTTGATCTTGTTTATTCTAGATCTGTATACTGATGCATGTAATGTTCTGTAAATGTTATGATTTTGGTATGACTGATGTCTGGAACAGCTATAAAGCTCTAAGTTAATATTTGCAAATTTGTATGCGGGTTAGCTTTGGTAAGAGCACGTATGTACGTGGGTTTGTTTCATCGTAGTAGTGTATACATTATGAAGTATGATATTTGAGGTTGTAGTTGGGTCTGTTTGTTATTGCAGGGTTTTGTTGTCTGCTCTGGTGACTGTGTTGTTGACAAGGTTTTAGTGTTTCAATGATTCAGAGATTGATGATGCTAGTATTGATTGATTTTGTGCTTCAATGATATTGATGGGTTGAGTATGAAAATTGGATGAAATGTGGCCTTCAAATTATTGTGTTGTGCTTCAGGAGTATCCAGTCTGAAAATGTATGAAACGTGGTACTTGGAGGAAGAAAGAGAAGGTTGTAGCCTTCTGTAGGTCGGCACCTACGTACTAGTACATCAACTAGTACAAGAGCTAAGGGGGTGGTAGCTCCCTTCCAGTAGCAGCTGGAAAACGAGTAAAGATTGGAGCATTTCAGTAGGCCGGCACCTACGTACTAGTAAATGGATCGGCTAGTACAAGAGCTAAGGGGGTTGTAGCTCCCTTCCAAGAGAGTCTGGAGAACGAGAGAAGGTTGTAGCCTTCTGCAGGTTGTAGCCTGCGTACTGGTAAAGGACTGCACTAGTACAGAATCATTGTAAAAAGAATTTTCTAATTGAAAGAAGATAGAGACATATTGCAGCAGGTTGTTTTCACCCACATTGGGTTTCCACCTTACATCATGGTGTTCATGTGTGCTTCTTGTGTGTGATGATCAATTCTATTTTACTGCTCCTGTTTACTGTTCATATGGTTAATAATGTTCTGATGCACTCATTAAGGATCAACTAACTGAATCATAAGTTTACTGGATATACGCTTGTTGCATTACACACAGTTGCGTATACACGTAGTTTTCCTTAACTGAAGTAGTGTATATGAATCTTAATATGGAAATGAAAAAGTTTTATTGATTTAATAATACTGATTCACCCCCCCTCTCAATATTATTTCCAACAATTTACAATTTTTCCCCCTAGTTCTATCTTTAGGTTACTTAAAATTCCACAAGGTGTATACGTGTGACCGTTAAAAGCTTTTAACATTGTAGGTGACTGTGACAAAGGCAGTGAGCCAAGTGTTTTCCAACAATCCATTGACATGATACAAGTAGATGCACCCTCATCAAAAATGGTTCAGTGAACGAGTTTATTCAAAGCCTTTACTTGGATCAAGAATGATAATTGTTCTGGTAATTGTGGCATATAACTCACATGATTAAAAAACACAAGATTGGAATCTGTTGGATCAATTCCATCAATTGCTGACAATAAAGCTTGATTTTGGGAGGGACAATTTTGAAGCACCTCAAGCGTCGACATAGCAGAAGGTGACTGAGCCAAATATTCTACTATGTTATAATTTTGTGTTGCTCAAGCTCAAGGGTTGAATGTAGATTTATGAACAACTCCCTTAGGCAGTTTTATTGTTAACTATGGTGCAATCGGTGGTGGAATGGAATCAGACGAAGTCGAAGTCAAAGTATTGGGTTTATTAGTAGCTTGGTTATTTGACGATGATGACGATGGATTACCATAATATTTACTTCGTGTAGTCACCAAAACATCAGTTTTAAGCTTAGTAGTGGATAGCATAAGCACTTGTGAAGTGGAAGCGTGATCTATAGTAACCAAATGAGTCTCTAGGTTTGGAAAAGGGTCTGTCAACACAACGGATGTATTAGAAGTCTTAAGAAGTTTTGAGAGTTCATAGCGGCTAGGAAAATCTCGCGTAAAGTGCTCCTCATTAAATATTAAACATGGGTAATGAGGTTTCCTAGCCGGAGAAGAGGAATCAGATGATTTCTCTTGAGGGGGAGGATTTTGTTTCTTTTTGCTTTTCCCCTTTTTCTTGCTTCTAGGTTGCTTTTCATTTTTACCTTTGTCAGATGACACATCATTTATTTTGGAAGCAAGTGTACTATTATCAGATGTAGTAGAAGTTTTATTTGAAATAGCAAGTGTTTGACCAGATGGTCTACTTGCTATTTGAGTGCTTGAAGAACCTATCACACCGTGATTGGCATGAGAGTCCTTACTAGATGGATATGGTGGAACAGTGAAAGCTAGTCTAGGTGCATTTGGAATCTTGTCATAGAGTGTGCTAGACTAGGTGTAAATCAAGTCTAAGTATTGGGCACGAGCAATTACTTTCTTTTCAGTAACAACTCCTCCTTTAGCCACATCCTTGGTGATTGATGGCAACAAGGATTTGATAAACCACTCAGCTAAAATCTGATCAGGAACAAAATTTTTTACCATTCGACGATGACGACATCACTCATGAATATGATCCGAAATGTGAGTAGAAGTGTTCTGTTTAAAGTTGGTCAACAGTTCCGTTCCAGTTTCATATCTGATGGGTAACTAGAAGTGGGTTAGAAATATAGTGGCTAAGGATGTGAAGTTGTCAAATGAAGCTCATAGTAATTCAATATACCAATTGCAGCCGGACCAGTAAGCGTTTGCTAGAAAATACGTAGTCTAACTGAATCATCATTTAGGGAGTTGGATGAAAATAATAGATGAAAAGTCATAACATGATTGGACGGATATTCTCCAGGGTTTCCATTGAACTTAGGAATATCATAAGGTGATTTATGTGGAATCACTGGCCACCAATGTGCATAAAGAATGGGATCATTGGTAAGCCGATTTAAATCCGATAATTCAAGTGTTGTGAAAAAAGGCGATTGTTGGTTTAGGTCGGGTTGAGCATAGCCAGGGTAAGATGGAATTGCTTCGGAAATAGGCCTTTGCATACCAACATAAGGAATCTATTTCCAGTAACCTTGATAGGGGTAGGTTTGTTGAGCAAATCCAGTATAAGGTAGTTTTTAGGCACTAGGATAAGTTTTCTGTTGTCCAAACCCAGCATAGGCTTGTTGACCAGGACCTAGGTAAACTTGTTATTGACCAAACCCAGCATAGGTTTGTTGACCAAGTCCAGGATAAGTTTGGTATCGTCGGAATTGTTGTTGTTGATATTGTGGCTTCCACGGTTGTTGATGTAACGATTGTTTCCCACCAATGTAAGTTTGACCAGGTTGTGAATAAATTAGACTAGTATAAGTCTGAGTCATCCCAATTAATGGTAAACTGGTGTAAGGTTGTTGGATTCTAGAAACAAATGGTTGTTGTAAAATGGCCTAAGAATATTGAGTCTGTAAGCATGAAACTTGATGGTAAGAGGTTGAAGGACCAACTTACAAATGTTGAGATACAATCAACTAAGCTTGCGACTGTGGTAAAGTCATAACAACAGGAGTAGTAGGTATGGATGAAACAGATTGCATTGGTTGGGATGGATATACAAGCCTTGGTTGAATGGGAATTGTAGGCTTCCACTGACAAACAGTCATTCCAGATTAAGTTGTACCTAAATATGACGATATACTGCCATATGATTGCCCCCTAGAAAATGGAGGATAAGTAGATTAGGCATTTTTTTCTCCATATGGAGGTAATCTAGTGTAAAATAGATACATTGGATGGTAACTAGATGGACCAGCTTGATATTGACTTGATGGATCAAACTGTTTAGTTACCGTAAGTGAAGAATTAGGTAAAATTTCTATGGGTGACATGGGTGAAGACCATGGACTAGAAGCAACGCTAGAGTGAGTTCTAGATAATGATTGGTAACCCGGTGGGATGGACAGAACACCATATAGATGTGACTTAGGTGTTGTGGTAAACATCGAATAATTAGCGACAGTAGATGATGTTGCATCTGTAATAGATGATACAGTCTGGGATGTTGTTTCAGCCATAGTGAAATGACCCAATAAATGTCCTAATGAATCTACGAGAGTTTGAAAGAAAATAGGATCAAAAGGAATAGTAAACTAAGGAGACTGAGGATAAAGATAAAGCCCTAGTCCAAAATGAGTTGGAGTTCTGGGTGTTTCTTCTTTAGATTCCTCTTCAATAGCAATCAAACAAGGTGGAAGGATTTCACCATCAGTTCCATAATAAATTTCCAGTGTTTGACTCTGCGATAAAGGAGAAGCCTCAACATTTATAGATGTCTAAAGATAAATCGGTCGATCTTCTTCTGGTACGGGAGCAAATTTTGATTGTTCAACTTTGAGATTCGAGTGTTCTGGTAAAAGAACAATAGGTTTAGGATGAGTTTCTTGAATAACTTCTGGTTCATAAGTAACATTTGGTTGAACTGTGATAAGTTCGAGGTCAACTTCCGATTGAATAGATTCAAGTTCAGAAGTAATTTCTTATTGAACAACTTTGGGTTGAGGATCAACTTCTTGTTGGACAACTTCAGTTACCATTTCACTAGGTTCATTTTTAGTGTCCTCAGGTAATTGTGAAGGTTCCACTTCAGTAGCAGATGAACCAATAATTGTAGGAGTAACTAGGATTGTAGTACTTACCGGTATAGGTGACTCTAGTAAATCATATGAAGAACCAAAATTTTGTGATGTACTAGACTCATTTAAATGAGACCTCTTTTTGCGACTAGGTGTAGCTTCAGGGGGTAAAGGAATTTTAATCGTTGTCCTATGTGAACGACAGGGTAAAGGTTGATGTTACTCCACAATTGATGATTGCTTTTATTACAAAAATAAATAAACAAAAAGAGGGTAATCTAGGAAAAAGGATTACCAAGCAACTGTGAACTGCAATATACTGCTTTAGTAAACCAAGGACTTAACATACGTGCAGGAAATCTCCTCGAATGTTGTGTTCGGTGTATCACAGTTTATAAGGTGGCCAACTCGGTTACCAATGGATGAATAGAAAACTAATGTAGTCCTCCCATATATACCTGAAAGTACATGGAGGCCCAATCCGTGTTAGTGTTGTCTAATGCAAAACTGCACAGTGAGAGCATTCCTTTATACTTTTCGTACTATAACACCGCCTTATATACCCAAAGGTATGTGGACGATCTATGATATATTTACGTACGTGGAATGAGGTATCGGACTCGGAATGTATCATAGACAATTAGTGACAACTTCTATGTTTAACAACACCAGAACACGTCTCTAGCCTAGACCTCTAAATGTTATGTGTTAAGTTACAATGCTCCATTAGGTTAATTGAGATAAATTTTAGTTGATCTTGTTTAAAAATTTGCCTTTCAAGTTCACCACGTAATGTTTCTGAAACTCCTATAATGCAACTAAAATGAGAAACATTCTTTTCATTCGATTTGAACAATGAAAACTGTAACTAAAAGGGATAGAGCAATCGGAATATTTAAACAAAGAGCATAGAGCACATCTAATGCAAATTTCCCTATACTATTCCTACAAGCACAAAAACTTCTAAATACATAATGCATGTTTTTCTTTCCATTTCCTTTAATGTTTAGATGAAAAAAAGGAAACTAAATGCACATACAATCAATCAATTCTTTTCACAAGAATCGAAGACTTTACGACAGTTTCTTTTTCAAAGAAATGAAGACTTTATGACACTTATTTTTCAGAAAAGACTAATAATGTAAGCTAACTTTGACAATGAATTGATAATGATAAAGAAATCTCATAACAAACACTAAACAATCAAGGCCAAAGTAGGGCTAGCAGAAGAAATACAAACTAACTTCATAACCATAGAAAACATTGATCTTTCAACAAACAACATCAAAAGAAAATTTGGGGAAAACCAAGCCAAAGATGGGGTTTTAGCTTGACAGGGATCAGCACAGCCCTGAGTGGGAGATAGTGCACTGTCTCTAAGCTAAGGCTGCTCTACAGCGCACTGTGTCAAGACCAACACTATGCAAGTCCTAGAGAGTCAAATCAGGAGACATTCAAGCACACTTTTTGACCAAAAATACTTCAAAATGACTAAAAAGAGATCAATGAAGTCAAGTAAAGTCTAGTAGGATGTAATATGATGAGGATAAACTACCAGGAATGACATTTATTCCCTAGTGGAGTCACCAATTTCTTATATGGAATTTATATCTATGGATAATTACATTTCCATAAGTGGGTAGTTACACTTAGAACAACAAAAAGAAAGTGGTTTGACATTTTCCTACAATAGACAGATGAGATGAAGGAACTTACTTGTGATCTTTCGCTTCCTTTGATCTTCTTTGAATTGCTCCCTTTGGTCCCGCTCGAACTGAATTCGCTCAATTAGTAGCTGTCAATAGAAACAAAAGATGACGATAATCAAATTACATGATATATCTACTATAAATAAATGTAATTGACTACATTTAAACATATAATCATCATAGATATGAACAAGAATATGTGAAAAGGAATAAACAACTTTATTGATGTAGAAGGAAGAGTTACACCCAATGTGGTTCGATCCCATGTCACTCATCCAACTTCAGTCCAACCCTCGTCACACCAAAAGCACATCAATCCAGCAGCATAGCATTACTTGAAATGAACTCAAATATTGAACCAACATTATTTCTCTACAATCTTCAAATTCCATCCTCCTTGATCACTATGATGAGTGGTCAATTTATAGGGAAATGCAGGTGGTTATGTCATAAATTGTGCATTGAATGGTTTTCCAAACTTGAAGTTTGTTTCCATGGAGAAAGGGATGAGAGGATATAGGGATAATTGATCCATAGCCTATGAAAATTTGACCTCATAGGATGAGATAAGAACTAGGCATCCTTCTAGAATGCTCTAGAATGAAGGAATATTCCAAGAATCCAATACCAATTTCACTCATTCTCACCCAGTGCAGGTCAAAGTGGGCCTAGATGCACTGTAGTGTAGGCCTAAATGGGCCTACCTTCTCTGTAGCATAGTTACTCTTGACCAAGGCTACGCTGGTGTCCCAAGGAGTCATTTCAACAAGGTTTCAAGCTAGGAAAATTTCATGGATGGAAGCATTCAATTTGATGACTTGTCCAGGGCATGTAGCAACTAAATTAGGGTTTGATGAGCCCTAATTGTACTAATCTGAATGTCAGGAGTGATGTGCCAAAATAGACCTATACCACATAGGTAGTTGGGGTCACACAGGTGGTTGAGGAGCAGGATCTTGGAAAGGAGGTAATTGCAGCTATTGTTGCATGGGTGGTCTAGAAAAAGCTAAATTCTCAGCATTTCCTCTCCAATTCTGGTTCCAAGGGTATGGTTGAGGTTGAGAATATTGAACAGGAGGAGATGGAGACCATTGGTTCCAAGGTGAAGGAAACTTTGTTGAAGGAGGGGCAGAATATTTCCATGGATATTGTTGGTTATTATATGCATTGTTCCACATATTGAAAGAGAAAAAGTCTTGAGACATACCTAGAGGTTGCGGTTGCCATGTCCTCCTTGGTGTGATGAAGTAAGAGGACTGCACCTCTTCTCTTGACTCTTTGAGTACTACCTTTAGTCTAGGAAGCTCCAGACATTGCTCTATCTAATGCTCTAGCTTGTAGATATTACACACACTGATGTTGTTTAATTCATATTCCCTGAAACAATGTTTCTTTCGGCAAGTCAGACAGAACATGGTTAGGGGTGTGTCATCTTATGCTTTTGTCTTCTTGATCTGTGTTGTTGTTATTTGGGCCGAGAGAGTACTGAGTATATCGGTCTTGAAATTTTCAAACGAATTCCCAATCTCTACTTTAGTTAATCCTCTGCCTGTAAATTTTTGTATGCGAACAGAGGCATCCCGAATTGTACTCCTTCCTTTGGATGATCCTTGAGAGCATCTTAGGCATAGCTTTACAATTTTAGTGAATGGTTCTTGCGATATATCCCCGTTTCCCAATACATTCAAGGTGTTAAGGTAGTCATCCCTCATTCCTCTGATGAATATAGTCTTCAAAATTTCCTAGTTTAAATCGTTGTGTTTAGACCTCTGCAGATTATAGTGGAACTGTTCCACATAATCTTCCAGGTTTTCATCCTCATTCTATTTCATTCTAAATATATCTTCCCTTATGTCCCTAGTCCTGCAATAGTCCTGGTACTTTTACAAGAATGTCTCCTTCATATCATTCCACGTTGAAATAGAAGTGGAGCCCAATCCCATGAACCATCTCAAGGCTGCCCCTTTTAAGGTAGTAGGAAATATCTTTAATTTCTAAGCATCTGTTATATAATCATAACTTCTACATAAGACATCAAACTCAAATAGAAATGTATTTGGATCTTCCATAGTCATCCCCTGAAAGGATGGTAAGGATGATAGAGGAATACATTTCATAGTAGATTCACCTCTGATATTACCTATTGGGATCTCAAAGGCGGTGATAGTGGCATCTTCTTTAGCATTGTTATCATTATTATCCCCCATGATTAATTATTCTAACCCTTGTTGTAGTAGATGTCCTTTGATTTGTGTTTGTGATGGCTCTGTAGATGTGGTTAGTGCCTCAAATACCCTTGGGGCTGGTTGTTTCACTGCACTACGTGTATCTGGATATTGATAAAACAATAGGTGCTTTTCCATCTCGGGTGTCCGATGTTCCCCCTTAGTTTCCCCTTGTCCCTCGGTCCTCAAATTCTGGCTACTAGCTTCCCCTTCTTGCTCATGAATCGAATCCTTGGTCTTGGGGGTATGAGTGCTAGCTTTAGAATGATACGGTCCCAAGATGGAGGAATTAGAGGTTTCTGCTTTCACTATGGGAGTAACAGCTTTATGCGGCCCTATTTTCCTTACATTCCTTTGAGAGCTAGACTTTTCTTTTTATGCCTTGGATATTAGTTCCTAGATAAATGTATTCCTTCCTAAATCTTCACCCTTCCTTTCCTTTTTACGACCCATTGTTCCTATGACTTATTAGAGTGGGGGTGATTTCAGTGTCTCTGTAATTCCTACAAGTGCACACATGGACCCTATGTGTATTAAATCACACTCTAAGTGTCTCAGTCTTCGACAGTGGTGAGCCCGCCCAGGTATGTTAGAGCGATGTGCAGGTTCTTACCTCTCGTCTTACTGCCCAGCGACTGAAGAGCTGAAGACACACTAAAAAAACATCAAAATGTCCTAAGTGTCCTAGTAATCACAATGGTGAGCCCGCCCAAGTATGTAGAGTGATACACATTTTCTTATCTCTCGTCTTATCAACCAGAAACTGTGGACTAGGAACACTCTATACCAAACAAACAACTTGGTTGACTGTATCGTCAACTGCCATCCCCGGCAACAGTGCCAAAATGTAGTGGTGTTTTAATCAATCTTAATTGATGTAAGGTCCAACCTTACCAACCATCAGTATTATACTAAGGCTGACTCAAAAATGAGATTTAAGTTTAAAACGTTAATGCAAGGTTATATATCTATATTTTCGTTTTTATTTTTATTGGTATTCTTAACACTACATACTAATTTCTACTAACTAACTAACCCATGGTAATATTAAACTTCTTATTAAGGCTACTGGGTCATGGTTCCTCAAGATCCCAAACTTACAACCATAAGTCTTAAAATCACATTTAAATGATAGATTATTTAGTGGGATAAATAATATCAATATTTACAAACCACAATTTCCAATAAGCTAATTGTTTATTCTATTGCAATTAAGAGTGTTTAAGAGTGACTAATTTGATTTTGTTTTGGATAATATGCCTATGAATTCTTTGGTAAAACAAAGGGAAGAAAAACAAGATAACTCAACTTCTAAAGGAGTGGTTTCCAATTATTATGAATTCATATGTGAGCTAAGAATTACAACATTTAACCTAACCAATTTTCCTTCCATGGATTTTTAATTCAATGGAATCATCATGCTTATTTTTTGAGATATTTCCATAAACACCTTGGTTGCAAATCCTAAATTTACTTATTCGTTTTTATAGACAATTTGTAGATGTAATTAGCTCCAACCATTGAAGCATTATGTCAAATAGTTTGCAGGAATGAAATGTACAGCCATTGAGGCATTTTGTCAAACACTTACAACCATAACCCTTAAGGTGATTTCACCAAAATTAACTAACATGAATCTAAGATTACATAATTTCTTTTTATTTGTTAGTAATGCTAAGAAGTGAACCTAATACATAAGTAGAACTGCCATCCATCTAGATTGCTACATATACAAAAATTAGGCACATAATTACTATAAATATTTAAGAATTTTTACAAATATCTCACAGTGATGTAGCTACAGCCATTGGGAAATTTGAACAATGGCTAGCAGTCACAAAACAAGCTACTAGCTATTAAACTATCAAACAAGCAGTCACAAGTTTATTAAACTATCAATGTATTGACTATTTATACTTTAAAATAATAATTCCAAGTTTATATAACACACTAGTTTCATAAAAAGAGATTACTAGGTAAATCACAACTACAAAAAAAAGTAGCAAGACAAACCACCAGGAAGCAACAACAAGTCTGTAAAATATAGAAGATTATAGAACCGGATTCTGAAACTCTGCTTTTTGAAATCAAAGTTGGAGCGACATGGCCAAAAGGTATATATACCCCCTGAAGTTGAAATAAATCGAAATAGAAACACCCAGAAATGCAATTATTTAAAACCACAACCCAAAACAAATTCATACTATCTCAATTATCCCTTTTGTCAAACATATATTGCGCAAACTTATCTACAGCTGTAAAAAGAGAAGGAAAGACCAATTTTTTTTTTGGTAGGTAAGCACCCACGGGGGATTTGAACCAGTGACCTATCGCAAGGAATGCCTTAATAGTGCACCCATTCATCATCAATCCAAAACCTCGTGGGCTAAGGAAATACCAAATTTATGCTATTAACATGTTTTCATAAAAAGCATGGCAGCCTAAATGCTTCATCCATTAAGACATGATGTAAATCAACTTGCAATGAAACTATACAAAAAAAACTTACATAGAATAAACTACAGCTATTGCAAAATTCCTTCAACATTTAGTATGCAACATTTGATATACATCTAAGTTTCAGTCAAAAAGAAACACAATATAATGTTGTCAACATACATGGTAGTGAATTTATACAACTCAAAAAAATGGGAGTATGCTCCAGCTCCAATATCCTTACCAACTCATTGTGAACCACCTAAATTTCCTCCCAACCATATCCAGGAAGAACTCCTCCCCCTAGAACCCCCGAGCTGCAAAAGCTCACAAATAGTACCAAAAGACAATGGTAGAGAGATTTGCAAGGCAAACTAAGGAAGAAAATTTTCACTTCCTCTCAATACCACTCATGGCCAACCTCAATACCTAGAGATATTAGGGTTTTAACAATAATTTCATATTTATTATGGAAGAAAATGGCTACTCTCCATATCTCTCCCTCTCACTATTTTCCTCAAGTCTCTTCCACTCTTAGCCTCCTCCTCTCCAAGTGAGAATACATGAGACTCATATATAGGTGGAGCAACCAATTCTTGTCATAAAGGAGGAGTAATGTGATTGCATTGGATTCCATTTAGAGGAGTGTAACTTATGCCATTAAGGAGAGGTATGCATTAAGGAGAGCATAGGAGGAATATTTTATGACATATTTTTAATGTGAAAAGGAATATGCCATTTTTTGATGAGTGCATAAAATAGAGTATAATTAATTATTTAAAATAGAGAGAGAGAGAGAGAGAGAGAGAGAGAGAGAGAGAGAGAGAGAGAGAGAGAGAGAGAGAGAGTTACATAGAGCCATGAGATTCATGAAGGAGATGTGTGAATTAATTGAGGAGATAAAATTGATTTGTAATTCCTTTTTAATAATAAGATAATAATATTATTAATAATATTAAGGATTCAATCAATATTGAACTATTAGGATTGATTAATGATAAGTTAATTCGTTTTTCTTCAACTCCACTTGATTACCAATTTATGTAAAGTCATTTACTATTTTTGGAAAGTCGTGCTTAAGATGTTGGACATGACTTTATATTTTTATAAGGTCACTCCAAAATTGTGAGAATGAAATTTTATTTAAGGAAATTCATCCATGAGTGATATTTTCATTCTGGAGAATAGGGATTCTGCACCCCTATTTCATGTGTCTCCCTGCCTTAGTAGATTGAGGACTTCGTGCCCTAATCTACTCCAAAGATCTAAGACTCCACAACTTGATCTTTTTAAATATTTAGGACTCCATGCCCTAAATATACAAGACCCCATGTCTTTATCTTTCTTGGATTTAGGACTCCACACCCTAATTTCCATGCCCTCTCATCTACTATGCTTTGAAACTTTGTGTTTCTCCCTATGGTATTGATTGTGAGCTTTTACCCATCTGATGGTTCCCTGGTAAGGCCTTGTTCAAAGACCTGCACACATTACAATCTCATAGATCAAAGGAATCAAATGAATTTCATAATGAAATTAACTTAATCACATTTTACCGAGACTGATGCATGACTTCCACAATCATTTTGAAGAAATGACTTCCACAGTCATTCATAAATGAGCATCCTTGTTGGAAAATGACCAAGTACTCTACCACATCCTTCTTAGTACAATATTAGACATATATAATCAGACAAATCATGTGTCAGCCATAAATCATAATTAACCATCTATTCCGGATAACCATGAGAATCCATGGGTATATGTGTCTCAATCTTGGATCACCTTCCATGTCATACACCTACTTCATAAATTAGATACAAACAGAAAAACATATGTATAACATTTTACTTAATAAAAACCATCTAATACAGATAATCAATGATGCCACATATAAGAGGAAATATAACTATATAAAACATTGTTCCCCAATCCAGTGATTAATTTGTCATACATAAACATAAAAGGAAATATAACTATGTATGTAAAACATTATTCCTCAATTAAGTGATCAACCTACCATATATATCTAACCCTTGATAGGAGTGACAAACCTATACTAGAAAAATAGGGCACTACATACTCCCCCTCTTGGAGTAAACTTGGCTCGAAGTTTAACTAAATAAAAAAGAAAACTCAAGATGCATCTTCCCAAGTGGCAGAACAAGGACTGTACGGGTCCCGACCTTTACATGGCCCAACATATGACGTCTGAGCTGTCGAGTGCGATGGTCCAAAATAAAAACTGGCTCTGCCTTAAGATTCCCTTTGTCTGTTACCTGTAATTGATGCCAATCTAAAATGTGAGAAGGATCATGAACATACTTACGTAGTACCGAAATATGAAATACATCATGCATACAATGAAAAACTGGTGGTAAAGCAAGACGATATGCCACAGGTCCAACCCTTTCAATGATCTCAAAAGGCCCAACAAATCGAGGAGAGAGCTTAGATCCTTTCCCAAACCTAATAGAGCTTTTCTGAGGTTTTACTCGAAGAAAAAAAAATTCACCTTCTTTAAAACTACCATCCACTCTATGCATATCAGCATAGCTCTTCTTTCTATCTTGTGCCTCCTTTAATCTTTGCCTTATATGACACACTTGTTCTTCCATTTCTTGAAGCATTTTAGGACCTACCGAGATTCTTCCTCTAATCTTTACCAACTTAAAGGTGTTCTGCATGGTCTTCCATACAATAACTCATAAGGTGCCATACCAAGGGAGCAGTGATAACTATTATTGTAAGCGAGCTCCACTAGAGGAAGATAATCTTCCCACTTAGATTTTTGATCCATTACGTACATTCTAAGCATGTCCTATAACACTTGATTTACTCTTTCAGTTTGGCCATTAGTCTCCAGATGATAAGTTGTACTGAAATGTAATTGTGTCTGAAGGGCTCCCTGGAAACTAGTCCAAAATCTTCTTGTAAATTTAGAGGCCCTATCTAATATGATTTTCTTAGGAAAACCATGAAGTATAACGACCTCCTTGATAAATACTTGTGCTATTTCAGATGCTTTGAAAGTATCCCTAATGGGGATAGAATGGGCACTCTTAGTAAGTTTATCTACGACCAAAATGGAGTTATGCCTTTTGGTTGTTTCAGGGAATTCAACAATAAATTCCATAGATATTTCTTCCCATTTTGACTCAAGAATGTTATGCGGCTGCAATAATCTTGCTGGATGACCATGTTGTACTTTAACTAGCTGACATTCAAACATTTTTCCACAAAATTTGCTACATCCTTCTACATTCCTGTCCAAAAGAAAATTTGCTTTAAATTGGCATACATCTTCTAGACTCCCAGGTGAGCCTTATATGTTGCACGGTGAGATTTTTTCAAATCTTGATCTAGAACTACAATCTTTTGCATGAATCTCAGCATACCGTCATCATCACAAGAATACCCTTCTATCTTATTTTTCTTAGCCCCCTCCCCAGAAAGAGAAACTTTAACTTCCTTGCACCATTCATCTACATCTTTTTCCTTCAAGATGCGCTCCCGTAAATCAATATTCAAAGGAATTACTGAAAATATTCGTGGTCTTCGACTGAGTGCATCGGCTACTTTGTTCAATGTACCCTTGATGTAAGTTATGTCAAAATCATATTCACGTAGGAGTTCTGACCATCTTATTTGCCTATCATTTAGATCACTTTGAGTAAATATATGTTGCAAACCTCTGTGATCAGTTTTCAATTCAAATTTCTTTCCCACTAGATAATGTCACTAAAGTCGTAAGGCATGAAGTATAACTGCTAGTTCGAGATCATGGGTTGCATAGTTTTCTCCATGCGTCCTTAACTTCCTAGAGGCATATGTAATCACCCTACCATCTTGTGATAATACTGCACCCATTCCATCTTTTGACGCATCGGTACATACTATGAATGGTCTATCCATATCTAGAATCTTAAGTATCGGAGTTGTAGTCAAACATTGTTTGAGCTTTCATTTGTCAAATTAAATCGTACTCCTTTCCTAAGCAATGAAGTGATAGGGCTGGCCCACACGGGTTTGGTCTCGTGGTCAGCGAATGGTCTGCTAAGTCATTTGTGCCGCTGTGCAGGTCACGGGTTCAAGTCTTGTCTTATCCTGAGGGGCCATTCCTTGTGGACTGGGTGGTTCCTCCTAGCCGTTATAGTGGCAATCGGTGGGATTCGACCCCATGTAACGAGAGTATGATACCACTGTCGTTGTAAATTAAGCTAGATATGAAAAAAAAATGAAGTGATAGGGCCGACTATTTTTTAAAACCCCTCCATAAATCTCTGATAGTATCCTACCATACTCATGAAGCTACGCACTTCATGCACATTAGAGGGTGTTGGCCATTCTAAAATTGCATGGATCTTTGTTGAGTCAACAACAATGCCTTCACTGGAGATAATGTGTCCAAGATAATGGATTTTTGATTGGAAAAAAGAACATTTGGACATTTTTTCATAAATTTTATTTTCTCTTAAGCATTGTAACACCAATCTCAAGTGTTTCTCATGCTCTTCTGGGGACTTGTACAAATTTGTCTAAGTAATTCCTAAATACACCATTCATTAGACTCATAAACACTCCTGGGGCATTAAATTATCCAAAAGGAACAACCATGAACTCATAATGACCAAAACGAGTTCGAAAAGTAGTTTTGGAAATATCCTCTTCTTTAACTTTGAGCTGATGATATCCAGATTGAAGATCGATCTTAGAGAATATGGTGCCTCCCTTCATTTGATCAAATAGATCATCAATGTGAGGCAAAGGATAATTATTTCTAATATTTACTCGATTTAATTGCCTATAGTCAACACAGAGCCAAAGGTATCCATCCTTCGTCTATACAAATATCACTGGAGCTCCCCAAGGTGAAACACTAGGTCTAATCATACCCTTGTCCAATAACTCTTGAAGTTGCACTTGAAACTCGCGAAGTTCAAAAATAGACATTCGGTAGGAAGCTTTAGATATAGGTTCAATACCAAGCTTTAGCTCTATGGAGAAGTCAATCTCCCACTTTGGAGGCAAACCAGGCAACTCCTCTGGAAAGACATCGGAGAATTCTGAAAGGAAAGGATATTGTTCAAAGGATGAAAGATCTCCCTCATTTAAATTCATTACAAAATACATTTGACGTCATTTCTTAAGACTAATATTCATCTGCAAGAATGAGATAAGACTTAAAGAAACAGGTCTCCTTTCCCCATGGATAACCATATATTGGCCCTCATCACTCAAAAAATGAAGGGTTTTTCTTCGACAACTAAGCACAGCCCAGTGGGCTTCAAGCCATTCCATCCCAATTATCACATCATAGTGACTAAGTCGTATCACATAAAGATTCACATTTGTGACACACACTCCCAAGTCTAAAGTGTACTCTTGCACTAAGCATTCAACCTTTTGAGATCGCCCTGAGGCCATCTAAACCTGATCAAAATCATTTTGCTCTAGCACCACCAATTTACATTTCAATAAAGCATTAGGAGAAATAAAGCTTTCATTTGCGCTAGGATCAATCAAAATAGTAACAACCTTACCATTTAGCTTACCTGATGCTTCAAGCACAATAGACTGATGCTTGACCTGGCGATTTTGCACAAGTGCATGAATCCTATGGGCTCTGCCCATATCTCTAACTGTTATCACCCCAAGAAACTCACCTAGGTTGTAAATTAGTGATGCTCAGGAACATTACAAATTCAACAATTATGGTTCAATAATATGATGGATAAATGGAGGTATGCTGCACATTTAAGCTAGATCACCACTCCTATGACTATCCCCAGACATGGGTGAAGACCCCCAAACTACAAGGCTTTCAACTACCAACTACTCACAGTTTAAGGTAAAGGTGATGATGGAGAAGACTAATTACACCAGCAGATACACAGGACCCTGTGATGACCAGCTGCAACCAGTTAGAAGGTTTGTAGCACTATTGTTTAATACACAGATAGGATGACAGCTCCCTGATGTTAAATAATAGCAATCTGCAAGCAATTTTAATGAACCACTAAATTATAATACAGAGGTGGGATGACAACACCTCTGATATTAAACATTCACAACACATCAAATAAATGCCAGCAGGCACAGCCTGGAACAAGAAGAGAAGTAGAAAGTGAGCAGGTGACAGCAAAAGAAGCTTTTATTAGTTGAAAATCAAGACCAGAAGCTGCAAGTCTCATAGTATTTACAGTCTCTAGAAGTTAAAGGCAACAACAAAACTATCATTCATCAAACACTCATCAATCACACTACATCTGTTTTTTCAGTATATATGGTGTCTCATTACACAATCTCCCTATTAGCTATGCGTGGAGGAGCCCATAAATGGCCACCAACCACATTTACATTCAGAAATGGGGCTGCTGATACAACTCTGGCTATGTTGTAAATGGATTTGACCCCTCTATTTCTCTGTAGTCCTCCTTTGAGCAGGTGGCGTGAAATACCAATTGAACCATAACCATTGAATGCTCTGAACTCCCTAGCGGTGTCCTGCTTCCTTCTCGGCCATACTGCTAATTAATTCCTGCTCCTGTTACCGGGATAAGTGTCTATTCAGAACGACTCTATCCCACTAAGGTGTGACAGTGACCTTAGAAACAAATAGAGAAAACTATTTTTGTATTCTTCTTTATGAACTATAAATAAAGAGGAATAGGATGAACCAACCTGTGTCTTGCGCTAGTCCTTTGATCCAATCTCTCTCTTCTTTGACAGCTTCCAGCTACCTACTTCCTTACTTGCCCAGCTTCACCAAGTTCCTGTAAGATCACAGAAGAAGAAAACTACACAAAGACATGGATTTATATTCATAAATAGCTTAGGATCATATTTAAGCTAAACATACAAATGTATCAAGCATCAATGATACGCAAGCACGTAGGAGAAACTCAAATAGTTTTATTGATATAACAAGAAGATCCAGGACGATTTACAACCGATGATTCCTGATCCAGCATCAACCTCTTAGCAGAGAAGCCCCTCTTCACCTCCAACAAAGCATAAATCACCCAATACTCTGATATCTATCTCAAAACCAATAGCAATTCTTTGCAATGTACAATATTCCCGCCTCTGGATCTCTTGGATGAGGGATCCATATATAGATGTATGCAAAGAGGATGATTCAGCTCACAAATTGATTAGTGGCTTCTCTCTGTCAGTTCTTGCTTCCACTTGGAGACTGAGAGCCTCTTACTCATCCCTGGTTGAATTCAGTGAGGCAAGTGTCATTGGAGAAGATTCTGGAAGCTTCCATTGTCTCTCCACCTCGTGGAATGACTCTGCCACTTGTCATTTCCCACTCAACGCACCCTAGTAGTGCATTTAGGTGCGTTGCAACACACCTAGCTAGTGGACTTAGGTGCTTTGCAACGCACTTGGCTAGTGGAGCAGCTGAAATGATCCTGATTTGACTAGTTCTGAGTAGTTTCTGGTGGAGAACTTCTGGGAGAAGCTGTAATTTGTTGACCTTGTTCCTTTAGGAGTTAGAACAACACTTTTATGGAGTTAGGAGCCCTTGGTTTATGGACATTTCATGCTTAGAGTTGTAAGGCACAAAAATGTCTATAACAGTTGCCCCCTAAAGTATGAGGTCGTTTATCGGGTGAAATGCTTTATTAGGAGGATCCGAAGTTCTTTCAATGCTGGGAGGAGACCTGTAATAAGATACAATACAATACATTATCTTCATACTGTTTTCATGATCTAGCTGAGGTGGGCATTCCCATGCTCAGCTTTATAAATTCATTTTCATGTATATAGGACAGACAATCGTCTGATGGTAGACTGATGATTCTGATAGAGCCATCATCCTTTTGGTAGGATGATTATCTGTGCTGCAATGCTGTACATTTCAATGTCTTTATTTTCCTGAATATATATCGCAGCCCGGATGGATGAAACTAGATCCGGGGTCTTCAATCTCATCCGATCTTCACTCGAAGTACAAGTCGATCCATGTGAGAAATGTTTTGAAGTCGAACATGGAAAGACATCTCTTGATTACCAGTCAATGATGTAAACTGTTAACAAGCGCAAGAGGAATCACCGATAATGATAATGACCCTCAAGGTACTACAGTACAATTCACGTGGTGTGAATAAAGGACTTGGCGTCGAACACTATGCAAAATCTTTCGGTCGAAGGTCATTGATGTATACCTGTCGCCGGAAGTGAGAAACTTGCCATTGAGGCATGCAAGCTTCAAAGTACTGAATGGGGTGTTCCTAGATCAACTTCTTGGATAATGAGCTGATGTCGACAAGAAGAGATCCGTCAAAGGAGGGCCTTAATGAATCCCACATCAATGACACGGAACGGAGCAAATGATTTTGATGGAGGTGAAAACGATCTGATGATATATGGTTCAGGGTGGCGGTCATGAAAGAATGAAGTATGATGTATGGTAGTGGATGGGACACAGGTGACTTCTCTAGATGACTTCTCTTGAACATGTCGGCGACACTTATGTGATGGATTGGTAGCATTTACCCCAAATGAGGATGGTATGACGAGACCATGGCGATGTGACCGGTGAATGAAACAACCCAATCTGACTCAGGCATGGAGTGGAAGTGTCATGTTCAAGAGCGACTTGCTACCAACAAAGCTTCTTTGAGTTTTCTTCCCAATTTTTCCCCAGTCATTGCTGACCAGTACCTCTTTATTTTTGTCAAGCTTGAGGAGGATAACATATGCTTGTTCTATAATTTTCCCTTCGGGCAAACCCATCGCTATGTTTTAACGAGCCTAGCGATAGTGAAACTCGTTCTCGTCTAAAGACAAGTTTGTCGCTATTAATCTTTTTAACGACTCTAACAACAAAGATAACTCGGTCCTTTTCATTTTTAGAGAGTCTGAAAAGGTACATAAAGGTAACTCCGAAATTCCTTTTTCGTCATCTAATCCCTTAAGTCCGAAAAAGTATAAAATAATACAGAAGGGATGGATTTTCGATCGTTTTAACGAGCCGAACAAAACAAGTGCTCGATATTTTTGTGCAATAATCCCTCAGGTCCAAAAAGATTAAAATCTAGAGGAGGGATAGCACTTCCGGTTGCTTTAACGAGCTGGAAGGCCAAAACTCGGCAATCTTTTTATATTTTACGAGTCAGTTGAAAAGAGCTTAAAGAAGACTCGTCTTTTGAGGAATGAGTGATAAAATGGGTAGCAGCTGATTCCAGGTAAGGTTTGGAATTTTCCAATCATGACAGTGTCACAAGGATGGCTAGTGAAATCACTCTTCGCAGCTGTTCCTCAAAATGGGTAAACAATCAAATGGAGGTGAATGATCGGCCAATGGAAAAGTGGAGGTGATGGTGCAAACACGACCAAGGCTTTAATGGCTGAAATGTTTCATTCACGATGGTTATTTATCGGGGGATAGTTCATTTTTTAACGAGCTTAAACGCGGGTGGAAACATTTTCTCATGTCTTATGTTTATTTTTTAACGAGCTTGAACTATGTGCTAAAACTGCTCGATTAATCCAGTCATATGATAAGAATGTCTCATATAAAAACGACAACTTTTAGATTTTTGCCCCACATCCTTTCAATATGTAATTTAGGTGATGACTAATCCTACGAGTTTAAAGGGTTAGCCTATGGGTTTAAAGGGAGGATCTAAAAATTTAAAAAATAAATAGTCACCCTTTGCTTACACTCCAAAAGGTTTGCATGCCCCCAGGTATAAAATATGGTTTCAAGGTTACCCCTCAATTTGCAGAAAAAACATTTGCTCTAACAGGAGAGGCCTACCTCTTACAGGTTACCCAAATATTGTTCTATTTGTGGCGCAAACAAAACACTTCTTCGGCGATGTCTACCGAGATAAACAAAGGTGAGTGACGACGTCCGCCAACTCACATAACTTTGAAAAGAGAATCTTATTCTAGAATAACCCCTCTTCCACCGACGGACGGGGTACAGACTAGTCATATTCTCCCGTGGAAACCTACCCTATACCCGAAGTTTTCCTGCCGAAGCAGACCAAGACGCATGCCCCCTGGGTTTCAGTCATATCCCTCCGAATTACTCGCGCTCATTGGGAGGACGGACTGGGAATTGAGACATTTCTTGCGTGAAAAGACCATTTAGGGATGGTATATGACTATTTGCTATGCGTGATCCGAGAAATGAAAGCTGGTCCACAAGCTTGACCACTCTTCCTTCGTGCGAAAAACACATTACTCTAAAGAGTGAGGAGACGATGGCTCCCATGCAATAAATATAGTCTCGTCCAAGGAGTAGGTTATAATCCAAGGGTCCTTGAACTACCATGACATTCATGCGAACTGTCTTCCCTCTTAATGTTATGAGCACATCGGGAAGGATCCCTAAAGGTCGACTGGTTCCTTTATCAAAGCCTGTTAGATTTCTCATCTCAGGCAAAAGCAATGGCGAACCAAGCACTTTCCAAGCAATAGAGGAAAGGATACTCATAGAAGCCCCCTCATCTATGATGGTACCAGCCATGACCATTCTATATATTTGAACGATAATTCGGAATGGTACACTCGCTGGTAGGCGGGGTCTGCCTAGTTGATTCCAATCGAAGGAGACAACTAGGTTGCTTGGAGGTGGGACCGAGTAGACGGCCAGGTATGGCTCTGACGAACTTCCTTCCTGCGGTAAAGGAACGGGTGGATTGCCCCCATGTTCGTCGGAGTCTATGTTGATGAAGAGAATTTGGATGGTGTCATCCTTGTTCTCTTCAGTGACTGTATCATCCGAAGATAAAACCTCTGAAGGCAAGACCGGGTCAACTGCCGCCTCGACCTTTTGACTTTCATCTAGTATGGATTCAGTTGGTTTATCTTCAATGATAGACGCTTCAGCCGACCACTTGAGCAGGCCAGCTGGATTCTCAACTAGTGACGGACTCGGCAAGAGTTTTTTATATCCAGGAGGAAGTCGTAACGGTGAAACCGGACGATCATCCAAAACTCTTTTAGCTTCGTCTAAGAAGGGACAACGGTGGAGGGCATGATCGCCTTTGCACAGTTGACAAGGAAATCTAGCTTTCCCTTTTTGTCCTGGGGCTTCACTTTCACTAGTTGACGGTGTGTTTTCAACATGATCTCCAGAGGTTGATGACACCAGATTGTGCAAACGAGGAGACCAGTCCCTTAGTATCCGGGGGATGCAAGGACAATCTCTGTGAAAGTGGTCTCCTTTCCAAATGACACATGGCGATTTAGGCCTGGTCGGTGCTATGTGTGGGTTTTCGTTAGACGACACTCGTTTTCCCCCATTCGCCTTTGGCTCCTTCTTCTTTTTCTCTTTCTTCTTCTTTCCCTTCTTCTCCTTAGGAACTTGGCTTTTAGCTTTACCAGTCCCGTCAAGCGAAGAGGAAGGAGGAGAGGAAGAATTAGAGGTAGTAGAAGGCTGGTGGGTAACTCTGGACTCGTCCAATTGCTGATTCGATTGTTCAAGAATAGTGGTGTTCTGAACGACATTGGTTGAGAAGAGCCATACTGGTAAGCCAATTGTCAGTACTGAAAGCAACAATGTGGCCATATGGGGCGCACCAACATCTCCCCAAGAGGAGAAGGGACTAGGATTTCCACCAAGGGGAATTCCTTGGTTGGTAGGCTCCATTTTCTCAACCTGAAGATCAACGTAGGAAAAGGGTATGAATATTCCGTTTAAAATAAATTTTAACACGCTTTGACACAACTTTTTTTTTCGGTTTTAAAGAGTCGAGAAAAAACAAAAGATGACTCTAGTCTCCTTCGATTTTTAATGAGCCTGAAGTGACAAGTTCTCATATGGACCTTTTCCGTTAAGGAGTCTGAAAAGGAACAAAAGGGATTGCTCTGGAGGTCTAGGTAGAGGGAGTACCAAACCAATTGCAAAACTGCAGAATACTTTTTACCGTACGGCAGTCAATCTTCCCGAATGCTGTGTTCGGTGCATTGCGATCAGTAGGGCGGCCGACATGGCTTCCTATGGATAAAGGTTTTAAGCCTATAGGGGTCTCCCAATATATACTCGACGGTACGTGGGAACACAAGTCCATACTGGCACTTATCGTCTCAAAGTGGAGGAATCACCCAACCATTAGTGAGGACAACAGTTACCAGGCTTTACGACGTCGGAATACGTCTCTAGCCTAGACCTCTAAATGTTGTGCGTTAAGTTACAAAGCGTTGTTAAGTTCATTGAATTTATTTTAGGTTGATCTTTCTTATGAAGTTTGCCTTTTGGGATCACCACGAGATGTATATGTAATTTCTAAAATGCAATCTAAAGATGATAAACAAGCTTTTATCTCTTTTCAGCAATGAAAATCCTAGCTACTAAGGGAAAAGAAAGAAATAATCTTTTCGCAAAGAGCAAAGAGCACACTGTAAATGCACTTTTCCTAAATCAATCCAAATAGACTGCCAATATGCAAATGCACATGCATGTGTTTTGTTTTTCACTTTCTTAATATTGATGCCTAAAAAGAAAGTTGTTGTACAAATCTGAATTTTCTTTCAAGTGACAAACACAAACAAGCTTCTTTTCGAAATCAAAAGGTAGAGATGATTACGACACTTTATGATTTTGAAGTAAATACTCATTTCGACACTAGAAAGTGACAAATTCAAGCCAAAGGCAAAAGTAAAAGCATAATTGACTATTCGCAGCAAATAAACTTTCTCCTATGATCAAAATCGACACTTGCGACAGATCTAAATCAAAGGATGACAGTATGATTATTATACTTTTGCAATGGAAAACTGTAAATGACATAACAAACACACAAAAAACATCTATAGTTTCTTTTATACAACTGAGGCAGAATTACAGCAAATAAAAGGGGTTTTTAAACAGACACATACACTGATCACAGGCTGCAAAAATCAAAGACAAAACTGGAAAAAATGAAGCAAAGAACCTCAGCTGCACAAGGCTAGGCTGATCAGCGCACCTGTTACACAGAGAAACTGGATTGCAATGCAGGTTGCCCTCTCGGGAACTGCACTGAAATGCAGGAACTCTTCACAGTACCTGCGCTGGGGCAGAAACGAGAATTCTATTCGGGTTCTGCGTCACGGTTTGCAATTTAATCTATGGTTTTTGGCTGAGTAAAAGCAATCAGTAATGCACAATCAGAGGGTAGATTTAAAGAAGGTCTAAGAGCTATCACAAAGGGCAATCAGATCGTTTGTGAATCAGCTGTTCAAATCATAAATAGATCCAATGAATGGATTGAAGCAGCAGATGTCTACTTTGCATTTGTTAATGGCAAATGCAGTTCGATTCGCTACTTCTAAGTTTATGAAACAAACAACAAGAGAAACACAAACAAACCAACTAGACAATCGTCCCCAGCGGAGTCGCCATTTTGTTACCATGATAAGTGTCTATTCAGAATGACTCTATCCCACTAAGGTGTGACAGTGACCTTAGAAACAAACAGAGAAAACTATTTTTGTATTCTTCTTTATGAACTATAAATAAAGAGGAATAGGATGAACCAACCTGTGTCTTGCGCTAGTCCTTTGATCCAATCTCTCTCTTCTTTGACAGCTTCCAGCTACCCGCTTCCTTACTTGCCCAGCTTCACCAAGTTCCTGTAAGATCACGGAAGAAGAAAACTACACAAAGACATGGATTTATATTCATAAATAGCTTAGGATCATATTTAAGCTAAACATACAAATGTAACAAACATCAATGATACACAAGCATGTAGGAGAAACTCAAATAGTTTTATTGGTATAACAAGAAGATCCAGGAGGAGTCACAACCGATGATTCCTGATCCAGCATCAACCTCCTAGCAGAGAAGCCCCTCTTCACCTCCAACAAAGCATAAATCACCCAATACTCTGATATCTATCTCAAAACCAACAACAATTCTTTGCAATGTACAATATTCCCGCCTCTGGATCTCTTGGATGAGGGATCCATATATAGATGTATGCAAAGAGGATGAGTCAGCTCACAAATTGATTAGTGGCTTCTATCTGTCAGTTCTTGCTTCCACTTGGAGACTGAGAGCCTCTTACTCATCCCTGGTCGAATTCAGTGAGGCAAGTGTCATTGGAGAAGATTCTGGAAGCTTCCGTTGTCTCTCCACCTCGTTGAATGACTCTGCCACTTGTCATTTCCCGCTCAACGCACCCTGGTAGTGCATTTAGGTGCGTTGCAACTCACCTAGCTAGTGGACTTAGGTGCTTTGCAACGCACTTGGCTAGTGGAGCAGCTGAAATGATCCTGATTTGACTAGTTCTGAGCAGTTTCTGGTGGAGAACTTCTAGGAGAAGCTGTAATTTGTTGACCTTGTTCCTTTAGGAGTTAGAACAACACTTTTAGGGACTTAGGAGCCCTTGGTTTATGGACATTTCATGCTTAGAGTTGTAAGGCACAAAAATGTCTATAATAGCTGTTGATCATTAAAAACAGCTCCATTATGACTGTGCGGCCTTAAAACAGTGAAATGTTGCCCAAATTGTTCATTCCCACCCATTACTGCTTCAATTTGGACTTTTAAGAGGTGCATGCATGGTTCAGTTCATGGCTTCTGTGTCCACAAGCTCAATGTTGCTTCACCTCTGCATATTTACGAATGCCATTGAACTTCATTTAATGTTTTTTTGAAACGCTGGTCAACCAAACTTTTACTCCACATAACATTTATTTGTTGTAGGTTGGTTGCTGTCCGTCAACCATTGATCTGCCCTCAAGAAACCGAACGGTTGAGGTGAATATCGGAAGCCCTTTCCTGACTGTCCTTTATGTCCCGATAGAACGATTTTTTTGGAAATGTATAGAGGACGCGTGGCATAGTTGTATTGCATCGGGCTTGTTTGTACGAAAACCACTTGCTGAGCAAAAGTGGTCTGATAAGATTGGCAGTTTCCTTTGTATTTGAAAACACATAAACTGTTGCAAAACCACGGGAAATTTGCTTTTGGCGGACTTAAAAACATATATATTTTACTTCCCAGACCTCATCGGGTCCGGTCTTCATCGCTATCGACATCCTGCCAGGCTTCCTTTTGTATTTCCTTATATTTCCTTTAACAAAGAAAATGCACCCAAAACCAATGAAAATGGCTCAGCGTGGACTTGAAATTTTAATAAAAACCATTTATAGTTCCATCGGGTCCGACCCTCGTCGCTATCGGCACCCACCAGGCCTCCTTTGTATTTTCTTTATATAAAGAAAATACATAAAAACAACGAAACAGTGACGGGCGCGGATTTGAAATATTATGCAATGGATTGCTGTATTGCCATCAGGTTCGGTGCATTGGGTCACAACATAACTCATGGTAAAGCCCGCCCCTTTTTTATCGCCGATAGTGATATCAGCGATCGCTCATCGCAAACATAAAAGACCCGATTTCTTTGATAATGCTGACGCGAAATTGTTGTGGACCCAATAATCTATCAAAAGGAATTAATACCATCGTCAGGTCCGGCCCATCGGCGATTGCTCATTTATATGCAAAAGGCCATGCTCCATTGGAAACGTCGATAGCGATACGCCGATAGCAATGTCGGCGATCGCTCATCGGCGATGTATCATGTCGCTGCTACTGCCTCCCTCGACTTGCGATATGCCAACGAGATCTAGACCATTGATTGGTCAGATCCAACGGCTGAGATTAATTCAGTCCCTTATGCCCGCGCTTTTGATTTTTACATGGTTTTTTGGGCATTTCCACCTCCCGATAGTGTATTTCTGCCCTCCAAAGGGCTTTCCCCTTGTAATTTTTTCAATCAGTGGAAGACTTTTAGCCATAATTTGAGAATTTGAACAGCAACCATGGATCCTTTGGCACCATTATAAGTGTAATTGCAGCCTTTGAGAGTGTTTGAATCCATTTTTGATAGTTTTGCACAGCAAAGCTAACACTGGCTCCTTCTGGGGATGAGATCCTCCCTGTGAGGTCTCAAGAACCTACAGATCAATGCCTTTCCAGCAACAAACAAATTAGCCAAAATTCCTAGTGTTCCATTGGGCATGGAGTCTACTATAGCTATACTAAAAACTGATAAAAGCACAATATTTATAGCTTTTAAGGCCAAAAGACCTTAAATCACATAGTTTTTCAAAAACCACCCATTAACTGGGCCATCAAAGACTGGTTCTCCCCCCATACTTTTCAGTATGAAGGTGTTGTTTCCTTGAATCTGTGAAATGATGAAAGGGCCTGTCCAGAGAGCATCGAATTTCCCATGATTGCATTTCTTTTCTTTAAATGCATCCCATTTCAGAACTAAATCCCCAACCTGTAAATTATTCCCTTTTGCCTTCTTGTCAAAGACTTCCTTGATCCTTTGCTGATGTGTTGTAGCTTTTTCAATTAACTACTCTCTGATCTGATATAATTCTGTTAAATTAGTGATTCTATTGGCCATAACATCTTCTTCATTCTACGCTGTTTGGAGCAACTTTGCCACAAGGAAGGTAAGTTGAATTGGAAAAATAGCATTAGTACCATATACCAGCTTGAAAGGAGAGCAGCCTGTAGATCTTTTGATGGTCACTTTGTCTGCCCAAAGTGCATATTTGAGCTTAGCATCCCTATTCTTCTTATTATCTTCTAACAGCTTCTTAATAATCCTTATCAGAATTTTATTAGAGGATTCTGCTAGACCATTCCCTTGGGGGTAATAGGAGGTGGAATGAACAAGCTTAATGCCCATTGAATCACACATTCCCACCAAATATTTTTCCTTGAAGGCTACTGCATTATCTGTTATAAGCTTATGTGGGCACCAAATCTACTGAAAATGTTTTCTGATAAGAATTTCATGACCACATTATGATCAACCTTCCTTGTTGGAATTGCTTCAATCCATTTTGTAAAATAATTAGTGGCAACTAATATCCACCTGTTCTGGCCACTAGAGTGTGGGTTGATTTCACCAATGAAATCCAAGCCCCACTGCTGAAAATGTCCTCTTGCAATTATTGGCTTTAGGGGCAGGGATTTTAACTGTTGCTTACCTTCAAATCTTTGGCACCTATCACAAGATTTAACAAAAGCAAATGCATCAGAAAATAAAGAGGGCCAATAGTACCCAGCTCTGAGAATCTTATGGGCTGTAGTTCTCCAATAATGATGTCCTCCACACATGTTGTTATGGAATTGCTGCATAACTTCTATTGACTGTTCTTTGTCCAGGCATCTTAAAAGCACTCCAGATGGATCCCTCCAATAAAGCAAGCTATCATTGATGCAATATTTCATTGCCTTGAGCTTTAACGTTCTTGCTTGACTTTGAGAAAATTCTGAAGGAACTTCTAGCTTTAGAAGGAAATTAATTATTGCAGCATACCAGCTACATGAAGCTAAGTTCTCGGCCACTGACTGTCCTCTCTGCGATTCAGCTGTTTCATGCTCTTCTATTTGACCATTTTCTGCTACAGTGAACAAGAAATCAATGTCCAAAGACCTGCAATTTTCTTCAGCCAATAACTTGGCAAGCCCCTGACCTCTTACTAGCTTGGTGGGCTTCAGCTCTATGTTAAGCTCTATCATTTTCGCAATCCATTTCTCTCTTTTTGCATCAGCATCAGGCTGCGTTAAGACATCCTTTATTGCAGCAGAAGGTACATATGCAACTATTTTGGAATGCAAGATGTATACTCTGAAAGCTTTCAAAGATTTGATAAGAGCATAAGCTTGCTTTTCAATAATATCATACCTTAGTTCAACATCCCTCAGATTCTTGCTGAAAAAGGCCACTGGATGCTCTTGACCTGCTTCATCTTGCTGCAACAAGACAGCTGCAATGGTATCCTTAGAGGCAAATGAAAATAGGTGAAACTCCTTGCTATAGTCAGGGCTTATTAAAGTAGGGGCTTCCACAATAGCCATCTTAATGGACTCAAAAGATTTTCTGGCCGCATCAGTCCACTTTACCTCTGCTCCTTTTTTCAACATGGAGGTTATGTGCTTAACCAGCTCTAAAAAATTAGGAATGAACCTCCTTACAAAGTTAATTCTGCCAAGAAAAGACTGTATGTCTTTCTTTGATCTGGGAAGAGTCAAGGCCTGAATTGCTTTGACTCTTTCTGGGTCAATTTGAACACCTGCAACAGACACTACATACCCCAACAGTTTGCCTTCTTCCAAAGCAAATTGAGATTTTTTGGGATTGAGTGAAATTCCAAATTTCCTACAATTTAAAAACACCTTTTTTAAATGTTTTAGATGATCATGATGGCTGCCAGAATAAATAGTTATGTCATCAAGATAAATTAGCACGAATTTATCCTTTTCACCCACAAAAGCAATATCCATAGCGCGCTAAAAGGTGGCTCCAGCATTCATCAGCCCAAATGACATTTTGGCATACATGAACGTGCCCCAAGGAGTGGTAAATGTTGTCTTCTCTTGATCATCTGGATGCACAGTGATTTGATTAAAGCCTGAAAATCCATCTATAAAAGACATTATTTTGGCACCTGAGACTTGCTGCAACAAATGCTCCATTTTTGGCAGGGGATAATTATCCTTTTTGGAGCATTTATTTAGATTCCTGAAATCAATGCATAGTCTGATTTCTCCATTCTTCTTCCTCACAACAACCAAATTGGCCACCCATTTAGAATATATGAGAGGCACTATAATCTTAGCAGCCGGCAGCTTTTTAATTTCTTTTTCAACTAGAGGAAGGAGCATAGGATTCATTGGTCTCAGCTTCTGTTTGAAAGGAATAGTGTCTTTCTCAAGCGTGATTTTATGCTAAATTATATTCCTATCATATGTTTTCAGATCACTGTATTCCCAAGCAAACACCTCAGCAAATTGCCTCATTAATTTGCAATATTCAACACTCTGATCAGCAGATAAATTAGTGGACAGATTTATGAATTTGGGCTGACCTGGATTTCCTATATCATGCTTACAAACTGCAGACTGATCTTCTTTTTGGGCAGCTTTGTAAGGCACATCATTTTGGTCAAACAATCTCTCAAGAGGAATTATACCCTTAGGGATATGGTTACTAGGAAGCTGGACTATGCTATTCTTGCCAATTTTATTTCTAAGTTGGGTCTTGGGATCCTCTAACAAAGCATCATTATTTTGATCAATATGCATTTTAGAGAACTCATCAATGACTTGAAGGAACCTATTTAACTCATCATCATCATCAAAAACCTTCCAATGGTGAATATTATCAGGCACAGAGGGTCTATACTTCATTTGTACCTCATAAACTAGTTTGGGAGGCGATGGAGGGATGAAAAAACTAGCAGAGATAGCAAGGGAATTAGCAAGCTGATTTTGGGCTCTAGGAATATATGAAATGCAGAAAAAATCAAAGAACTCTTTGACTCTCCATAGCTCATCTCTATAAGCTCTCAGCCTTGGATGATTTACTTGGAATGTTTTATTTACTTGCTGAATTATCAAATCAGCATCTCCAAACACCTTCAGATTTTTTATTCCTCTATCTTTGGCTTCATGAAGGCCCAACAGCAGTGCTTCATATTCTGCTATGTTGTTTGTCACTTGAAAAACCAGCTCTAGAGACAACTGAACTGTTTCTTGTTGTCGAGATACTAGCACCACCCCTGCTCCTGCAGTCTCCTTGGTAAGTGCTCCATCAAAGAACATCTCCCAAATCTGACCACCTGTATCATGCTCAGCCTGAGCTGTTAGTTTCCTGATCTTTAATGCAGCCTTCTGAGATTCTTCTATTTGGAGAATGCAAGCTTCAAAATCAGTGTCCACTGCATATATGGGATGGTTTGTAGGATTCTTCTCATCACTAATGATATATGCCAGCTGTGCTTCTCTATATAACCTCCTGCTTTCTCCTCCAAACACTGGAACAGTTGCATAAGATAGATCATTCTGCAATGTCCCACCTAGTCTCTTAATCCATCCTCTAGACAACAACATACCAAACTTCGGAGGAACATCAGCCACCACTATATCCATCATCATACTTTTCATGGGCAACTAGGTTAAGGTAATGGCCAGATCCTTAATTAATCCAAGGCATTTTACCTTCCTTGAATCAAAATAAAACAAATCATGATAAGGTCTAGTGATATCAAGGCCTAACTCTTCCATGACAGTTTTAGGCATTAGATTGTGGCTGGCCCCTGTGTCTAGCAGGCAATTATGGAGGATTTTATCATGGATAGTTAATGAAACTGTTGTGGCCAGCAACACCCCCCCCCCCCCCCCCCTTAGTTCATTTAAGTGTTGACCAAAATACTTAAATGAATGGGGACCCTTAGTTAATTTTTAGAAAAAACAAGAGTTTCCTTCCCTCAAGATAAGGTTACCATCATGGGCTTAGGTAAGTCTTTTGAACATTTTAAAACCTAAGTCTATGATAAAGAGAAAATCTTTAAAGTTGCGTTGCAAAAGATAGGAAATACCTCTATTTCTCTTTAAATATCGATATGTGCAAAATCCTCGTGTTAAGAATGACATCATATCGCAGCAAAGAAATCCTCATAAAGAAAAACTTAAAGATTCGCCGATCTGTGATCACGCCGATCGCAAGATCGCATATCGCAGAAATGAACCGACATGATTTGGCAAACATCAAAGTTCTGTGATCTGCGATGTTGCGATCGCTGCGATATTACACCCGTGCGATTTGCGATGGTGCGATTTGCGATGGTGTGACTTGCGATCGCGCGCTATGCGAGCTTACGTAAGCAAATCATAAATCACTTCATTACGAATCCTTCGGGCACGCCATTCAAAGAAAAGCCACTTACCATAATCTGACTCGAAATCATGCGCTTTTAATGATAGTAAATGAATTAGTTGTCAGTTATTAAGTGAATTAAAGACGCGTGCCTTTGTAAAGATTTAATTCACGTAAGGTGGCATATTCGATACATCTGTTGCATTTAAAACTCTCCCATCACCTTTCTGGATCAGTCATTTCCATTTCACTCATAATCTGCAGGAACAAAGAGCTAAGATGATTCAAATAAAGACGCAGGAAGAAATGGGAAAGAAACACAAAGCTCAAAGCTCCGAAGCAAAGGAAAAGACGAAGGAGATGACGCCTTTGTATACAGACACAACTTGTAACAAAGACGCGGGAATATCAACATGGGAAAGCATGTACAGGCTGCTGGAAGAGGAAAATCCTAGAATAATGAAGGTTGTTGCCTTCGCGGGCTCGCACCGCTCTTCTGAGGCGTCCTTAGAGGACCTAGCATGTTCATTTCTTCACAGAATAGCGGCAAGACCCAAAATCCTACCATATACGGATATGATCAAGTGGATACTGGATGATGCAGACATGAACAACAGACAATTCAAAGTTCAAGGACATGGTCTCATCGGATCGTTTGTTGCGCAAGACTTGAAGCTTATGTATCATCTTCCCGAACCACAAATGACCTATAATTCTCAATTAGTTAAGAAGTTCACGGCGGAGAACCCAGACCTATCAGACACCACCAAAGATTGGTCTAGGAAAGAGGAGCCACTCAAAAAGGACAAAAACGGTATGTACAGCACTGGTTCCCTCACCTCTCCATATTGTTTTGCTGCGGCCATGCTCTGTAGGTTATTTGGGATGCCGGATATCAACAAGTTTTCGTCTGAATGGCTACCATTAATTGATGCTGCCACAAATGCCGATATTGTAGATTGGGCCAAAATTCTTTCTGATAATATTTACACGGCTGTTACCAATTACCGGTCTAAAAGATCCTTGTCTCAAACGGTCTATCCTCCTTTTTATCTGTCTGCATATGTTATGGATTCTATTTGTCTTGTGTCTAAATTCCCTATTATGGGTTGGAAATGGACTACCCAAGACCCATTGCCTATCCATGTTTATCATAAGGTGTTATGGGATTCTCAGTTTGCCCCTCACTTCTATCAGATTTTCCACGGGCTTATTTTGCCCTTGTATAGAATAATGTATGATAAAGACCCCCCGAGGTGCTCTCCCGAGGCACAAATCGACATCATCCCCATCGCGAGATGGTTCGGGGAAGAATGGTTTACTTATGTTAGAGTTTTTGGAAGCACTGTACCTCCACATGTCCTACCTCTATATATCCCTGATAAACGTTTGGCTCAGGAAATTGCTTATCAAACTTGTTCAGAAGGCAGCCTGACCAAAGACCTAAAAGACAAAAAGAAGTCCATATGGCCTCAATTTCCTATAGCTTGTGGGGCCTTCTAATTGTTCGATGTAGGACACACTTTCGGCGAAGTGGAGAATGTGACGTGTCTTCAATTATTTAAATTCCCAGCAAGGCCATTTGACCCAAATGATATTGCCCAAGAGTTCACAACGAACGTCAAAATAAGAGTGTTCTCTGGAAAGAAAGATTTGTTTGATGATCTATTTCAGAATAGAAGTTTTCTCCAAGAAATTTTTCGGGAAGCTCGGTCGAGGTTGTCTCCAGATGACCTCCAAAGATTCATGTTATACAGGGAAAGAAGGCTGGCCAGTATTCCGCTAGAGAAGCTGTGACTGCCTGCTAGAGAACCAACTCCGAGCATTAGCCTCAGTGAAAACTCTAGCACTTCCAGATCTAAATCCAACATTGCGCAAGAAGTGCCTGAGCATCCTAAAGAGTCTGGATACGACCAAGGAAAAAGCGAAGAAACAACTAAGGATACAGCTCAGTCAAGTGCAATGTCTCAACAAGAAGTTATCGCCTCCCCGCCAAGAGATGTCCCCCCTCCTGTCATCGAAGCACCGCTCGTCACAACAGAACTGGACAAAGAATGGGAAACCTTCAATGAATTGATCAATATTGAAGGGAAAGCCCTGAAAACACCTGTGAACAATACACAGGTAGTGCAAGAAGTGGTCCTGACCATAGTCAGCAGTGTCACAGAAACGGAGCATATTCCTATCGCTCCACCTTCTGAGCTTCTACTTAATGTAGAAGAAATTCCCCCACTGGATGTATTCTATAGTCCCCAACACAAAGCAGTTGTAAGGAGGCAGAGGAAGAAAAGAAAACTAGAAAATACACTGCCACAAGATGCCGAATAGTTGGATGTCTTATGGAAAGACCCCAATAATAACCCAACTGAAAACCTCACTAAGCTGTCTCAGATCGCAGGAGCATATGCTTCTGCAACTATTGATAAGGCGTCGGAAGTTCAGCAGCTATTGAAAGAACAAGAAGACCAGATACAGCTGCTACAACAACAGTTGCAACAAGCCAATGCTAACACTGAAGCTTCCAAATAGCTCGAGAAGCTGCAGGAAGACTTTCAACAGATGCAGATAGGCTATCAAAGAAGTCTCGACGAAAAAGGAAAACAATTGCAGATTTTACAAGAAATGCATAAAGATGAGCCTAAGCTGGCAGAATTTGTTTCAGAAACTATTGGCTTAAATGAGCAACTACTGCAGCAACAGGAAGAGTTGGGACGTAAAATATCACAGTGGAGTCACTATTGCGAGCTGAGCGATAAAATCACCAATCAGGTGGTAGATTTGCGGAGTGACTATGATCAGAGTGACAGAAGGGTGACAGAATATTTAACTTGGCAGGATGATGATGAAGGAAGAAGAGCAGGTGCACCCAAGATAAACGAAAACCATAAAGAACTGCTCTTTAATAAATGGGACGATCAAATCAAGCAGGCGGAGCAAGCAGCGGAGACAGCGGCTACACAGGCAAGCATTCTCATCGACTGTGTAAATGAGAATTTACACAGGGCCAATTTAATCACAGAGACCACCCCGGGGTATCTACCAAAGAGGTTACAACTGGAAGCAGAATGGAAGCAGAAAGCGCAGGCAAAGGAGAGAGCAATCCACGCATTAGCCAGGTTGAATTGGGAATGTTACTGGACGTACTTAGTCAAGCCGCACAGCCAATGGATGACGGTGAAATGCATCACAAACGCGGCCGAAAAAATAGCGCCAGCTCTCATAGATGTTGTTTTCGCAGCACAGCTCAACACCGAAATCAGTCAACCGACTCTTCTTAAGCCTATGCTGGATACTTGCAACTTTAAGGACCAAGTTCAGAAGTAGCCTTACTTAGAATGTTGTTTTTTCTTTTTAACTAGATTAGAAAAAGGACGGTCATTTGAAAACCGCATCCTAAATTTTGTAATAATACTATTATTAGAATTAGGAAGTAGTATTTTAACCCTTCTCATGCATTTAGAGAAGGGTCCAGAAATTTGTCAAAAAACTTGTCCTCAGAACATGCACTTCTGCACCCTCAGAGGAGGTTTTGATGAATGGATGGATCGAGATTTATTAATGTTTGCATTTAATGTCTGCTACTGATGTTGCACTTTTGTACTCTTAGTAGATGTTAGAACAAGTAGAGGTAAATCGTTGTTGCTTGAAGCTTATGAATAGAACCAGTCATAAATGGTACTTTTATCTCTTGACCTGTTTCTGCTTATATTCTTAAAGTGATATGTAGTTTTCAGTTGTTTATATGTTAATGCATGAATGTGTGGGTTACCATTTGGCACTTCTGTACGGTGGAGTCATTTATTTGTGCTTGATATATGAATAACTTATTATGCGATATGTTGTTCACAACTGTTTTGCTTAACTTCTTACGCAGAATGGTTTATCTTAATTGATTTCTATTCTTATGATAGCTGAATGATCTTTATTACCAGTTATTGTTCAAAATCTCTTTAGATCACATAACAGAAGAAATACACCCCAGGGTAGCGTAGATTAGATGTGTTGTTTCTCATTAGATTACAGTAGCATAGAGTTAGTTTAGAAGTTTGATTTAAATTAGATTAAAATGCTCTTAGATCAATAGCATCCAACTCTACACACACACACACACCCCTTAGATTGGGAAACTGGTCCCATCATCCCCAGTTGGACCCACTATACCAAACAGATAAGGAGCTGCCAACCAAGGTCTGGACTGGGTGGGTATCCCCCTTGTTGTCGACCCGATTTTCAAGGCTTCAACAGAAACATAGAAAGATGGAGAACTATTATTAGCAGGTTCAATCATGGGGCTAAGCACAATAGCAGGCTTGTCATCTTTCAAATTGACATAGTCAATGGAGGTTTGTTTAGATTCTAGTTCAAGGGCCTCTAGGATGGGTTTTCTGAATAATTCACTCTTCATCAATTCAGCCAGAGGCATGGATATTTTCAATTTCTGAATTTCTGACTCAAAACTAAAAGAAGAGAATACTTTATTAGCAGTTTTTACCTCTTGAACTAGAGCTTTGAGGGTGATAGGATTAGTTGCTGGTCTTCTTTGCCTACTATTCTGTGGCATTGTTTGAGCAGTTGCTTCTTGTGCAACATTTTCTTTGACATTCTTTGCATTGGATCTTAGATTATATTTTTGCTGCTGCTCACCAGATTGTAGAACAACACCATTGTCCCACCTCTAACTGTTTTGTTCTTGCAGCAATGACTCTTCATATTCGGCCAATGTTAAAAATGCAGCGCTGCCTTTATCCTCCAAGCAGTGAATTTCATCCTCATCTTCTTCAAATTCTTCCCCCTCCATGACTGCATTCTGAAAGGGAGCTTTAACCTTATGATATTCTTTTGCTTCTTCACCCCTTTGCATAATTTGTAGCTGCTCATTTGCTTTTCTAAATGGGTTTGGATTTCTTGGAGCAAATGTGTTTTGCTGCCTTGTTTTGCCTGAAGTCTGCTCAACCTTTAACTTAGAAATTTCAGCAGCCAATGACTCGATCATTTTAGTCATTTTCTATAATTTAGGCTCTGAAGTTGATGCAAGGGAAGAAGAAGCCTCACCTCTCGGCCTCCTTCTATCAACTTGACTCTTTAACTTCTCTGCTGCCATAATATTGGATTCCACCTCCAAGGCTGCCTCTTGCATATCACCCAGAGTAGCACATCGTCTTTCTCTCAACAATAAGCTGAAATCAGAGTCAAAAGAATTGGCATATGTGAGTTTGGCAGCAATGGGGGTAGGCTTTACCTCAGCTGGTATTTTACTATACATTCTATTAAATCTTTTATTAAAATTAGGCAAAGATTCACCCTTTTGTCTTTTCAAGTTTCCAAACTCTGTATGATAATACAGCAAGTCCTTCTTATCTCCCCATTGCTTCAAAAATACCTCATCTAATGCTTCAATATCTGTTATGGATCTTTCGGGTAATTCTCTAAACCACTTCCTAGCCTCTCCATCAGGGCTTTGGACAAAAACTCTCATCCATACATCATTCTCATTTATATCTAAATTATCAGCATAACTGTAAAAGGCTTCAAGATGTCCTTCTGCTGTCACTCCCTTTGTTCCAGTAAATTTAGGCATATATTTTTGATATTCTCCCACAGGCATAGGATTTAGAGGCACAGGCAATACCAAAGGTCCATATCTAGCAGCAACAATCCTCTCAATCCTAGTAGGTGCTTGCTGTCCTGCCATGTTTGGAATATGTGGAAGAACACTAGCAGATGGAGCAGTAGGAAACAATGTAATAGATGGTAGAGATATTGGGATGTTTTGGACAGTATGGGAAGCTTTCTTTGGACTGAGATTCAAAGGGGAACTAACTGCACAAGGGGCTGAATTAATCTCTGAAGGAATTTCTTTATTCACAGTGCTGGGTATAAGACTTCAAGCTGTAATTCTTCAGTTATAAACTCATCTTTCAGAGATAAATTGGAGTTTTTAGGCTTACCTGATCCTGATGCCCCTTTCTGTGATGATTTCTTCTATTTAACAACTTTCTCAGGGTCATGCAATGGTTTAGCTGGAGATTTCTACGGATTTCTTCTAGTATGCCTCACAAACAGAGCCAGAACTTCAAAGTGGAGTCACCAAAGGATGGCCTTCCACCAATGGAGTCGCCAGACAAAAGATTACAACCAATATTGTGTTCAAGCCTTGTCTGTCATCAAAACTTGAAACTATGTCATTCTCCCAGGGAAGCTTGAGCTTCAATTCTCCTCTCCCCGGCAACGGCACCAATTAATGTTATCACCCCAAGAAACTCACCTAGGTTGTAAATCAGTGATGCTCAGGAACATTACAAATTCAAAAATTATGGTTGGATAAGACGATGGATAAATGGAGGTATGTTGCACATCTAAGCTAGATAACCACACCTACTATGACTATCCCTAGACATGGGTGAAGACCCCCAAACTACACGGCTTTCAACTACCAACTACTCACAGTTTAAGGTAAAGGTGATGATGGAGAAGACTAATTACACTAGCAGATACACAGGACCCTGTGATGACCAACTGCAACCAGTTAGAAGGTCTATAGCACTATTGTTTAATACACAGATAGGATGACAGCTCCCTGATGTTAAAAAACAGCAATCTGCAAGCAATTTTAATGAACCACTAAATTATAATACAGAGGTGGGATGACAGCCCCTCTGATATTAAAAATTCACAGCACATCAAATAAATGCTAGCAGGCACAGCCTGGAACAAGAAGAGAAGTAGAAAGTGAGCAGGTGATAGTAAAAGAAGCTTGTATTAGTTGAAAATCAAGACCAGAAGCTGCAGGTCTCATAGTATTTATAGTCTCCAGACGTTAAAGGCAACAACAAAACTATCATTCATCAAACACTCATCAATTGCACTACATCTGTTTTTTCAGTATATATGGTGTCTCATTACACAATCTCCTATTAGCTATGCGTGGAGGAGCCCATAAATGGCCACCAACCACATTTACATTCAGAAATGGGGCTGCTGATACAACTCTGGCTATGTTGTAAAAGGATTTGACCCCTCTGGTGCTCTACAGTCCTCCTTTGAGTAGGTGGCGTGAAATACCAATGGAACCATAACCATTGAATGATCTGAACTCCCCAGTACTATCCTGCTTCCTCCTCGGCCATACTGCTGATCAATTCCTACTGTTGATCATTAAAAACGGTTCCATTATGACTATGTGGCCTTAAAACAGTGAAACGCTGCCCAAACTGTTCATTCCCGCCCATTACTGCTTCAATTTTGACTTTTAAGAAGTGCATGCATGGTTCACTTCACGGCTTCTGCTTCCACAAGCTCAATGCTGCTTCGCCTCTGCATATTTACAAATGCCATTGAACTTCATTTAGTGTTTTTCTGAAACGCTAGTCAACCAAACTTTTACTCCACGTAACATTTATTTGCTGTAGTTTGGTTGTTGTCCGTCAACCATTGATCTGCCCTCAAGAAACTGAACGGTTGAGGTGAATATCGGAAGCCCTTTCATGACTGTCCTTTACATCCCGATAGAACGGCTATTTTGGAAACGTACAGAGGACGCGTGGCATAGTTCTATTGCATCGGGCTCGTTTGTACGAAAACCACTTGCTGAGCAAAAGCGGTCCGATAAGGTTGGCGGTTTCCTTTGTATTTGAAAACACATAAACTGCTGCAAAACCACGGGAAATTTGCTTTTGGCGGACTTAAAAACATATATATTTTACTTCCCGGACCCCATCGGGTCCGGTCTTCATCGCTATCGACATCCTCCCAGGCTTCCTTTTGTATTTCCTTATATTTCCTTTAACAAAGAAAATGCGCCCAAAACCAATGAAAATGGCTCAGCGCGGACTTGAAATTTTAATAAAAACCATTTATAGTTCCATCGGGTCCGACCCTCGTCGCTATCGGCACCCACCAGGCCTCCTTTGTATTTTCTTTATATAAAGAAAATACATAAAAACAACGAAACAGCGACGGGCGCGGATTTGAAATATTATGCAATGGATTGCTGTATTGTCGTCGGGTCCGGCCCATCGGGTCGCAACATAACTCATGGTAAAGCCCGCCCCTTTGTTATCGCCGATAGCGACACGCCGATAGCGATATCGGCAATCGCTCATCGCAAACATAAAAGCCCCGATTTCTTTGATAATGCCGATGCGAAATTGTTGTGGACCCGATAATCTATCAAAAGGAATTAATACCGCCGTCGGGTCCGGCCCATCGGCGATTGCTCATTTATATGCAAAAGGCCATGCTCCATTGGAAACGCCGATAGCGATGTCGGCGATCGCTCATCGGCGATGTATCATGTCGCTGCTGCTGCCTCCCCCGACTTGCGATATGCCGACGAGATCTGGACCGTTGATCGGCCAGATCCAACGGCTGAGATTAATTCGGTCCCTTATGCCTGCGCTTTTGATTTTTACATGGTTTTTTGGGCATTTCCGCCTCCCGATAGTGTATTTCTGCCCTCCAAAGGGCTTTCCCCTTGCAATTTTTTCGATCGGTGGAAGACTTTTAGCCATAATTTGAGAATTTGAACAACAACCATGGATCCTTTGGCACCATTATAAGTGTAATTGCAGCCTTTGAGAGTGTTTGAATCCATTTTTGATAGTTTTGCACAGCAAAGCTAACACTAACAGTGGCTTGTTCCTGCTCTGATTGTGCTCCAGTATTCTTTTGAGGGCAATCTCACTCATAATGAGGTCCTCCACAAGTCCAACATCCATTAGTGGGAAAAGTCTTCATAAATTTGACCCTTTTATTAGGTGATTCGTGAGTGCGCGCATTACTTTGTTGAAGATGTTTCCTTGGGCTATTTATTTGGTTCTTAAAAGTATGATTCTTTCGAAATCCCTGATTATGTGAACCACCTGACTTATGTCTTACAAATTTTCCTCCCCTTCGAGGAGGTTTCCCATGGAATGATAGATTTGGGGTTTTATTCCCCCCTTGTTCCCCAATAATTATTCCTTGGCTATAATTGCTTGTTGCACTACCTCATGCAACGTAGTAGGCCTCAAAATGTGCACCTTTTCCTTTATAATAGGATTCAATCCATACAAAAACTTGTTTACCTTGAGGGCTTTAGTATTTAGATGGGTAGCATATCTAAGCAACTCCATGAATCATGCTTCATATTCAAGGATTGTCTTAGTTCCTTGCTTATGATCCACTCCCCCCTACAAAGGTATTGCCATTTCTCCCTCTCACTAGGACCCCACCTGCCATTGCATCGGGACAGAAAAGAACTTACATGCGTGAGTTGTAACTCACTATCTATGAAGGAAAGCCAGTGAGACCAGAACAACTCGTGAAAAACCAGGAACGAAGGCCAAGAAAGAATTCTCCGGGGAAAGGAAAACCAGTTAGTCTCTCTAGTAAGGTCCGGTCTCTCTATCCAACCAGCTATCTCATTTCCTCTCCAAATATTCAGTAGAAAGGTACTTTTCTTGAAATTCCTCTTCAAATCATTCCCATGTCAAGGTAGACATGGAGTATCCCAATTGGGATTCTAAGTTCCTCCACCATAATAGTGCACTCTCCTTAAGTTGGTATATAGCCAACTTTGCCTTTTGTTTGCTAGAATAATTCTACAACTCAAAACATATACACATGTTTTCCAACCAAGCTTCTGCTACCTCCCCTTTTGTGTTACCCTTAAAGATAGGAAGCTTAACTTTTTCCAACTCTCTATGTACATCTCCATCAGATGGTATTTCTTGCCTCTCTAATTGAGATGAAGAACCAGGCACTGAACAATTCCCCCCAACCCTACTAATCAAGACTTTAGTCATCTTTTGGAAAGATAACATCATATCCCTTACTTCCCTGATGGATATTTGCTCAGATTCTTTATCTTGGGGAGGTGGAGATGAGACTTCCTTCCTCCTCCTTGATGTTCTCTCCATGATTACTTAACCTGGCCAAGGAAAAATTTAGGTAAGTAAATAAATATTAGTAGGAAAGCCCTAGGTCCTAGAGTTTTAACTTGGCTCTGATACCATATGTAAGGTCCCACCTTACCAACCATTAGTATTATACTAAGGCTGACTCAAAAATGCGATTTAAGTTTAAAAAGTTAATGCAAGGTTATATATCTATATTTTTATTTTTATTTTTATTGGTATTCTTTACACTACATACTAATTTCTACTAACTAACTAACCCATGGTAATATTAAACTTCTCATTAAGGCTATCGGGTCATGGTTCCTCAAGATCCAAAAATTACAACCATAAGTCTTAAAATCACATTTAAATGATAGATTCTTTAGTGGGATAAATAATATCAATATTTACAAACCACAATTTCCAATAAGCTAATTGTTCATTCTATTGCAATTAAGAGTGTTTAAGAGTGACTAATTCGATTTTGTTCTTGATAATATGCTTATGAATTCTTTGGTAAAACAAAGGGAAGAAAAACAAGATAACTCAACTTCTAAAGGAGTGGTTTCCAATTAGTACGAATTCATATGTGAGCTAAGAATTACAACATTTCACATAACCAGTTTTCCTTCCATGGATTTTTAATTAAATGGAATCATCATGCTTATTCTTTGAGAAATTTCTAGAAACACCTTGGTTGCAAATCCTAAATTTACTTAGTCGCTTTTATAGACAATTTGTGTATGTAATTAGCTATAACCATTGAAGCATTATGTCAAGTAGTTTACAAGAATGAAATGTACAGCCATTGAGGCATTTTGTCAAACACTTACAACCATAACCCTTAAGGCAATTTCACCAAAATTAACTAACATGAATCTAAGATTACATCATTTCTTTTTCTTTGTCAATAATGCCAAGAAGTGAACCTAATACATAAGTAGAACTATCATCCATCTAGATCGTTGCATATACAAAAATTAGGCACATAATGCCTATAAATATTTAAGAATTTTTACAAATAGCTCGTAGCGATGTAGCTACAGCGATTGGGAAATTTGAACAATGGCTAGCAGTCACAAAACAAGCTGCTAGCTATTAAACTATCAAACAAGCAGTCACACGTTTATTAAACTATCAATGTATTGACCATTGATACTTTAAAATAATAATTCCAAGTTTATATAACACACTGGTTTCATAAAAAGAGATTACTAGGTAAATCATAGCTAGAAAAAAAAAAGCAGCGAGACAAACCACCAAGAAGCAACAGCAAATCTGTAAAATATAGAAGATTACAGAACTGGATTCTGAAACTCTATTTTTTGAAATCGAAGTTGGAGCAACATGGCCAAAAGGTACAGATAGCCCCTGAAGTTGAAATAAATCAAAACCAAAATTTAAAACCACAACCAAAAAAAAATTCATGCTATCTCATTTATCCCTTTTGTCAAACATATACTGTGCAAACTTATCTACAACTGTAAAAAGAGAAGGAAATACCAAATTTATGATATTAACATGTTTTCATAAAAATAATGGCAGCCTAAATGCTTCAGCCATTAAGACATGATGCAAATCAACTTGCAATGAAACTCTACAAAAAAAAAAAAAAAACTTACATAAAATGAACTACAGTTATTGCAAAATTCCTTCAACATTTAGTGTGTAGCATTTGATATACATCTAAGTTTTAGTCAACAATAAAATCAGGAAAACCATGTAATGAACTACAAAAAGAAACACAATATAATGTTTTCAACATACCTGGTAGTGAATTTATAAAACTAAAAAAAATGGGAGTATGCTCCAGCTCCAATGAGAGTATGCTCCAGCTCCAATATCCTTACCAACTCATTGTGAACCACTCGGTTTTCCTCCCAACCATATCTAGGAATAACTTCTCCCCCTAGAACCCCAGAGCTGCAAAAGCTCATAAACAGTACCAAAAGACAACAGTAGAGAGATTTGCAAGGCAAACGAAGGAAGCAAATTTTCACTTCCTCTCAATACCACTCATGGCCAACCTCAATAGCTAGAGATCTTAGGATTTTAACAATAATTTCAGATTTATTATGGAAGCAAATGGCTACTCTCCATATCTCTCCCTCTCACTATTTTCCTCAAGTCTCTTCCACTCTTGGCCTCCTCCTCCCCAAGTGAGAATACATGAGACTCATATATAGGAGGAGCAACCTATTCTTGTCATAAAGGAGGAGTAATGTGAGTGGATTGGATTCCATTTAGAGGAGTTTAACTTATGCCATTAAGGAGAAGTATGCATTAAAGAGAGCATAAAAGGAATATTTTATGACATATTTTTAATGAGTGAAAAGGAACATGCCATTCTTTGATGAGTGCATAAAATAGAGTAGAATGAATTATTTAAAAGAGAGAGAGAGAGAGAGTTACATAAAGCCATGAGAGTCATGAAGGAGATGTGTGAATTAATTGAGGAGATAAATTTGACTTGTAATTCCTTTTTAATGATAAGATAATAATAATATTATTAATATTAAGGATTCAATCAAGATTGAACTAATAGGATTGATTAATGATTAGTCAATTCGTTTTTCTTCAACTCCTTTTGATTACCAATTTATGTAAAGTGATTTACTATTTTTAGAAAGTCATTCCAGAATTGTGAGAATGGAATTTTATTTAAGGAAATTCATCCATGAGTGGTATTTTAATTTTGGAGAATAGGAATTCCACACCACTATTTCATGCATCTCCCTGCCTTAGTAGATTGAGGACTCCGCGCCCCAATCTACTCCAAAGTTCTAAGATTCCACAACTTAATCTTTTTAAATATTCAAGACTCCATGCCCTAAATATACAGGACTCCACATCTTTATCTTTCTTGGATTTAGGACACCACACCCTAATTTTCATGCCCTTTCATCTACTATGCTTTGAAACTTTGTGTTTCTCTTTATGGTACTGATTGTGAGCTTTTACCCATCTGACGGTTCCCTAGTGATCAGAAATGATCTTAGATGACTTTTCACTCAAAAATTAAAGTAAAATGATGCTTTTGAAAATATTTCCATTGCATAGATCTTTTCAATCTGAATCTAATGCAATTTGAATGGGCTAAAATGGACTTCAAACGAAGAAGTTATCGCAGAAAAAAGTTTGCCATTGTCCTTTGAAAAGGAGGCAAATTCTTAGTAAAATGGCCTAAAAGGCTCATTGAGAAAAATCACATTAGAGGGTTAAAAGGAGGACTTAACGCAAGGGTAGAAGGACCCCCGATCAATGATCTCCAATATATCGGGTTAGAGGTATGCTACAAGTGATAGCGGGACCCAGGTGGGACCGTTTGCGATAAAGCAAGATTGGATCGGTGGATCGGGTCGACACAGTCCATGGTTTATGGAAAGAACCCCCAGGCCATTACCAATGTGATATGCTGATGCGATATGTGACATGCAATATCGGTGATCGGCGGATCAGCGAATCAACGAATGGAATGGTCAAAGGGAATACCCCCGGGGCTCTTGCGACAACGATATTGCAATATGTGATAAAGCGATGGGCCAATGTCTGATCGCATGCCAACCTATGGATTGATGAGTAGGATCAACAATCAGGATCTAATCGGGGTGATTAGCATTCGGGCGATTGGTGGATCCCCGATACAAAGGGCCATTACATACGATTGCGACTTGCGATTACGACATGCCGATAAGCGGCAGACCCAATGGAATTATAGACCCAATTTCATAAGTTTTGAAATCTGGGAATTCAGAATTTTCAATGTATTCCCGTGTATTTGGGATTTGTCCATGTGACAATTCAATTGCGATATTGTGATCGTAGGTGGACCCGATAGGGATTATGAGCACGATTTCATAGATTTTGATGTTGGGTTTATGCGCCCAATAGTGTTTTTCCTGTGTATTTCCGTTACAAGCCAGAAATGAGTTATTTCGTGGATTTCATTCGGAAAGAGGTCGCCGGTTCATTTTTCCATTGGAAACAACCATCATTCCTTGTGCCACGCTATAGGCAAACATTTCTGTAACAAGGATATGTTTTTGAAGCTCGAAGAGGCAGAGCCAGGAAAAAGAATGATTCCTCATGATCAAAGGGACAGAGGAACTGTTGTGGAATCCACAGAGTCAAAGGAGTCCTCACAAAAGCCAGACAGCATGATTGAGAGGTAGCGCAGAGAGTTTTGGAGGTCATTTGAAGGTTGCTGAGAGTCACTTGGAGGTCGAGCGAACTACAGAGGCACGCAGAGGCTGAGAGAATCTCATGAAAGCCAAAGCCGAGAACAAGAGCACCAGAGCTGCAGAGCCAGAGTGCTTGATAGAGGCATAGCCACCAGAGGTTGGAGGCAGAGCCTCAGAGCCAAAGAGCTCAAAGTAGACTTCTAAGAGCCATGATGTTGTAGTGAAGCTACAGAACAGCAAAGAGATCAAATGATCCAGCTATTGCTTGTGTCTGAAGTGTGCTGAAGACAGAAGAAGGCATTCCAGAGACAGTTGAAAGAATTCTGAGGGAGTCAAAGAGGCCAGAAGCTCAGAGCACTGACTGAAGGAGTCAAGTCCAGAGAAGCCTAGATCTGTCTGCAGAGTATGGACAGCCAGCGGGATAAGATGGTATTTCTAAACCCATAGGTTCAGTGTAAACCAATGGAGTTGAGCGTGGAGCTTGTAAAATAATTTAAGCCATAATCCCAAAGAGCCTAGTCGAGTTGATTAGAGCTCAAGGAGACGTAGCCCAAGATATCAGGGTGAACTCCATATTACATTGTTGTCTCATGTGTTTGCTTATTTTCTGCTTTTATTTACTGTTATCTGAGTTTTATTTCAGCATAAGCAAATGAACTCAAAACACATAAACAGTTTAAGAACAAACACAAGCATACACCTATTTTCAAGTATTTTTAATTCTGCAATTGGTTAATCATAATATCTGGGAAATATTTAAGCTTTGGAAGTGGGAGAGGTTCTTGTAAGATGACAATAAGCCTTTAGTGCCAAATTTTCAGATCAAGTGGTATCAGAATGGTTATAGCTATTATATCAAAGCTGGTTATACCAGAGAAAGTGGTATCAGATCAGAATGCTTGATTGATAGAGCAAATATTGCTTGTTTGAAAGGTGTTTAAACAGTCAGAGGTTGATTGTATGCTTGTTTGGAGACTGACTATTGTTTGAGTTTGTAGAGGTGAAGGGAAAGCTATTGATAGCTCAGTCCAGGAGAGGACATAAATGAAGAATGGCTTAAGGCATTCTTCTTATCCCAAAGGACCTTAAATAAATCCTTGAAGCACAAGAGGTTTGTTGCAAAAGGTTGCTTGGATAAGCTCTTTGTTAATCTTGTTTGAATTTCTTTTGTTCATTCTAATAATGACAACTTCTACAAGTAAGTCCTCAAATTCTACTTTCTTCACAAGATTCTTTGATGAAGACATGAAGCAAGACTTGTTCACCATGATGGATATGGTGAGAGAAATGTATGAGGATGGAAGGAAGAGTAGCATACTTAGAGAGCAGTTGAATTCCATGAAGGAATAGAAGCAGTTGCTTTCTGACAAATTGCAAGAAATGGAGAGGCAACTTCATATTGCAAATATGAACCTAAAAAGGATGCATGAGTTGGAGACACAACTCTATTTTGCCAAAGAAGCCTCAGTGTTACAAGGAAAAGTATCTATGCAGAACTGCTAATCCCACTAAGGGTGGTAGCTACCTTAGAAACAAACAAAGTAAAACTACTTTCGTTTTCCTTTATGAAAGATAGATGAGAGAAGAATAAAGGAGACCAACCTCTGTCTTGCGCTTGGTTCCTTGCTCGATTCCTCTCTCTTCTAGTAGTCCTTTGCTACTTGCTTTCTTGTATACTCAGCTTCATAGAGTACCTGTAGAATCAAAGCAGCATAACACTATACGAGAACATGGATCTATTATCATAAACAATCTAGGATCAGATGTAAATTGACCATACAAATGCATAAAACATAAATCACACAAGAGTATGGAGGAAAACTTGAATAGCTTTATTGATAATCAAGAAAGATCCAAGAGAGTTACAACCAATTGTTCTGACCCATCATCATCCTCTCAGCAAGTGAGCCCTTCTTCACCTCATGAAAATCTTAGATCACCCAACACTATGATGTTGCCTCAAGAAACCAACAGCAATTCCTTATAAGATGCAAAATTCTAGCCTCTGGATCTCTGGGATGAGGGATCCATATATAGATGTCTGCAAGGGAGATGAGTCAGCTTGTGATTTGGTTAGTGTCTTCCTTCTGATAGTTCTTGCTTCCACTTGGAGATTGATGATCTCTTACTCATCCCTAGTCGAATTCCGAGAGGCAAGTGCCACAGGAGAAGTTTCCGGAAGATTCCATGCTTCTCTACCTCGCAGATTGACACTGCCATTTGTCCCTTCTCGCCCATCACACCCCATAGAAGGGATTTTTGAAATGCAATGCACCTACTGTTTGTATTTAGGTGAGATGCAACGCACTTTGCCTATGGAGCAGGTGAAATGGTCTAGTTTTGACCAGTTCTAAGCAGTTTTTCATGGAGAACTTCTGGGAGAAGCTGTAATCAGTTGACCTTGTTCTTTTAGGGGTTGGAACAACACCTTTAGGGACTTAGGAGCCCTTGGTTTATGGAAATTTTATGCTTCGGGTTGCAGTGCCCAAAAATGTCTATAACAGTTGCCCCCTAAAGCATGAAGTCGTTAATCTCTTTTGATGTCGGGTGAAATGCTTTATCATGAGGATCCGAAGTTCTTTCAAGCTGGAAGGAGACCTGTAATAAGATACAATACAATACATTATCTTCATAATATTTTCATGATCTAGCTAAGGCGGGCATTCCCATGCTCAGCTTTATAAATTCATTTTCATGTACATAGGAGAGACAATCATGTAAGTGTAGACTGATGATTCTGGTAGAGCCATCATCCCTTAGATTGGATGATTATCTGTGAAACAATGATGTACATTTGATGTTTTTATTTTCCTGAATATATATCGCAGCCCGGATGGATGAAACTAGATCTAGGGTCTTCAATCTCGTTCGATCTTCACTCAAAGTACAAGTCGATCCATGTGAGAGATGTTCTGGAGTCGAACATGGAAAGACATCGCCTGATTACCAGCCAATGATGTAAGCTATTAACAGGCATGAGGGGAATCACCAATAATGATAATGATCCTCAAGGCACTACAATACAATTCATGTGGTGTGAATAAAGGACTTGCCATCGAACACCACGCAAAATCTTTCGGTCGAAGGCCATTGATGTGAACCTGTCACTAGAAGTTAGAAACTTTCCATTGAGGCATGCAAGTTTCAAAGTACTGAAAGGGTTGTTCCTAGATCAACTTCTTGGATAATGAGCTGATGTCGACAAGAAGCGATCTATCATAGGAGGGCCTTAATGAATCCCACATCAATGACATGGAACAGAGAAAATTATTTTAATGGAGGTGAAAACGATCTGGTGATATAAGGTTCAGGGTGGCGGTGATGAAAGAATGGAGCATAAATGTATTGCAATGGGTGAGACACAGGTGAATTCTCTGAGTGACTTCTCTTGAACATATCAGCGACACTGACATGATGGATTGGTAGCATTAACCCCAAATGTGGATGGTGTGATGCGACTATGGTGATGTGACCGGTGAATGAAAACAACCCAACCCGACTTCGATGCAAAGTGAAAGTGTCATGTTCAAGAGCGATTTGCTACCAACAAAGTTTCTTCAAGTTTTCTTCCCAATTTTTCCCCAGTCATTGCTGACCAGTACCTCTTTATTTTTGTCAAGCTTGAGGAGGATAACATATGCTTGTTCTATAATTTTCCCTTCGGGCAAACCCATCGCTATGTTTTAACGAGCCTAGCGATAGTGAAACTCATTCTTGTCTGTTATGGACAAGTTTGTCGCTATTAGGTTTTAAAGAGTTTAACGACAAAGATAACTCGGTCCTTTTCAATTTTATAGAGTCTGAAAAGGGACATAAAGGAAACTCCAAAAGTCATTTTTCGTCATCTAATCCCTTAAGTCCGAAAAGGTATAAAACAATACAGAAGGGATGAATTTTCGATACTTTTAACGAGTCGAACAAAACAAGCGCTCGATCTTTTTGTGTAATAATCCATTAGGTCCAAAAATATTAAAATCTAAAGGAGGGATAGCACTTTCGGTCACTTTAACGAGCTGGAGAGGCCAATGGCTCGGCAATCTTTTCATATTTTACGAGTCAGTTGAAAAGAGCTTAAAGGAGACTCGTCTTTGAGGAACGAGTGATAAATTCGGGTAGCAGCTGATTCCAGGTAAGGTTTGGAATTTTTCAATCATGGCGGTGTCACAAGGATGGCTAACAAGATCACTCTTCGCAGTTGTTCCTCAAAAGGGGTAAACAATCAAGTGGAGGTGAATGATCGGCCAATACAAAGTGGAGGTGATGATGAGAACACGACCAAGGCTTCAAAGGCTGAAGTATTACATTCACGATGGTTATTTACTGGAAATTGGTTCATTTTTTAATGATCTTAAATGCTGGGGGAAACATTTGCTCATTTCTTATGTTTATTTTTTAACGAGCATGAAGTCCACTTTAAAACTGCTCGATTAATCCAGTCGCATAATAAGGATGTCTCATATATAACAACGGCAATTTTTCAAAGCTTTGCCCCACATCCTTTCTTTATGCAAGTTAGGAAACAAACAATCCTATGAGTTTAAAGGGTTAGAGGACCTACAAATTTAAAAAATAAATGGTCACTCTTCTCTTGCACGCCAAAAGGTTTGCATGCCCCCAGGTATAAAATAGAGTTTCAAGGTCACCCCTCAATCTACCAACAAAACATTTGTTTTATCGGGAAAGGCTTACCTCTTTTAGGTTACCAAAGATTGTTTTATTTGCACCGAAAACAAAACACTTCTTCGGCGATGCCTACCAAAATAAACAAAGGCGAGTGGCGCAGACGCCTCTACCCACATAACTTTGACAAGGGAATCTTATTCCAGTCTAACCCCCTTTCCCAATCACGGACGGGAGTGTCAGACTAGTCATATATCTCTCGCGGAAACCTATCCCATACCTGAATTTTTCCTGCCGAAGCAAACCAGGGTGCATGCCCCCTGGGTTTTAGTCATGTCCCCCGAATCACTCGTGCTCATCAGGTGGACGGACTGGGGATTGATGAGACATTCCTTGTGTGAAAAGACCATTCAGGGGTGGTATATGACTATTTTCCATGTGTGAACTGGGAAATGAAAGCTGGTCTACGAGCTTGACCACTCCTCCTTTGTGCGGAAAACACATTACTCTAAAGAGTGATGAGACAATGGCTCCCATGCAATAAATATAGTCTCGTCCAAGGAGTATATTATAATCCAGGGGTCCTTGGACTACCATTACGTTCATTTAAAAGGTTCTCCCTCTCAATGTTATGGGCACATTGGGAAGGATCCCTAACGGTCGACTAGTTCCTTTGTCAAAGCCTGTTAGATTTCTCATCTCAGGCAAAAGCGATGGCAAACCAAGCGCTTTCCAAGCAGTCGAGGAAAGGATACTCACAGAAGCCCCTTCATCTATGATGGTACCGGCCATAACCATTCTATATATTTGAGCAATGATTCGGAATGGTATACTAGCCGGTAAACGGGGTCTGCCTAGTAGATTCCAGTCAAAGGAAACAACTAGGTTGCTTGGAGGTGGGACCGAATAGACGGCCGAGTACGACTCTGACGAAATTCCTTCCTGCGGTAAAGGAATGGGTAAATTTCCCCCATGTTCATTGGAGTCTATGTTTACGAAAAGAATTTGGATGGTGTCATCCTTATTCTCTTCGGTGACTGTATCATCTGAAGATCGAACCTCTGAAGGCAAGACTAGGTCAACTGCCGCCTCGACCTTTTGACTTTCGTCTGGTATGGGTTCAGATGGTTTATCTTCAATGATGGACGCTTCGGCCGACCACAAGGGCGGGTTAGCTAGATTTTCAACTAGTGACGAACTCGACAAGAGTTTCTTATATCCAGGAGGAAGTCGTAACGGTGAAATCAGACGATCGTCCAAAACTCTTTTAGCCTCGTCTAAGAAGAGACAACGGTGGATGGCGTGATCGCCTTCACACAGTTTACAAGGAAATTTGCACTTTCCTTTTTGTCCAGGGGCTTCACTTTCACTAGTCGAAGGTGTGTTTTCAACATGATCATCAGAGGTTGACGACACCGGGTTGTGCAAACGAGGATACCAGTCCCTTAAGATCCGAGGGATGCAAGGACAATCTCTATGAAAGTGGTCTCCTTTGCAAATGACACATGGCGATTTAGGCCTGGTCGGTTTAGTGTGTGGATTTTCGCTAGACGATGCTTGGTTGCCGCTTTTCACCTTTCGCTCCTTCTTCTTCTTCTCTTTCTTCTTCTTTTCCTTCTTCTTCTCAGGTACTTGATTTTTGGCTTTACCAGTCTCATCAAGTGAAGAGGAAGGAGGAGAGGAAGAATTGGACAAAGTAGATGGTTGGGGGGTAACTCTAGAATTCTCTAGTTGCTGACTCGATTGTTTAGGAATTGCAGTGTTCTAAACGACGGAGGTTGAGAAAAGCCATACGGGCAAGCCAATTGTCAATCCTAGAAGCGACAATGTGGCCATATGGGGTGCACCAACATCCCCCCAAGAGGAGAAAGGACTAGGATTTCCTCCAAGGGGAACTCCTTGGTTGGTGGACTCCATTTTCTCAACCTAAGACCAACGTAGTAAAGGTGATGATTATTCCGTTTAAAATAAATTTTAGACGCTTTGGCACAACTTGTTTTTTCAATTTTAAAGAGTCGAGAAAAAACAAAATATGACTCTAGTCGCCTTCGATTTTTAATGAGCCTGAAGTGACAAGTTCTCAGATGGACCTTTTCCGTTAAGGAGTCTGAAAAGGAACAAAAGGGACTACTATGGAAATCTAGACAGATGGATTACCAAACCAATCGCAAAACTGCAGAATACTTTTTACGGTATGGCAGTCAATCTTCCCGAATGCTATGTTCAGTGCATTGCGATCAATAGGGCAGCAAACACGACTTCCTATGGATAAAGGATTAAGCTTATTGTGGTCTCCCAAAATATACTCGATGGTATGTGGGAGCACAAGTCTGTACTGGCACTTATCGTCTCAAAGTGGAGGAATCACCCAACCAATAGTGAAAAAAACAGTTACCAGGCTTTATGACGCCGGAATACGTCTCTAGCCTATACTTCTAGATGTTGTGCATTAGTTTCCAAAGCGTTGTTAGATTCATTAAATTTATTTTATAGTTGATCTTGCTTAAGAAATTTGCCTTTCAGGTTCACCACGTGATGTAGATGTACAATTCCTAAAATGCAATCTAAGATGATAAACATTCATTTTATCTTCTTTGTGCAATGAAAATCCTAGCTACTAAGGAAAGAGAGACAGTATTCTTTCAGAAAAGAGCATAGAGCACACACTATATGCACTGTCCTAAATCAAACCAATCAAACAGTCTAAATGCAAATGCACATGCATGTATTTGTTTTCAGCCTTCTTAATATGTAAAAACAAAGCTAATGCGCAAATATGAATTATTTTTCAAAGCAACAATTACTAACAAGTTTCTTTTCAAAATCAAAATGAAGACAATGACAACACTTTGCGATTTGGAAATGAAAACTTGCTTTCGACACTAGAAAAACTACTAATTCAGACCAAATACAATAGTAACAGAGTAATCAACTATCAAGAGCAATCAGACTCTCTTATATTACTAAAAACGACACTTGCGACACTTTCAAATCAAGAAACGACAGTACAATTACGTTACTTCTTTGTAAAGGAGAACTGAAAATGACTCAACAAATACATAAAAACATTTACAGTTCTTTGCACAATGGAGGCGGAATAACAGCAAGGAAAGGGGTTTCAAATAGAGGTGTACTAACTATAGGCAGCAAAACTCTTGAATAGATATGAAAAGAGTGAACACAGAAGCCAAAATTTAGGAACAATACCTAGTCTGATCAGCGCACCTGTAACATAGTGAATTTGAAATGCAACGCAGCTAGTACACTCAGGAAGTGTGCTGAATTTGAGATTCACAGAACAGACAGTGCGCTGGACCAGGGACAAGACTTTGATTGGGTTCTAGGTCACAGTTTGCAGTTCAGTTCAGGGATTTTGGCCGAGCAAGTGGTAATCAGTAAATCAATCACAGGGGCAGATCTAAGGAGGTTACTAGAGCCACCACGAGGGAAATTAGAAAGCTTGTAAATCAATTGTTTAATTCATAAACAAAACCCGGAGATTGACTGAAGCAGCATTGATCTACTTTGCACTTGCATAACAAATGCAGTTCAAAGGCTAGTTGGCTTGATTTCAGGCTCCGTCTGTAAGTTTATAAAGTAAAAAAATGTAGATAAACAATCAATCTATTCGCTCCCCAGCGGAGTCGCCATTTTGTTATAGGGAAAAGTGTATATGCAGAACTACTAATGCCACTAAGGGTGGTAGCTACCTTAGAAACAAACAAAGTAAAACTACTTTCGTTTTCCTTTATGAAAGATAGATGAGAGAAGAATAAAGGATACCAACCTCTCTCTTGCGCTTGGTTCCTTTGCTCGATTCCTCTCTCTTCTGATAGTCCTTTGCTACTTGTTTTCTTCTATACCCAGCTTCACAGAGTACCTGTAGAATCAAAGCAGCATAACACTATACGAAAACATGGATCTATTATCATAAACAATCTAGGATCAAATGTAAATTGACCATACAAATGCATAAAACATAAATCACACAAGAGTATGGAGGAAAACTTGAATAGCTTTATTGATAATCAAGAAAGAGCCAAGAGAGTTACAACCAATTGTTCTGACCCAACATCATCCTCTCAGCAAGTGAGCCCTTCTTCACCTCATGAAAAGCTTAGATCACCCAACACTATGATGTTGCCTCAAGAAACCAATAGCAATTCCTTACAAGATGCAAAATTCTAGCCTCTGGATCTCTGGGATGAGGGATCCATATATAGATGTCTGCAAGGGAGATGAGTCAGCTTGTGATTTGATTAGTGTCTTCCCTCTGATAGTTCTTTCTTCCACTTGGAGATTGATGATCTCTTACTCATCCCTGGTCGAATTCAAAGAGGCAAGTGTCACAGGAGAAGTTTCCGAAAGATTCCATGCTTCTCCACCTCGTGGATTGACACTGCCATTTGTCCCTTCTCGCCCAATGCACCTACTGTGTGTATTTAGGTGAGATGCAACACACTTTGCCTATGGAGCAGGTGAAATGGTCTAGTTTTGACCCGTTCTGAGCCGCTTTTCATGGAAAACTTCTGGGAGAAGCTGTAATCAATTGACCTTATTATTTTAGGGGTTGGAACAACACCTTTAGGGACTTAGGAGCCCTTGGTTTATGGACATTTTATGCTTGGGGTCGTAGTGCCCAAAAATGTCTATAACACTTAGTCAAGTATCAGCTTGAAGAAGAGGTAAACAATTCTTGTTTGTCTTTAAATTCTTCTAAGAATTCTTATATTGGTTCTTTTGAAAAACATACCAGAGGCATAGGTTCCAAGCTAATGTCCAAGATGGTCTATGAAGGAAAAGGCTTGGGCAAACATGCACATGGTATTGTTGAACCAATAATGGTTGAGGAAAGGCCTAAGTATTTGGGTCTTGGCTATGGACAATCATATGGAGAAAGTTCCAAAGATGCCATGAAGGCCATTGAAATAGTTCCAAGAAGGAGTTTCATTACATGTCCTCTACCTCAAGAGTGTGAAGATTGTATTTGTAGAGAATGCAATAGCTTGAAACATCATTTGCAAAATGCAAGTGTTCATTAGCATACACTTGAACTAGAGAGTTGTGGAAACTTTGAAAGTCTTAAAGAGATTGCTGGTGTTCCAAGGGGAGCCACTTCTTCATTCAATTCACCTCCTCATGAAGGAAATAAAGGTGAAAGAGAACGGTATAAATCTGGTTCTAACCATATTCCTTTTGATTATGCAAAGAATGATAAATTTCCATGTAAGCATTGGAAAAGAGTCGGATGTTTCTTTTGCGGTTTGGTTAACCATAATCTTTCTAGATGTTGGAAGAGAATGGCCACATAAAGGAAAATTTTGAAGCAAAGGAAGAAAGAAGCCAAAGGTCCATTGGACAAGGCAAATCATGCTATCAAGTGGATGCACATATGTTGCACCTACTACCATAAGCAAGGACACATTGCTAAAAACTGTTGGACTCTAAATCCAATAATGCTTCCACAAACGTTGAAGAAGGTGGAAAGAGAAAATGGCAGGAATGGAAAGAAAGATTCCATGAATGATGTGTTTCAAGATGATTCACATGTTGATGCTAATGTGCAGACAAAGGTCCTACCTTTGAAATGGATTGGTAAGAAATGGTTAGAGTTCTTACCCAATTAAGATTGCATGTCTATTGATGTAATGCATCTGTTTGCATTTCTTTATTAATGGAATGCAAGTTGCAGGTTTTTACCAAGAAGGTGAATGGAAAAAGTTAAGTAGGAGACTCACTTTATTTCTGCAACATTATATTTCATTTCAGCTTCGAAATTACAGTGTACTTAAGCTAAGTTGAAGGATGAAATGCATGCATAAGCTTGAGATGCATGAACATAGGGATGTTGATGATTTCCTTGTATTTAAACATGTATGTGAAATTAACTTGAAGGGTTGATTGCTTTGGCATGCATGTAATGTTAATGTTGACTTGAAAAAAGTTTATTTGGTCTCCAATATGGAGATAATGATGAAGTGTTTCATCTTTTGAAAAGTATCCTTGAGATCTTTTCTACATGCTTGACTTGAAGGGTCATTTTTTTAAAGGCATGTTTTGTTGACTTGTTATCTAGTCCATCATTTGTATGCAGATGTAAAGACATGGAGGTGTTCAGAAGATGTCAAATCTGTTTCTTTTATTGAAGCAGGAGTTTAGGCCATCCAGTTGTTGTCTGTGATCCTGTTGTTGTTGACAGTATGTCAAACAGGTACAAATGTAAATTTTTGTGAAGCAGATGTAACTTCACATTCGTTTGAGCTACCTTGGATCAATGATCAAGGCAAAGAAGTTAAAACTACCTTCTGTAACCTTTTCAGTAGGAGTTCTGCATGAAGTCATGGAGGAAAATAGTTCTTCCCAAGAGGACCAGCACATCCAAGAAGGAAAGTGGTCAAAGGCTTTGGTTCAGAGGCACTATGTAGGCAACTATATGGAGGTTGAAAGAAGAGGGTGTTGTTACTCTCATTTACTATTCAGACCAGTATATCAGTCTTTTGGAGACCAAAAGCTTTTTAGTGGGAAGGCGTGATCAGAAAATGATCTTAGATGACTTTTCACTCAAAAATGAAAGTCAAAGGATGCTTCTGAAAATAGTCCCATTGCATATATATTTTCAATCTAAATCTAGTGCAATTTGAATGGGCTAAAATGGACTTCAGACGAAGAAGTTATCGCAGAAAGAAGTTTGCCATTATCCTTTGAAAAGGAGGCAAATTCTTATAAAAATGGCCTAAAAGACTCATTGAGAAAAATCGCATCAGAGGGTTAAAAGGAGGACTTAACGCAAGGCGAAAGGACCCCTGATCAGCGATCTCCAATATATCAGGTTAGAGGTAGGCTGTAGGCAGTTTCGGAACCCAAGCGGGACCGATTGCGATAAAGCAGGATCAGATTAGCAGATCGGGTTAGCACATTCCATGGTTTATGGAAAGAACCCTTGGGCCGTTACCAATGCGATATGCCAATGCAATATGTGACGTGCGATATCGGCGATCGATAGATCGACAGATCAGCAATCAGCATGGTCAAAGGGAAGACCCCCGGGACCGTTGCGACAACGATATTGCGATATGAGATAAAGTGATGGGCAAATGTGTGATCACACGCCAGCCATCGGATCGATGAGCAGGATCAACGGTCAAGGTCTGATCCGGGTGATCGGCGATCGGGCGATCGGTGGATCCCCGATACAAAGGGCCGTTACATGCGATTTTGACTTGTGATTGTGACATGCCGATAAGGGGCGGACCCGATGGAATTATAAACCGATTTCATAAGTTTTGAAATCTGGGAATTCGGGATTTTCAATGTATTCCCATGTATTTGGGATTTGGCCATATGAGAATTCGATTGCGATATTGTGATCTAAGGCGAACCCGATAGGGATTATGAGCACGATTTCATAGATTTTGAAGTCGGGTTTTTGTGCCCAATAGTGTTTTTCCTATGTATTTCCATTATGAGCCAAAAATGCGTTATTTCGTGGATTTCATTCGAAAAGAGGCCGCCAGTTCATTTTTCCATTGGAAACAACCATCATTCCTTGTGCCACACTACAGGTGGGCGTTTCTGTAACATGGATGCATTTTTGAAGCGCGAAGAGATAGAGCCGGGAAAGATAATGATTCCTCATGATCGAAGGGATAGAGGAACTGTTGTGGAAGCCGTAGAGTCAAAGGAGGCCTCGCAAAAGCCAGAGAGAATGATTGAGAGGTAGCACACAGAGTTTTGGAGGTCACTAGAAGGTTGCTGATAGTCGATTGGAGGTCGAGTGAACTACAGAGGTACGCAGAGGCCAAGAGAAGCTTGTGAAAGCCAGAGCCGAGAGTAAGAGCACCAGAGCCACAGAGCTAGAGTGCTTGATAGAGGCATAGCCACTAGTGGTTGGAGGCATAGCCTCAGAGCCAAAGAGCTCAAAGCAGACTTGTAAGAGCCATGATGCTATAGTGAAGCTGCAGAATAGCAAAGAGATCAAATGATCCAACTGTTGCTGGTGTGTGAAGTGTGCTGAAGATAGAAGAAGGCATTCCAGAGACAATTAAAAGAATTATGAGGGTGTTAGAGAGGCTAGAAGTTCAAGAAGCTTAGAGCACTGACTGAAGGAGTCAAGTACATAGAAGCCTAGATCTGTCTGTAGAGTATGGACAGTCAATGGGATAAGATGGTATTTCTAAACCCATAGGTTCAGTGTAAACCAATGGAGTTGAGCGTGGAGCTTGTAAAAGAATTTAAGCCATAATCCCAAAGAGCCTAGTCAAGTTTATTAGAGTTGAAGGAGATGTAGCCCAAGATATCAAGGTGAACTCCATATTACATTTTCATCTCATGTGTTTGCTTATTTGTTTCTTTTATTTACTATTATCTGAGTTTTATTTCAGCATAAGCAAATGAACTCAAAACACATAAACAATTAAGAACAAACACAAGGATACACCTATTTTCAAGTATTTTTAATTCTGCAATTGGTTAATCATCATATCTGGGAAATATTTAAGCTTTGGAAGTGGGATATGTTCTTGTAAGTTGACAAGAAGCCTTTAGTGCCCCATTTTCAGATCACCTAGTAAGGCCTTGTTCAAAGACCTGCACACATTACAATCTCATAGATCAAAGGAATCCAATGAATTTCATAATGACCGAGAATCATGCATGACTGCCATAGTCAGTCATAATTGAACAACCTTGTTGGAAAATGACCAAGTACTCTACCACATACTTCTTAGTACAATATTAGACATATATAATCACACAAATCATGTATCATCCATAAATCATAATTAACCATCTATTCCGCATAACCATGAGAATGCATGGGTATATGTGTCTCAATCTTGGATCACCATCCATGTCATACACCTGCTTCATAAATCAGACACAAACAGAAAAACATATGTATAACATTTTACTTAATAAAAACCATCTGATACAGATAATCAATGATGCCACATATAAGAGGAAATATAACTATATAAAACATTGTTCCCCAATCCAGTGATCAATCTGTCATACATAAACATAAAGGGAAATATAACTATGTATGTAAAACATTATTCCTTAATCAAGTGATCAACTTATCATATATATATATAACCCTTGATAGGAGTGACAAAACTATACTAGAAAAATTGGACACTATAATTGACTAAGATTGAAACATTCATTGTCAACCCAGGGTAGGTCTTGTTGTTTCAATGGAGTTCACATTGTCTATGCCGATACACTCCAACCAAGCATAAGAAAATGCAGAAAACTATAAAATATGTCATTGATCTAAATTTTTGAATCAAATCATCCGTGTAGACATAAAGACACTCTACAGAATTAAATCACAACTCGTAGCTATCAAAGTAAAGGCGCGTCACACATGAACTAATATCTACTACAACTGGTTGCTACCATTTTGTTGATTAACTCAATGTAACAACATAATAGAAATAGAAATAGCAACAAATGTAATCCACGATTTGTATAGCACAACGAAAAACCATAGATTAATTAACTAAACTAGAATGTACACTACCTATATCAATGCAATCCCTGCCAAAGAGGAGGGCCCTTCCTCCTCAGCAGGGCACAGCAAGAACATATAAGTGATTAATGAATTAGTTGAAGAAGAGTAACAACATCACCATGCTAATTGATATTAAAAATAAATTCATAATTACAGAAGCAGAGTAACAGCACTTGTCTATATTATGTATCCTTTTACATGAAAAATCATGTCTTTTATAGTTATTACAACCCGAAATTAGAAACAGATCATGCTGATAAAAAAATAGAAGTAGTTACAACCTATTGCTAAATACAAGTATCCATTAGTTATGATTGCAACTGCTTGAGTCTTGTTGCTTAAAAAATAAACAATCCCTACTGTCGACAACTGTTATGTGGAATAGTACCCACATTTCCCTGCTTTGGCATAACAACATCAAGTGAATGGCAGTTTGGGATGATGTGACATTACTGGCAATAGCACTGTTGGTGTGACGACAGATCAATGCGTGGTGTAACAACATCTTGTAATAGTATCCAATGTGTAACAACAACTTGTTATAGAATTTAATGTGTAAGAACAACTTGTAACGACATCTAATATGTAGTAACAACCTATATTAGTTGTCTACTTCATAGCTTTGTTTTCGTGAGCCATCACCTAAAAAGAAGGACTTCCCAAAATACTTCTTCAATACTCTCCCAGTTAGCCACAAAAAGGAATAAAGCCTCGTATTATTTGGTAAAATACAACAAAGTAACATGACAGTATAATAGGTTAAAAAGGTAAGAAAATAAGGAATTTGGTCATATAAAGTCATGGGCCTAGGGGACATAAAGGTCAAAATTGGGGAAAGAATGTGTAGAAAATAGGTAAAAAACCACATCCAACAGCTACCAATAGGCCTCACGTGATTATTTGAATTATGGGCACATTTGATTTGTTGTGGCATATTTTATTTGGACCAATGATGGGTCACCACGTGGCCTAGTCATCGGCTACCACGTGGCACCCTAGGGGTCAACGAAAATTTGATATGGGTTGGCCAAAGGCTTGATCGGATTCGAACGCGGGACCTCAAGCTTTGCAACACAACACCTTACTAATAGACTGCAGGGTGTTACCCTACCCATATAGCAACGAACATGTATTTAAACTTTCAACGGTTTGAAGTTTGGGAAGGGGGTCGGGGCTAAGCCCCTAACCCCTGGAACCTAAACTACCCATGAGACCACAAGAGGAGCACCTAAGGGCTTTGGGCTTACCCTAGCACAAAGTCATATTGTATACCATGTAACCGAAGGCGATCAAATCAAAGAGATGGAAGACGAGTGCGGAAATTTCAGGACCAACCCCAGCTTATACGACACCATGTAAACATCTGCCAACGGACTAGGGGACTATGCTGATGGGATGGACAGTTAGCCCCTACCCTCGGGTGCATGGCCCCATGTGGCCCAGATTTTCTAGCAAAAGGCACCATTGGGCACTTAAACAACCCATTAATTTGCACCCGAATTGGAAGGAATCTCACAGGAACCAGGAAAAATGACACTCGGTGGTCCTGGAATGGCGGAATTCATAGAATAGTTAGCAGAGCAATCCAATTTGTAGAGCAATTAGCAGAAAAACTTCTCTATAGCATAACTTCTTCATTTTTTAGCCAAATTGAGTCCAACAAGAGCCCAGCTTGGGGTTTTTCACTATTATAGAGCCATTGGAGACATAATTTTAGATTCTAAGCACAATAAATCCATGTAAACATAAATTTTAGCACTTAATTAAAGAGGCCCAACATTGGAAGCTAGACCAGAAGATGCAGCCTAGGGGTGAACTCCTTTATCATTTTGTTGTCTTGTGTTTTTGATATGGTATATTTGTCTCTTTTTTTAAGTTTTTAACTGAGTTTTAAAAGCATTATTTTATGTTCTTTTTCAAAGTGATCCATTGCCTAGAAGATATAAAATTTTAATTGTAAATTTTCCTATCACGTTCAAGTTTGTATAGAATATAAAAAGAGGAGCTCATCCATGAGAGGTTTGACTTGGTCTTGGAGGGGTCTTGGTCAAGGTTCATAGGTCTTGGAATTCATCATTTTAATATCTATAAGGAGGGAAGAGTTCTTGTGGGTTTTCCTCTCAAGAGGAGAGGTTTTGGTATTGGTTAATCACCCATATCTTGTATCCTCTTGTCTCATTTTTCTTCATTGTTTGATAGATGTTAGATGATCAAGAACACTAATAATAATAAAATTAAATAAGAAGATAAATAATTTAATTAAAATACATCATAAGAAGTTATCAAAGTAATAGAAATCACCTAATCTAGCGACCCTCAATTTCTCAACATGTTATCAAAGCTAAGATGACTAAGACAAGAATAAAAAGCAGCATGAAGATCCTTATTGAAGAATGAGACATTAGTTCCTAGCACAAGGAAATCATCAAGGAATAACCCACTCATCATATTATTGGAAGGAACTAAGGAGTATCAAAGAATACCTCAAAGCCCTATCTCATTCAAAGAAGGGCTCTACACTTGAAGCATTCTTAGGAAGCTCATGATCATCATCACAACAAAAATAATATCTCAAGGACCCTACCTCAACTCAAATAATCACTACACATTGACACATATTTAAGTCTCTACATCCAAGGGAATAAAAAATAAGCATTGCAATAATCATCATCAAGGAAATCAAAATGATCTCCCTCTCGTTGAAGAAAGTATCACTTTTCAAAGAATACTTTAAGGAAGACATATTCTATCTCCCTCTCATTGAAGAAAGTATCACTTTTCAAAGAATACTTTAAGGAATACATATTCTATTATCAACATCATTAAGAAGGAATCAATTTGAAGGTATCATCATCAAAGGAGCATCTTCACTTGACAATTAAGTATGTTTATATCTATGTCTAAATCTATTATCAAAATGACTTCATTCTACTGGGAAATCAACAAATTGGTTAGGTCATAAAACATCCTTGCATGGAAGAAGATGATAATTTGATTGATCCAGGTGGATGTTGGTGGCCACCCACCTATCCCATTTGGAGCCCCACAACTGTCTCTTTCAGACTTTTCAATTTCCTAAATTGTAGCACAATTTACTATTTTTAGCAGTTTTTCGGGTCCTGAACTTCCGGAGCCGTTTTGAGGCCCTAAACGACGTTTTTTGGGGAATCTGGGGCAACATGGGTCCATAGATTGATGTTGCCTCCAAAAGTGGTAGTACTTGGATAGATCTTTCTAACGAGCTATCATACGCGTCAAATGGAGATCGTATGCCAAAGCTACGACCCCGGGAAATTGATGTACCAATTTACCCAAACGGGGCCCAAAATTTGGCGTTTCATCTTCTAGGGTTAGGTTTTGGGATGTGAAGAGTTTTCCATTGTTTCTCAACAATAAATAGGCCTTCGAGCCTCATTGTAACACAGTTTAGAATAGTTCAGAGGCATGTAGCCGCCACATCTCTTCTCAGAGATAAGCTACCGTCGCCCTAGCTGGTTTATGTCCATTTCTATTTGTAAACATATTTCAGTATTTTACAGTAATGAAATGAAGTATTATTTCCGCTACATCTTTGTATTTATGGATATCTCATCTTTGTATTTATGGTTATCTCTGTAATTTGTTGCATTCCTATTTAAGTCTGGATCAGTGGTATCAGAACGGTCTGCTTTTTCTCTGTTTTTCTTTGCATGTCTGCAACGAGGTCGGGATATAAGGAGTTAGGGCTTGAACTGGTCGAACCTTTGCAAGACCAGCCTCGCAAATTTCGACGGCCTCCCATGGCGGATGAGAAGAAAGAAGAGGGGGCAGGAGATCCTATCAAAATCTTGCTCGAAGAAGCACTCGAGCAGTAAAGGAACGCGATGATGGATAGCTTTGCACAGATCCTTCAGTGGCTACCCAGAGGCGACGCATCGGCTTCCAACAGCTACTCTGGAAATGCCACACCGTTTAAGGTGCAACTTAATTTTGAAATCCCCATCTTCGAGGGTCAAATAGACATAGATGCCATAGATAAATGGTTAAATCTGCTAGATGGGTATTTTTCTATTCATGAATTTTCAAGTCGGGAAAAGATTGTTTTCACTCTTCTCAAAGCAGCCCCCCACATCAAGGACTGGTGGGAAACCTACTACAAGCAAAAGGATGAAAGTATAGGCTCACTATTTTCAGTCGCACCCACTTGGAATGACTTCCGGGATGCCGTCAAGGAGCAGTACTACCTTGTCGGAAGCTATGAGGACAAATAAATCAAATGGAACACACTGCGGCAGGGACGAGACCAAGATGTGCCAGAGTTCACAAACATTTTTCATACCCTTTGCACACAATTGGGTATCAAAGATTCTGAGCTGCATCTGGTACTCAAATACCATGGCTGCCTGCACAGATACATCCAGGAAGAGATGGTGTTCTCGAACATCTCCTCGCTCGGCACGGCGTACCGATACGCTGTCAAAATCGAGCAAAAGTTCAAACAAAAGAAGCGAGACTTTGGATCTACAAATCCTAAGCCCAAAGGACAAAGCCAAGGCGAGGTGACCCAAGACAACCCATCGAAGCCGCAAGAAAAGAACAACACCATGAAGCCGAAGAAGGACACATGGAAGTGGTGTGAGTTCCACAAGAGTCCCACTCATAACGCAAGTGAGTGTCAGACCAAGCAGTCGCTAGTGGCTAAGTTGAAGGCTTCCGAATCAGATGCATGTTCCGACCCTGAGCGAGAACCCGACAAGGAGAATGGCAAAGGGAAGCAGATCATTGATGCAGATCCCATCGACACTGTTGCCACTATCAAGATCCAAAAAGATGAGACCAAAAATCTAGAGGAAGGGGAGCGTCTTTTCCACTCACAGATGTGGGTGAAGGGTTCGCCGCTACAATTCATTGTTGACAGTGGCAGCCAAAAGAACCTCGTTTCAGCAAAGGTCGCGAAGCAGTTGGGCCTACCGACTACACCACACCCATAGCCATACAGTATCGGGTGGCTTCATGAAGGACGAGATCTCAAAGTTCGCCAGCAATGCCGCCTTCCCTATAGCATCAAGCCCTTCACAGATGAGGTATTGTGTGATGTTACACCTCTGGATGTTTGTGATGTATTATTAGGCCAACCATACTTGTGAAGGTGACATGCTGTGTATGAGTCAAGGCCTCGTGCTGTCATTATTTCTTTAAATAATTAATTATACACGATACCGGAGGTAGACCCACCTACTGCCACATCTTTGATCACTGCTAAGAAAGGCAGCAAGCTCGTCTCCCAGACCAGGAAATTTAACTGTCTGGTTCACTCCCAAAGTAAGGGGAAGATCGTTGCTACATCCATGACCCCTACAAAGGATTCCTCCATGCAGCAGCAACAGCAAAGGGATACGGTCATGACAGAACGTAGGAACAACTTCTCCTCACCCACAGAGATACCACACAAGTTTCAGGTGGGCAACAAAGTCTAGTTGCATCTGCAGAGAGAACGCCTTACCAGAACCCATTAGAAGCTCAGACCACTCTGACATGGTCCTTACAGCAGTACCAAGGTTGTGGGGAACAATGATTTGGAGCACATCATTCCTCCATTCCTTTGCCTGCACCAAGTGTTCAATATGGACCATCGTCGACCATGCTTCCCACCATTTCTGGACACATCATAGATTGCAGAACAACTCACCAGAGACCCAGCTCAGCAGAAGCTTCCTCGTCTCAGGGAGGAACTCAACGCAATGGGAACCATTGCTTCCTAAGGGGGGAGGAATGATCCAGGTGGATGTTGGTGGCCACCCACCTATCCCATTTGGAGCCCCACAACTGTCTCTTTCAGCTTTTTCAATTTCCTAAATTGTAGCACAGTTTACTATTTTTAGCAGTTTTTCGGGTCCTAAACTTCCAGAGCTGTTTTGAGGTTTGGGAAATCTGGGGCAACATGGGTCCATGGACCGATGTTGCCTCCCAAAGTGGTAGTACTCGAGTAGATCTTTCTAACGAGCTATCGTACGCGTCAAATAGAGATCGTATGCCAAAGTTACGACCCCGGGAAATTGATGTACCAATTTACCCAAACGGGGCCCACAATTTGGCGTTTCATCTTCTAGGTTAGGTTTTGGGATGTGAAGGGTTTCCATTGTTTCTCAACAATAAATAGGACTTCGAGCCTCATTGTAACACAGTTTAGAATAGTTCAGAGGCATGTAGCCACCACATCTCTTCTTAGAGATAAGCTACCATCGCCCTAGCTGGTTTATTTCCATTTCTATTTGTAAACATATTTCAGTATTTTACAGTAATGAAATGAAGTATTATTTCCACTGCATCTCTGTATTTATGGATATCTCATCTCTTTATTTATGGTTATCTCTGTAATTTGTTGCATTCCTGTTTAAATCCAGATCATTGATCCTCATAGAGAATGAAGTTATTGGGAATGTTAAGAGTTCAATCTCCAAAGCACCGCAAGAGAAAACTCAGGCACTATCAAATTATATGAAAGGGGAGGTCAGGGCTCAAATAAACCTTATGCAATCAATCAAGGACCCATCATCCCTTATGTAGTAATGCTGGAGACATAAAAAGATATATATGATAAGCTAGTAGAATTGTTCTCCATAATCACTATTAGAGAATTCATATCTTCAAGAATCAAGCTACAAAAAATGATGTTATCGAAGGAAGAAGGAATATCCTCATATCTTATGAAGGTGTCACAAATAAGAGACCAACTAGAAGAGTTGGGGGAAATGATGTCTAATAAATATACGAGCACCATTTTGCTAAATGCATTACTTGATGAATGGGGTAACTTTGTATCAAGTATCTATGGAAAGAAGGAAGCTACCCTATTAAGTGAACTTTGGTCATTATGCAATATTGAAGAAACTAGGTTGAAGGAAAAAAGTGATGTGGGATCAAATGAACAAGTTGAAGCACTTACTGCCATGGCTAGGAGAAAAGGAACGTTTGGAAAGTTTGGTCCTCATAAAAAGAAAAACATTGATATTTCAAAGATCTAATGCTATGGATGTCAGGAATATGGGCATTTCAAGAGAGATTGTCCTAAAATCAAGAAGGACAGAAAATAATGAATCCCATGTCACCAAAGAAGTAGAAGAACTTGATGAGAAGAAATCCAGAAAATGAGGAATAGATATTTACTATTAAGGTCTCTCAGGGGTACACAAAAAGGAGAAGTAGGAGGTGAAAATACCCCTACTATGTTTAAAGATTACGTTCTGGACAAAAATAATTGTAAGTATGACAGGATGCATCATATTGGAAGAAGGCATCATATTAAGCATATGACTGAAGCTAAAAAGAGCTCATGACATCATTATGGGAGATTGAAAGGATAACTAAAGTAGAAGTCAACATATATCCTCATTGAAAAGACAACCAAAGTAGTAGTATATATGGTTGGAAGAATGTCATATATCATTATATAAATATAAGTCATACATCATTGTCATTAGGGAAAAGCATTTGTAGGATGAGGATCATCGAGTTCCTCTACTAGAATCTTAATTAGAAGATTCACTTGGAAGAAGAAAATGTCTCACTAATATTATACGGTCCACCTTGTATGGGATCCACTGGTAAGTGATGATGATGAATATGTGAAACATGATGAGTTGTTTGAAGTACTTTCATCTTCAAGCAAAGGAAGCTGCTGAAAGAAGTCTAGATGACCACATGAAGGAAGAGGTATGTATATATTTATTATATTAAGTCATGTCATCATATAGTTGTAGATAGCATGGTCAAATTCTCTATCTCATGAGCAAGATCAAAGAATAATGATCTCTTCCTTTAGAAAGATGTATGCAGGCATATACCTTCGACTAGTTCACATATTGATAAGATGAAATGAACATAATATGTCTGCATATGGAATATGAGGTGGATGACAAGATGAAGGAACTATGTATAGAAATTCTTGGGAAAGAAATATGCGAATAAAGGAAGAAGAATTTGTGAAGGATGCAATTATTGTGACATAAGATAAGATAAGATATCAACATATGATGATTGCAAGAACTAGATATGACATCTCCATAGAAAAAGATATGAACAACTTGATAAAGTTGATAAAGGAAGGAGACCCTTAACATTGAAAGTATTGGAGATGTGTTTTTGGAATGTGCAGGATGTTGATGTTGCAAGAAGAAAATGCCATGATGAAAGGCCATCAAAAAAAGGTAACTTTGATTTGATGTTCATTTTGATTTTTGAAAACAGTTGGTTCTTTTGAAATAGGGCTACCGAGAGAGAGGTGAATATGTCACCTACAACTATCACTCATGAGAGTGGATAAGAAGATCCTGAAAGAAGCATGAATTGGAAAAGGTAGTTGTACAAAGGAAAAGCCATATGTGAACTAGAAGACCACTTTCCAATGAAGAGGATGACATGAATATTGGTTCAGCCCTATGGTTCATTGAAGGAAAGTGATGGATGGTTGATTCCCTACAAAGAAGGTCTAAAAGGATGAAGGCTCCATTATGAAAAAATTGAATTCCATGACATCAAAAGGAGGATCCCTAATAGCACATGATAGTATCATGATCTCCACCAAAGAGAAGATAATTGTTGGAATCAAGTCTCTAGTTGAGAGGGAGCTTGGGAAAGTCCCTGGTTAAGAGGGAGAATAAGTATATTCGTTTTATAGGAATAAGTATATCCTCCCTAGTTGATAGGGATATAGAGACACATCATTCTTCTCTTCATGTTATGAAGAAGGAATGGAAGATTGGGTAATCATATGATATTGATTTCAATACTCTTGGAGGATGTGGTAGGGCATCCAATAGCCAAGAGTAGTCAAAGAGAAAATTCCTTGAGGATGTGTTATTCCAAGATATGAATTGTCCTAAAAGGACATACCCTGTGAACACTCGAGTGGGGTATGTGCCTTGGTCTTGCCAAAATTTTGCTAAGATCTAGTGGAGAGATACAGTTGTTAGTCAAGGCATTTCTATGTGAAAATGTTGGTTGATATGATGAGATGCTCTAATATAAGCTAATAATATAGCTTATGATATGGCTTACCAATTTGACTCTTCTTATGAGATTTCTTCATTTTAAGAATATCCAAGTACCTTGTAAGAATTATGAATATCTCCCTAGTTAAGAGGGAGTGTTGAAAAGTGTTTCTAGGTTTGGTCTTGATAATGACATATGTAATCATGATTTTATGTATTTGATGTAAAGAGAATTTTTATTTATTTATTTTCATTCTTGAGGCATGGGTTTCATGCTCAAGGAAAATTTATTTTTATAGGTCAATTATCCATTGAGTGCTTCTAGGGATTTTCATTGAGCCTACAAGTCAATTGGTTCATTATCATGTATGGAAGACCCTTTTTGGCATAACGCTTCAAGACAAGGCATCCTTCACAAGTTTCAAGTCAGCCTAAAGACAGTGATAAGTCAACCTTCAAGCTAGGATAGGAAGCTTGTAAATAAAGAGCTTGACCTCATTTGTAATGACATATAATTAGTTTGATCTGAAGCACATAAAATACTAGAAGATCCTACAAAGAAAGGAGAAGACAAAAGGAAGAAGAAGTTAGATTTTTAAGGTTTGTTTTGGGGTAATCTCTTACATGTGTGGACTATAATTAGGGCATATTCTCAACTAGAGCGAGACCGAATTATAGTCAGGTTAAGAATCCAAGTAAAGGGTTAAATAAGCATCTATATACAAGAATGAACTTTTTCCCAATAAAAGGAGAATAGAAACCATCTTCACCATATTCCTATCACACAATCGAGTTAGGATCATTGTGGGGGGGTGAGAATCACAGTCAAAACTACAAGTTTGAAATTGGGGTCAAAAAGGTTGCAAGCAATTATTAAAAGGATAGATTGACTATCATTGAATTTGTGAAAGAGGAGATCATCCATGAAAAGTTTGACTTGGTCTTGGATGGGTCTTGGTCAAGGGTCATAGGTCTTGGAATTCAACAGTTGAAGTTCTATATGAGTATAATATTTCTTGTATGTTTTTCTCTCCAGAGGAAACGTTTTGGCCCTGGTTTATTACCTATATCTTGTGTCCTCTTGTCTCATTTTTCTTCATTGTTTGATAGTTATTTAATGATAAAGGACACTAATAATAATAAAATGAAAGAAGAAGCTAATCAAGTAAATTAAATACATCACAAGTAATTATCAAAGTAAGAGAAATCACCTAATCTAGATTCATTCTATTTCTCAACGGGTTCCTCCTAGATCCAAAACATCATATTTTCCTTTTATAACCAGAGAAAGTGTGGTTTTCTGAGATTACATAGGTTCTTTTTCCATAACACAAACTTCAGCAAATATCACATCCTGGCTTTGTGCTTCCTTGTCATCGGTTGGTACCTGACTCTATTCCACAACTATAGGCATCATTACTTGAATATGACCAAATGGTGGGCAGAGAGATTTTATTAGTTTTTCCATCTCTAGTATGCTCTCATGAGTGTATGTTGATAGCCCTACGTATTTTCTTATCGCAAAGAGTATAGCAAGCAAGTCATAATTCCAACATTCAGCATGGAATAATCTAAATGATAACATTTCTCTTTCAATTACATATATTTCATTTTTATTTTTAGCAATGAGGGGTGGAATAGAATTATGGATAACTAAATAATGCTCTTTTTTTCTTTGATGAAAAGTGAGATTCATTGACTACTATTATTTGTCATAATACTTCACAAGAAAATATTAATGGGGTAATAAAATTGGTCAACTGAAAAGGATCCCTCTCAAACCCATACAGTCTAATCAAGGAAAAACCTGGGTAAAGGAACCAACTTCCTATACTCTACTCTTTAGTAAGCCTCAAAATTCTTCTCTATTCCTCACAAATTCTATTAGTGGATTCTCCAACCAGTTTAACGTTTAGGTAAAAAGAAAAATGGTTGATGTATTGCATATAATAATTGGGGATACATCCTAGGTAAATTATGTATGTCATTGACAAACTTGTTGGGTTGTGTTATATCCTTGTTGTGGGGAAAAGTATCCGACTCGGAATGACCCTATCCCGACTCTAAGGGTGATAGTTCCTTAGCAACAACTGAAAGTAAAGCTTTGATAGTTTTCCTTTATGAAAATACAGAGAAGGAAGGAAAGATTGACCAACCGATGTCTTTCGCTTTTGTCGATCCCGTCTTCTCTCTTTGCCTCTTGCTCCCAGCTCCTTGCTCTCTTGCCGGCCCAGCTACACACAGATCCTGCAAAAAACGAGAGAGGGAAACTACAAGAAACATGTACTCATAACTGATGCATGGATTAGGATGAATCAAATATACAGATGAAAACAATACATCATTGCAATACAAGTATATAGGAGAACATCAAAAGCTTTATTGATAGAAGAAAAAGGTTCTGAGAAGGTTACAACCATAAATGGCTCCAATCCAGCAGCACCTCCCCAGCAGCAAGAAATCTACTCTTCTCCTCTATAAAAGCAATCACCCAATAGCTCTAACTGTAAACCAACAGCACTTCCTTGCTTTGCACAAAATTCCAGCCTCCTTAGACCTCATAGAAGAGCTCTATATATAGGGTAGAAGGAGAAAGGATGAGTCAGCTTGAGACTGACATAAAGCTGCCTTGTGTCCTCTCCCTCTTCAGTTAAACTTCAGTTCTTGAGTCCACTTGGAGATCCTTGCTTCCACATGGAGATCAAGTACCTCTTACTCATCACAGGGCGAATTCCTTGAACCAAGTGTCAGTTTGGAAGCTTCCTGGGCAATTGACACCTTGCAGAATGACTGTGCCACTTGGCCAATCTTTCCCAGCGCAGGTAGCCTTCATTAGAGTTGACTTTCAGCGCAAGTACAAGGAGGAGCAGTTGACATTCAGCGCAAATGCTCAGTGGAGCAGCTGACATGATCCAAAAATAGCCTGTTTTTGAGTGTTTTCAGGTGGAGAACTGATAGGAAGTGCTGTGGTTTGCTGACCTTGTTCCTCTAGGGGTAAGAACAACATGTTTAGGGACTGAGGATCCCTGTAATTATTGACATTTCATGCTCCATGCTGCGAGGCACAAAAATGTCTATAACAGTTGCCCCCTAAAGTATGAGGCCGTTTATCGGGTGAAATGCTTTATCCAGAGGGTCCGAAGTTCATTCAAGTGCTGAGAGGTGCCCTGTAATACAATACAATACAATACATCATTCTTCATTCTGTTTTCATGATCTAGCTGAGGCGGGCATTCCCATGCTTAGCTTTATAAATACATTTTGGTACATAGAACAGACGATCGTCTGATGGTAGACTGATAATTCTCTGCTGAAATTATCATCCTTTGAGTAGGATGATCATCTGCTGCAATGATGTACATGACAAATGCTTTTATATTTCCTGAATATGTATCGCAGCCCGGATGGATGAAACTAGATCCGGGGTCTTCAAACTCGTTCGATCTTCACTCTAAGTACAAGTCGATCCATGTGAGAATTTCGTTGAAGTCGAACATGGAAAGACATCCCTTGATTACCGGTCAATGATGAAAACCGTTAACAAGTGCGAGAGGAATCACCGATAATGATAATGACCCTCAAGGTACTGCAGTACAATTCACGTGGCGTGAATAAAGGACTTGGCGTCGAACGCCACGCAATATCTTCTGGTCGAAGGTCATTGATGTATACCTGTCGCCGGAAGTGAGAAACTTGCCATTGAGGCATGCAAGCTTCAAAGTACTGATGGGGTTGTTCCTAGATCAACTTCTTGGATAATGAGCTGAAGTCGACAAGAAGCGATCCGTCAAAGGAGGGCCTTAATGAATCCCACATCAATGACATCGAATGGAGCTAATGATTTTAGTGGAGGTGAAAACAAACTGTGACATATGATTCAGGGTGGCGATCATGAATGGATGAAGGATAATGTATGGCAGTGGATGGGACATGGTTGACACTTTCAGAATGACCTCTCTTGAACATATAACGACACTGATGCGATGGATCGGTAGCATTACCCCAAAATGTGGATGGTTTGGCGAAGACCATGGTGATGAGACCGGTGAATGAAACAACCCAACCCGATGTGGTACGGAAGAAAAGTGTCATGTTCAAGAGCGACTTGCTACCATTAAGCTTTGATGTTCTCCCAATTTTTCCCCAGTCATTTCTGACCAGTACCTCCTTATTTTTGTCAAGCTTGAGGAGGATAACATATGCTTGTTCTATAACCTGCCCTTCGGGCAAGCCCATCGCTATGATTTAACGAGCTTAGCGATAGGGAAACTCGTTCTCGTCTAAAGACAAGTTTGTCGCTATTTAATCATTTTAACGAGTCTAACGACAAGGAAAACTCGGTCCTTTTCATTTTTAGAGAGTCTGAAAAGGTACAGAAAGTTAACTCCATAATTCCTTTTTCGTCATCTAATCCCTTAAGTCCGAAAAAGTATAAAACAATACAGAAGGGATGAATTTTCGATTGCTTTAACGAGCCGAAAAAAACAAGCGCTCGATCTTTTTGTGCAATAATCCCTCAGGTCCAAAAAGATTAAAATCTAGAGGAGGGATAGCTCTTCCGGTTGCTTTAACGAGCTGGAAGGCCAAAACTCGGCAAACTTTTCATATTTTACGAGTCAGTGAAAAGAGCTCAAAGAAGACTCGTCTTTTGAGGAACGAGTGATAAACAGGGATAGCAGCAGATTCCAGGTACAAGTTAGAATATTCCAATCACGGCAGTGTCACAAGGATGGCTAAGTGAAATCACTCTTCGCAGATGTTCCTCAAAATGGGTAAACAAACATATGGAGATGAACGATTGGCCAAATGAACGGATGGAGGTGAGACTGCAAGAACACGACCAAGGGTTTTAATATGGCTGTCAAAAGTTACTTTCACCAAGGTTATTTACCGGTTCATTTTTTCTGGGTGAGCTTGAACTCTAGGGGAAGATTGCTCACAACTTATGTTTATTTTTTAACGAGCATGAACTATGCGCTAAAACTGCTCGGATCTTGCGTTTATTTTTTAACGAGCATGAACTATGTGCTAAAACTACTCGACATACCAGTCATAGAATAAGAACGCCTCCAGTGAGATAGCTATTTTTTAAGGAGCTTTATCTCACGAAGCTATGCTCCAAATTTGGCAAGTTTTTACCTTTACCCCACAGACTTTCTTCATGCAAGGTCGGAATCGGCTAATCCTACGAGTTTAAAGGGTTAGACCTACAGGTTTAAAGGGAGGACCTAAAAATTTAAAAAATAAATAGTCGTCCCTCGCTCACATTCCAAAAGTTTGCATGCCCCCAGGTATAGGATAGAATTTCGGGGCTGCCCCTTCTCAACGAGGCCTGCCTCTTTCTTATTATCCGAAGACGGTTCTATTTGCTGCCGCAAATCAATCTCTTTCTTCGGCGATGTCCATCATTAGGTTACTCAAAGATGGTTACCCTCTGTCACAACAATAGAATCTCTTTCTTTGGAGGCTGCCCCTACTTATCCTTCAAAACATTTGTTTTAATGGGTGAGGCTTGCTTTTCCCCAAAGATGGTTACTGCTTGTCGCAATAAGGGAATTCCTACTTGGGCATTGCCCACCTCTTTAGACAAAGGTGAATGACTCTTTTGCCAAACACATAACTTTAACAAAAGAATACTATTCCAGAACAACCCCTCTTCCATCCACGGATGGGGTACGGACTAGTCATATTCTTCTGCGGAAATTCCACCTTATACCCAGGGTTTCTTCTGCCCGAAGCAGACCAGGGTGCATGCCCCCTGGGTTCCAGTCTTTCTTTCCGAATCACTCGCGCTCATCAGGAAGGAGGACTGGGGGTGGAGGCATATCTTGAGTGAACAGACCATTTAGGATTGGTATTTGACTATTTGCGATGCGAGATCCCAGAAATGAAAGTTGGTCTACGAGCTTGACCATCCTTCCTTCGTGTGGAAAACACATTACTCTAAAGAGTGAGGAGACTATCGCTCCCATGCAATAAATATAGTCACGTCCAAGGAGTAGGTTATAATCCAAGGGTCCTTGGACGACCATCACGTTCAAATTAACGGTCTTCCCTTTCAATGTAACAGGCACATTGGGGAGGATTCCTAATGGTCGACTGGTTCCTTTATCAAAACCTGAGAGATTTCTTAACTCAGGTAAAAGCACCGGGGAACCCAGTGCTTTCCAAGCAACAGAGGAAAGGATACTCACAGACGCCCCTTCATCAATGATAGTACCAGCCATAATCATTCTATAGATCTGGACAATGATTCTGAATGGTATACTGGCTGGTAACCGGGGTCTGCCTAGTTGATTCCAATCAAAGGATACAACCAGGTTGCTTGGTGGTGGGACCGAATATACGGCCGGGTATGACCCTGATGATGTTCCTTCCTGCGATAAAGGAATGGGCGCATTGCCCTGACGCTCATCAGAGTCGGTGCTAATGAAAAGAACCTGGATGGTGTCATCCTTATCCTCTTCAGTGAGGGTGTCGCATGAAGATGACTCTTCGGCGACGGTGTCATTCGAAGATGAAACTTCTGAAGGTAGAACCGGGTCAACTGCCGTATCGACCTTTGGACTTTCGTCCGGTCTGGATTCAGTAGGTTCATTTTCAGTGACTGACGCTTCAGCCGACCACTTGAGCGGGCCAGCTGTATTTTCAACCAACGAAGGACTTGGCACGAGTTTTTTGTATCCAGGAGGAAGTTTTACCGGTGAAACCGGACGATCTTCCAAAACTCTCTTCGCTTCATCTAAGAAGGGACAACGGTGGATGGCATGACTGCCTTCACACAACATACAGGGGAATCTTACTCCTCCTTTTTGTCTAGATCCTTCACTTTCGCTGGTTGACGGAAAGCAATCAACTTGATTGTCAGAGGTTGATGCCCCCGAATTGTGCAGACGAGGGGACCAGTCCCTTAGTATCTGGGGAATACAGGGACAATCTCTGTGGAAATGGTCTCCTCTACATATGACACATGGTGATTCAGGCCCGGTCTGTGCAGTGTGTGGGTTTTTGTCAGATGCCTTTTGCTTGCCCCCAGTCACCTTAGGCTCCTTCTTCTTCTTCTCTTTCTTCTTCTTCTCCTTCTTCTCCTTGGGAGGCTGACTTTTGCCGACTCTACGTTGCGAAGATGAAGGATTGGAGGAAGAGTTTTCAGAAGTAGAAGGCTGGTGGGCAACTCTAGACTGATCTAACAGTTGACTTGATTGATCAGGAACCATGGTGGCCTGAACTACATTGGTCGAGAACAGCCAAACCGGCAGGCCTATTGTCAGTCCTGGAAGCGACAATGTGGCCATATGGGGCGCACCAACTTCTCCCCAAGAGGAGAAAGGACTAGGACTTCCATCTTGTGGACTTCCTTGGTTGGGGCGTTCCATGTTCTCAACTTACAGATCAACGCGGGAATAAGAGGTGATTATGTTCCGTTTAAAATGAATTTTATAACGACGCTTTATTAGACACAACTTTTCTTTTTCATGTTTTAAGAGTCGAGAAAAAGCTAAAGATGACTCTAGTCGCCTTCGATGTATTAACGAGCCCGAAGTGACAAATGCTCGGTTGGACTTTTTCAGTTATAGAGTTTGAAAAAGGCCAAAAGAAACTGCTCTGGAGATCTAGGCAGAGGGTGTGCCAAACCTTTCGCGAAACCACAGAATACGTTTTACGGTACGGGTGGTCGATCTTCGTGAATGCTGTGTTCACTGCATCGCAATCAGTAGGGCGGCCGACACGGTTTCCTAAGGATAAAGGCTTTATTCCTATAGGGGTCTCCCAATATACTCGACGGTACGCGGGAGCACAAGTCCGTATTGATACTTATCGCTTCACCGTGGAGGAATCACCCAACCACTCAACGCTAAGATATCACGTTTAACGACGCCGGAACACGTCTCTAGCTTAGACCTCTATGTGTTTGCGTTATGTTTCAATGCGTTGTTATGTAAATTCAATTCATTTTAATGTTGATCTTGTTTAGCAGTTTGCCTTTAAGGATCACCACGAGATGTATATATACAACTTCCTAAATGCAATCTAAGATGAGAAGCAAAACTTTTCAATCTTTCAACTTTGAAAACCTTAATCTACTGAGGGAAAAGAAAGACATCAACTTTTCACACAGATCATAGAACACACACTAAATGCACTTTTTCCTAAATCAACATGCAAACTGTCAATAATGCACATGCACAATGCAGATATTTCTTTTCTTTATCCTTAATGTTGATGTAAGACAAAAAGGAAACTGTTGCATAACTTTGAATCTAATTTCAAGCGAAAGTAAACAAGCTTGTCCAAAATCAAAAGACACCTTAATATCGACTTGTTTAGACACTGGAAATGTATAGATCCAAACCACAAAATGAAAAACAAACAAACTCAAACAGCCATGAACAGTAATAAAACTAGCTCTTAAGATCTCAAAGACACTTTTACAGTTCAGGATCTAAGAGGCCACAGCTATACTGGTTTGCTTTTCACAATGGGAAACTGTAACTGAAACAAGAAATACTGAAAGAACAATCACAGTTTCATCACACAACTGAGGCGGAATAATGTCAAGGAAAGTTGGTTTACAGCAAGTACAAATGACAAACAATCAACAGCAAAACAACAGTGAAAACAGGGCCAAGACTCAGTGGGAAACCTCAGGAAGACATAGCCTAACTGGTTCAGCGCAGGCTCTGGTCTGTCAAACTGACTCTCAGCGCAGTTCCCGAAGGGAGTACCTGCACTGAAATGTAGACTGCCTTTGGACAGCCTGCACTGAGACACGAGAGTTGCGTTTACAAGGATTTCCGGGTCATAAAAAGCTCAAAAATTCACTGTTTTTGCTGAAATAAAAAGCTATAGGTCAAGTACAAGCTAAGGGATGATCAAGAGGATGAAAAGCTATCACAAAGAGAACAAGAGTCTTTGTGGATCAGCTCTTCAAATCATAAATTTGCTCAGAAACTGAGCCAGAGCAGCTGCCCTCTACTTTGCAATTGAAGGACTCAATTGCAGTTCGATTTGGTGCTCTCCTTGTTTATGAGATGAATAGCAAGAAACACAATAAACCAACAAGATACTAGGCTCCCCAGTGGAGTCGCCAGTTTGTTGTGGGGAAAAGTATCCGACTCGGAATGACCCTCCCGACTCTAAGGGTGATAGTTCCTTAGCAACAACTGAAAGTAAAGCTTTGATAGTTTTCCTTTATGAAAATACAGAGAAGGAAGGAAAGATTGAACAACCGATGTCTTTCGCTTTTGTCGATCCCGTCTTCTCTCTTTGCCTCTTGCTCCCAGCTCCTTGCTCTCTTGCCGGCCCAGCTACACACAGATCCTGCAAAAAATGAGAGAGGGAAACTACAAGAAACATGTACTCATAACTGATGCATGGATTAGGATGAATCAAATATACAGATGAAAACAATACATCATTGCAATACAAGTATATAGGAGAACATCAAAAGCTTTATTGATAGAAGAAAAAGGTTCTGAGAAGGTTACAACCATAAATGGCTCCAATCCAGCAGCACCTCCCCAGCAGCAAGAAATCTCCTCTTCTCCTCTATAAAAGCAATCACCCAATAGCTCTAACTGTAAACCAACAGCACTTCCTTGCTTTGCACAAAATTCCAGCCTCCTTAGACCTCATAGAAGAGCTCTATATATAGGGTAGAAGGAGAAAGGATGAGTCAGCTTGAGACTGACATAAAGCTGCCTTGTGTCCTCTCCCTCTTCAGTTAAACTTTAGTTCTTGAGTCCACTTGGAGATCCTTGCTTCCACATGGAGATCAAGTACCTCTTACTCATCACAGGGCGAATTCCTTGAACCAAGTGTCAGTTTGGAAGCTTCCTGGGCAATTGACACCTTGCAGAATGACTGTGCCACTTGGCCAATCTCGCCCAGCGCAGGTAGCCTTCATTAGAGTTGACTTTCAGCGCAGGTACAAGGAGGAGCAGTTGACATTCAGCGCAGATGCTCAGTGGAGCAGCTGACATGATCCAAAAATAGCCTGTTTTTGAGTGTTTTCAGGTGGAGAACTGATAGGAAGTGCTGTGGTTTGCTAACCTTGTTCCTCTAGGGGTAAGAGCAACATGTTTAGGGACTGAGGATCCCTGTAATTATTGACATTTCATGCTCCATGCTGCGAGGCACAAAAATGTCTATAACAATCCTTTCCACAACTAGCCCACATAGTTAACCGAGGGGTTAGAGTGGGGGTGGAGCCCCCCTTTGTTGCGCCAGTTGTGTAGCAGCGTGGTCACAAGGGGTTTGAGGGGTGCAAGTAACCCCCCTTTATGGGGTCCAGGGTAGCACCTGGAAAACTTTATTTTTGGACCCTATATTAGGTTGTGTGGACCTACCTATGGTTTTGTGCATGATTTTCACATATGGTTTTGGACGCGATGGTTTTTGGTCCATGGTATTGGATGCTTCGGCATGTATAAATATGTATTGTAATATTGAAATGAACATAATGAAAAATCAAGCTGGTAGTCCCGGTTTTGGGATCCAAGGGAAAATCTCTGTGTCTATGTGTTTTATGTGTTATGCTCTCACATTGTTTATTTTCAGTGTTTTAGAATTCATATGCAGGTAATTTCTATACAAGGTTAAAACCTACATTTTGTATCATAGTTTTTTTGGCTTCAAGGGGACACCTTTTTTGCTAAGGGGTTTCACTCAAGCGTGTGGTAGACCCTGTTCAGTGGGAGATCTGCAAGATCAATTCTGGTGGTGAAAGAAGATGGCGAGCAGTGGAAAGATAGAGATCAGAAAATTTAATGGTCGAAGTTTTGAGTTGTGGAAACTCAAGATGGAGGATCTATTGGTGGATAAAGATCAGTGGATCACAGTATATCTAGGTACTAAACCAATGGGAGTGTCTGATGAAGAATGGAAGAAGTTGGATCGGAAGGAAAATAGCACAATATGATTGTGTGTGTCAGATTCAGTATTGCTAAATGTATCAGGGGAATCTATGGCAAAGGCTTTGTGGGACAAGTTAGGGACTTTATACCAATCTAAGTCTCTAGTGAATAAACTATTCCTGTAGAAAAATGTTGTATAACCTGAGGATGAAAGATGGAGATTTAGTGACAGAGCATCTAAACGCATTTAATACTGTGGTAACTCAATTATTATCTGTTGATATTAAAATTTCAGATGAAGATAAGTGCATCAGTTTGTTGTGTTCTCTACCAGTTTTGTGGGATAGTCTGGTTATTGCACTAGGTAGCAATATAATTGCCTTGCAATTTGATGAAATAGTCTCATCCTTGTTGACGAAGGAGATGAGACGGAAAAATATGGAGAGCCAGAATGGTGATGTCTTATTTGTACGAGGACGGTCCCAGAACAGAAACAAAAATAAGTCATCGAGTGGGAGATCTAAATCTCCAGGTAAACCTATGTTATGAAACAAGCTCACAAAAAGATAGAAAAGATAGATCAACGCCTTAGAAGTCAACCTCTTCGAGGGGGCAACCTCCTTTACATTACACAAGTGAATGATTCCTTGATTATTCAAATGACAAAACCTCCTTTCTATATATAGGAGTCAAGGAGTCACAATATAACCCAGCTGACCTAACAATAATAATATAAAGGCACAAAAATAACAATAAAGGGATTCTATGGGGCACATTAATAACAATATGGGGACAATAGGGGCACAACAATATTAATAAGGGATAAAACTACAATAGTAATGTGGTAATCACTAGTATTATAGGGACCTAACAACCTGTAAAGGTGGTGTGTTGGAAATGTGAAAAGGAAGGGCACTAGAAAAGGGACTGTAAATGTAAAGCTCTTGATAAAGGAAATGAATCTAATGATGCTCCTTCTACAAAGGTGAAAGCCACCTCAGATGAAGGTGGGGATGTGTACTTGGCTTCTTCAAGTACACACGTAGAACATGAGGCATGGTTGACTGACTCAGGCGCATCCTTTCACTTCACTCCCCATAGAGAGTGGTTCTGTGAGTATGAGAAATATGATGGTGGTGATGTCTTATTAGGGGATGATAGGAAGGCTAGAATCGTTGGTTGCAGAAAAGTAAAGTTGAAGTTGCAAGGTGGAAGGGTTAGAAAACTTCCTGGTGTTCTACATATTCCTACATTGGCCATAAATCTGATTTTTGTAAGCAAGATGGATGATGCAGGTGTGAAAAGAGTGTTTGATAAGGATACCTGCAAGATGGTTCGCGGAGCACTGGTATTGATGCAGGGAGTTCGGATTGGAACTGTATACAAGCTGCAAGGTAGCACTGTTGTTGATGAGTGCAATAGCTCTGTGGTTCCTAAAAGTGGAGTAGAAAATCTAATGGTCTCTGGAGGGAAGATCATGTTGTGGAATCAAAGGCTTGGACATATTGGAGAGAAGGGCCTTCAAATACTTCATGGTAAAGGTATGGTAGAAGTTATGAGTAATAGCTCTCTATATTTTGATTTCTGTGAAAATTGTGTATATGGGAAGCAGAATCGGGTGAGTTTCCCCTCTGGTGGTAAGAGGGAGAAACAAATATTAGAACTTGTGCACAGTGATGTGTTTGGACCTATGAAGGTTCCACCACTAGGTAAGTTTGTGTACTATGTATCATTTATAGATGACTTCTCAAGGAATACATGGATATATTTCCTTAAGAAGAAATCTGGAGTCTTTGACAGGTTTAAAGAATTTAAGGCTCTTTTGGAAAACTAGACAGAGAAGAAGATAAAGCTGTTGAGGACAAATAACGGTGGAGAGATTTGCAGTAAGGAATTTGAATAATTCTGTAAGAAGTGTGGTATAGCACGGCATAAGACTACTCCATACATAGCTAAGAAAAATGGAATTGCAGAAAGAATGAACAAGACGTTAATAGAAAGGTCAAGAAGCATGCTCAGTGGTGTTGGGTTAGGACAGGAATTCTGGGCAGAGGCGGTGGAGACAACATGTTAGCTGGTCAATAGATCACCTTTATCAAAGTTGGAGGATAAGACTCCATAAGAGGTATGGACTGGTAATAAACCCTCTCTTTCACATCTGAGGATATTTGGATGTGATGCATATGTACATGTTCCAAAGGAGAAACAAACCAAGTTGGATAGTAAATTTGAAAAGTGAATCTTTATTGGGTATAAGGATGGTTTAAAGGGTTATAAGCTTTGGAACCCAATAACAAGGAAGGTTGTGTACAATCGAGATGTGGTCTTCAGAGATAAACATGAAGTCCAACCAAAGGAACCTGAGAAGATATAGTTTGAGCTTAAGGAAGAATCAGACTCTACAACAGAGGAGGAATCAGAAGATGAAGTCCACAAAATCTAGGTGTGAGAAGATCTGTTCGAGAAATAAGGCAACTAGAAAGGTATATTCCATCTGCTTTCTATTCAAATTTTGCTTTATCTATTACTGACGATGATCCCAGAACTATGAAGGAAGTAGTAGATTCAGAGGATGGCAAACTCTGGAAAGAGGCCATGGTTGATGAAATGGCATCTTTGCACAAAAATGAGGCTTGGGATCTGGTGGAGTTGTCAGCTGGAAGGAAACCCATTGGCAGAAAATGGGTGTTTAAGAAGAAGACAAATGCAAAAGGAAAGGTGGAGAAATAAAAAGCTCGGTTGGTAACAAAAGGCTATTCCCAGGTGTCGGGAATTGATTTTTGTGATATTTTTTCCCATGTTGCCAAGGTAACTTCTATTAGATTACTTTCATTTTTTGCTGCTACGTTTTATTTTGAGGTAGAACAGATGGATGTGAAGACAACATTTCTTCACGGGGATCTGGAAGAGGAAATCTACATGAAGCAACCCTAAGGCTTTGTGGTGAAGGGTAAGAAAGAACTGGTATGCAAGTTAAAGAAGTCTCTGTATGGGCTAAAATAGTCACCAAGGATGTGGTATCAGAAATTTGATACATTTATATGGGGACTTGGCTTCACCAGAAGCAAAGAAGATCACTATGTGTATTTTAAATTAATTGGTGACTGTGTTATTTATCTAGTCTTGTATGTGGATGAAATGTTGCTGATTAGAAATGACAAAGAAATTATCCAGGATTTGAAGACCCATTTGTCCTCCAAATTCGACATAAAAGATCCTAGAGTTGAAAACTATATTTTGGGCATGGAAATTAAAAGAGATCAGGCAAAAAGGAAGCTCTGGTTAAACCAAAGGAAGTATGTCGAGACAATACTGCAGAGGTTTAATATGAAAGATAGTAAACGATGAAGGTTCCTATTCCCGTAGGTGTGAAGTTATCTACTGAACAGTGTCCCAAGACACAAGAAGAGGAAGAGGACATGTCCCGTGTTATATATGCAAGTGAAATCGGTAGCCTAATTTATGAAATGGTCTATATTAGACCAAACATTGCACATGGCGTGGGAGTATTGAGCAAGTTTATGTCAAAACCAGGGAAGGAGCACTGGACAACAGTGAAGCAAGTTTTCAAGTATTTGTGTGGCACTAGTGATTATGGTTTGTGCTACCAAGGAAGACCAGGATTGGACAAAGTGTTGGATATTCATGGCTTTGTTGATGCATACTAGGCTGGAGATCTAGATCAGAGAAGATCTACAAGTGGGTATATGTTTAACCTATTTGGAGGTGTAGTCAGTTGGATGAGTAAGAAACAATCTGTAGTGGCACTATCAACTACAGAGGCAGAATACATGGTAGCCACTCATGCAAGCAAGGAAGCAGTTTGGTTGCAAAGATTGTGTTCAAGTATGGGGTTAGTACAGGGAGCTATAAGGATAGATTGTGACAGCCAAAGTGCAATTTTCTTGGCAAATAACCCTGCATATCATTCAAAGACAAAGCACATTGATGTTCAATATCACTTTGTGAGGGATACGATAGAAGACAAAAGGGTGTTGTTGGTAAAGGTGGACACTTTGAAGAATAATACAGATGCATTGAAAAAATATGTGAGCTCTGAGAAGATCTCTTGGTGTAGAGAAACAATGGGTGTTGCAGGGCTAGATAAATGACTAAGCTCTCTTGTGGCCCACTATGGAAAGAAAACAACAAGTGGGGGAATGGTGGGTGCTGTTATATTCTTTCCAAGACTAGACCACATAGTTAACCGAGGGGTTAGAGGGGGGGCGGAGGCCCCACTTCCTTGCGCCAATTGCATGGCAAGGGGATCACAAGGGGTTTGAGAGGTGTAGGTAATGCCCCTCTATGGGTTCTAGGGCAGTGCCCCGGACAATTTGTTTTTGGACCCTATATTAGGTTGGGAGGACCTACATATGGTTTTGTGCATGATTTTTGCACATGGTTTTGGACGCGATGGTTTTTGGTCCAAGGTATTGTATGCTTCGGCATGTATAAATATGTATTGCAACATTGAAAGGAACATAATGAAAAATCAAGCTGGTAGTCCCAATTTTGGGATCCAGGGGAAAATCTCTGTGTATATGTGTTTTATGTGTTATGCTCTCACATTTTTTATTTTTTGTGTTTTAGAATTCATATGCAGGTAATTTCCTACAGGGTTAAAACCTACAAAACTTCCTTCTTAATTTCGTTCTCATCCTTGACATTAGTGAGGAGCTCAGTAAATAGAAGATAATTAGGTTATTTAAATAAAACTATCTGGACAAGATATGTATAATGGAAGTGAGATTTAAATGGAATGGTAGTCATGAGGTCAACTATCACTGCCCTAGACAAATATTTCAGGAAATTAATCCCTAGTCTATCATGATTTAGAGTAACAAGTTGAATGGCTAGAAAAATATATTCATGGTTTTTAAGTCATCAAATAGACAAAGAAATAATAACCAAAAGTGATGCTAAAATTTAATAAAATGGTTTCAATATGTTAGCATGCAGAGGGAATTCTAGTTTCAAGCTTGGGTTAGGGATTTGGAGTAAGCTTTTAAGGAATTCTACTTTCTCTTCCTTGACCCACGTGATAAACTCTTGGTCTAACCCTCTATCGGTGATATATATCCTGAAAGTTTGTATCCCTAACATTTTTTACATAATTTCCTCATTAATTTGGATAAATATATTCAGATCTAGAGGAGAGGTGATGGTTTGAGCATTAGAGTCAAAATATTTAGAAAGAAAGATAATTCATTCTGGATCAAAATATATGGGAGGAAGTGTAGTGGTTAAAACCCCAGAGGTGTTAAGAAACTTGTGTTCTTGAGAGCTACATGAGAGGGAATTTAGGGTTTTATTTAAAGCAAGGACATCCATAAGATAAGTTTGAGTATCTTTGATACTAACTAACTCATTAATGATTGATTCTTCGTACGATTCCATAGAGATTTATTTCCTCTCTATGGTGAGCTAGGCAGAGAGCTATAAAGAAAGAGATAGAACTATGAAAGAGAACTTACTCAACAAACATGATAATGGGTCGAGTTAACATTCTAGACTTGCACGGGAATAACGTCTACAATTGTTTGTGTGTTTCACAATAACATGCAGGAGAATCAACACAAACACGAGGCGGAGAAAATTGAAAAGTTGGCGGAGGAGTGTTAATTAGAATATGATGGATCTTAATGATAGTTGGAAATGGAATTACATATTGATTAATTAGCTCAAGATTCAGAGATGGGTCCCATCTATCGGGTTGTTGAGAGTAGCAACAAGAAATGCTAAAAATAGCATTCAGTATATTCCAATTTTAATTTGTCCATGAATTAAAATTGAGAATTAAAATTCGAACTTAGTCTCACCAGCTACTTGAAAAATAATTAATTAATCCATTATCGATTAATTAGTTGGAGAAAGTCAAGCTAGAAGTCTTTGTGAAGTCATGCAATAGTTATCCCTTGAATTAAGGAGATTATCCCTTAATTAAGGAGATAAGGATGAGTTATATTTGAGTTGCAATTAGTTAGCTCAGTTAACTGAGTTATGTCCAATTAACTTAGCTCCAAATAGTTTGAGGAACTAATTGTGAGTTCAGTTAGTTAATGCATGCATGCATGCAACTAGTGTACTCCAAATAACTGAGGATTATCTCATAAATAACTCATGCATGTCAATTCAGACAAAGACCCAGTTGAGATTAAAGATAGAGAAATTGTACTATCAGTTGGAAGAATTTTCCTATAAAGGAAACTCATCCATGCAGAAGGAACAAGGTTCCTTGAGGATTACGTAGTTTTATAGGGTGTGAGAACAGTGTGAGTGATCAATGTTACACTTGGTAACAGTAGGATCACCCAGGAGAAACAACGGAAGGAAATAGGAGGCTTGGAGGGCAGAGGAGAAGGCTTGTTAGAAGATTTGATTGCCTGTGAGCATCTAGGAGGATTGTACTAAGAGCTGGCTAGCTGTGAGAGCTAAGGCTTTGTGTAATCTTGATGTATTTCCACCTTGTATGATAATACAGATAGTGGGGTTTTTAGCTATGGCTTTCCCCCAAGTATTCTTTTGTGTTTCATGTGAATTGATTCTTCTTCTAGTTATATGTGTTCAGCTTGATCTTTGTCAAATCTTTTAAGCTTCCTCAAGTTTGATAGTAGAAGTAGATTATTGTATTTTGCTTTGGTATATTGCATTATCGAGTTAATCTACAGTGAGATTTTCTACATAGATCTCAGAGGTAGATTTAGAGAATTTGTAGAATTTTCTACATGGTATCAGAGCCAAGTTTAACGAAGCTGTGAACAATATATGGAGAAGAGAATTTGAAGTTTGAAGTTCAGGGTTGTTGGTGTAAATCAAATTCTTATCATACTTCAGGGTTGGCTAATGGCATTCTATCACTTGAGACTTGAGTATGCCTTAGAAGGAAGCTCGAATTATATAGCATGGAAAGATCACATGGAGGTTGTATTAGAAGATAATGGCTTGAAGGATTTCGTTGATCAATAAATCCCAAAGCCAGGTTCAACTAATGCACAAGAGTTGGCTGAGCGGAAGAAGTGTGTGGCGAGGGCGAGACAAATCATCCTTGAGGGAGTTCAAGACCATATTGTCTCGAGTCTCCATGGGAAGGATACTCCATATTCAGTGGCAAAGACATTGAAGGACCTCTACCAGAACAATACCGACCAGAGGAAATTGGCGCTCAAGGATAAGCTTCAAAGAATCAAGATGGAGAACGGTGATACTATTTCCACATATCTAAACAAGCTCACCACATGTAGAGATGATCTTGGAAGTGTGGGAATAACTACTACCGATGATGATATGGTAAGCCTCACTCTCCTTTGCCTTCCAAAGAGCTGGCATAGCTACCAAGACTCTATCAATCGAAGGGAGAAATTGTCGGATTGGGAACGACTGTGGTTAGATCTCATGCAGGAGTAGATCAACAGGAGCACACGACATGGTTCTTCATCCAAGGAAGATGAAGAAAATCTAGCCTTAGCAAGTAAGGCAAGGAAAGGGAAGGAGAAGGATTCTCATCCCAAATCGAATTCTTCTCATGGAGGGAAGAAGGGTTACAAATCTAAAGTGAGATGCTTTAATTGTCATGAGATGGGTCATTATGCGACTAATTGCCCATCGAAGAAGTCCAAGAACGGATCATCGGATGGATCAGAAGGTGAGGCATTAGCCTCTCAGTTTGAAATGGAATTCACCCTCACCGCATGCATGGCATCATCGATGATGGGTTGTGGTTGGTTTCTTGGCAGTGGAGCCTCATTCCACATGACCGGTGATAAAATTTTATACCTTGGAGGAAAAAACCTCAATATGTGCATAGAGATGGATGACGATGAAAGGTACAGTGTTTCAGGAGTGGGCACAGTTGCTTTTCAGAGGGAGCATGGAGCTCTTATCACCTTGACATATGTGAAATATGTGCCTGGACTGAAGAAGAACTTGGTATCGATTGTGATGTTGGAGGACAAAGGCTATGATGTTGTTTTTAGTAAGGGAAAGGTTTTCCTTAGACACATCACAATGAGACAAGTGAAACAGATTGATTCACAAGTCAAGAACCTATATGCTCTTGAAGTTCAAGATGCATGCAAAGCCTTGAGGAGCAAGGGAAATGTTAGAGACTTGGTGGTTAAGAGGGAGAGTAAATTACCTCTCAACATGCAGCCCCAGAAGAAGTCTCAGACAATTATGGAGGAGCCACAATTGGAGAAGTGGGCAGAGGGATCACATGCAGCCATACCTCTAGGTGTGAGGTGGGGTGATGTGAAGTGATAGTCCCATGAAGGCTGAAATTGGGCAGGGTCCATTGAGAGGTTTTATCTCATGGATCGTACCTTGCTATGGGAGCCCAAAGTACATAGTAGCGGGAGGAATCAATGGGACTGATGCAATTAGAGATCAAAGTGATAGAGGCTAGAGTAGTCAGATACTGAATAGCGTAGAGAAGGATTGACAATAGTGTAGAAAGGTAGAGTCGGCAGAAGTGCAGAGTTTTCAGTTAACAAAGGCAATATCAGTCAGAGACTTTGATGACAGATGCATCCTGCTGATTCAGGTTGGATGTTTTTTTTTGGTTTCTGGAGTTGCTGGAGCAAGAACACTAGAGAGAAGTGTTTCATGCAGAACATTCCAAGGGTTCAGGATCATGATCAAGTTGAATTCCTTTCTTGTTGAGAGGGAGTGTTGAGAATAGCAACAAGAAATGCTAAAAATAGCATTCAGTATATTTCAATTTTAATTTTTCCTTCAATTAAAATTCGAATTTAGTCTCACCAGCTGCTTGAAAAATAATCAATTAATTCATTGTGGGTCAATTAGTTGCAGAAATTCAAGCTAGAAGTCTTTGTGAAGTCATGCAACAATTATCCCTTGAATTAAGGAGATTATCCCTTAATTAAGGAGATAAGGATGAGTTATATTTGAGTTATAATTAGTTAGCTCAGTTAACTGAGTTATGTCCAATTAAATTATTTCCAAACAGTTTGAGGAAATAATTGTGATTTCAGTCAGTTAATGCATGCATGCATGCAATTAGTGTACTCCAGATAACTGAGGATTCTCTCATAAATAACTCGTCCATGTCAGTTCAGACAAAGACCCAGTTGAGATTAAAGACACGGACATTGTACTATCAGTTGGAGGAATTTTCCTATAAATGAAACTCATCCATGCAGAAGGAACAAGGTTCCTTGAGGATTGTGTAGTTTTACAGGGTGTTTGGTAACAGTAGGATCACCCAGGAGAAACAACGCAAGGAAATAGGAGGCTTGGAGGGCAGAGGAGAAGGCTTGTGAGAAGCTTTGATTACTTGTGAGCATCTAGGAGGATTGTACTAAGAGCTAGCTAGCTGTGAGAGCTAAGGCTTTATGTAATCTTGATTTATTTCCACCTTGTATGATAATACAGATAATGGGGTTTTAAGCTAAGGCTTTCCCCTAAGTATTCTTCTATCTTTCATCTGCATTGATTCTTCTTCTAGTTATATGTGTTCAGCTTGATCTTGCTTAAATCTTTTAAGCTTCTGCAAGTTTGATAGTAGAAGTAGATTATTGTATTTTGCTTTGGTATATTGCATTATCGAGTTAATATACAATAAGATTTTCTACATAGATCTCAGAGGTAGATTTGTAGAGAATTTGCAGAATTTTCTACACGGGCATAACAGAAGGGTTAAAGTTCATGTAAGTTGGGGACTAATAACCATTGAATGTCTTAGAATACAAAATTGTTATTTCATCAGGGGTAAGTGGTGTGCTAATGTGCTCGCCTATTTAATACTAATGAAGCAATTTGATCCTTCGATTAACTTTAAGTGGATGATGGCGATGCATAGAGAACTGATTGAATGCTTAATGTCCCTGTGGCTAAACACCAGATTCTGCAATCAGGGTCATCGGTTGGATTAGAAATGATCTAATAGCTGAGAAAAAGGGGAAAGGATAAATCATTAGCGAAAAGGGTGAGATTGAATAATATGCAAGTTTCAACCCGATGAGTAACTACAGACCGTTGATCTCCTAGAGCGTGATTAGATTTAAAACATCACCCGTTGACTATCTATGCTCTAACTATATAAGGATGGGTTAGTTAAAAGTTATAATAAGAATTAATCTATCATAAAGGTGTATTAAAATTTTAGACTTAAGAGGTAGGGAGGGTTTGGTGATAACATAATGTAAGACTTATAAATTATCGACATTGGTAGCCATAGTCTTGGCATTTGAAATCCTTACCAAGCTTCATCATTAAGAGATTTAAAGAATAAGATAACAAATTTGATAAATAAATAACGAATATGTATCATTAGGATGGAAGATACTTACATTTACTAAGTAAACCAAGAAATTGTGAAAGATTAAAAACAGTTGTCTTGCTAATAATAAAATGACAATGTTAAAATTATCATTAAAACTAAAGTCATGAGAATCAAGTAAAGATATAACTAAAGAATTATTAATTTATTAAATGATATAATATGTTGCGTTAATAGTAAATATTATGTTAGTAAATATATTGTTATATCATTTATTATGTTATCTTTTATGGGTATATTATATTAGATGGTGGTGGCCATTTTAAGAATGCAATAATTAGGGGATTGTTTGGAGGCTTCTAATGAAGGTAATGGGTCATCCTAATGTTTTGCATGGTTGATTTTCTAGGTATTTAAACTCTAGAGTTTTGGCCTACTCTATTTTCAAAGCCACGACTCACATTTTTTACATTGTATTCAATGGGAAGGATGACTCATGGAATCTGATATTCATCATTTAGATCCATAATTAGTTGGATAAAATCTAGCTAAATGAACAAGCATTTAAGGAGGACCTAGTCTATTTGGTGATGCCTTGAATTCCTAGATATATAGTGGCATATTGCAATCCAATGGTCAAGCTAGAATTTCCATTGATCAATGATAGAGATCATGAGATAAGGTCATCTCAATCCAACCATAAATGAAATCAAACAAATATTGATGCACTACAGGTGTTGGAGCCTTTTATATCTATAATTTTGAGTATAGATCATATTGTGAAGTTTAAATTCCTTAACTCTAGTCAGGTTGTGGAAGGAGTGAGAGAGGTGTTATCAGGGATAGAGTTAAGATCAAATCTTAAAGCATGCATCTTAGATACAAAGTCAATCCAATATGCATTAACACTTAGAAAAAAAAATGTATTATATATAGAAGGGATGAGGTGAAACTAGTGCTGAAACATGATGTAGTATGGATAGAATCGAAGTCTTTATGAACTAACCCTTGATCAACAAGATTATTGGAAAACTAGTAATAGAAGACTCTATGATAATTTGGATAGAAGCAATATGGTGAAAGATTTTTAGATATCCCGCCCAATATAACTCGATGGCAATGGCACGTATATCCTTCAAATTCAACAAATCAAAGGATAATACTATAATCTTTAAAAATGACTAGTTATGGATCCCTTCCACTTCGCTACTGCATAGTGGGAAGCTAGGGTTTGACCCCATTGTGAACTAATGAGTATCCAACATGTTTGGATACTTTTCCTTGGGATAACACTAGAATTATAGAATGAAGCAATTTTAGAACTAATTGGAGGTTGTAGGTTTTAACCCTGTACATAAATTACCTGCATATGAATTCTAAAACAGAGAAAATAAACAATGTGAGAGCATAACACATAAAACACATATAAACAAATATTTTCCCCTGGATGCCAAAACCGGGACTACCAGCTTCATTTTTCAATATGTTCCTTTCAATGCTACAATACATATTTATACATGCCGAAGCATCCAATACCATGGATCGAAAACCATCGCATCCAAAACCATGGACTAAAAACCATAGGTAGGTTCGCCCAACCTAATATAGGGTCAAAAAAAAAATTTCCTGGGACGCTGCCTTGGACCCCATAGAGGGGGGCTACCCGCCCCCCTCAAACCCCTCTGTGACCCCCCCTTGCGCAATCGGCGCAACGAAGGGGAGGCTCTACCCCCCCTCTAACCCCCCGGTTCACTACATCGGTTAGTCATGGAAAGAATATAACACAACCCAACATTCTCCCACTTTTTTTTTTATTTCCATAGGGGGTCACAAGAGATCTTAGTCATTTTTCTAGCCTTGAAACACCCATTGTTTCTCTAAACCAGGAGAACTTCTCAGAGCTCACAGATTTTGTCAATGCATCTGTAGTATTCTTCAAAGTGTCCACCTTTACCAACAACACCTTTTTGTCTTCTATCATATCCCTCACAAAGTGATACTGAACATCAATGTACTTTGTCTTTGAATGATAAGCAGGGTTCTTTGCCAAGAAAATTTCACTTTGGCCGTCACAGTCTATCCTTATAGCTCCCTGTACTAACCCCATACTTGAACACAATCTCTACAACCAAATTGCTTCCTTACTTGCATGAGTGGCTACCATGTATTCTGCCTCTGTAGTTGATAGTGCCACTACAGATTGTTTCTTACTCGTCCAACTAACTGCACCTCCAAATAGGTTAAACACATACCCACTTGTAGATCTTCTTTGATCCAAATCTCCAACCCAGTCTGCATCAACAAAGCCACAGATATACAAAATTCTTTCTATTCCTGGTCTTCCTTGGTAGCACAAGCCATAATCAGTAGTGCCACACAAATACCTGAAAACCCGCTTCGCTGTTGTCCACTGCTTCTTCCATGGTTTTGACATAAACCTGCTCAATACTCCCATTGCATGTGCAATGTCTGGTCTAGTACATACCATTACATACATCAGGCTACTAACTGCACTTTCATATGGAACATGGGACATATCCTCTTCCTCTTCTTGTGTCTTGGGACATTGTTCAACAGATAAATTTACACCTACAAGAATAGGAACCTTCACTAGTTTACTATCCTGCATATTAAACCTCTGCAGTATTGTCTCGACATACTTCCTATGGTTTAACTGGAGATTCCTCTTTTCCCGATCTCTTTTAATTTCCATGCCCAAAATATAGTTTGCAGCACCAAGATATTTCATGTCGAATTTGGAGGACAATTGGGTCTTCAAATCCTGGATAATTTCTTTGTCATTTCCAACCAGCAACATATCATCCACATACAAGACCAGATAAATAACACAGTCATCAATTAATTTAAAATACACACAATGCTTTGCCTTGCTTCTGGTGAAGCCAAGTCCCCGTATAAATGTATCAAATTTTTGATACCACATCCTTGGTGATTGTTTTAACCCATACAAAGACTTCCTTAACTTGCATACCAATTCTTTCTTACCCTTCACCGCAGATCCTTCAGGTTGCTTTATGTAGATCTCCTCTTCCAGATCCCCGTGCGGAAATGTTGTATTCACATCCATCTATTCTACCTCAAAATCAAAAGCAGTAGCAATAGATAAAAGTAATATAATAGAAGTTACCTTGGAAATAGGAGAAAAAATATCACCGAAATCAATTCCCGGCACCTGGGAATAACTTTTTGCTACCAACTGAGCTTTGTATTTCTCCACCTTTCCTTCTACATTTATCTTCTTCTTGAACACCCATTTGCTACCAATGGGTTTCCTTCAAGCCGAAAACTCCACCAGATCCCAAGCCTCATTTTGTGAAAAGATGTCATTTCATCAACCATGGCCTCTTTCCTGAGTTTTCCATCCTCTGAATCTACTGCTTCCTTCACAGTTCTAGGATCATCATCAGTAATAGATAAAGAAAAATTTGAACAGAAAGCAAATGGATTATACCTTTCTGGTTGTCTTCTTTCTCACACTAATCTTCTTACACCCGAATTTTGTGGCTCTTCATCTTCTGATTCCTCCTCTTCTATAGAGTCTGAATCTTCCTCCTTTATCTCAAACTCTATCTTCTCAGGTTCCTTTGATTGGACTTCATGTTTAATAACATCTTTCACCTCTCTGAACACAACATCTCAGTTGTACACAACCTTCCTTGTTGTTGGGTTCCAAAGCTTATAACCCTTTAAACCATCCTTATACCCAATAAAGATGCACTTTTCATATTTACCATCCAACTTGGTTCATTTCTCCTTTGGAACATGTACATATGCATCACATCCAAATACCCTTAGATGTGAAAGAGATGGTTTCTTACCAGTCCATACCTCTTGGGGAGTCTTATCCTCCAACACTGATGAAGGTGATCTGTTGACCAGGTAACATGCTATCTCCACTGCCTCTGCCCAGAATTCCTATCCTAACTCGGCACCACTGAGCATGCTTCTTGCCCTTTCCATCAACGTCTTGTTCATTCTTTCTGCAACTCCATTTTGCTGAGGTGTATATGGAGTAGTCTCCTGTCGTGCTACACCACACTTCTTACAGAATTTTTCAAATTCCTTAATACAAAACTCTCCACCATTATCTCTCCTCGGTACCTTTATCTTCTTCTCTGTTTGGTTTTCCACCAAAGCCTTAAATTCTTTAAACCTGTCAAAGACTTCAAATTTATTTTTACGGAAATATATCCATGTATTCCTTGATAATTCATCTATAAATGATACATAGTGCATAGACTTCCCCAGTGATGGAATCTTCACAGGTCCAAACACATCACTGTGCACAAGCTCTAATATATGTTTCGCCCTCTTACCACCAAAGGGGAAACTCACCCGATTCTGCTTCCCATATACACAATTTTCACAGAAATCAAAATCCAGAGAGCTATTACTCATACCTTCTACCATACCTTTACCATGAAGTATTCTAAGGGCCTTCTATCCAATATGTCCAAGCCTTTGATGCCACAACATGTTCTTCTCTCCAGAGACCACTAGATTTTCTTCTCCACTTTCAGGAACCACAGAACTGTTGCACTCATCAACAACAGTGCTACCTTGCATCTTGTATAGAGTTCCAATCCGAACTCCCTGCATCAAACCAGTGCTCCTCGAACCATCTTGCAGGCATCTTTCTTGAACACTGTTTTTACACCTGCATCATGCAACTTGCTTATAGAAATCGGATTTTTGGCCAATGCAAGAATATGCAGAACACCCGGAAGTGTTCTAATCCTTTCATGCTGCAAATTCAAATTTACTTTTCTGTAACCAACGATTCTAGCCTTCCTATCATCCCCTAAGAAGACATCACCACCATCGTATTTCTCATACTCGCAGAACCACTCTCTATGGGAAGTGAAGTGAAAGGATGCACCTGAGTCAATCAACCATGCCTCATGATCTACATGTGTACTTGAAGAAGCCAAGTACACATCCCCACCTTCATCTGAGGTGGTTTTCACCTCTGCAGAGGGAGCATCATCAGATCCCTTTCCTTTATCAAGAGCTTTATATTTACAATCCCTTTTGTAGTGCCCTTCCTTTCCGCATTTCTAGCACACCACCTTTATAGGTTTTCCTGGAGATTTAGATCTCCCTCTAGATTTAGATCTCCCACTCAATGACTTATTTTTGTTTCTATTCTAGGACCGTCCTCGTACAGACAAGGCATCACCATTCTAGATCTCCATATTTTTCCATCTCATCTCCTCATCAGCAAGGATGAGACTATTTCATCAAACTGCAAGGCAGTTGCATTATTACCTATTGCAATAACTAGACTATCCCACGAATTTGGTAGAGAACACAACAAACTGATGCACTTATCTTCATCTAAAATTTTACTATCAACAGATGCTACCTAACTTACCACAATATTAAATGCATTTAGATGCTCTGTCACCGAGTCTCCATCTTTCATCCTCAAGTTATACAACTTTTCCCGCAAGAATAGTTTATTCACCAGAGACTTAGATTAATACAAAGTCCCTAACTTGTCTCACAAGGCCTTCACTGTAGCTTCCCCTGATACATTAAGCAATAATGAATATGAGACACACAATCGTATTGTGCTCTTTGACTTTCGATCAAACTTCTTCCATTCTTCATCGAACACTCCCATTGTTTTAGTACCCAGATCTATCGTGATCCACTAATCTTTATCCACCAACAAATCCTCCATCTTGAGTTTCCACAACTCAAAAATCTAACCATTAAATGTCTCAATCTCTATGTTTCCATTGCTCGCCATCTTCTTTCACCACTAGAATCGATCTCATAGATCTCCCACTGAGCAGGGTCTACCACAGGCCCGAGCGAAACCCCTTAGCAACAAAGGCGTCCCCTTGAAGCCAAAATAGCTCTGATACCAAATGTAAGTTTTAACCCTGTACAGAAATTACCTGCATATGAATTCTAAAACAGAGAAAATAAACAATGTGAGAGAATAACACATAAAACACGTATACATAGAGATTTTCCCCTGGATCCCAAAACCGGGACTACTAGCTCGATTTTTCATTATGTTCCTTTTAATGTTACAATACATATTTATACATGCCGAATCATCCAATACCATGGACCGAAAACCATCGCATCCAAAACCATGGACCAAAAAGCATAGGTAGGTTCGCCCAACCTAATATAGGGTCCAATAAAAAATTTCCCAGGGCACTGCCCTGGATCCCATAGACGGGGGCTACCCACCCCTCGTTGCGCAATCGGCGAACAAAGGGGGGGCTCCACCCCCCCTCTAACCCTCGGGTTCACTACTTCAGTTAGTCATGGAAAGAACATAACATAACCCAATAGAGGTAACATTTGGTGTTTCATTATGGTGGAGGAAAAACTCTAGTACTCCTTGAGAAATGAATGGAGAAATTGCTCATCAAAATTGATATTATAAATAGATTGTCAACACAAACTTACTTTTTTAGGGGGGCATCATTAGTGATTTAATCATTAGACTACTAGAATTGTTTCATTGGTTAATGTGTCATTTGGAATACCCTTTGTGGAGGGAGTGTGTAATCTGAAAAACTTGATGGTAACCTAAGAAGAACTGGTGGATTAGAAGATAATTTTTCATCAATTATTAGACTCCATTGGATCAAGAAGAACCAAAAGGAATAATGCCACCCATTCGAGGGGTTGACATCAACCTATCTCTCCCTAAATAGAGACAAGACCTTTCAACTAAAAAGGGGGAGTCCCATAAGGAGTCAACTTCAATTGGTGCACATAAAGGCAAAGAATCTCTTTCTTTGGATATACAACCTCTATTTTTTTTAATGAAGAGTTCATATCACCTAGAGGAGAGATTTGAGAGGGGAAGCTTCAAATAGTTTTTATACCAAGTGGTATTTCATTAATGGAAGTTGGAGAATTACCAATTTTTTTATTATGGTTTCGAATACTTCTTTAGAGTTGCATCAAGGGTTGCCACTATTGAGTGATAAAAGGTGTCTTTTTAACTCCTACTTATCTTCACATTAACTTTCAACCCAGGGACAAAATTTTATTTCAAGAGTGTACTCAGTCTGATGTGGTCACTTGTTCAAGAGTAATGTTTTTCAGTGTAGTTCTTAAAATGCAAAAGGAAATGAATGTTGGAAACAAAATCTAATTGGAACAGCAAGAAACTGAAATGTTCTGTAACTAAACCATTTACTCAAACAATCATTAATCAAGGACTCAGTAATGATAACTCTCTCCCCTATAAACTGATGCAAATGAAAATCAATCATAGGCAAGATCTCCAATCTGAGAACTTAGACAGCGGTAGTCAGTGTCCTTTACAGATGTTAATATTTCAGTCCACACTAAAGCAAATAACTGGAAATGGAAATTCAATTGGAAATGATCACTAAAACACACTTCCTGCAATATCAGTTAAAAGGTGAAATCAAATCCTTGCATGAAAGAGATAACAACAAAGCCTATTTGAACAACAACACTAAATTAATGGAAATGAACAACAAAGCTAAATAATGGAAATGAACAACAATCTGAAATATAACAGAACAGTAAAGCCAATTGAGTGGAAACAAACAGCAACTGTAAATTAAACTGAATCAGCAATCTTATCCTAGCAGAATGAACATTAACCACGGGTATAATAGGAATCGCAATCAGAGTTATAATTGAACGATAATTAAGTGAACAAAAATCGTAGTTGTCAGTGAACTATAGTTAAATGAACAACAATAACAACTGTAAATGAACAGTAGAATCTGAATTATGCAGTGCAATATTATTTCAGAATGAACATCATGACATTTTAAGTTATGAATAATAATCTTGCTATCAATGCAATCTAATCACGATTTTGATATAACAGGGAAATTCAGCGAAATGTTCAAAAACATAAGATTACTGAATAAAACAAATTAAAGAAATGAAAAGGAAATCAAATCATCACATGAAACTGTAAAATAATGATACAAGAAGCAAGCAGATCCACCAGGGTCGGGCCCTTAGCCGGTAGTGAAGGACCGCTAGATTACTTCAGGAGATGCGGAGGAACTGCAACTGTTTTTATATGTTAACATTGCATAAACATTACAGTAGTTTCGTTCTCTGCTTCAACAAAGAGAGTCAAAAATAATAGTTACAATTTCTCAATAGTAATTTTCCCATTCCTCCTATCCTATCCTATATATCTATAATATCTATCTAATTCTCTCTCTACTCATCCATCGTGAATCCTCTTCTCTCCTTCTCTAATCTCTTTTCTCATTTAAATGCACAGAGAGCAGAGAGAAGTTACAACAGATATGATTACAATATGATTTCTATTAAAAAAGTGGATTGTTCTCAACAAATTGATAAGCAAGATCATATCTGAAATATCTTTCCATCAATCATTCAACAGGAATAGGTCAAATTTGGCATTGCAACTGGGATAATTTGGAAAATGACCACAATAGTGAATTTGAGAAAAATGTCTTCATAGAACCTTCCGTTTCTCATAGTACAGGTCGAATTTGGGAAAACTGCTCATTACAAAACTAACTTGGTCTGTTCCGAACAAAACCCGTGTTTCGGATTTTCCATATTCTTTTCCATTTGCCTGAACCGTTCAATAAAAAATTGTCACTTCTTATTGCAACTAATTTCTTAGTTGGCACATTTAATGATCAAATCTTCAATCTGGAAAATATCTTGGAGGCTAAAATGGTGAACAAATTTATTAATAAACCGTCGTTGGTAAAAACATGCATAATAATCTATTTATTAAAAATAAAGGAGAAGAAATAATATTTATCCATAAGAGCATAAATAATTATAAAATAGAATTATATGATCAATTATGATAAATGACGTGATAAAGAATGGTAGAAATGGGTGGAATAAGTGCTCAAAAGTGATAATAATAATGACATATTAACGACACAATAGCCACTCAATAATGTTTCACAAGTTTTGGATATTTAAATAATCAAATTATATTTCTCTTATGTCATTTTTTCTGTAGGAAATATAACCTGGAAAATGGAGGAAGGATCAAGGGTGCTTTAGGTTTGATGCGCTATAAACTGGATCAATTGGGGAGAAAATCATATATATCAAACAAAAATTTGAAGGACTAAAGGGAGTTAAAGGTAGGAAAATAATTGACCATAGAAGGGATAATTAGAGTACAAAACCCTAGGAAGGTTGCTACATCGTGATTTCTTTATCCTTTAACATTAGCAAGTTAGGGGACTTTTTTACTGAATTTATCCCTCATAATGTTGCTTTCTATGTATAGGTTGGATGTGATTATGTTCCAAGAGGCAATGTATGAGGGGACTAAATCAATTGATTTTCTTTCACCTATCTTGAAGGAGAAAAAAAATTGAGGTATGGATGTACAAGGGTTCTCTAATAGTTTAGTAATTGGTTAGAATGATATATTTGAGGCTGATAATTTTATCTGCCTCATTTCTATAATTATGGTTGAAGGAAGGGACAAGGGCATAGATGAGCTATTCAAACTTGTGAACTTGTAGGCTCCATGTAAAAAATGGTTAAAGATCTAGAACAATTTATCAATGAATCTTGAGTTTGTGAGGATAGGAGTTTACTTAAAGCCTACTATAGATTCAAGAGAATTCTAAGGTGATGTTCCTAGATCAAATCCACTATAAAATCATTTCACTCATGTATTTTAAGACTTAATATTGATGGATGTTAAATCAATTAATATAGTTTCAACTTGGTGAAATTCCAAAAGTAGCAAGATTGGTTTTTTGGAGAAATTGGATCATTTTCTTATTTCCACGAAGACCCTTGAGGAGATTTGTAAATAAAAATCACTTGGAAGTTTTTTATGGGAACCATAACCATCTACTTACCCTATTTTAATTTGAGGTGGAGAATCAAAATGCCTCATTTCCATTTAAGTTTAATAACTCTTGGCTCTTGGAGGAAATATTTATACTTTTGATTCTCAGCAATTGGATAAAGTATAAAATTTTCATTGGTGAATCTACAATGCTTCAGTTCTCTAACAACTTGATTAGAGTTAAGAAGGTGTCTGCATTTTGGGAAAATGAAAAAGCAAAAGAATACCAAAAAGACTTGAATGTTGTGGATGCAATGATATAGGATATTTTTGACCAAAATAATAGTGGTATTTTCAATGACGATGAGGATGAATGGTTAAAATACCTTTAAGGTAAAAATAAAGTCCTTCTGAAGCTAGAAGAAATTAAGTGGACATTTAAAATCCATCTAATTTGGTTTTTGAGGAGATAATAATATGATTTTTTTTCAAAAATATGTTTCCTATTGAAGGAAATTTAACCATATTTTGGAGTTGATAGGTCTATATGGTTCATAGGTCTCATACTTTAAGAATATTTCCCATGTAAGTAAACAACAATTCCAATCCTTGTTTATGGAGAGTGATGTAGCTATATAGGGTATATTATGAAAGTAGCTAGATTGTTTCCTATAGTCTGTAATGATGATCTGAATGATTTATAGAATAATAAGTAACAATATAAGAATTAAAAGATGTTCTCAATACTCTTAGATGGCCAAAATTCCACACCTTGATGCTTGGATTGTGGAATTCTTCTTAGGATTCTACGACTTCTTATAGGATAAGTTTCTTAGGGTGATTTAGGAAGGAATAAGATATGGAAAGATATTAGAGGATTTTATAACACTTAATTAAAAAATAATGGCCTTTCACCTTTGATGATTTCATAGCAATATCCCTTTGCAATATTATCTAAAATATTTTCTTGAATACCATTGGAAACAAAATGAAACAAACACTATCTAATTCCATTTTAGAGGAACAATTTGGATTTATTTTTAATAAGAAAATTCATGATGTTGTTGGGAAACATAGGAGGGGTTTCATTCAATAAAAACTATAAAACAACCCATAATAGTTATGAAAATTGATCGTTCAAAGGCACATCACAAAGTGAAAAGGATCTTTCTCATACTATTTTTTTCTTCAAATAGGTTTATCACTTCAATTTATTATTTCGATCATCGGGAGTGTGGAATCTACAAAATTTGAAGTGTCAATAAATGGATCTCCTTTTTGGTTCTCCGTGATATTTATGGGTCTGAAGCAAGGATTCCCCTTGTCACCATTTGTGTTCCTCTTGGAAGAAGAAACACTTAGTATATTGATTGTCAAAGCAAAACAAAATCAAATATTGAGAGATATACAAGTGAAGGAATCCATTAAGGCAACCCACTTGTCATTTATAGATGACATTTTACATTTTGGTAGAAGGAATTTTAGGGAAGTTACTTAAAAACTATCATAGACTTATTGTGCAAAGTAATAAAAATGGAAATCAATATGAACATATCTTGTATTTTGCCAAATGGTCTAAGTGACGCTTTCACTAGGAGATGAGAGAAACATATTATGTAGGCATATATTAGGTATATATGTCCATGTATATACCTATAGATATATTGATATTATGTTGGTTGATTTGTCAATGTATGTATATGTATATATATATATATATATATATATATATATATATATATATATATATATAGATATATATATATATATATATAGATAGATATAGATATATAGATATAGATATATAATGTCGATGTACTAATGGTGATCCTCATTGGGAAAACTTGTAAAATTAGGGACACAATGCAAACAATAGAATATTTATCCTACAAGTATAATATGGACACTATTAGAGGTTTGGCATGTAAGGGATTTTTATTAGGGCCCCAAACATGGTGTAAGGAAAATCACTACCATCTTAGGGACAACCACATAACATTTTCTTAATATATGAATTAATATAATGATTAAATGATTAAAATATACCAAGTTAGGATGCTTTTACAACCCTAAACTAAAGTATTAATCTCTTAATCTATCTATGTATTCTTCTTACCCATTGAGGACCACCACTACTATACCAACACATTATGTATTCAATATATATATTATTACTACATTTATGTCGGTACCTATACTAGTATAAATATCAACATAATACGTGAGTATAGATATTGGTATATATACCAATATAATATATATATATATATATATATATATATATATATATATATATATATATATATATATATATATATATATATATATATATATATATAGATATATCTGTTGGTGTAGATATACTAGTATATACACTTATACATATATTTGTGTATATGTGTCAACATCTATATAAACATAATATTGATATATCTATAGGTGCATACACAAACATATATACCTACATAATATGTTGGTTTATATATATATAGATATATATATCTATATATATATATATATATATATATATATATATATATATATAGATATATATATAGATATGAACACGTTCACCTAGAAATATGTCAATATTTACATTGATATATATACTCAAATATTATTGTGGTATATTCTAGGATATATATCGATAGTTATGCCTAGTATATATACCACCATACATATACTGAATGCATATTATCTATATATACTAGTGGTGGTCTTCATCGGGCAAGTTTGGAAAATGAGGATATATGGCCTTTAAGCGGAATATGGTAGCTCCTAAAATACCTTGGATTGTAGAAATGAGTCTCAAAGCTTTTCTAATGGGGATGGGAGAAAAATAAGGCCCTTGGGCTCTAGATGAAGTATCTAGGGACCAAGGGACATGAATAAGGCCTCAAACAAAAAAATATACCTTGTATAGGATATCATCATTCTTAATGTGGGATATGGGAATTGATATGGGGTTTTGTGCACTAGGGATAATCTAAATCTTTGTGTTAGTGATCATTTTGAGACCATGGTATAGGAAGAAATTGAGGGACACTAACTTGAGTTTCTTGAGCTAAAGCACCATGATCAAGGTCATGAACACAACATGGATTCTTTAAAATGTATCTTTTTTATACAAGATTGATATGGACATGAATACGAGTTTTTACACAATAGGGACATGAGTACTCGGTCCTTACACAGATAGGGGCCTTATCATCCTTCAGTTCCCACTATACAATGGTTTTATTCAATTATGATTTGGTTTTTTTTTCTCTTATTATGTGTAGTGTTCCATAACCCACAGATCTAAAATTTAAATCATGTTTACGAATATTATAAATCTAATAAACTATATTAAAGTGACAAGTGAGATGAGATATGTGAAATGTACCCTTGTATTATGATAATTCGGGGAGGTGTTGGTGACATAGTTTTCATCCATTTTGAGGGACCTTTTTGGATCTTTCTTTAGTTATTCACCCAATATTGCATAAGTAATTGCAAAGTCTCAGATGTGGGGGAGAAATTGGGCCTTCATTTCGAGGCATTTACTACTATCATAAGTATGAGTTTTGCCCTTTTTACTCCCTCATATAGCATATTATCATTCCCGTTTTTTCACAATCAATTGCATTATCATAATCAAATGCTAATAAGGTGTGATGTTGCTAAATTCAATGTTTTCCCCTTATTTTTAATGATTTATTTTATCTATACCTTTCCTTTTCTAATGTGAGTATAAGATCATGTAAAACTAGTCAAAACCTAGTAATCCACATCACTAGTTGTCATATCTATCCACCAAAAGGTGAAATATGCCATATCTTTTTCATTTCTAGGTGGATTGTGATAGATTAGTGTTGGTTAGATTGCTCCTAGGTTAGACAAGGAAGGCACCATCTCATAGTCAATAATCAAGTCAAACATAGGGTGGAAATGCATACAACACAACAACAATTGAATAGTTAATCGATTTCAAGGTTTTGGAAAGTGCGATGGATATTTTCATGCATGCCATGTCATGTAAATATCTTATTCCAACATTCATGAAGTTACGCAGGTCATTGTAGTTGTATATGTTAATGGAACTACCACCTACTCTATTTTTTGGATGTAAACAAGTACCAAGTTTGTAAGTCCTCACGAGCTATTCATGGTTCAATACATCATCCCCATATTATATAACATCTATAAAAAGTAAAATTTGAAGGATGATTCTTGTAATATTAAAGGATTCACCAAGAAATAAATCAATATGTTTATTATAAAGTTTTCAAATGGTCTAATCTGAAGGCCATTTGTTGGTGTATATTGTAGTTTGATGACAAAGTATATGTGGATCCATGTTGATTCTATCTAGATTGTATTTATAGTTGTAATGTGAACTTTTGTATTCCTCTTTTAACATAATGATGTTATTATGAGTTTATCTCATATCAAAGTACTTATACTATAGTTTTCCTTTGTAGGGCAAGTCAATAGGTAGGCCCCCCTATGTAGTTTGTGCTACAAATTCATTTATTTATTAGTTATATTAGGTAATTAGATATATTTCTATTTCTATTTTTATTCTGTAGATCAATATTTTAATTCACTATCATTTTAGTTCTTGAAATTTCTATGTCCATTTCAAAAGTGTTGATTCCCTATAGAGTCTAGGCATTAAAGGTTGAGAACAAAATTGAGTTCTAAGGAATTGAAAAACTGTTTTATGCCTTTAATGAAAAAAAAGTACTGTGATCAAAGCTCATAAAATGCTTTTGTAAACATAATCCTAGTGATCCAACAAACTTATAGCATTTTACTTTGTTCCTGGTTGAATTTTATCTGTTAAGTGTAAAGTGTGGATTCCCCCTAGAGAAGTTCGTCACTGAAATCTGAAGAACAAAAGTGATTCTTAAGGAATCATAAAACCATTTAATTCCTCTAATACCAAAAAAGGGACTATTATTTGAGTTCGCAAAGTGCACTTGAAAACATAATCTCAGTGATCCAAAAAACTTTTGTGATCCTTTATTTTCATTATGATAGATTTTTATTGTGAATGCATGTCTTAGAGCATTAGGTTGTAAAAGTTCTTTCATAACTTCAGAATCATTTATGTATTACTTTGACACATACAGTGTTGCTTTTTATAACTTTATCAGAACAAATTGACAATTGAATGTAAACAATTGAATTAATTGTGTGGTGACAACCATCTCAAAGTAAAGGAGAGCATATTATTCTTATTAGGAATTTCCTAACACACCTTAGGCCCTAGAATTTAGGCCATTTTTATTATTCTTATTAGGAATTCTAGTTAGGATATATATATATATATATATATATATATATATATATATATATATATATATATATATATATATATATATAGATATATATATATATATATATATATAGATATATATATATATATATATATATTTAAATAGTTTATCTAAATATTGTATTGAAATATTTTTAACAAGTATAAAAATTATACATTTTCCACACTCAAAACTGGAAATATAGTTTTTTTTCTATAATTTTAATAATTTTATTTTTTAAAATTGATAAAAAAATTATAATATTTTATTTATGGTTGAGAGTGAGAGTGAAATATTTTTACATCTTCTGAGTTTATAATGTGTTTAATTTATAGTAACCAAAAAATATATATTCATTTTTGTTTTTAATTATAACAGACAATGTTTTTTAATTTAGAAAATATTTTATTTTTATTTTAAAAGGGACATGTGTCAAATTGATACACATCTCTCTCATATTGGACTACAAAATGCGCCTCTCCCCACAACAATATTTTTCTCTACTTTTATTCTTTTCTTTAAATTGATATAAAATTATGTTATTTCACATGAACATCCAAATATTTTATTTATGGTTTAGAGTGAGAGTGGGAAAAAGAAAGAGATAAGTGTGTTAAAGGGAAAGTAGGTATTAGGCCTAAACATTCCATAATTGATCATTATAACTTTAAGGAACATCATTGAAACGGTTTGGGAGAAAAAGGAAGAAGTCTTTTGTTGCTTTATTGATTTCAGAAAAGTGTTTGACTTGGTTCCAGGGATAATCTTTGGCACAGAATGGAGGAACTTGGGGTTCCTAAACATTTGAGAGAACTTGTGCATAGGTTGCATGAATAGGTGAAAGTCAAAATTAGAACTTCATCAGGCATTTATGAAAGTTTTAGAAGCGATATCAAGGTCAAGCAAGGTTTCCCACTGTTTCCTACCCTTTTTGGTTTATATATCAACAAGCCTTAGGAGTGGTTAAATTCGCAAGGGGGTGATGGTATCTATTTGGGCAAGTTTGTTATAAGGTTTCTTTTGTATGAAGATGACCTTATTTTGATTTCTAAATCATCTCTTGGTTTGCAAGATCACTTACTATCCCTTGAGCATTTTTGTAGAAGTGTGGGGATGCACGCCAATATCAGCAAAAGGAAAGTAGTGGTTTCCTCTAAGAAAAGAAAACATAACCAGCATAAGCTCTACTTTGAAGGCAACATTCTGGAAGAAGTTGTGGATTACAAATACCTCGGAATTGACTTCAACAAAAATCTATCCTGGAATGGTTGTAGAAAGAAAAGAACTTTGGGGGGCTGCAAAGCATTTAATGCTTTTCAAAATAGGTGTAGAGAGGCAAAGTTATGGGACTGGAAAACCACTCAAACTCTTTTTGGGCTTCTAGTGATTCCAGTGCTTCTATATGGCTGTGAACTATGGGCCAGTAGTACATCTGACATGCAGTGGAGAAAAACTGACAAACTTCAGAAGCATTTGATTATGAACAAATTCATGTTTAAAAGTGTGGTTTCTTATGCTATCTAGTTAAGTGAAATAGGAACTACTCATTTTTAAGCAGTTGTTATGGTGAGAGTCATAAGGTATTTAAAAAAAATTAAGCAAATGGCAGAGGGTAGATGGCCTAAGGTTTTCTTTAATGATAGATTGTGCAAGAGAAAATAAAACTTGGATGCAACAACATAACAAATGGTTTAGTAAATGGGATATTTGCTTGAAAAGTTCCAGAAGCGTCCTTGGGATAAGGAGCTAGGAAGAAAGAAAAGGTACTATATTGAAGTGTTTAGCCCACTCATATTCATCAACCAAAAGAATACATAGAGGCAAATATCTCTTGGAGAGCCAAAGTTCTTATTGCTCAGTTAAGGACTAATTCTCATCAACTCCATTGTGAAACAGGGTGTTGGAAAAGGAAAAAAGAAGTGTGGGAGGAAAGAGTATGCATTTTTTTTTCTTCTGGAAAAGAGGAAACAAAAAAAAAAATCCATTTTAGAATGTGAGGCCTTCAAAGACAATAGGAAAAATTATGCAGATACACTGGAAATTAGCTCTTGGGATAATCTATTTAGCGAGGTGTTTGTTGATAAGTTGGGATCATTTATTTTGAAGCCTCACAGAAAAAGGTTGAATACATCAAGCAGATGAAGAAGCAATTTGTCCCATAGGCTATCTTTAGCCTCGTGGACATTAAAATAATTTCTTTCTTTCTTCTTTCTTTCCTAAAGCATCTTTTGAGTTGTAATAGCATTAACAAATTGAGCAACCACAATGTGAGTGGGATTATTGGGATAGGGGTTCGAAATGCATAGACCCTAATTTTCTATGTGATTTCAACATCCAATCTAAGAGGTATATTCATTTTTGTTTTTAATTATGGTTAACAATGTTTTTTATTTAGGAAATATTTTACTTTTACATTATATATATATATATATATATATATATAGAGAGAGAGAGAGAGAGATATATATATATATATATATATTAGACATTTTCCTGGATGTAAAATGCCACACAATAATAACTTATAAAAAATTATGAATAAATTGATAAATTTTTTACAAATTTTCAAAATATAAATTATATAAATAAAATTTCTCAAATAATTATCAATAATAATTACAATATTAATAACAATTAAAGATATAAATTGTACTCTTATATTTATAATTTTATTTTTAAATCTGACTCATCCATAAATCAATATTAATGGTTATTTAAATTTTCAATAAAAATTCTAAAAATAAAAAATAAATTAAATGACTTCTCTTGAGCCAATCCACTTAATCATGTATGATCAATATGTCTTTACCTAAATTACATTGGGTTAACCATTTCGTTGTGCATTTATTCCTTTACACAAGCTGACATCAGCGGGGCTCTGTAGCACTGTACCTTGAATTGAATTCCATGCCCTAGGTTACATGGAGACAATGAAAGATGTTAGCCATAACACAAGCTTCCATCCACGAAATATTTCCGACAATAGACAATTCTGATAATGAATATCAACATCTGTATTTGCAAATGAAGACAGAAATGTGGGCCAAAATAGGCACGTATGTATGTTACTTGAATCTGCAATGGGGATAAGGGTTGTTGTTCTAATCGTCCCCAATGGTGTAGTTCATCGCCATGCAATTATATGGCAAAGCCATCATCACCATTACAACAACAATTGCAATCCACACTCTCAGCTACTTCATTTCTGCTGCCAAAATCACTGCCATCCCACCACCAATATAGACTGTAAAACATTACATTTACAAATTTCACTAACAATGTTTCTGATCCAAGTGGATGTTGGTGGCCACCCACCTATCTCACTTGGACCCCCACAACTATCTCTTTCAATCTTTTAGTTTCCTTAATTGTAGAACAGTTTACTATTTTTAGCAATTTTTCGGGAGGTGAACTTCCGGAGCCATTTTGAGGCCTTAAACGACATTTTTTGGGAAATCTGGGAGAAACATGGGTCAATGGACCCATTTTTCTCTTCCCAAAGATGTAGTCCTCAGATAGATATTTCTAACAAGCTATTGTGTGTGTCAAACAGATATTGTATCACAAAGCTACGACCCTGAGAAGTTGATGTACCAATTTACCCAAACAGGGCCAACCGTTTGGCGTTTCATCTCCTAGGGTTAGGTTTTTGGATGTTTAGGGTTTTTAATTGTTTCTCAATAATAACTACACCTTCGAGCCTCATTGTAACACAGTTCAGAGGCATGTATCCACCACATTTCTTCTCATAGATAAGCTACCATTGCCCTAGCTAGTTTATTTCCATTTTTGTTTGTAAGCATATTTCAATATTTTACAGTAGTGAAATGAAGCATTATTTTTGTTGCATCTTTGTATGTATGGTTATATTTGTAATTTTTTGTGTTCCTATTTAAATCTGGATCAGTGGTATCATAGCGATCTTCTATATCTCTGTTTTTCTTTACATGTCCCCAATGAGATCGAGATATAAGGAGTTAGGGCTTGAACTGGTCGAACCTTTACAAGACCAGCTTCGCAAATCCTGATGGCCTCCCATGGCGGATGAAAAGAAAGACGAGGGGGTAGGATATCCTATAAAAATCTTGCTCAAAGAAGCCGCCGAGTGATAAAGGAATGTGGTGATGGAAAACTTTTCCCAGATCCTTTAGCGACTACTTAGAGGCGACACATCGACTTCAAACAGCTACTTTGGAAATGCCACACCCTTTAAGGTACAAGTTGACTTTGAAATCCCCATATTCGAGGGTCAGACAGACACAGATGTTGTATATAAATGGTTAAATCTACTAGAGGGTTATTTTTCTATTCATGATTTTTCTAGTCAGGAAAAGATTATTTTTGCTCTTCTCAAAGCAGCCCCCCACGTCAAAGAATGGTGGTAAACCTACTGCGAGTAGAAGGATGAAAGTACGAACTCACTATTTTCAGCCACACCCACTTGGAATTCATTCTAGGATGCCATCAAGGAGCAGTACTACCCTATCAATAGCTATGATGATAAATACATAAAGTGGACCATGCTACAGCAGGGAAGGCATCAAGATGTGCCAGAATTCACAAATATTTTTCATACCCTTCACACACAATTGGGTATCAAGGATTCTGAGCTACATTTGGTACTTGAATACCATGGCTACCTACACAGATACATCCAGGATGAGATGGAGTTCCTGAACATCTCTTCACTCGGCACGGCATACCAATACATTATCAAAATCGAGCAGAAGTTTAAACAAAAGAAACTACACTTTGGATCTACGAATCCGAAGAACAAAGGACAAAGCCAAGGTGGGGTGACCCAAGACAACTCATCAAAGCCGCAAGAAAATAACAACACCACGAAGTCAAATAAGGACATAGGAAAGAGATGTGATTTCCATAGGAGCCCCACTCACAACACAAGTGAGTGTCGGACCAAGCAGTCACAGGTGGCCGAGTCAAAGGCGTTAGAATAAGATGCATGCTCCGACCTTGAGTTAGTACCCAACAAGGGGAATTGCAAAGGGAATAAAATCATTGGCATGGAGCCTAGTGCCATAGTAGCCACTACCAAGATCTAGAAGAATGAGCCCAAAGATCTAGAGGAGGGGGAGCGCCTTTTCCACTCACAAATTTTGGTGAAGGGTTCGCCGTTGTAATTCATTGTCGACAGTGGTAGCCAAAACAACCTCATTTTAGTAGAGGTCATGAAGCAGTTGGGCCTATCAACTACACCACACCCAGAGGCGTGCAGTATCGGGTGGTTTCACAAAGCATGAGATCTCTGAATCCACCAGCAGTGCCGCCTTCCGTACAACATCAAGCCCTTCAGAGATGAGGTATTGTGTGATGTTTGACCTCTCGATGTTTGTGATGTACTATTAGGCCAACCATAGTTATGGAGGCGACCTGCTATGTATAAGTGAAGCCCTCGCGCTGTTATTATTTCGTTGGTTATTTCATTATACAAGATACCAGAGGTAGCCCCACCTGCCGCCACCTCTTTTATCTCTGCTAAGAAATGCAGCAAGATCATCTCCCAGACTAGGAAATTCATTTTCTATCTAGTTCGCTCCCAAATTAAGGGGAAGATCATCGCCACATCCATGAACCCTACGAAGGTTTCCCCCATGTAGTAGCAGCAGCAGAGGGATATGGTCATGAAAGAACACAGGAACAACTTCTCCTCACCCATAGGGGTAACATTGCACTGTCAGGTCAAGCATTCATTCAATCTGACTCCCAAACAATATCTACCCAATAGGCTGATATATCACTACTCCATTCTGAAAAATGACAAGTACAAGCAGTGACATGATCAGCATCAGGTACCACACAATTTTCAAGTGGGCAACAAAATCTAATTGCATATGCAGAAAAAATGCCTTATAATAGCCCATCATAAGCTCAGACCACTCTGACATGGTCCTTACACCATTACCAAGGTTGTGGGAAACAATGCTTTGCAGCACAACATTCCTCCATTCCTTCGCTTTGTAGGTTTTAACCCCGTATAGAAATTACCTGCATACGAATTCTAAAACACAGAAAATAAACAATGCAAGAGCATAACACATAAAACACGTATACACAGAGATTTTCCCCTGGATACCAAAACAGAGACTGCCAGCTTGATTTTTCATTATATTCCTTTCAATGTTACAATACATATTTATACATGTCGAAGCATCCAATACCATGGACCGAAAATCATCGCGTCCAAAACCATGGACCGAAAACCATCGCATCCAAAACCATGTGCAAAAACCATGCACAAAACCATAGGTAGGTTTGCCAAACCTAATATAGGTCCAAAAAAATTTTGCAAGGGGCGTTGCCTTGGACCCCATAGAGGGAAGCTACTTGCCTCCCTCAAACCCCCCGTATGACCCCCCCGTTGCACAATCAGCGCAATGAAGGGGGTGGCTCTGCCCCCCCTCTAACCCCCAAGTTAACTACGTGGGTTAGTCGTGGAAAGAATATAACACAACCCAACATTCTCCCACTTGTTGTTTTCTTTCCATAGGGGACCACGGGAGAGCTTAGTCTTTATCCAACCCTGCAACGCCCATTGTTTCTCTACACCAAGAGAACTTCTCAGAGCTCATAGATTTTGTCAATGCATCTGCAGTATTCTTCAAAGTGTCCACCTTTACCAGCAACACATTTTTGTCTTCTATCATATCCCTCACAAAGTGATACTGAACATCAATGTGTTTTGTCTTTGAATGATAAGCAGGGTCCTTTGCCAAGAAAATTACACTTTGGATGTCATAGTCTATCCTTATAGCTCCCTGTACTAACCCCATACTTGAACACAATCTCTACAACCAAACTGCTTCCTTGCTTGTATGAGTGGCTGCCATGTATTCTTCCTCTGTAGTTGATAGTGCCACTATAGATTGTTTCTTACTCATCCAACTAATTGAACCTCCAAATAGGTTAAACACATACCCACTTGTAGATATTCTCTGATCCAGATCTCCTTCCCAGTCTACGTCAACAAAGCCGTGAATGTCCAACACTCTATACAATCCTGGACTTCCTTGGTAACATAAACCATAATCACTAGTGCCACACAAATACCTGAAAACCTGCTTCACTGCTATCTGATGCTCCTTCCCTAGTTTTGACATAAACCTGCTCAATACTCCCACCACATGTGTTATGTCTGGTCTAGTATAGACCATTGCATACATCAGGCTACCGATTGCACTTTCATATGGAACACAAGACATGTCCTCTTCCTCTTCTTGTGTCTAGGGACACTATTCAACAGATAACTTCACACCTATAAGAATAGGAGCCTTCACCAGTTTACTATCCTACATATTAAACCTTTGCAGTATAGTCTCGACATACTTCATCTAGTTTAACTAGAGCTTCCTCTTTGCCCGATCTCTTTTAATTTCCATGCCCAAAATATAGTTTTCAGCACCAAGATCTTTCATGTCGAATTTGGAGGACAATTGGTTCTTTAAATCCTGGATAATTTCTTTGTCATTTCCAACTAGCAACATATCATCCACATACAAGACCAGATAGATAACATGGTCACCAATTAATTTAAAATACACACAGTGATCTGCTTTGCTTTTGGTGAAGCCAAGTCCCTGTATAAATGTATCAAATTTCTGGTACCACATCCTTGGCGACTGTTTTAACCCATATAAAGACTTCTTTAACTTGCATACCAGTTCTTTCTTACCCTTCACCACAAAGGCTTCAGGTTGCTTCATGTAGATCTCCTCTTCCGGATCCCTGTGAAGAAATGTTGTCTTCACATCCATTTATTCTACCTCAAAATCAGAAGCAGCAACAATAGATAAAAGTAATCTATAGAAGCTACCTTGGCAACATGAGAAAAAATATCACCAAAATCAATTACCGGCACCTGGGAATAACCTTTTGCTACCAGCCAAGCTTTGTATTTCTCCACCTTTCCTTCTGCATTTGTCTTCTTCTTGAACACCAATTTACTATCAATGGGTTTCCTTCCAGCTGGCAACTCCACCAGATCCCAAGCATCAGTTTTGTGCAAATATGTCATTTCATCAAGCATGGCCTCTTTACAAAGTTTTCCATCCTCTGAATCTACTTCTTCCTTCACAATTCTGGGATCATCATCAGTAACAGATAAAGCAAAATTTGAATAGAAAGCAGATGGAATATACCTTTCTGGATGCCTTCTTTCTCGAACTAATCTTCTCACACCCAAAGTTTGTGGCTCTTCATCTTCTAATTCCTCCTCTGTTGTAGAGTTTGATTCTTCCTCCTTAAGCTCAAACTCTATCTTCTGAGGTTTCTTTGGTTGGACTTCATGTTTAATAACATCTTTCACCTCTCTGAACACCACATCTTGGCTATAAACAACCTTCCTTGTTACTGGGTTCCAAAGCTTATAACCCTTTAAACCATCCTTATACCCAATAAAGATGCACTTTTTAGATTTACTATCCAACTTGGTTCTTTTCTCCTTTGGAACATGTACATATGTATCACATCCAAATACCCTCAAATGTGAAAGAGAGGGTTTCTTACCAGTCCATACCTCTTGTGGAGTCTTATCCTCCAATGTTGATGAAGGTGATCTGTTGACCAGGTAACATGCTATCTCCACCGCCTCTGCCCAAAATTCCTGTCCTAACACGCCACCACTAAGCATGCTTCTTACCCTTTCCATCAATATCTTGTTCATTCTTTCTACAACTCCATTTTTCTCAAGTGTGTATGGAGTAGTCTTCTAGCATGCTATACCACACTTCTTACAAAATTTTTCAAATTCCTTGTTGCAAAACTCTCCACCATTATCTGACCTCAACCCCTTTATCTTCTTCTCTATCTGGTTTTCCACTAGAACCTTAAATTCTTTAAACCTTTCAAAGACTTCAGATTTCTTCTTAGGGAAATATATCCATATATTCCTTGAGAAGTCATCTATAAATGATACATAGTACACAGACTTACCCAGTGATGGAACCTTCATAGGTCCAAACACATCACTGTGCACAAGCTCTAATATCTACTTTTCCCTCTTACCACGAGAGGGGAAACTCACCTGATTCTACGTCCCATATACACAATTTTCACAGAAATCAAAACCAAGAGAGCTATTACAGATACCTTCTACCATAACTTTACCATGAAGTATTTGAAGGCCCTTCTCTCCAATATGTCCAAGTCTTTGATGCCACGGCATGTTCTTCTCTCTAGAGACCACTAGATTTTCTGCTCCATTTTTAGGAACCACAAAATTGTTACACTCATCAACAATAGTGCTACCTTGAAGCTTGTACATAGTTCCAATCTGAACTCCCCACATCAATACCAGTGCTCCCAAAACCATCTTTTAGGTATCCTTCTCGAACACTATTTTTACACCTGCATCATCCAAATTGCTTACATAATTCAGATTTCTGGCTAATGCAGGAATATGCAGAACACTCGGAAGTGTTCTAACCCTTCCACCTTGCAACTTAAACTTTACTTTTCTGTGACCAACGATTCCAGCCTTCCTGTCATCCCCTAAGAAGACATCATCAACATCATATTTCTCATACATGAAAAACCACTCTCTATGGGGAGTGAAGTGAAAGGATGCACCTGAGTCAGTCAAACATACCTCATGATCTACATGTGTACTTAAAGAAGCCAAGTACACATCCCCACCTTCATTTTTGGTGGTTTTCACCTCTGTAGAAGGAGCATCATCAGATCCCTTTCCTTTATCAGGAGCTTTAGATTTACAGTCCCTTTTGAAGTGCCCTTCCTTTGCACATTTCTAGCACACCACCTTTACAAGTTTTCCTGGAGATTTAGATCTCCCTCTATATTTAGATCTCCCACTCGATGACTTATTTTTGTTTCTATTCTGGGACCGTCCTAGTATAGAAAAGGCATCACCATTCTGGCTCTCCATATTTTTCTGTCTCACTTCCTCCATCAGCAAGGATGAGACTATTTCATCAAAATGTAAGGCAGTTGCATTGCTACCTATTGCAATAACTAGACTAACCCATGAATCTGGTAGAGAACACAACAAACTGATGCACTTATATTCATCTGAAATTTTAATATCAACAGATTCTAACTGACTTACCATAGTATTCTATGCATTCAAATGCTCTGTCACCGAGTCTCCATCTTTCATCCTCAAGTTATACAGCTTTTTCCGTAGGAACAGTTTATTCACCATAGACTTAGATTGGTACAAAGTCCCTAACTTGTCCCACAAAGCCTTCGCCGTAGCTTCCCCTGATACATTCAGCAATACTGAATCTAAGACACACAATCGTATTGTGCTCTTTGCCCTCTGATCCAACTTCTTCCATTCTTCATCGAACACTCCCGTTGGTTTAGTACCTGGATCTACAACGATCCACTAATCTTTATCCACCAACATATCCTCATCTTGACTTTCCACAACTCAAAACTTTAACCATTAAATTTCTTGATCTCTATCTTTCCACTGCTCTCCATCTTCTTTCACCACCAGAAGCAATCCTATAGATCTCCCACTGAACAGGGTCTACCACAGGCCTGAGCAAAACCCCTCAGCAACAAAGGCATCCCCTTGAAGCCAAAACTACTCTGATACCAAATGTAGGTTTTAACTGCGTACAGAAATTACCTGCATACGAATTCTAAAACACAGAAAATAAACAATGCAAGAGTATAACACATAAAACAAATATACACAGAGATTTTCCACTGGATCCCAAAACTGGGACTACCAGCTTGATTTTTCATTATATTCCTTTTAATGTTATAGGACATATTTATACATGCTAAAGCTTCTAATACCATGGACCAGAAACCACCGCGTCCAAAACCATGTGTGGAAACCATGCACAAAACCATAGGTAGGTCTGCCCAACCTAATATAGGGTCCAAAAACATTTTTCCCAGGGCACCGCCCTAGACCCCATAGAGGGAGGCTACCCAGCCGCTGCGCAATTGACGCAATGAAGGGGGGGTTCCTCCCCCCTCTAACCCCTCGGTTAAATACGTGGGCTAGTCATGGAAAGAATATAACACAACCCAACATGCTTGCATTGAGTGTTCAATGTGGATAGCCCTCGACCATGCTTCCCACCATTACTGGACACATCACAGGTTGCAGAACAGCTCACCAGGCACCGAGTTTAGCAGTAGTTTCCTCATCTCATGGAGCAAATCAATGCAATGGGTACCATTTCTTCCTAAGGGGGGAGGAATGATCCAGGTGGATGTTGGTGGCCACCCGCCTATCTCACTTTGACCCCCACAACTGCCTCTTTCAATTTTTCAGTTTCCTTAATTGTAGCACAGTTTACTATTTTTAGCAATTTTTTGGGACCTGAACTTCCAGAGAGATAGTGGACTAGAGATCTAGATCGTACCTTCTACCATAGCTTTACCATGAAGTATTCAACGGCCCTTCTCTCCAATATGTCCAAGCCTTTGATGCCAGAGCATGGTCCTTTCTCCAGAGATGACTAGATTTTATGCTCCACTTTCAGGAACCACAGAACTATTGCACCCATCAATAACAGTGCTACCTTGCAGCTTGTATAGAGTTCTAGTCCGAACTCCCCACATCAATACCAACGCTCCCTGAACCATCTTGCAATGTATCCTTCTCGAACACTATTTTTACACCTGCATCATCCAACTTGCTTACAGAAATCAGATTTCTGGCCAATGTAGGAATATGTAGAACACCCGAAAGTGTTCTAACCCTTCCACCTTGCAACTTCAACTTTACTTTTCCACGACCAATGATTCTAGCCTTCCTGTCATCCCCCAAGAAGACATCACCACCATCATATTTCTCATACTCACAGAACCACTCTCTATGGGGAATGAAGTGAAAGGATGCACCTGAGTCAATCAACCATGCCTCATGATCTACATGTGTACTTGAAGAAGCCAAGTACACATCCCCACCTTCATCTGAAGTGGTTTTCACCTCTGTAGAAGGAGCATCATCAGATCCCTTTCCTTTATCAAGAGATTTAGATTTACAGTCCCTTTTGAAGTGCCCTTCCTTTCCACATTTCCAGCACACCACCTTTACAGGTTTTCTTGGAGATTTAGATCTCCCACTTGATGACTTATTTTTGTTTCTATTCTAGGACCATCCTCGTATAGACAAGGCATCACCATTCTAGCTCTCCATATTTTTCAGTCTCATCTTCGTTAGCAAGGATGAGATTATTTCATCAAAATGCAAGGTAGTTGCATTGCTACCTATTACAATAACTAGACTATCCCACAAATTTGGTAGAGAACACAAAAAACTGATTCACTTATCTTCATCTGAAATTTTAATATCAACAGATGCTACCTGACTTACCACAGTATTCTATGCATTCGAATGCTCTATCACCGAGTCTCCATCTTTCATCCTCAGGTTATACAGCTTTTTCCGTAGGAACAGTTTATTCACCAGAGACTTAGATTGGTACAAAGTCCTTAACTTGTCCCACAAAGCCTTCACCGTAGCTTCCCCTGATATGTTCAACAATATTGAATTTGAGACACACAATCGTATTGTGCTCTTTACCTTCCGATCCAACTTCTTCCATTCTTCATCAGACACTCTCATTGGTTTAGTACCCGGATCTACCACGATCCACTGATCTTTATCCACCAACAGATCCTCCATATTGAGTTTCCACAACTCAAAACTCTGACCATTAAATTTCTCGATCTCTATCTTTCCACTGCTTGCCATCTTTTTTCACCACCAGAATCGATCTCACAGATTTCCCATTGAACAAGGTCTACCACAGGCTCGAGTGAAATCTCTCAATAACAAAGGCGTCCCCTTGAAGCCAAAACTTCTCCGATACCAAATGTAGGTTTTAATCCCGTACAGAAATCACCTGCATACGAATTCTAAAACGCAGAAAATAAATAATGCAAGCGCAGAACACATATACACAGAGATTTCCCCTGGATCCCAAAACTAGGACTACTAGCTTGATTTTTCATTATGTTCCTTTCAATGTTATAATACATATTTATACACGTCGAAGCATCAAATTCCATGGACCGAAAACCATTACGTACAATACCATGGACCGAAAACCATCGCGTCCAAAAACAATGTGCGAAATTCATGCACAAAACCATAGGTGGGTCCGCCCAACCTAACATAGGGTCAAAATAAAGTGGGATTACGGGTGCCCCTCAAACCCCCTGTTAACTACATGGAAAGAATATAACACAACCCAACATAAACGATGTTTTTTTGGAAATCCGGGAGCAACATGGGTCCATGGACCCATGATGTTTTTCCCAAAGTTGTAGTCATCAGATAGGTCTCTTGAACAAGTTGTTGTGCGCATCAAACAGAGATCGTATGCCAGAGTTACGACCTTGGGAAGTTGATGTACCAATTTACCCAAATAGGGCCAACAGTTTGGCGTTTCATCTCCTAGGGTTAGGTTTTTGGATGTTTAGGGTTTTCCATTGTTTCTCAACAATAAATTGGCCTTCGAGCCTCATTGTAACATAGTTCAGAGGCATGTAGCTGCCATATCTCTTCTCAGAGATAAGCTACCATCGCCCTAGCTAGTTTATTTCCATTTCTGTTTGTAAGCATATTTCAGTATTTTACAATAATGAAATGAAATATTATTTATGCTGCATCACTATATGTATGGTTATATTTGTAATTTATTGCGTTCCTATTTAAATCCGGATCAGTTTTAAGAAATATTAAAGAGTGCTCTATATTATGCTCATAATAAATGGTGGAAAATCCTGTGTGTAGGTTTTGATCATGGCAAACACCCAAGTAGTTAACAACTAGATTAGAGCCTACAATTTACCCTATTTAAGCTGTATATCATTCCACCATGGAACAATTTTTTTTGGGGGGTTTTATATATGTTTGTTCTCTTTGCATTTGTTTTGTTTTCTCAGTTGGTTATTTTTTATTATTATTTTATTTTGTAGTGTGTTTTTTGGTTTTACTGTGTTTTATATTAATTTTTTAATATATATGAATATATATATTTTATTATTTATTTATTTATTTATTCTTTGTAAGTTTGGTAATGGTGAGGCTATAGCATGGTCATGTTGAAGAATAAACTAAATTGAAATTGAACTCTTGACTTAACGTCTAGATGTGTCTTGACAACACACCAATCATTGTTTATCTAAGACACGGTAGGCATTTTTTTTGTTTTTTTATTTATATAAATATGTATATTTCCATATATGTATATAATCATTTTTATTTGTTTCTTTATTGCTTAGTATTTTTTTAATTGATTTTGTTTTAATGCATTAATTTTTTTTACAATTTAGAAATTTTTGAGAAAAATCTAATTAGTTTTCTTTTTTTAAATAAAGAAAAATAAATTATTTTAACATATTTTGAGACAAAAATAAGTTGGCAATTAACATTTAAGCATTTTTTTTAAATCAATAGTAAATTTAGATCTCCCAGTCAATTCTTTTCAGATCATAAGCATCTATGAATTTTATTGTAAAGTAGATATTACAAAGATAACTTATTCAAATTTCCTTTCTATCTTCTACTTCACATCAACGTGAGAGAAGAGAGGATACTTATTAATTCTAGAAATTATTTATACATTTGAAATTTGATATTTGAAAAACATAATAAAAAGAATTTATCTCGGACCTCAAATTTTTGGCTCTAGAAACTCTATTTTTTTCTCCTTCACAAATATCTTGTAATTTGTAGATCTTCTTTCCAATGTTTAGTGAATGAGGTGGTTCTTACTTCACCACCAAACGAAAATTCCAAAAACTAAATGAAATCAAATTTCCAAACAAGAACTCAAAAAGAAAAACTCAAAAGCATCACCAATCTTGGTTTTATTTCTTTATTCTATCCTACTCTATTTTAAAAAATATTATATTTTTGTAAGTGTAAGATGGATAAAGATCTCTATTTTGCTCATATCCATTTTTGAAAACGACACCTCAATGTTCATCAATATATGAGAGACCAATTGAACATTTGTATCTGTTGCTAGGATTTGTTAAAGAATGGAGGAATGTTATGGCTTAGTAACTATTCGAAACCAATCTTCAATGTAATCCTCGCTCTCCAAGAAATGCTTGAAAGTAATTTTGTTGATCTAGATCTCTTGGCCATAAATGGATTAGTATTGAGACTCTTACAACAACCAAATGAAATAATTGAAAATTTTGAATTTTAAACTAATTGCATAATGGAATAACATACCACATATGCATGGAAGGAACAATCAAAAACTTAAACTAATTGCATAATTGAATTTCTTGAAGTTTGTCCTCTATTGAATCTTCCTGTAGAATTCCCTCTAAAATGAATGATGTTAAACTTATGCAACTACAAATGGATGCAGCTAAAAATGAGATGCAATTCAATGACTAAGGATAGGAGAAACCTCACAATGTGATGCACATGTTCTTACCTCTCATCTTACTATTTCTCCTTTCCAAAATTGTGTAAATTAAAGAGAAACCTAGATTGGAAACTAAATCCTATGTACACTTCCCCAACAACGATTCCAAAACTGTCAGCCAATTTAGTTTTCCATTAAATTCCATTACATTAAATTACCAATTTGACTTTGTTAAATTACAAATTGCGCAACAAAATATATGCAAAGATTCATTTTCTAATTCTACCAAATGTAAATTGATATGAAAGGAAATTTTAATTGACAAAAGTAATGGAAATATAAACTAGAAAACAAATAGAAATCTTAATCTAGGAAAGCGATGGAAAATTAATTTGAGAAAACATTAGAATTTAATCTAGAAATTAATTGGAAAGATAAGCTAATAAAGCATTGAAAATTTAATCTAGGAAAGCATTGGAAAATTAATCTATTAAAGCAAGCAAATCTAATCTATGAAATCAAATAAACTTAATCTATGAAAGCATGTAAATATTTAATTTAGAAAACCGAGTAAATTCAATATATGAAAGTTTGTAAATTTAATTTAGAAACAAATTTAGAACTATTTTTATGAAATCATATAAAGTAATTATAGGAAGGCATGTAAATCTAGTCTATGAAAACCATTTAAATCTAGTCCATGAACAAATAAAGGAAACAATGAACATACTTTGCAAAGGGAGGCCCTACAATGCTCAACAAACACAGTAGAAGTTGAAATTATAACAACATCATATATTAAATGGAATAGGTTTGGAGCAACATATCTACAAAGGTATCTCTTCAAGTATTCTAATTACAAATTCTAAATTCCTTCTGCCTTCCTCCCGTGTCAATGGAGAAATCACTTCTATTTATAGAAAACTAAGATAAATAATAAATAAATGTAGATCACAAATGTCTCCTAGATACACAAATATCTCATGTGGTTACTATTAGCCCTGAGATGCAGTGCTGACTTTTTGAAGGTTGAAGGAAACGTTTGGTCTGCTTCGTTGTCCTTAAAGGGGTCCCACATGGGCCATTATTCCTCTTCTTCCCTTACCCCACTCACATTTTACCCTTTCTCTTTCCTAACTTAACCTTCTCGCCCCAACGAATTCCTCTTTGGCCTTAGCGCTGAGTGCAATAACCAAAATCCCGATAAAACCTCACCCATATGCCTTATGCACCTACAACACATTTCCCGAAGACATCTCGTACCTTCATCGCATCTTCGTCGTTGATCTCTCCCTCCAATCCAATATTCCACATCCCATCCAATACACCAACTTGTATGATACTCCTCTGCCGTTAGATCACCCCCATCGGATCTAACAGTGAGCACCCATATCGCGCGGACAACAAGCACAACAAGTACCCGCCTGATGACGGTGGTTTTTCTTTTTCCCCGCTGCTACGTGTCATCCACTGAATGTCATCAAGCGAGTTCTGACACTTACTGTTTACTGCTCGATTCCCGCCCGATAAAAACCATAACCACTCAAATCAAACCACCCCGCACGTTACCATCCACGCATCTCGGCCACCCGATAACTGTCCGATCTGCCTGCCTGAAGATCCAACAGCCTGGACATATTCCGCTCCTGCCACGACCACTAGCCTCCAAAAAGAAATCTCCACTAGACACCCCCCCTTTATCTGACATCCACCATTCATGATCACTCTCCACCATTCATCTGCCCATGCACTCCACACCCCACGTCCTGCCTATTACACAAAGAAGAAGATGGCCAACTCTGTCAGTCTGGTGATATTCTAACCATGAAACTAAATTAAAATAAGAGAATGGCTAGAGCAGAAAAGGACACAGCACGACTTAGCAAACAAATTAAACATTCATGGAACTCCACTGCCATGATCAATCCAACCACCTGGAGGACAGCATGGTACCAGAACTGATCAGGTTTTTGTAGTGGAGAAAGCAACTACATTCAAAGATGCTATCAGACAGTTAATGGTAGTTGGTGGTCAATTAAGACCCCTCCATCCCTAAATGGCTAAGGGCCATTGTAATGATAGATTATAAATATCCAGAAGAAGGATGTAACGAAGGTTGGTAATTGTGTTTCGGTTCAACTTCTGGAGACTATAGATATTCTGTAACTTGCAGCGTCTCATCTTCATTTTTAGCAATGAAAGCTTCTTTTGTTGTTATTTGCTCAATGCCCATTTCTCCTATGTTCTAAGCTTGTGCCTGAAGTGTTGTATTCATGATTTCTTCTACATATAATGCTAGATAACTGTCATCTTATCTCTAGATTGGACAATTGAATGTATCAGTGAGTAGGTCACTCAGGTTTCTTCTATATCTAATGTAAGATAATTGTCATGTTATCTCTGCATTGATAGATTAGATTTGCAAGTTTCTTTACGAGTTGTAGTTGGCCATCATACATTTTTTATGCATCTACTGATGTGGTTAGTATTCTTCATCTATTCACCTAATTCCCAAATTGTTGAGCATTGGTGGTCTAAAGCCTTGTATTTTGAGGGTTTTCATGCATGTCTGGAGTGAAAACAGAGTAGAAGTGGTTATCTGGCTTGAACCAAACCATCAGGCATCCCAATAAGTTCCTATAACCATATTGAAGATTATATGTTACCAGGAATCTCCGAGCTACAACCTAGGAGAGTTTCTTGGAGCCCTAACATAATTAGTACCATTGTCGGGGAGAGGAGATTGAAGCTTAGCTTCCCTGGGAGAACGACATAGATCCAACTTTGATGATAGACAAAGTCTAGACAAATTTTTGGTTGTAATCATCTATCTGGCGACTCTACTGGAGGCCGAAACTCTTGGCAACTCCACATCACAGTTCTGGCTCAGTTTGTGAGGCACACCCGGAGAAATCCTCAGAAATCACTAGCTGACCCAATACCTGACACTGAGAAGATTATCAAGGAAAGAAAGACATCACAAAAGGGAGCATCAGGATCAGGTAAACCTAAAAAATCTTATGCATCTCTACAAGAAATGCTTGTAATAGGGCACATACATATTGATAATATAGCCTCTAGCACTAGTAGTGAAGAGAAATTTTCAGAGATTCATAGTGCTCCTTATTCTTTAGGTCCTCCTTTGGATTTCAGACCAAAGGAAACCTCCCATCCTATCCTTCATATTCCTTTAACCCTGTCAGTCATTTCTCAGCTCCCTACCTTCCAGACTGCTAGCACTCTTTCATCTACCCCAATCATGGCAGGCCCACAAGCACCCAGCAAAATGGAAAGAATCATAACTGCTAGGTATGGGCCCTTGGTATTACCTAAACCTTGGAATACCATGCCTGTATGATAATATCAGAAGTACATGCCTAAGTTCACTAGGACAAAAGGAGTCACAGTAGAAGAACATCTTGAGTCATTCTATAGCTCTGCTGATAACCTAGACATTAGTGAAGATTATGTGTGGATGAGAGTATTCGTCCAAAGCCTAGATGGAGAGGCTAGAAAATGGTTCAAAGAATTAACCCCTAGGTCTATAACAGACATTGAGGCCTTAGATGATGTGTTCTTAAAGAATTGGGGGGATAAGAAAGATCTGCTCTATTATCATACTGAGTTTGGCAATCTAAAAATGGAAAATGGAGAGTCATTGTCCAATTTCAATAAAAGGTTCAACCGCATGTACAGCAAGGTACCAGCTGAAGTGAAACCTACACCCACCTCTACCTAGCTCACCTATGCAAATGCCTTTGATTCTGACTTCTGCCTGCTATTGAGAGAAAGATGATGTGCTTCTCTGGCTGAGATGCAGGATGCAACCTTGGAGGTAGAATCTAATATCATGGCTGCAGAGAAACTCAAAGGATGTTATGCTCTTAACCTGCAAGATGATACTCAAATACCAAATATGTGAAGAAATGTACCCAGAACATAGAACAATGAGAAATAACAACAAGTATTTTATTATTCAGAAAGCAATGTTCACTTGCCTCTTCGAGGGGGAAACCTCCATTAGAGCTGAGCTCAATGACAAAATAAGACACAATGCTCCTCGAGGGGAGTCTATATCCTTTATATAGGATTCATACATGCAATACTGTGGGGCAATACATGGTTCTTATTAATACCATCTATCTAATATCATGGCCCATTTGCAACTAACTGTGGTCCCTTCATTAAATGCAGGTTAACCACTTACAATTATTAATATGGGCTTTATTGACTTTTTACTTAACTATAATTATGACTCGATCCTTTTACATAAATAAGGGGGTCAGGGTTGGACCCTAACAAAGGACAAGCTGATCGAAGGAGACAGAGGGGTGAATCTTCTTCATCTTTAGATCCCAAGATAGACCAAATGACCAAGATGATAGAGTCATTAGCCTCTGAAATCTCCAAACTGAATGTTGAGTAGCATTCGGGGAAAGGAAGGGGTCCTAATACATTTTCTCCTAGAAACCCAAATCCATGCAAAAGAGAAAATGAAAAATTGCAAATCATGCAAAGGGGCAAAGAGGCCAGTGAAGAACAAAAGGTGAAGACTCCTTTCTAGAATGTAGTCATGGAAGAGGAATAGTTTGATGAAGAGGATTAGATCCACTACATGGAATACAAAGGTCGTGCTTCCTTTTTGACATTAGCTACCTATGACAAGTCATTACTCAAGGAACAACCCAGCCAAGGGTGGGACAGAGAAGCTATTCTGCAAACTGAAGATTAGCAGAGATATAACCTGAGGTCAAGGATGAGTGATGGAAAAGAAATCCCTATCCAAAGGGTTGTTGTCCCCATAGAGTAGCATATTAGCAAGCAGAAGCGACCAGTAGCTAATCCCAACATCCTCAAAGCACTAGCTCAAGAGGTAAGAGGTCCTAACAAGTCCCCTTCCCCTTTCAGTTTTGAATCCGAAGTCCAGAAGTTGAAAATATATGTACCTCTGATAGGACTACTAAAGAATGAGGCCTTTAAGAAACCCATATTTGATGCCCTTGAGCTCAAAGTCACACAAGCATCAAATGATTGTGTTAATTTGCAAGATGATAAACCTCATGTTTTTCTTAGTACCATGATTAGACCTGTTGATGATAATTCCCCATCATTTTATGTCTCCTTGACCATTCATGATAAAATCCTTCACAATTGCCTACTAGACATAGGCGCCAATCATAATCTAATGCCCAAGGCTTTCATGGATGAGTTAGGCCGTGATATCACCGGACCTTATCATGACTTGTTCTCTTTCGATTCCAAAAAAGTGAAATGTCTAGGGTTGATCAAAGACTTGGCCATCACCTTATCTCAGCTACCCATGAAGAGCATGATGATGGATATTGTAGTAGCATATGTCCCCCCTATGTTTGGCATGCTACTTTCTAGAGGATGGATGAAGAGGTTGGGTGGGACATTGCAAAATGACCTATCCTATGCCACTAACCCAGTTTTTGGGGGAGAAAGTAGAAGGTTGTATAGGGAAACCCAGCTGGAATATATCCTCAGTGATGAAAAGAATCCCACTAATCATCCCATTTATGCTATGGACACTGATTTTGGAGCATGTATTATCCAAATTGAATAATCTAAGCTGGCCTCAGTGCAGCTCAAGAAACCAGTATGCTAGGTCATGGAGAAGGAAGGGCCACATATTTGGGATATGTTTTTTGATGGAGCTTGCTCTAGGGAAACTGCAGGAGCATGTGTAGTGATGGTATCCCCAACACAGGAATGCATACATCTGTCTTTCAAGCTGACTTTTCAGGTCACCAACAATATAGCAGAGTATGAGGCTTTGATATTGGGTTTAAATGCTGCTAAAGAAATGGGAATTAGAGATACAAAGGTGTTTGGAGATGTCGATCTCGTCATTCAACAAGTAAACAAAACATTCCAAGCAAAGAACCCCAGGCTAAAAGCATATAGAGATGAGGTATGGAGGCTCAAAGATTCTTTTAATAGCTTTTGTATCTCATACATTCCCAGAGTCAAAAATCAGCTTGCTGACTCCCTTGTTGTGTCTGCTAGCATGTTCACCCCTCCCATGCCCCCTAAATTGGCTTATGAAGTTTAGGTAAAATATAGACCATCTTTGCCTAATAATGTCAAATACTGGAAAGTTTTTGAGGATGATGATGAATTCAATAGGTTTCTGCAAGTCATTGATGAATTATCTGAAATGCAAATTGATCAAGAGAATGAAGCCATGGAGGAATGTCACCAGTCTCAGCTAAGAAACAAAATTGGCCAAGACAACATTGTACAATTTCCTAGTAACCATATACCTAAAGGGTTGGTGCCTTTAGAGAAGTTGTTTGACCATAATGATGTACCCTATAAGACCGCCCAAAAATAAGACAAGTCTGCAGTCCATAGGCATAACATGGGGAGCCCAGATCACCCAAAATATATAAATCTATCCACCCACTTGTCTACTACCAAAAGTTCTGAATACAACACCCTAATGAAGCAATTTACCGATGTCTTTTCCTGGGAATACAATGACCTTAAGACTTATGATAAAAACATCATTTAGCATAAGATCCCACTACAGAAAGAAACCATCCCTTTCAAACAGAAGCTGAGACCCATAAACCCTTTACTACTCCCTTTGATTGAAAAGGAAATTAAGAAATTATTGGCTACAAAGATCATAGTTCCCTGAGGTATTCTAAGTGGGTAGCCAACCTGGTAGTCATGAGGAAGAAAAGTGGGGAAATCAGGCTGTGTGTTGAATTTAGGAACCTGAACAAATGCTCTAATAAAGACAAGTATCCCATGCCCAAGATGGAACATTTGCTGCAAAAGGTTTCAGGGGCTATAGTCATGTCTTTCTTGGATGGATTTTCAGGGTACAACCAAGTTGTTGTACATCTAGAGGACCAAGAAAAGACTGCCTTCACCACTCCTTGGGGCACTTTTATGTACTCCAAGATGCCCTTTGGACTGATGAATGCTGGGGCCACCTTTCAGAGAGCAATGGATATATATTTTGTAGGAGAGAAGGACAAGTTTGTCCTAGTTTACCTAGATGATATAACAGTTTACTCTAGCAGTCATCAGAATCATTTGCAGCATTTGAAGAAAGTGTTTCTGAAGTGCAGAAGGTTTGGGATTTCAGTAAATCCTAAGAAGTCACAATTTTCTTTAGAAGAAGGCATGCTTTTAGGACACGTTGTTTTTGCTACAGGTGTCAGGATCGACCCAGAAAGAGTTCAAGCAATACAGACATTGTCCATCCCAAGATCGAAAAAGGACATTCAATCTTTTCTGGGAAAGATTAACTTTGTGAGGAGGTTCATTCCAAATTTTGCAAAACTAGTAAAGCACATCACCTCAATATTAAAGAAGGGGTTAGAGATGAAATGGACAGAGGCTGTAAGGAGATCTTTTGAAGCCATCAAAAAAGTTATCATGGAAGCTCCCACCTTAGTCAGCCCAGACTATAACAAGGAGTTCCATATCTTCTCTTTTGCTTCTTAGGACACCCTCACAACAGTCTTGTTGCAGAAGGATGATGAAGATACAGAGCACCTAGTGGCCTTTTTCAGCAAAACTTTAAGGGATGTTGAATTAAGATATGACATTATTGAAAAACAAGATTATGCTCTTATTAACTATTTAAAGGCATTTAAAATCTACATTCTGCACTCCAAGGTGATTGCCATTGTACCTTCAGCTTCAGTAAACGATATCTTACGCAACCAGATGTTGATGGAAGAAGGGCCAAATGGATTGCAAAACTCATAGAGTTCAGCATAGAGGTAAAGTCCACCAAGCTTATCAAAGGCCAGGGCCTGGCTAAGCTTATGGTTGAGGAGAATTGCAATTTGCTAGACATAAATTGCATAGGTGCAGATTCAAAGGTTGAACAAGTAGAGGAGGCAACAGAGGAACGAAAGCAGAACCAGTCACTAGCTGAGAATTTGGCTTCTTGTGACTGGTATTCTAGGATAGCTCATTTCCTATTGAAGCTAGAAGTCCCTCCAAGGCTTAGCTCAAGTCAAGCCAGAACCATCAAGCTCAGAGCAAACAAGTTTTGTATTAATAAAAACCTGCTTTATTGGAGGGACCCATCCAAAATCCTCTTAAGATGCCTAGACAAAGAGCAATCTGTGGAAGTCATGCACTAGTTTCATTCCAACATCTGTGGAGGGTATCGTTATTGGAAAACCACAGCCCACAAGATCATAAGGGTTGGGTATTATTGGCCTACTCTATTCTCTAATGTATTTTCGTTTGTGAAGTCTTGTGACAAATGCCAGAGGTTTGTAGGAAGATAGCAACTAAAATCTTTGCCCCTGAAACCAATACACACTAATGGCCCTTTCCAGCAGTGGGATTTGGATTTCATAGGGGAGATTAATCCACACTCTAGTGGCCAGCATAGATGGATTTTAGTAGCCACTGATTATTTTACCAAATGGATTGAGGCCATTCCCACTAAGAAAGTTGATCACCAGGTTGTCATGAAATTCTTGAAAGAAAACATTTTCACCAGGTTTGGTTGTCCAACCAAATTGGTTACAGACAATGTAGCAGCTTTCAGGGCGAAAGAATTGGTGGACATGTGTGACTTAATTGGAATTAAACTAGTACATTCCACTTCATATTATCCTCAAGGTAATGGCCTAACAGAATCACCCAATAAAAGCCTAGTAAGGATAATCAAAAATTTGTTGGAAGACAACAAGCGATGCTGGGATTCCAAACTGAAGTTTCCATTATGGGATGATAGGGTTACCACCAAGAAGTCCATAGGGAATTCTCCATTCAAGCTAGCATATGTCACTGAGGCTGTTTTCCCAATCCAATTGATCCTACCTGTGGCCAAATTCTTGCAAGAATAACAGAACGAGGAAAGTGACATGGCAAGGAGGATGAGTGACTTGGTTGAAGTTCATCATATCAGAGATCAACTTATTGAGAGGTCTACAATACATCAAAGGAAAATCAAGGAAGCTTTTGACAGAAAGGAAAAGATGGACAATTTTTTAGGTTAGTTACTGGGTCCTCAAATGGGATGCACTGAATGCAAAGAAAGGCAATCATGGTAAATTTGATGCTCTATGGACAGGACCATTTGTCATCTCTCAGGTCCAAGGAAACAATAATTTCATGCTGCAAAGTTTGGAGGGAAAAACTATTTTTGATGGCCCATTCAATGGGTGGTTTTTGAAAGTTTATTTTGTTTAACACTTTCAGGCCTCAGTATTGTAAATATGTTCTTTTTCAAATTTTTAGTGTAGGCTTAGATAGACTCCATGCCCAATGGAATAATAGGCAATATTTCTAATCTTGTTTCTTATGTAAAAGGTAGTGGTCTACGGTTCTTGAAACCTCACAAGGAGGATTTCATCCCCAGAAGGAGCCAGTGTTAGCCCTAAGATGTAGTGCTGACTTTTTTAAGGTTGAAGGAAAGGTTCGGTCTGCTTCGTTGTCCTTAAAGGGGTCCCACATGGGCCATTATTCCTCTTCTTCCCTTACCCCACTCACACTTTAGCCTTTCTCTTTCCTAACTTAACCTTCACATCCTGAAAAATTCCTCTTGGCCTTAGCCCCGAGTGCAATAGCCAAAATCCCCATAAAACCTCACCCATATGCCTTACTCACCTACAACACATTTCCCGAAGACATCAAATACCTTCACCACATCTTTACTGTTGATCTCTCCCTGTAAATCCAATGGTCCACGTCCCATCCGATACGCCAACTTTTCCAACACTCCTCCACTATTAGATCACCCCCACCAGATCTAACGGTCAGTGCCATATCGCGTGGACAACAAGTGCGATAAGTACCCGCCCGATGAGGGTGTTTTTTCTTTTTCCCTGCTGCTACGTGTCATCCACTGAATGGCATCGGGCGAGTTCTAACACTTAACGTTTACCACCCGATGCCCGCCAAATAAAAACCATAACCACTCAAATCAAACCACCCCACACATTAAAGTCTGCGCATCTCCGCCGCCCGATAACCATCCGATCCGCCTGCCTGAAGATCCATCAACTCGGACATATTCCGCTCTTACCATGACCGCTAGCCTCCAAAAAGAGATCTCTACCACATAGCTCCCCTTGATTCGATGGCCACCATTCACGATCACTCTCCACCATTCATCTACCTATGCACTCCATACCCCATGTCCTGCTTGTTACGCGAAGAAGAAGATGGCCGACTCTGTCAGTCTGGCGATAGTCTGACCATGAAACTGAATTAAAAGAAGAGCATGGATGTAGGAGAAAAGGACACAACACAACTCATAAACTAAATTAAAAAATCATGGAACTCCATTGTCGTGATCAATGTGGCTATGGAGTACTAAAAAGGTATGTTTTTAATGATCATTTCAATGGCTTTTCAGTGGGACTTGTGAATCTTTTACATCATGAATGTGGAAAACAATAGAGAATTATGATAAAATATGTGGAATTAGTATGCAAGACTTAACCACTAATAGTTTTCATTCTCCTGTGCAAAAAAGGGTAAAAATGAGGAGCTGTTGTTCCAAAGAAAAAGACAAGAACAGGGTAATTGTTGTCCCTTTGACGAAGGACTGAGTGCAAACGAGGCTAAGCAGGTTGAAGAAAACCGGTCCGGAAAAGGAGGAGAAGGCACCAGCTTGGCGGAGGAGAAAAGAAGTGATTAAGGATTAACAGTTTGGTGAATCCCTCAGGATCTTCGATCCTGAGGGATCGCTGATTTATTTATCTTATTGCTTAAACATCTCTGCCGTTGCCCTTATATAAAGGGACGACACTATTAGTTTTGGGGATGATGCTTTTATGTAACTTTCTGTTAAAGATTGAACTTTGATCATCGAGTCTCGTTGAACTTAGCTCATTGTACTTTCTATTTCATGCATTAATATAAGCTTGGTGATTATCTTATCTCTACGCCTGAATTAACTCAAAGCGGTGTACCCTTGAGGCTAAGGCCCCAACCCCAGAGGACACTTGCTTCTGTATCACTACGATTTGATTTCTACATGGTTTGCTTATCGTCATTAGTTGGTAATCTGATATGCTTTATAAGTTACATCATATGCTCTGTTAAGATTCGTTCATTAAGATTCTTTATATTGGCTCTGCATTATATCACCAATACTTTCAGAGTTGATTGAATATTATTAGACTTAATTGAACATTGTTATCATTTTGTTATGGAGCTTTTATGTTGTGTATTTGTGTTAAGGAAATTATCTGAAAGATGTGTTCTTTATGATCCAGGATTAATGATGTTCCATTTTGAAACACAGTTGTAATTCCTATTGATGATTGGTGTTAAATCAGATTACTTTTCAAGAGTGTTGTGTGTGTGTGTATGATTTCCACATGTTGCTCCATAATTAGTAATTAGTGTTGTTCCATTAGTGCGTGTTACGTGATTTGCTTGGAGAGTGAAAGATTGGAGTTTTGATTACAACGAGTGCATTTGAGTTGATATGATAAAGATTGATTACTGCTCACGAGGTTTAGTTATTCGATTGTTGTTCCATTTCAGAATTGTTGTTCCATTTTAAGCATTTTTGTTCCATTCTAGATTTGTTGTTCAATTTCCTATTTTTCGTTCCATTTTTATCTGTTGTTTCATTTACTCGCATTTGGTGTGAGAGACGATCTATGGCTGTAGTGAGCCTCGGCATTTACTGCCTTGCTCCCAGACCCGTTGTCCATGCTCTAATTTCCTTTCCATCAGTTTCCAAAGGGATGGGCTATTGCTGTCGAACCCTTGACTGATAAAGTTGCCTAGCTTTAAGAGTGTGTGATTTAGTCATTTGAAGTAACTTAGTCATAGACAAGCATCAATTTACTCTTGTATTTTTGTAGAACGTTGTACTACTAGCATTACTCTGACAAATAGCCTGAGATTGAGTCACTCTTTGAAATAACCAAACGCTCCCGGATTGACATATTAATGTGAGGTAATTAGAGGTGAAAGAGACCCTTTTTATAGCTCTACATTTTGGCACCGTTGCCGGGGAAAGAGTGTAGCCATTTGTCTTTTTCAGAGTAGTGTACGAACCTGTTAGGGAAGAGTTGGATCTTAAAAAGGAAAGGTAAGAACCTACGTGCGGAGCATGTAAAAGCCCTGCTCCACTGTTCGCTTTCCTAAAAGATTTGTTGTTGCTTTATTTGAATAGAATTTAGTAGTTCATTTGAGTGCATGACTAAGCAGAAAAAACCAGAAAAGAATATTAAGCTTCCATCCAAACCCAAAAAAGCTAAGGGGTCGGTGACCCTTGGCTGAACAACTTTCATAGACGAAATCTATAAGAAAACAGAATCTTAGCCATCAGTAGGTCCCGCGAAAATCATTTCTAAACAACCTACTAGTTCCCTTCAGGCCACAGGATCACCATCTGTAGCCTTTTCTGAGGTGCATAGTCAAACTGAAGAGCAGGACTTTCAAGAAATTGAAAATTCTACTCCAGAACTATTGCAGGAAGGGAATTTCAGCAACTTTTGTGAAGGAGAAGGAGAAACAGGGGAAACCGAGGAACCAAAATCTCCCATTGGAACAGATCATCCATTAAACAGCCCAGATAAGGGAAGTGTTGCGAAAATCATTGTTGAAGGAATCCAATCTCCTCAGACATCAGGTATTTCTCTTATCCCAGATAAAGGAAGTGCCATTAAAACTATCCCTGCTAAAATCGTTCCCTCTCAACCTAGGAATACCCTCCTAGATATCCTAGAAGGTTATTGGCATATATTCGACCCTATGGCTCAGAACTAGCCAAATACTCAAACCTCTACATTACAATATCCTATAGTGGATTCTGCAGCAAATGTGCCCATGAAAGCTATCCCTCTTCAACATATCCCTACATTTCACGGTCTCACATCAGAAGATCTGGATGCATTTTTATTCGAATTTGATGTGTTGTGCAGGGGATATGATTACACCACCGATCCCCAGAAATTGAAATTATTCCCCTCTACATTAAAGGGAGCTGCTTTAAGATGGTTTATGGGACTAGGTGGTGGGGTCATCAACAATTGGGATCAAATGAAAGAATCATTCTTAAAAAAATATCAAGATTATTGTAGGTCTAGAGAATTGAAAGACGAAATATTTCAAATGACAGCCAAACCGAACGAAACATTAGAAGAATATGTGGAACGTTTTCAATACAATTTACAAAGATATCCTTATGCATCACTACCTTTCCTTGATAATGTGTTAAAAACTGCATTGTTAAGGGGCATGAAGGAACAGTGGATTGAAACATTAAACATCATGGGAAAAGGGGATATTTATCAAGAGAATTTTGCTGACATTATTGATTTATGCATCAGGAGTTCGAGAGGCAGCACAAGAATAAAACCGGCAGAATATGATCAGTTTGCAAGAGATAATAAAATATCAACAGAAGGAGTAACATGTGTGGAGATTGGAAAATTATTAAAAAAATTTAGAACTAATATTCTAGGGATGCTAACTACACAACTTGATATTATGCAGGCCAAGCAGAAGCAGATGGAGGCAGAACAGAATTTGGCAATCTTCTGCCCCCGATGTAGAAAAAACATAGTCACAAGGAGTGTCCACTGGATACAGTCCAAACATGTGCCATCTATACAAACGATCATCTTACGGAAAGCTGCCCCTCACTTCCTAGATTAAAAGCAGTATACAAGGAAGCAGAGGAAGAACCAAAATCGGTGTACTTGATCAACCAGCGCCGCCAGTGGCAGCCAAGACAATCTGGTATGTTTTCAAACCCAACCTCTTCTTTTTAGCCTCCACAATATAATGCTCAACAATATAATATGTGGCAAAATCAGCTCCCACCCCCATTTTCAAACTGGTCACCACCATCGTTTCCTTCTTCAAACCCGTGGCTGAATCAGCCAAACCAATCTGGTTGGCCGAATTTCCCTTATACTCCACCATATTGGCAAAATAGCCCATATCCTCCACAATGGACTCCCCCTACTTCACAACGTTCACCCTGGCAAACAAACTGGCAAAGATCCATGCAACATCCAGTAGGAACTATTCCGCTCCCTCAACCTACTCTACCAGCTCTACAACAAAATCCCCAGTCTAATCTGAGACCGCAACTCCCAGCCCAACCCAACCCCAATCCAAATAATAGACCAGTCCAATCTCTTCAAATCATAGAATCACTAGAAATAGGACCCAACCTGCGGGAGTGTAGCGATCTTCAATTACGATCTGGACGTATTATTGAAAATGAGGGAGATAAAACAGTTCATATTGAAGATCAGTTAGTAAGAGAACATTAGTTGCAACAAGAGGATGTAAATAAGCAGCAGACTCATAATCAAGCAACCACATCCTCTCCTCCGTTCCCAGAACGATTAGTCATACCTCGACCTTTACAGAATCCTGACTTTGACATTCTGGGGGAGTTACAAAATTTGTATATAAAAATACTGTTCCCCCAAGCCATTCAATATATTCCTATATACGCAAAAACTATTAAAGGATTGTGCATAAAGAAACCAAGGAGGAATATAACAACTAATCCAAGAGTCCAAGTAGTCGGTACTTTATCTGATCTATTATCTGGGAAAGAAACACCCATTAAATATGAAGACCCAGGAAATCCAATTGTAACTGTTCAAATCTACGGTCAGACCCTATCTAATGCCTTAGTTGATCTAGGAGCTGCAATCAATATTTTAACAACCACTACTTGTCAAAAGCTCGGCATTACATCTGTAGAACCTACCTCTACTTTGTTAGAATTGGCCGACCGATCTGTGGTTAGACCAGAAGGTACTCTACACAATGTCATGGTCTCTGTAGATTCCTGGGAATATCCGACCAATTTCCTGATAATTAATCCAAAAACCTGACTTGATGGACACCCACTAATCCTAGGTAGGCCTTGGCTTGCCACCGCCGATGCTTACATTAGTTGCCGGCAAGGAAATATGACCATAACCAAAGGACCTGATATCAAGAATTTGGTTCTATACCCTCCAGCGCAGCCAAGTCTCACAATAATTAAAACTAACAAGTATCATGTATCATACCTTACTGATAACATTAGATCTCCATTGACTATACAAGAGGCACTTGATTTTAAAGATCAAATAGAAGATGATGCCATTAACAATTTCATTAATCAAATTGAATCTAGATCCTGTACACAATGTCACATGATAGAAGCAGCATTTGATAATGAATTAGAAGAAGATCCTCTAAAAGGCACACATGATCAAACAATACCTGTTACTTCTGTTGCAAATAGTAAAATTGTGGAAATTGAACCGGGAAAAACTTTAAATATCAATGCCAACCTCACATCTGAACAAGAAACTAAGCTCATCCATCTGTTAAGAAAATATCAACAGGCATTTGCATGGGATTACCTTGATATGAAAGGAATCGACCCACAGTTGTGTACACACCACATTTATATAGAAAATATGTTATACCTGTCCGTCAACCGCAAAGAAGAATTAATCATCATCTAAAGGATGTGGTAAAAGTGGAACTTCAGAAACTTTTAGATTTCAATTTTATTTATCCTATTTCTGACAGTAAATGGGTCTCTCCGCTTGTGGTGGTACCTAAAAAGAATGGGAAATGGAGAATTTGTGTGGATTACAGGGAACTCAATAAAGCAACACAAAAAGACCACTTTCCTCTCCCATTCATAGACCAAGTGCTAGATACTTTGGCAGGAAAAAAATTCTTTTCTTTCCTGGATGGCTTCAATGGATACAATCAGATTCAGATTGCCCCTAAAGACCAGGACAAAACAACTTCCACTTGTCCTTGGGGAACATTTGCCTACTGAGTTCTACCTTTTGGCCTATGTAATGTTCCCGCCACATTCCAAAGGGCTATCCTTAGCATTTTTGCAGATTTAATAAATGATGGACTTGAAGTATATATGGATGACTTTACACCCTATGGAGATGATTTTGATCCAGCACTAAATACACTAGAAAAAGTCCTACAACGTTGCATAGCTACCAGGCTTTGTTTAAGTCACGAAAAATGTTACATGATGATGACTGAAGGACTTATTCTAGGAAACTATGTTTCAGCAGCCGACATTCAGGTAGACCCGGCCAAAATCCAATTACTTTTGCTTATTCCCACTCCTAGTACTCAAACAGAGGTACGCAACTTTCTTGGATTTTCTGGATATTATAGACGATTTATAGAACATTATTCACACATTGCTGCACCTTTATATGCACTAACTGGTAACGTTGATTTTCTTTGGACAAAAAAATGTGAACGTGCTTTCAAGGATTTAAAGAAGCTTGTATCCACAGCCCCAGTCCTTCGAGGACCAAATTTGGATCTGTTATTTCAGATATCAGCTGATGCCTCAGATACAGCCATTAGCGCAGTCCTTGGGCAAGAAGAGGATAAAAAACCATACGCTATCTATTACATCAGCAAAAATTTATCCCCTGCTGAATTAAATTACACTGTTACTGAAAAAGAATTCCTAGCTGTAATACATGCTGTCAATAAATTTAGACATTATATTATAGGCTATCTTGTTATTTTGTATACGGATCATTCCGCCATAAAATATTTAGCAAATAAGCCTGTCACAAATGACAGAATAATTAGATAGTTGATCTTATTGCAGGAATTTGATATCACAGTCAAGGACCAGCCTGGAAAAGAGAATCCTGTAGCCGATTTTCTCTCGAGAATGCCAAAGCCAACTTATGCAGCAGCAGTTGAAGATCAATTTCCGGACGAACATCTATTTGTTGTTGCCGTTTGAACACCCTGGTATGTTGATGTTGCCAATTACCTTGCAATAGGTAAACTACCAAAACACTTAACCCCTAATGAACGAAAACAGATTGTTCAGAAGAGTACTCGATTCTCTTGGATTGGGGGCTATTTGTTTCACACAGGGGCAGACATGCATATCAGGAGATGTGTTCGAGAAGATGAAATATTTAACATCCTAAAAGCCTATCACGACAGACCATGTGGGGGACACTTCGCTGAGCGTAGAACTGGACACAAAGTATTACAAACAGGATATTATTGGCCCATGATTTTCAGAGATGCAAAGAAATTTGACCAAGCCTGTGACAGCTGCCAGCGAGCAGGACGTCCTGGTCAAGCTGACGAGATGCCTCTCAAACCACAGTTAGTCATCGAACCATTTGAGCGATGGGCTCTTGATTTCATTGGACCCATCAACCCCTCATCAAATCAGAGAACATATATCTTGGTGGCAACAGAATATGTCACCAAGTGGATTGAAGCAGAAGCATTGCCAAGAGCCACAGAGGACTCTGTCATACAGTTCCTGTTCCATCTATTTGTACGTTATGGCCTTCCAAGGGAAATAATTACAGATGGAGGACCACAATTTGCTGGCAATAGATTAGCTGCAACACTTAATAATTATCATGTCCAGCACAAAATCACTACTCCATATCACCCATAGGCGAATGGACAAGTAGAAAGCAACAATAAGGTAATAGAATCAATCCTAACAAAAACCATTGCGTCACATAGGCGTGATTGGGCTGCCCGACTACCTGAAGCACTCTGGGCCTATAGAAAAACATGGAGAAGTACCACTGGTTACTCACCTTATCAATTAGTGTTTGGAAAACAACCAATTTTTCCTATAGAATTTGAAATCCAAACATTACAAACAACACAGGAAGTTGGCTTAGATCTAACTGAGGCACAGATTAATCGAGTACAACAGATCAATGAATTGGATGAAATTAGGCTCTCTGCACTACAAAATACAGCACTGATTCAACAGCAGTGACCTAAATGGCATGATGCCCTCATCAAAAACAAATTCTTCCACGAGGGAGACTGGGCTCTGTTATATGACTCTCGGTTTCGGGACTTCCCTGGGAAACTCCAAACTCGTTGGTTGGGACCATACGAAATCCAGAAGGTACATGACAATGGAACCATCACTTTAATCACCATTGACAGTTCTGGATATATCTTCAAAGTGAATGGCCACCGAGTTCGTCTCTATCGTAAACCACTCACTCGGGAATCCTTCTGCCAACAGCTATGCAAAGACACTGATATGGAGATTTTAGGAGAGGAAGAGAAGTCTTCCTCACCTGTAATTCATTAAGGAATTCATTTTACAATCTGTACATAGTTTCTTTTCTTCAAACTCGTTCATGCACATATGTTTGAACGAAATGTGTTCTTTTGATCAAAGATTTCGATTTTTGTCGTTCCTGAAACGAATGGCATTTGCGTGTCTCTGTTGTTCCTTTTCAAAAGGAACAACATTTTTTATTTCTCGATTTTTCTGTTGTTCCTTTTCAAAATTAACTACACTTTTGATTTTTTCTGCTGTTCCTTTTCAAAAGGAAAAACACTTTTGATTTTTCTGTTGTTCCTTTTCAAAAGGAAGAACACTTTTGATTTTTCTACTATTCCTTTTCAAAAAGAACATCACTTTTGATTTTTTTGCTGTTCCTTTTCAAAAGGAACATCACTTTTGATTTTTCTAATGTTCCTTTTCAAAAGGAATAGAACTTTTGATTTTTTTGTTGTTCCTTTTCAAAAGGAACAACACTTTTCATTTTTCTGTTGTTCCTTTTCAAAAGGAACATCACTTTTGAGTTTTTTGCTGTTCCTTTTCAAAAGGAACAACACTTTTGATTTTTCTACTGTTCCTTTTCAAAAGGAACAACACTTTTAATTATTCTGTTGTTCCTTTTCAAAAGGAACAACACTCTTGACTTTTGCTGTTCCTTTTTCAGAGGAACTGCGTTTGCTTGTCTTGTTGTTCCTTTTCTAAAAGGAACACCATTTTGATTTTTGCTGTTCCTTTTTCAAAAGGAACGTCATTTTGAGTGTGTTGCTGTACGATTTTTCAAGAGATAGCATTTTTTATTTTCTGCTGTTCCTTTTTCAAAAGGAACGGCATTAGTGTGTTCTGTTGTTCCTTTTTCAAAAGGAATGGCATTTGCACTTTTGAGACCTATGCTCCTTTATTGTTCTTCTCTCAAAAAGGAACACTTCTAGCATACTTTTTCTCTCCTTGTGAAACAGCTTATCCCTATTGTTGATCCAAGTTTGAGGATGCTTCTTGTCCCTATTCTTTCAAAGTCTTTTAGAGACAGCTATGCACTTATGCAATGAATACAAAATCACAACATACTGAAATCAGGAAATTATAAATCACTATCTTTATAAGGCTATGTATTGGTAAGAGGACAGAAGGAAGGACATACTTATCTTTTGTTGTCATTGTCTTACTAATTTTGCCCTGATTGGTTATCTTTATCATGCCATTCTTTTTAATTCCCTTTGATTTTTGTTTAGGAATAAGAACAAAGGGTTTATATCCTCCTATTGAGATGATAAGACTTCTTCCACCATTCCTACTCTTAAGGAGTGTTGAACCACACTTTGTGTATATATAAGGAAAAGTGCTTTATGAAAAGAAAAGTAAAAAAAAACAAATGAATTATAAATTGTCATATGCAGGATAAGGGGTCTCATCAAGAGCCAGCCTACCATGATCATGAGGATGGAAGTGAAGTGGAATTCCCACTATGGCCACCACACCAGGGATATGGTCCAAAAGGTATATCAAATAAACAAACCTTGGAACAGGAGGTCTCATCATGAGCCGGCCTGCCCACTCTTCGCCCCCTCCTCGTGAATGGCATTATGGCTAACTGGTTACCAAGCCAGCATAATGGCCTACACTTTGACATTACATTCCTTAATATGCACATAAAGGATCATGGTTCCAAGGGTGAAATAAACAACTCTGCCAAGGTTATGGACACCTGTCGGCAGCAGAGCTCTGTTAATGGTATCGAAGTTACATTGATTACACCAATAGGTAGGATACTAATACTCTTTTGTTTCTTATATCCTAGGCACTAATCATACATTATTTCCCGACTTATATATTGCATGAACATTTATTAAACCAATCATGGCAAAGGAGGTGACAATTACCACTTGAGATTAGGAAAGTACGACAGACATCCTATCCCTCGGCCTCATATCATATCGTAGCAGCCTCTTATGTAATACGCGAACCAACTTTACGCCTCGATTTCGGTAATCCGTTGTTTTTCTAAACATGGCATATTTTCATACGTTGTTCCTTTATGACTTGGTTACAGATCGGGTGCCACTCCTTTATTTGACGGCTGGGGAAGCCTATTGCATTGAGGGGGGGGAGGTTAACCTCATTATTCCCTGGGTTATGTGTCAGCTCACTATTCGGGAAAGATAGTGTACCAGGAAATGGCACAGTTTAACAACATGATATTTCTATTTTTTTCTACACAAGTTGTTGTTGATAAGTCATTTATGTTGCATACTCTGTGTTTTTCTCTAAATCCGACGATTACTACCCTCTCTATGTTTCAAACAGCACAAGCAGTTGTTGTTCCATTGAGAATCCACAATGAAACCATGGGAGGCAGGGCAATTCGAAGCGAACCACAGGAGTTGACAGTCTCTGCTGCTGCTCGGGAGATCCTGGAAAGAGCAGGATGGCTGACTTATCTCAGTCCCCTACAGGAGTCCAATGAAACAGTGGCGATGGAATTTCTGCAGAACCTGCAGGAGGATCACTCCACAGTGAGGGGGAAACGAATAGCGGTCACCGACAATATAATCGCAAAAGTCTCGGGACTACTAGCCACTGGACCTGTATGGGCATTAAAGAAGGAAAGACTCCAGAAGATCATGGAAATTTTCTAGGACGAAGGCCAGAGCTTAACGATTAAAGGGAAGGGAGTTCTGCCGACAACACTAGGAGAACCCTGGGCAGAATTAGCAAGAACAATGCAAAGCTACATCACCTGCGAGGGGAGAAAAGACGTGGTAAGGCCACAACATCTTAAACTCTTAGCTGTTCTAAAGCAGAAATGCTCTGTAAATCTTCCTGCACTTTTGAATTCTTTACTTCATGACGTCGCATGAAGCCTAAAAAAGGCACAGCATGTAGAGTCAGTTGTCAGCCATCATGGATTAATCCGACTAATAGTTAGTCATAGCCTCACCCAGCAGCAAAGCCACTGGGAAGAACTAATTGCAATAATTGAGGGGAGAGCGACAACACCTTCCCCAAAACGTAAACATACTACAAGCACACCAGAATGTCCGGAAAAATGTAGAGAATTAGGAAAACAAAAACATGTTGTGAGCACATCCGAACGACCAGAAACATGCCAGGAATCAGCAAAGCATAAGCATGACACTGATACACCGGAACAGCCAGAGAAACGCAGAAAATCAGTCTGGTTAGCCCGGATAAGAGGAAGGCTGGAAAAACTCCAAGAAAGCACCAGCTAGCCAGTGGTAATTGAGGACGAGCAACCCTCACGGCCAGAAGTAGAAGAAGAACAAGTCGAAGGAGAAAAGGAAGGAGAGGCCGAGGAGGCTGAGCAATCTGAAGAGGAAAATGATGAAGCAGCTGAGCATTCGGAAACAGAAGCTGAGCCTCCTGAGACAGAAGCTGAGCCTCTTGAGACAGAAGCTGAGGATCCTGAAATGGAAGTTGAGCATTCCGAGGCAGAAGCTGGACAATCCAGGCAGGAGGAGGAAATGGGACAGCAGGTAGGTAGCCCACCACAGGACCCAATGGGAGAAGATGAATTGGCTGCAATCTTGGCCAATATGGGTGAGAATGGCCAACCTTCCACTCCATCATACCTCCGCGACAAACCCCAGGAAGAAGATACATCCGAAAAACCACATGCAGAAGAGGCAGAAGAAGGAAATCTGCCTGTTCATGATGAAATGGAGATAGGAGACACTGAACGGGAACAATCTGTTCCCAAGGCACCAGAGGAAATTCCAAAGGAATTAGGGACAGAAAAAGAAGTCACGGAACTAGTTAGGGTTCCTACCCCAGAACAGCCAGCACAAAACAGTGAAGAAGCACCCCAGGAGAAAGATCCAGGGACTAGTCACGGCCCAAAACGCAACAAAAAGCCTGTTGTTCCTTCTAATAAAACATTGGAAATTAGAGAATTACGAAAGGAACAACGGAGGTTATTGCGCATAATAGCCCAGATCCACCAGCAGATCAGGATCCTGAAAGCGAGGCAGAAGGTAAGGAAGACTGCCGGGAAGATAAATATCCACAGGATAAAAAGGCGGAGGACCAAAAATCGCCCTGCTAATCAAAACCCTGCTGAAGATCCAGCTGCTGTTCCAAATGAGGCTGAAGGTCCAGCTGCTGTTCCAAATGAGGCTGAAGGTCCAGCTGCTATTCCAAATGACGCTGAGGGATAGACTGTTGTTCCATTTGAAAAGGAGCAGCTGCAAGCTGGTATTCATGTTAAAAAAGAAATGGAAAACAAGGAAATTCAAACAGAGGCACCACCCTCAGGGGTGATAAGGGTTCTGAACTCGAAACAACGCAATAAGAAAGTTCAGGTAAAACTCCTGGCCTCCAATGATGCATGGAAAAGAGATCCAAAGACGAGGACCTTGCACAAGGGATTGAAACAGGCTCAGCAAGAAATGGAGAGGCTTAGAGAGCAAACAGTCCTTCGTGAGAAGTATGAAGAACTCCAACAGCAACTAAGGAACGTCAACCAATCCAAAAGCCAGGCCTTTGAAGGGTGGCGAAAGGAACAACAGAAAGTTGCAAAGGTAACCCGTAGGCTAGATACTGTTATCAAACAGATGGATACCTTGTGTTCTTTATACAATGACGTTTTAGCATGTAGGGCCCCTGCCAAAAACTATGCTCTGTTTTTATTAGAACGATACTTACAATTAAAAATAAAAGTTGTTAAAGCAAACGCCCCAATACAAATTAACACTATCAATGACTTTATAGATTGTTGTAAACATTATGGGGTGAAGGTCCAGAGATTGCTATGTGAATTTTATTTGCATAACCTCGTGCTAGATCAGGAGACTGAGTTGAACCCTGGCCCTTTTGTTGGGGACATTCAATTGCAAGCATTTCATCTCATTCGGGGTTAATCAGATTAAATGGCTCAAAGCCTATAACACTTTCCAGAGGCAGGAAAATGGCCTAGACTTGTGGGTAAGGGCTGAGCCTAGGGACCCAGTACGATTGTGGAAAGCACATAGAAACCTCATGAGAACTCCTAGTGTCATCGAAACGTTAGGACCCATGCACGAGGCACTCATTCGACAAAGTTTAGAATATTTTCTTTCTATCAAAGACCTCGCCATTGATGCAACCAAATTCCGGTACCGAATCTCTAATCCAAACATCCAGTTCAGGGAGCCATTTAAGTATGAGAATTTTCAATTAGCTACCAACCATTTGAACCTCTATGGCGAAATCATTTTGAGGGCAGGGCCATCCTGGTTAGGATATAGATTCCGCAGTCCAATTATCTGGCACCCTGCACCCGGATATCAAGCCCTATATGAGATGTCGGAGGGTCAAATAGGCCAGTTCTTTGACTACCTAGTCACTCACCATGGTTGTAGGCCTCCGCATGAGATTCCTTCTCTAGCCTATTCTCTCACTCCTTTGCATGTCAACTACAACGTTTTCATGAGGGCATGAAACAGGGTAAGTAGGGGGGTGTGTGGAGTACTAAAAAGGTATGTTTTTAATGATCATTTCAATGGCTTTTCAGTGGGACTTGTGAATCTTTTACATCATGAATGTGGAAAACAATAGAGAATTATGATAAAATATGTGCAATTAGTATGCAAGACTTAACCACTGATAGTTGTCATTCTCCTGTGCAGGAAAGGGTAAAAACGAGGAGCTACTGTTCCAAAGAAAAAGACAAGAACAGGGTAACTGTTGTCCCTTTGACGAAGGACTGAGTGCAAACGAGGCTAAGCAGGTTGAAGCAAACCGGTCCGGAAAAGGAGGAGAAGGCACCAACTTGGTGGAGGAGAAAATAAGTGATTAAGGATTAACAGTTTGGTGAATCCCTCAGGATCTTCGATCCTGAGGGATCGCTACTTTATTTATCTTATTGCTTAGACATCTCCACTGTTATCCTTATATAAAGGGATGGCACTGTTAGTTTTGGGGATGATGCTTTTATGTAACTTTTTGTTAAAGATTGAACTTTGATCATCGAGTCTCGTTGAACTTAGCTCATTGTACTTTCTATTTCATGCATTAATATAAGCTTGGTGATTATCTTATCTCTGCACCTCAATTAACTCAAAGCGGTGTACCCTTGAGGCTAAGGGCCAAGCCCCGGAGGACACTTGCTTCTGTATCACTACGATTTGATTTCTGTGTGGTTTTCTTGTTGTCATTAGTTGGAAATCTAATATGCTTTATAAGTTACATCATATGCTCTATTAAGATTCGTTCATTAAGTTTCTTTATATTGACTCTACATTATATCACCAATACTTTCAGAGTTGATTGAATATTATTAGACTTAATTGAACATTGTTATCATTTTGTTACGGAGCTTTTATGCTGTGTATTTGTGTTAAGGAAATTATCTGAAAGATGTGTTCTTTATGATCCAGGATGAATGTTGTTCCATTTTGAAACACAGTTGTAATTCCTGTTGATGATTGGTGTTAAATCAAATTACTTTTCAAGAGTGTTGTGTGTGTATGATTTCCACATGTTGTTCCATAATTAGTAATTAGTGTTTTTCCATTAGTGCATGTTACGTGATTTGCTTGGAGAGTGAAAGATTGGAGTTTTGATTACAATGAGTGCATTTGAGTTGATAGGATAAAGATTGACTACTGCTCGCGAGGTTTAGTTATTCAATTGTTGTTCCATTTCAGAATTGTTGTTCCATTTTAAGCATTGTTGTTCCATTCTAGATTTGTTGTTCAATTTCCTATTTGTCGTTCCATTTTTATCTGCTGTTTCATTTACTCGCATTTGGTGTGAGAGATGATCTGTGGCTGTAGTGAGCCTCGACATTTACTGCCTCGCTCCCAGACCCGTGGTCCATGCTCTAATTTCCTTTCCATCAGTTTCCAAAAGGATGGGCTATTGCTATCGAACCCTTGACTGATAAAGTTGCCTAGCTTTAAGAGTGTGTGATTTAGTCATTTGAAGTAACTTAGTCATAGACAAGCATCCGTTTACTCTTGTATTTTTGTAGAACGCTGTACAACTAGCATTACTCTGACAAATAGCCTCAGATTGGGTCACTCTTTGAAATAACCAAACGCTCCCGGATTGACATATTAATGTGAGGTAATTAGAGGTGAAAGAGACCCTTTTTATAGCTCTACAGCGGCCACCCGGAGGACAGCACAGTGCCAAAACTGATCAGGTTTTCATAGTGGAGAAATCAACTACGTTCAAAGACGCTATTAGATAGTTAATGGTAGTTGGTGGTCAATTAAGACCCCTCCATCCTATTAGTGTCAATCTTTGCAGCCTTCCTCCAGTGATCAAACATGCTCTTACAAAGTGATTTTAAGGTGTCAAGGTCAAATTTTGTCATTTCAGTGAGTCTTCAAGCAAAATTTGGTCACTAGGCATTAGGTCTAGGGTTTGATTTTACCCTTGTCAAAGTTGTCCAAATGACATTCCATGTCACCATTCAACTGAGTGTACCATCATTCAAAGGGTTTTCATCATCATGTCAAGTTCCACTGGGTCATTTTACACCTTGTTCATGCTTCAGTTGCACCTAGGCAAGGTTCATTTCCCTCTCCTAGGGTTTTGAAGCTAATTTCTCTTGGATGGTTAAGTCATCAGAAAAACTTGTATATTGATGTTCATACACCTTCCCCTATCCATAATGTACCTTATTAAACACTTCCCATCACTAAAATCCCCCAAATTCCTCATTTTCGCACAAACCCTAGTTTCTTGCTACAACTTGGCAATTTTCTAGGCTAGGCCTGTGTTTTGCCTTTTTGGACCCCTTCCCCTCACTCAATTTCTGAGATTCCACTTTCCCCTACTTTCTAACATCCCTCCCCACTTCTCAATATTTTCTCAATAATTTAGAAGCCCCCTATCCCCTTCATTTCGCTTCATTTCGACAAATCTCTTGTTCCACACATCGGGGTAGGTTTCACTCAAATTATGTTTATGAGCAAAGAAATATTAATTTGGAAAACCTGAGATATTTTTTTGTCCACAATAGACCAAGGAATCAAAACCTCCTTCACTTTTTACACAGGTGCCATGGTTTTAGAGAAATGCCATAAATACAATTGCCTCGAGAGAATTGATGCACCTCTGTAGTGACCTTGGGAAAATCACGTTTTCGCCTAGCTCAGTTGGCCAAATGACTCTATTGATGAGTAAAATGTTAAATAGACACAAGAAACTTTCCTATGAGCTATCATGAGCTCAATTTGGGTTTGAGGAAGGTGTTCAAAAGTTGACTGCAACAGCACTCTGCCTTGAGGCAGCCTCATTGGGCATATTTTGACTAGTCTGTGGACATTTGATTTTTGACAGGGAAAATGAACTCCAAATTGAAAAATTCTGGTTGGGTTGGAAAGTAGACTCAAAGCCCTTTCCAACGAGCTATCATGTACCCAATTTAAACACCAGGAAGGCCTCCAAAAGTCTTCCGGAAAAAGAACGATGCACAGGAGGAGGAGCGCGGTGCACTGGGAGGAATTGTCCAGTGTTAATTTGAACGGGTGCGACACACATGGGGAGCGCAGTGCACTAGGTTCTTAGAGTGGCACATATAACCTCAAGCTCGAAAATTGCTAGAAACTTCACCAAATTGCTCATACTTTGCGTAGATTTGCTAGGTAGGCTTGCTATCTTGTTGTTGCATCAAATTTTATGATAAGAGACGATGGTTTATGGGTGATATGGCTGCAACAAAAATTCTCGAAACCTACTTCTAAAGATCCTCAAGCCAATTGCTGCCAGAGTTTAAAAAACTCATTGTTTTCTCCAAACATTGTGGAAGGGTCCAAGCCTACATTAGCAAAACAGGGATCACCATCACAACATAAGGCACCTTTGCAAGATGAGGAGCAATTCCATCTTTACACTAATATAGTAAACTTTAATGTTAATGAATAGCATAAGATAGTAGATTAGGTCATCATGGAGAAATATGCTAAGATCAAAGAGCTTAGGGACAATTTTTCTAAGGCCAATTTCATGGTTTGATTCCTAGAGTAGGATAATGAGCAATTGAAGGTAAATCAACTACTCTTGAATAAGCATAAGGTTGATGTTAGCAAAGAAGATGTAAAGGGAAAATAATTAGTTGACACAGATGATTCAAATGAGCATCAAGAGCAAGTGACAAGGAAGAGTCCAAAGACTAGAGGACTCAAAAGGGAACTTCAGCAACAAAGGGAGCAGATGTCTTCAGTTGACCTAATTGCAGGAGAAATCAATGAAAATAGGGAGTTTTGGCTTGAAAAAGTAAATTTCCATTTAAACAATCTTCTTAAGAGGGCCAAAAGAGACAACAAATTTCAAAGACACATGGCTACTCATTGCTACACAAGGAATCAGGTCTCCAAAGTCAAAATCAAGCAGTTGAAGAAAATACTCCAGGAAACCCTAATCAGGCAAAAAGAGAAGGTTAAGTTGGATTTGCTTGCTGATGCTTCCCTCATAGCAATACAGGACAAGGAAAAGAAAGCCTATGCATGACGAGAGGCCATCAGGTGAAACAGGAGGCCGATTTCATCCTCATTCAGGATGATGATGCAGATGTGGAGAGCGCCCGACTTAGGATGACTATTCAGGAGCATAACATGGAGATCCAAGACTTGTCACTCAATGTGGAGAGGGCCAAATGGATCATCAAGTATTTGGAGTAGAGAAACAAGTAGCTTGAGGACCAGCATGAGATCATGGAGTTGCAAAACATTCGTGGACATTGCCAAGCTGCTCAAAGGAGAAGAGTTGAGCTCACATCATTGGAGCAAGAAATCAATGAGGATCGGGAGGCCCATCTCGATAGCGTGAACATGCACTTGGAGAGGCTGTTGGAAAAGACCAATCAGGACCTTGCCTTACTGAGACACATGGCTTATCGTTACAGGACATGAAACATGAGTGCAAGGACCTGGATAAGGAGTTTGAAGGCGAAATTGAGGAAAGCAACAAGAAAGGAAAAAGAGGCAAAAGAGAAAGATCGACTTCAAATCTTGGCTGAGGCTTCCTTGGCTCATCATAACACCCCATAGGGAACCTCTAGCCCAAATTTCAAGAAATTTGGGGAATTTTTGGTCACATGACAAATTTTTGGGCAAAACGCAGGGTTTTTCTCCCTGTGCGTCATGCCACTGGTACGGCGCTAAACTTCTAGAGCTCCAATTGAGGAATGGTTTTCATTTTTGGATTCAACGTGGAAAATCATGACTACTGGTGCCCGGACAAGAAATTTTGGCAAGGTATGAGTCTCCAAAAGGTCAAAAAACACCCAAAAATGGCCTCTCTGCCCCTTTTTTGACACATAGGAAGCAGTCTTGGGAGAATGGAGATTTGGAGGGGAAAATGAGAACAAAATTCACAAATTCTAGTGGGGTTAGAAAGTAGACAGGATAGGATTTCCAACAAGCCCACTTGGGCACATTTTTGACACCTTCAAGTGCCCCAAAATAGGCCCCAAAGTAGCACAGCGCACAGAGAAAATGGCGCGGCGCACAGAGGGAAAATTGCCAAATTTGCTTCCGTTTCACAAAATTTCGGTTTGCAACTTCTCCAAGTGGGCCCGCTCATCTACACTTCAGTTTTTTGGCACCAAAGGCAGCATTTAAATTATTTTTTCTCCAAATTAGCTTCTATCCAAGTGGCGAAGGAAGGCAAACGATCACCCAAGCCAAATGTCATGTTTGTAGCGCTGCACCTGTAGTTGATGGTCGGCTCTTCATCTCCATTTTGTAATGATTCGAGTAACTCCCCAACCCTTGGGCATTCTATATATTCATGGCACATTCTATATATTTTATGCAAGCTATTTGCAAAGGGTTGGTTGGCTTGTAACTTCTGGGAGACTGTGGGAAAGAAACTCTGTTTCTTCACTATGTATTTTTGACAGAGAATTAATGAAAGGCAACAGCTCTGTTTCATGAGATTCTTGTGGTTGTGAGTGTAGCAAATGTGTCTCTTATGTTTTCATATGTATTTCGTTATGTTTCATAATTCAATTCATGTTCATTTCGAGTGAAATTTTCTGAGTGAGATTAGGTAGAATTCAATTTTATTGCTCTGCCTGTGGGAAAATTTCATGTTCAGTGTTTTTCTTCTGTTGAAAAGGATTCATGTAACTATGCCCTTTTCACTTTCTTCAGCAATCTATTCATTCCGTGTTACCCCAAACTAAATTGCTACATTTTCCGCCTGCCTTGCCTCACGGAATAATCTATGCCTTTGTATTAAATTCTCTGTTCCTTGCTGACCGTTGGTCTCATACCATCCTAGAAGCTCGGTCATTCATGAAAATGGTTTCTTGTATCCCTATTCACTTACTAGCCTAAGATCAATATTTCACTTTAAGTCATCTCAGACCGTTTTTGCTTATATATTCACTGAGCGTGACTCGGAGAGAGCCCTCTCCTGTTCTGGTAGGGCTAGCTACCAGACTGAGCATGGTTTGTGGTTACCCTGAATTTTTCCTTCCTTCAGCCTATGGCAAATTTAGGTCCTAACACATCCCTAAATGACTAAGGGCCATTGTAATGATAGATTATAAATAGCTGGAAGAAAGATGTAACGAAGGTTGGCAATTGTGTTTTGGTTCAACTTCTGGAGACTGTAGATATTCTATAACTTGCAGCGTCTCATCTTCATTTTCAGCAATGCAAGCTTCTTTTGTTGTTAATTGCTCAATGCCCATTTCTCCTCTATTCTAAGATTGTGCTTGAAGTGTTGTATTCATGATTTCTTCTACGTATAATGCTAGATAACTGTCATCTTATCTCTGGATTGGACAATTGAATGTATCAGTGAGTAGGTCACTCAGGTTTCTTCTATATCTAATGCAAGATAACTATCATCTTATCTCTACATTGATAGATTAGATTTGCAAGTTTCTTTACTAGTTGCAGCTAGCCATCATACATTTTGTATGCATCTGCTGGTGTGGTTAGTATTCTTCATCTATTCACCTAATTCCCAAATTTCTGGGCATTGGTGGTCTAAATACTTGTAGTCTGAGGGTGTTCATGCATGTCCGGAGTGAAAACAGAGTAGAAGTGGTTATCTAGCTTGAACCAAACCATCACCCATCCCAATAAGTTCCTAGAACCATATTAAAGATTATATGTTACCAGGCATCTCTGAGCTACAACCTAGGAGAGTTTCTTGGAGCCCTTACAGTTACAACCATGTGTTAACATCTAGCAAGTAACATATCTACATATCTGGACATGAATCTCTAAAATATTTGATAAGAAATCTTATCAAAACTTCCATTCTCCTCCATGAAATGTGTTGAATATTGATCTCAAATATTCCTCAAATCTTCAAGAGTCTGAAGAGGAAATTTGAATTTGAGCTTAGTGGCAGAATATGACTTTGTTAGAATCTTAAAATATTCCTACAAACATCACAAATCTCATCCAACTTTTAGATATAAGTGAACACATGTTATTATTTTAATATTTAAACATAAATTCATTCAAAATAATAAAACAAATTCTTTGGAAATATAAGTCTAAACCCATGTATAGTCATGAAAATGGTCTTATTGTAAGTTTATTGAGCCATGGAATATGGTAAAAACTGAAGGGAAGTGAAAGAAAAGAAAATGAAAAAGGTGATATTTTGGAGAGACAACACGTTCCCACTTAAAGAGCAAAATAAAAATTTCTTCAATCAATAAAATTATAACATTTTTGTACTAATTAAGTTCTTTATTTGGCTATTGTGGTTGCAATTTGTCATTCTTGTAGAAAATCTAGGTAAAATCAATCATTTCTACCTTTTATCTTTCAATTTACTAATCAAGAAAATAACATGTATATTCACATCATATATGCCTATCCATTCAGTAGTTGGGCCTTGGCCATGAGATCCTCATTAGTAATCCATACCAACATATTTACAACATGTACATAATTTGAGTTAATAAATTCTAAACGGTGCGAACTAAAATATTACATTTAACCTCACACATTGTCAGACATTAAAGGGAATCGATTATCACAATACTATAGACACGTTGTTCCAAATTTGTTGATAGGACAACTATAACTAATTATTATCATCCAAACTAATCGCTCCTATCACTAGTATAACCTTCAAGTCATATTAGGTCATTTCCAAAGATAAAGTTTCCTTTAAAAACCTTGGTTGAATTCTAAATAGTAGATTTCCCTCATCAAACCTTAAATCAAGATTTCCTCCACCAAACCTATAATTATGATATTTATACCCACAAATGATCTAAAGCCATGATTGCTCTCTCAAGGGATTATATAGAAGATTTTAATGATTGGGCTCGGAATCCAAAGTGAGTCGAATATGATGATGCCACTTGTATGTGTCCACTTTAACTGCTACGAAGAAAATCTCTCTGCCAAAGCCACCATTCTCCGATATAAATACATGATGAAGGGGAGAGACAAATGATGTTCATTCATTCCTAAGTTTGTCTTACTAAAAATCTCTTCCTTTGGAGTTATGTTTTTATAATTGAGCATACTTTTTGCTTGTTTAGATCCATGAGAGGTTATAGTAGTTTAGGTGGGTAATGGCCAAAGGAAATTTAATGAAGAGAAAATCGTACTTAGGATGGGAGGTAATTAAAATAACTTGAAAAATATTATATTTGTAATTATCATTTATGAACTAATTCATATATTTCTTCTTTTTCCCTTATTTTGTGTGTAACAAATTTGTGTTTAATTAGCATTTGTTGATGGTGTTGTAAACCATAAACCAACAGGATCTCCCCAATATGAAGTCTCAATCACACCTCACACCATTTGGTGTAGGTCCCATCTGATATAAAGGTCTGGTTTCCAAATACTTAAATATTTTCCTTGGCTCTAGCTATCATCATAAGAGAGTGATGCATTGGTGTCTTCAAAAATCAAGGAAGGTGTGCCTGGTGAGTGTGTAGTTGCAATTGTGTCAAGGTTCCTCTACTACAAAATGGGGGAGAAAAGTGAGGCTCTAAGTGAGAGGTAATAGTACTAACCAGGAAGAGACACACAGGAACTAGAAAGCTACATCTAACCTCTAGTGGAATAGTCCACAGTGGATGCGATAGTCATTACAACCAACAAAAAAGGAAAGATTTGTCTAGTATCCCGTGGAATATTCCATAAGGATAGGACAACATTAACAATCATTGTAACACATTATCAATAAGATAAGCACTAAAATAACCGAAATTGTTCAACTATCTTAGTACATGTGAAAGAAAATTTGAAATACAAACATCCACAAAATAGTCTCACAAACATTCATAGTCCATGCATGAAGAACATGTTGGCCTTAAAAGTCTTTTGTTATTAAGCAAAAGTTCCAAGATGCATGTTTACAATGTACATCATTAGCCCCAATAGTGGGACATTAGAGCCACTCCATGCTCCTCAAAGAAATCGTTGATATCTCTAATGCCTTGTGGTAGGAGCCAAGGTGAAAAGTATGTTTCTCATACAATGATGGGGTATATATAACCAATGGGTGATGCTTCCCCTTTGTGACTCTTTGAATACCCTCATGACTGTTCAACTTCCTATGAATTTTCAACTTACATGACTCTCCATATTCATGTGTGTCCTTTGGAGTTCCACTTTACAATGAATACAATATACCTGGTCCACAATGATGATGTGGCATATGATAGGTCATGACAAGAGATGGCATGGAACTGTTGATATGTACTGGTTGAGTGATATGGAAATGTCAAGCCACTGTTGTTGTTGTGAATGATGTTTTCTTTAGAATACTCTTGTCTTCCACCTCTTGATGCCTTGGTGGAAGGAATCTTCAATGATCTCAAGTCTTGGGTTGTGGTTGCGAGTTGATGTCCCTTTGCTTTGACTTGATAGATTAGATTGCATGCTTATCTACAAGAATTTCCTTTTTCATGTCTTCCACCTTCATCTCATTCTTCATCATCTTGTCAGGATCCTGTATCTATAATTCACTCATGACAAGATGACATCAAACTGAAAACCTTCTAGCATAAGATGGTGCATTAAGCTTCAAAGACTAAGTCGGAATCGAGTTGCAGGTCAGAGAGGGAATCTCAATGACTACACATTACATAGTCCCAGTAGCCAGGGTTGAGGCTTGAGGTCTGGAACTACACAATGTAGAGTCCAAGATAGGCTTAGAGGCTGTCTTCTCCACAATTCTAGAGATGAGTGAATCTGGTTGAAGGAGGGGCCACTGTGAAATATTTCTGCATAGTTCTCGAGAGGAAGGATGAATGAATTTTGTGTAGTTCTAATAGAGAGTGGGTCGGGATGAAGGAAGGACCACTAAAGGAATATTCTGCGTAGTTCTAGAAGGGAAGGCTAACTAAAAGGATTGTGCAATTCTGAAAGGAAAGGTTGGGTGTTGGGCTTAGGAATTTCGCAGTGCAGCAACCCTGTTGGACAAGAACTACACATTACGCAGATATAGGGGTTAATGTCACAACCTACTAACTAGAACAATGCAATACACATTCTAGGTAGGCTAGGTAAAATCAATTTGAAGGGATGGTAACCTTGTTCCCAAAAGGCTAAGTGTTGTACCAATGAGACTGACAAGTGAAGTGATGAAGCTTCAAATATGTCCTAACACTAAGAATACTTTACGACTCAACCACATTGATCACTCGTGACACATGAACAACACTTTCTCTTGCGTGTGACCGCTTCATGAGCAACTACGACAAGTGTGACACCTAAGATATACTTTATGACGACCGTGACGATGCTTGTGGGACAACGCTCAAATATTTATGAATGAGTGTGACAGGTGTTTAAATCGTTAAGAAAAATAATAAACGCAAAGATGAGCCATTGGAACCACCAAAATGATCTTATGCATAAAGTACAACAACCATCATGCAAAAAGATGATATCTTGCCTATGTTGGGAAAGGGAGTGAAACACTTAGTGAAAACAGATGGAATGACTTTCAGTGATGTGACCATACATGTAATTCAAGACATAATGATATTAAATTGTAAGATGTTTGTCTTACTAAAATAAGAGGTGCATTTCAACTTCACGAAAGATGTGCTTTATTTTCGTACCTACCCTCTAAAGGGTTGTGCACCATATGGAGTCTTCATGGGGTCTTGATATCTGATCTTCTATCATAGTTTAGGGTTCCTTGGTCTTCTTGTCTGATGATTATATTTTCTCCTCAAATCCTTAAGTGTAATATAGCATTTCCTCCTTTTTCATCTCCTTCTTCATCATCTTGCCATAGTGTAAGAGAGTACCTGCATCTGCAACTCACTCAGGATGCAACAACATCAATATGAAAACCACTAGCCTAAGATAAATAACTTGAATTCATGAACTAGGTCAGGATTGAGCAAGAGTTCAAGGCAGAATGCCTAGTGACCACGTAATTGCATAGTTCAAGTAGTCAAGGGTCAAGCTTGCTCACTGAGACTACACAGTGTGCGACTCAGGCGAGACTGAGGAAACTTTCTGCACAGTCCTCACTGAGCGAAAAAATTGTGCAGTGCCCACTGAGGGATAGAATTTTGCAGTTCAGGAAGGCATTGGTTGTTGTGGGATGCAGCCCTAGGAGGACAAACTACATAGTTTCAGGAGGAATAGGGACTAGGAAGATGAGAGGCTTGAGGGATAGAACTATGCAGTTTTGGGAGGCAGTGAGTGATGGTTGAGGGAAGGACACTGGAGTAACCATCTATGAAGTTTTGGAGGTTAAGGGAGGCCAAGTTTTCTATGCATTGCACAATTCCAGCAGACAAGGGAAAGGCTTGAAGGTTCAATATGCGAAGTGTGCAGTTTAGGAAGGATGGATGAGGCTAGGTTTGCTAGGAATCCTTCGAAATTTGGCTAAGTATGGGATCAGTGGACCTGGTATGAACAGTGATAGAAATTGACTCTGACCACACACTTGGACACTTATCAACACAATGTAGGTAATCTATAACATATGAAAACATACTTCTCTTAATCCAAAAACCTTTGTGACAACTTGCAACAAGTGAGGCTCTGACAACAGACCTTGTGAGGATAATGACGACACTTGTGTAACAGTGTGTGAAACTTTGGAAATGAATGTGAAACATATCTATATGATGGGAACATTTCACAAATATTTCCCCTTGAAGCAAACCAAAACTCCCCTTTGCACGACAAGTGATAATTCCCATGCCCAAACATGACACTTGCTATATAAAGGTAAAAGTGTGAGAAACTCTTGAGATCCAAGAAGGGAGCTTGAATTCATCAGTTGACCAATAAATGAATAAGTAACAACCGATCATAGGATCCACAGTAGGCTCCAAAATTCAATTTTAGGCCAAACTTTTGGAGGGTGTTGCAGTCGTCACAACACTTGGTGACACACTGATAGAATCCAACTTCTTTGTTTTGGTTAACTCCTTCTGTGCAGGGCCTTGGTTCTTTAGGGAGTATTGATTTATCACGTAGATTACCTTCGCATTTTCCACTTACCCCATGACTAGGCATGGTCCCCTATGTACCTTATAGGTCGATCACAACATAATATTCAACATAATCATAGTGTTTCAAGTTGGGAAGGGTAGTGTAGTCATGAGCTTAAGATTTTCAGAGTATAATTTTTCATCTCTGGTGTTGTGCCACTACCAACACTGAGCAGGCTTGGAAAATACCCCGACGGAGTCATGTAGGAACACAAACATTGCTCCACTACCAATTAGCCTAGACAATACCCCAGCAAAGTTTCTTTCTTCACCTCTCTGCGCAGGAAGCATTTATCTTCTTTCTTCTTTATTTATTTATTTGAAGAGAATTGTGCATTGGCACTTATTTATGTTTCAGAGAAGAGCAATCCTGACTTATTGATAGTAGAAGAGGTTTTTCCTTCAAAGAAGCATATAAAGACCTTTGATTTAGCTTTTCTCATTTATATTTCCCCTTCTTTGTTTCTACTAGTTGGATAAGCTTGAGAACCCCAAAGCAAATAAAACCGAGAATAGGTAGGATGTCTTCAGACTAGACCTAGGTTCATGGTTGGACCAAAACTCTCCATACAGACGTATCATATTTTTCTTCAGAACTTCATCATCCAAAAGATGTAACCAACACAAGGAAGATGGACAGATGGCTAGCCAAATGTTGAAGTGTCACAAGACACTTTATAGTTCAGCCACACACATACTAAGAAGCCAAACCAGGTCTAGACACAACACTTATTCGCATGATGAAACAAAAGGAAAAACTCAACAAGAAAGAAAAACAAGATGAAAAGAAAGAAAAAACACAACAAGTAAACATAACTAGAAGCCAAGAGAACAAAAGTGGTAAAGCAAACATGATGTAGAATCAAAATAAGAAAATGAGGACATACTATAGAGAACGAGTGTAGAATGAGTGCAAGAAAGGGAAAACTAGGATGAAGCTAATTCTACTCCCAACCTAAGAGCTAGTAGGTCAGGGTCATGTATAATGAATTTTCTAACGAATCCACCATATTCATTCTGGACCTATATGCATAAATATATGAACAATTAAAAAAGATAAAAAGTGATGTGCAATAGAAGATATAAAGACTTGAAAAACTTTCAGACAAAAAGGAAGGTCTTACCTGTGGGCAGAAAGGTGTGTCACTGTTAGGTCCCACCCTAACCCCCTTATTTATGTCATGGGATCACGTCATAGTCAAGAGTCAATAAAGCCCATATTAATATTTGAAGTGGTTAACCCGCAATTAATGACGGGACCACAGTTAGTTGCAAATGGGCGGTAGTATTAGATAGATGGTACTTATAAAACCCACGGTATTGGCCCGTGGTATTGCATGTATGAGTCATATATAAAGGATAGAGACTCCCTGCGAGGAGTATCGTGTCTTTTTTTTGTGATCGAGCTCTGCTCTATTGGAGGTTGCCCCCTCGAAGAGGCCTGTGAACATTTCTCTCTGAATAATAAAATCATTGCTATTCTGTGTTCTGGGTATATTTTCTTCGCATAATCTGTGTTCTCGGTATCTTTTCTTCGCAAATTCTATGTTTGGGTATTGCTTTGCAGGTTAAGAGCATAACAAGTGGTATCAGAGCACTTTCCAGGGCTCGGTGGGATCTCCAAATTTTAGCAAAATTTTTTTTGGCTAGAGACGTGTTCCGGCGTCTTTAAACCACAGGATCTGTCGTTAAGCGCATAAACCTGCGGATTTGGGGAGGCATGCACACAGGAAATACAAGAGGTGGTCACGTCTGTTGGACTCCCTTGTAACCCCTGTGGGTACCCCTTCGAGTAGTAGCGCATTAGACAGAACCGCGCACGGACTATCTTCCACGTACCCTCTGGGTATATAGGAAGCCCCCTAGCTACCTTGAAGCCTCACCATAGATAAACCTTCGGCCGTCTTGTGGCTACAGTACACCGAGAACAGCACTCGGAGAGATTACTCGCCCGTACGATAGGGTAGTCGGGTTGTACGGCTAAGGGTACGGTCAATCCTCCTTAGTTAGAGCCCTGAAACATTGGGCCGAGTACTACTGTCAGACCCTTATGTATATTGCGATCTGTAGCAACTGACACTCCCCAAGACCATAGTTCCCTTTCAATCGGGGGATCACACATCATCTATTCCAGATCAGCAGCAGCAGTTGTTCCACCATTCAGATCTCTCAGATCCACCAGATCGGATATTCCAGATCAGCAGCAGCAGTTGTTCCACCATTCAGATCTCTCAGACCCACCAGATCAGATATTCCAGAGTAGCAGCAGCAGTTGTTCCACCATTCAGATCTCTCAGATCCACCAGATCGGAGTAGTTGTGAAGGGTTCCTGTACCTGGATATAATTTTCGCAGGACTTTTGGCGGCATTGACATTTTGAGGATTTGGTGACTGCAGTATTGATCAGGAAGGAGTAAAACTCCGTTAGGAGTTTTCCAAAAGAAAAAAAAAAAAAAAAGTCTGAAATCTTCCGAAGTGCTTAATTGTGATCTAGCCCATCAGCATCAGGACAACGAGCTGAGCACGGTGGTACCATTCAATTTCTTAGAAAAAAAAAAAAATTGCGGTCCCAATTTTTCATCAAGTTGGTGTATGGTAGAAACTAGAGCTCAAGCAATGGCCAATGAAAGACTAGACAAACTTGAAACAGATATGAACGAGCTCAAAAATATGCTTGATGGACTATCAAGCCTGGTACAGCAAGCACTCGATAAGGGCAAGGAGCCAGCTCTTGAGGAACCCTATAATGACCATATACACCATGAGGGTGAGTCTAGCCACTCTCCTCACGTCTGGCACACCCATCCACCACCTCCCAAGTTGGATAGTCAGCGACCTCCCAAGTTGGATATGCAGAAATTTGATGGGTCTAACCCGTCCACATGGCTAGCACAAATGAACCAGTATTTCAAATTGAATCGTCTCCAAGATGATTGGACTAAGATTGGAGTGGTGACCATGTACTTGGACAATGAACAATGGCAATGGGCGGAATGGCATCAACATCGCAATGCACCTTTTTCGAGTTGGGCCCAATTTGCCAAAGCTCTTCAAGATCGCTTTGAACAGGGAGACTCCTTTTTGGGCCATCTCACTAAGCTCCGACAGACGAGTACAGTGGATGAATATATCACCGCTTTTGAAGCCTTAGCCTTCCGCACTCAGCATCTCTCAGATGAGTTCTACACGGAATGTTTTATCAGTGGTCTTAAAGAAGCCATCAAAGCTCAAGTTCTACTCCACCACCCTCCCACATGGACGGAGGCTTGCCAGTTAGCCCGTAAGGTGGAACGTGCCATAACAGCCCAATACAGCCGCCCCAATTTCCCCACTAAAGGTCGTCCCCTACAAGCTCACACCACGACTCAGACACTTAAGGTCCAAAAGGTGTCACCTCAGGAAATGGTCGAAAGAAGGAAGCAAGGACTATGTTACTACTATGATGAAAAATATTCCCTTGGTCATAAATGCAAGGAGCCCAAGTTTTTTCAAATAGATGCCACTGACTACAGCTCCACCGAGGAAGATCCACCTCTTGAGGAATCGGAGGCGATCGAAGAAGACAGCCAAAAGGAGATTGTATCTGACGACCCAGTTATTTCGCTCAATGCGTTGGCAGGAATCTCTTCCCCTCAAACTCTCAAAATCAGGGGTTTTCTTAAACATCGCCCAGTAATAGTCCTGATTGATAGTGGAAGTACCCATAATTTCATCCATCAAAAAATCGTCGAAGCAGCGCACTGTTTTGTAAGGGCAGTTTCTAACTTCCAAGTCCAAATTGCAGATGGGGGCACAATGAAATGTGAAGGCCGCTGTGAAAATGTCAAACTTCAAATGGGGGATTATCAGTTGAAAACCCACATGTTTGCCATACACATGGGGGGATGCGACATTGTCCTAGGTGCTGAATGGCTCTGCACCCTTGGGCCAATCACAATGGATTTCCAGGAGTTATATATGGGTTTTAAGCAGAACAACTCCACACATACCCTTCGTGGCCTCCAGGCGGGAGCCCCCTCGGTCATCAGCTCGCATCGGATGGAAAAATTGTTTAAAAAGGGCCATCATGGAGTGGTAGCACAATTTAATGCCATCCAGGTAGTCGAAACCAGACCTCTGCCAATTCATCCTGAGATGCAACAGATTTTAAATACCCATCGAACGGTCTTTGACAAGCCTCATGAGCTTCCACCCTCGCGAGGGGAACATGATCATAGCATCACCTTGGTTCCAGGGGCTCAACCCCCAAATGTGCGGCCATACCGATATCCGTTCACTCAAAAGAATGAAATAGAAAAAATCATCAAGGAATTGTTGGAAGAAGGTGTCATTCGTCCCAGCATTAGTCCTTATTCATCCCCAGTGGTCATGGTCCTCAAGAAATATGGGGAGTGCAGGATGTGTCCCGACTTCAGGGCCCTCAACAAGTTGATAGTCAAAGATAAATTTCCCATTCTGATGGCTGACGATTTGTTGGACGAACTCAATGGGGCTCAATTCTTCACCAAGTTGGATCTTCGCTCCGGCTACCACCAAATTCGCATGAAGGAAGTCGACATTCCCAAGACGGCTTTCAGAACTCATGAAGGCCATTATGAGTTCCTGGTCATGCCATTTGGTCTCTGTAATGCCCCTTCTACTTTTCAGAGTCTTATGAATCACATCCTCAAACCATATCTCAGAAAATTTGTTCTTGTCTTCTTCGATGACATTCTCATCTATAGTGGCACCTGGGCGACACATCTTCAGCATGTAGATCTACTCTTGCAACTGCTCCGCAAGCATAAATTATTTGTCAAAATGTCTAAGTGTGCGTTTGGCATGGAAGAAGTTGAGTATTCGGGCCACATTGTGGGGCGTGAAGGTGTCAAGGTGGACCCCAAAAAGATCCAGGCAATGCAAGAATGGCCTCAACCTAAGACTTTGAAGAGCTTGAGAGGATTTTTGGGTCTCACAGGCTATTATCGTAAATTTGTCTGCAACTATGGCCGCATAGCGAAGCCCCTCACTCAAATCCTAAAGAAAAATTCCTTCTTCTGGACCGAGGAAGCACAACAGGCATTTACCGCACTCAAAAACACCATGTGTACCACTCCAGTCTTAGCACTACCTAACTTCACCAAATCCTTTGTCATTGAAAGTGATGCTTCGGGTACAGGTATTGGGGCGGTCTTAATGCAGGAAGGGTGACCATTGGCCTTCACAAGCCAACAACTCAGTGGGAGGAATCTGGGCCAATCTACCTACGAGAAGGAAATGATGGCCATCTTACATGCAGTCGAGACCTGGCGACCTTACTTATTGGGGCGACGTTTCCAAATCCGCACAGATCATCACAGTCTTTAATATTTTTTGGAGCAACGCCTATCCTCCCCACAACAAAACAAATGGTTAGCCAAAATGCTGGGATATGATTATGAGATCATTTACAAGAAAGGGAAAGACAACAGGGTAGCAGATGCATTATCGCGCCAATTTGAGGAGGAAAGTACTCTGCTCGCAATTTCCCTTCCCATTCCAGACTGGATTGAAGAGGCTCGCAGGGAATGGTTTTCACACCCAGGGCTCTCCCAACTCATTTCTCAATTGCAGGTAGATCCTAATTCCAGCACGGGCTACTCGTGGCAGAATGATATTCTTCGCTACAAGGACAGAGTCGTCATATCACCAACATCTACCCTCAAAAGTCGCCTTTTGGTAGAATTGCACTCATCTCCCATTGCAGGACATTCGGGCTTTCAGAAGACGTATGCTCGCACCAGAATATCATTCTTTTGGACAGGCATGAAAAAGGACGTCCTTACTTTCGTAGCTGAATGTGATGTCTGTCAACGCCACAAAGGGGAAACCGTCAACACACCAGGCACCTTACAACCATTGCCCATTCCGGCCTCAATTTGGACGGAGGTTTCTATGGATTTCATTACAGGTCTTCCAAAGTCAGGGAACAAGTCAGTCATCATGGTGGTTGTGGACCGACTGTCGAAGTATGCTCATTTCTGCGCCCTACCCCACCCGTTTACACCAACCTTGGTTGCTCAAACTTTCATGGATCAGATCTTCAAATTACATGGCATGCCCACTTCAATAGTGTCCGACCGCGACCCGATCTTCACCAGCAATTTTTGGCAGGAACTCTTCAGACTACAAGGCACTCAACTCAACCTCAGCACTTCATATCATCTGCAAACAGATGGTCAAACCGAAGCTATCAACAAATGTCTAGAAACCTACCTTAGATGTTTCACTTCAGAGAAGCAACACCTTTGGGCACAGTGGTTACCTCTGGCTGAATGGTGGTATAACACCAACTATCATGCTACCACCAAAATGACTCCCTATGAAGCAGTATATGGTCAACTTCCGCCTTCCCCTACTTCTTATCTCAAGGGATGCTCCAAAGTACAAGCAGTGGATCAACTCCTACAACACCGTGCAACCATGCTCGCCCACCTTCGCGAGAATCTTCATCAAGCTCAAAACCACATGAAGCAACAGGTCGACCAACATCGCTCAGAGCGCCAATTTCAAGAAGGGGATCAGGTCTTTTTGAGGCTGCAACCATATAAGCAAACATCACTCAAAGATAAGGGTTTTCAAAAGCTCGCTCCAAAATTCTACGGACCATACCAAGTACTTCAGCGCATTGGAGAAGTAGCTTACAAGTTGGCTTTTCCACCTACGACAAAAATCCATCCAGTTTTCCATGTATCGTGCCTCAAGAAAGTGATTGGGAACAATTGCCGAGTTCAAACCAGTCTACCTGAGTTAGACGAATAAGGGTCAATCTGGCTTCAACCTGAACAGGTTCTAGACACCCGAGACAAGCACCTGCGCTGCCGCATGATTAAGGAGGTCCTCGTCAAATGGAAAGATACCTCTCCGGAAGATGCAACTTGGGAACCAGCCACTATTCTTCAGCAGTTTCCGCAGCTTCAGCCTTGAGGACAAGGCTAGTCTTAAGGGGGAGGGCATGTTAGGGTCCCACCCTAACCCCCTTATTTATGTCATGGGATCATGTCATAGTCAAGAGTCAATAAAGCCCATATTAATATTTGTAAGTGGTTAACCCACAATTAATGACGGGACCACAGTTAGTTGCAAATGGGCGGTAGTATTAGATAGATGGTAAATGGGAGGTAGTATTAGATAGATGGTACTAATAAAACCCACGGTATTGGCCCGTGGTATTGCATGTATGAGTCATATATAAAGGATAGAGACTCCCTGCGAGGAGTATTGTGTCTTGTTTTTGTGATCGAGCTCTGCTCTATTGGAGGTTGCCCCCTCGAAGAGGCCTGTGAACATTTCTCTCTGAATAATAAAATCATTGCTATTCTGTGTTCTGGGTATATTTTCTTCGCATAATCTGTGTTCTCGGTATCTTTTCTTCGCAAATTCTATGTTTGGGTATTGCTTTGCAGGTTAAGAGCATAACAGTCACAACCACTACTTTCATCCAATACACATGCTTACCTTTTGATGAATACCATTTTTCAACAAATATTTGAAGCTTCTTGCAGATGTGTCTTCATCTAAACTGAGATCCTTAGCAAGCGTGAAGAAATATCGAAACTTGTTGTTTTCTATAGCCTTGCCATGTAAGATTGTTCCATCTATTCAATGATTGGATCGTAAAATTCATGATGGCCCTCTTGAAAGCCCCGAAATATTACAAAAGTTTAGTTTTCAATTAGAAGATTAGGGTCATGATGGGAATCATGTGAGGAAAAATAAATCTAATCATACTCAGTAGTCATGCCAAGACAGTGAGAACCCGCCATTACAATCAGCAAAGGTTGAAGTTCCTTGCTTGCTTGAAAAAAATATGGTCTGAAACAACTGCCATTGGATGTTCTCATGGGAAAATGATAAGCTGAATGGAAGTCATGAAAGACAGAGAAATGGTCAAATGAGCTAATTGAAGCATAAGATTCCAAGTTTGCAATAAATGAAGAAAAATCGATCTAAAAAATCTCACGAGTGCTCTGAATAATAAAACCAAGCTTCTTGCAAGCCAAATATGACAAACCACCTCCCTGCAACTGGTGACAAATTGTACAAGCATTGTATTCATCAAAAGAGTTTAAAAATGATGCTAGCACCACAAATGCATGAGACCAGTTGGGACATGGTGAACGAAGAAGAACTTGATTCGTGTGACAACTTGTGCATTCATTATCACTCAAGAGGATTTCTGGTGCGATGAGAGGACAAATTTGCAACATCAAATTCACAAGAAGACTCAGGAGCTGACCATTAAGGGATAAATTTGATAAGCCTAATTCCTTCAGGTAAAGATATTCTTTAAGATGATCAACTTTGCAATTCCATGACTCTATCAGAGATGCACATTCTCAACCCGAGTTTGATGAGAAATATTTGCATGAAGATGAATGAACTAAAAAATATTCTTGAGTCTGATCAAAAATAAAATTTCAAGGATTTGAAAAATTACATCTGAAATACCAAAAATCTTTGAGAAAGAGATTTACACTGAATGAAACCATGCAAGAAGAAGGATTGTGTGAGAGAAACCAGATCCAACTTAGTTCGGGGGGCTTCACAGAGTCACGAGATCCTGAGATAACCATCAACATAAGTTGAAGTTCCTCAACTCCCTGGTAGGTCAAGAAACTTTCCAGGATTATAGAATCACATTTTGAAGCTTGAACCAAATCATGCATGGTTTCAGGATAGCTATTGTTGCTGGTTTTAATACTGGTCATCAAATGGCATCCATCTGTGTCACAAGTTTCACTAGATTTTCCAACTTCAACCATTAGATTACTCAAGTGGAAAGGCTCTTTTGATTGCAAATTCAAAGATAAATGAATCGGTAGTATCTCAAGAGAAAGTTGATTTCAAGAGTTGTCTTCATGCAAGAGAAGACATGGTGAGGGTTGGGAAGGGTACTCTATGATTTGATTGTTTTCAATCTCATCATGGATAACCTAATTGCCTTGTGATAACTCATCGGATGAAGAAACTAAAGAGCATGGAGTATCACTTCACAGGTAGATGTATTGCAAATAGAAGAACACAAGGGATGTTGAGGTGAAGAGGAATTTCTGATATGAATATCTTCTTTAGTCAAACCAAATTCTAGATCTAAATTAAAATCTTCATGAGAAACCGAAAGATCATATGATGTGCTTGGGCATTGGTAACATCATAGGAAAATATAGTTATCATCATTTCAATGATCACTTCCCAAGGCTGGGGGTTGATTGAAAGAATTGATTTCATTGGATCTCTACTGAGATTAGCAAATTGGGACTCATTCAAGAATGGAAACGCAATATCTTGATAATGAACATTCTGAAAAAGAGAGGAAATATTGAAATAATCTTCACATTTCTTCTCCACTACTTGCGTAATTTGATTGCTTTGTACCTTATCACAATTTGAGCCAGTAGCTTGAGAATCAAGAGAATGTGAAGAGTCAACCAGTGGTCAAGTGGGTCATGGTAAAAAGAGTCGGGATGTGTAGATGATAGAGGATAACAGAAATACAGATAAGCATTGAGCCTAGAGTTGTGAACGGTGACATCATCTTGCGGGATGGAGGAGTGAGTCTTCATTTTATGCTTCATGAGCCATTCTAGAATTTCCTCCATTGAATCTGTATCATGAAAAGTGGAAGAAAAATGAGAAGATGGAATGTAGAATTCTTTTGTAGAATTCCTAGTTTTACAACCACCGTAAGGAGGCACTTGCACCATGACTGGAAAGGGAGGAGGACAAAGAACAAAAGGGGTAGTAAACTCCTCCTCTGCAATTTGAGGTGTCTTATGATTCATTGTGGTAAGAAAAAGTTCAAAGCTACAAAAAAAGAACACCACCAAAAATTCAAAAAAGGACATAGGAAAGTGGTGTGAGTTCCATAAGAGCCCCACTCACAACACAAGTGAGTGTCAGACCAAGTAGTCACTGGTGGCTAAGTTGAAGGCTTCAGAATTAGATGCATATTCCGACATTGAGTCAGAACCTAACAAGAGGAATGAGAACAGGAAGAAAATTATTGATTCGAAGCCCAATGCCACTGTTGCCGCCTATAAGATCTAGAATAATGAGCGTGACGATCCAGAGGAGAGGGAGCGTCTTTTCCACTCAAAAATGTGGTTGAAGGGTTCATCACTGAAATTCATTCTCGATAGTGGTAGCCAAAAGAACCTCATTTCAGTAGAGGTCATGAAGTGGCCAGGCCTACTAAAAATACCAAACCTTCAGCCGTACATCATCAGGTGGCTTCACCAAGGATGAGATCTCCGAGTCAGCCAGCAGTGTCGTCTTCCCTACAACATCAAGCCCTTCACCAATGTGGTTTTGTGTGATGTTTCTCCTCTTGGCGTTTGTGATGTATTATTAAGAAAACCATAATTGTGTGAGTGACATGTTATATATGGGTCTAGACCCCGCTATGTGATTATTTATTTAGGTAATACATTATATAGGATAGCAGAGGTATCCCCACCTACTGCCACCTCTTTTATCTCTGCAAACAAATGTAGTAAGATCACCTCTCAGACCAAGAAATTTATTTTCTTTCTGGTTCGCTCTCAAAGTAAGGGGAATATTGTAGCCACATCCATGGCCCCCATGAAGGATTCCCCATGCAACAAAAATAGGTGCATACATTCATGAAAGAACATAGGGACATCTTCTCCTCACCCACAGGAGTACCATTGCACTGTCAGGTGAAGCATTCGTTCGATCTGACTCTCGAAGCACCTCTACCCAATGGGCCGATATATCGTCACTCTATTGTGGAAAATTTGAAGTACAAGTAGTGACATGATCAACATCGAGTGCCACACAAGTTTCATGTGCGCGACAAAGTATAGTTGCATTTGTAGAAAGAACGCCTTACAATAGCCCATCGGAAACTTAGACCACTCTAATATGGTCCTTACACCATTACCAAGGTTGTGGGAAACAATGCTTTGGAGCAAAACATTCCTCCATTCCTTGGCTTGCACCGCCCCTGACCATGCTTCCCGCCATTATTGGACACATAAGAGATTGCAGAACTTCTCATCAGGGACTAGGTTCAACAGAAATTTTCTCATTTCAAGGAGGCATTCAACACAATGGGCACCATTGCTTCCCAAGGGGGGAGGAATGGTCCATGTGGATATTTGTGGCCACCCGCCTATTCCACTTGGGCCCCTAACGCTGTCTCTTTCAGTTTCTCAATTTCCTTAATTGTAGCATAGTTTACTATTTTTGGCATTTTTTTGGGTCTTGAACTTCCGGATCCGTTTTGCGGCCCTAAATGACATTTTTTGGGAAAACATAGGGACTGAAAATAAGCCACGCTCATTTGGGGTCTGTTTTCAGCCTTCTCTTTGAGACCTCTGAAAATGAAGTATTATGATAGCAAAACATAGATCATATGCCAAAGTTACGACCCCAGGAATTTGATGTACAAATTTACCCAAACTAGGTCCACAGTTTTGGTGCTTCATCTCCTAGGGTAGGTTTTTGGATGTTTAGGGTTTTCCATTGTTTCTAAATAATAAATAGGCCTTTGAGCCTCATTGTAACACAATTCAGAGGCATGTAGCTGCCACATCTCTTCTCAAAGGTAAGCTACCATCGCCCAAGCTAGCCTTCTTTCCATTCTGTTTGTAAGCATATTTCAGTATTTGATATTAATGAAATGAAGTTTTTTTTCTGCTACATCTCTATATTTATGGTTATATCTATATTTTTTTGTGTTCCTGTTTAAATATGGATCAGTGGTATCAAAGTGGCATACTCTTTCTCTGTTTGTCTTTACATGTCCCCAACGAGGTCAGGATATAAGGAGTTAGGGCTCGATCTGGTTGAACCTTTGCAAGATCAACCTCACAAATTCCGATGGCCTCCCCTGGCGAATGAAAATAAATATGAGGGGTCAAGAGATCCTATCAAAATATTGCTTGAACAAGAACTTGAGTGATAAAGGAATGCGATTATGGACAACTTTTCCCAAATCCTTCAGCAGCTACCCAGAGGCAACACATCGACTTCCAAAAGCTACTCTAGAATCGCCACACCCTTTAAGGTACAAGTTAATTTTGGCATTCCCATATTTGTGGGTCAAATAGATGTGGATTCCATAGATAAATGGTTAAATCTGCTAGAAGGATATTTTTTTGTTCGAGATTTTTCCAGCCGGAAAAAGATCACTATTTCACTTCTCAAAGTTGCCCCCCAGATCAAGGACTGGTGGGAAAACTATTGCGAGCAGAAGGATGAAATTATGACCTCACTTCTTTCAGCTGCACCCACTTGGAATTCATTCTGAGATGCCATCAAGGAGCAGTACTACCCTATCGGAAGATATGAGGATAAATACATAAATTGGACCATGTTGTAGAAGGGAAGGGACCAAGATGTGTCAGATTTTACCAATATTTTTCATACCCTTCGCACAAAGTTCGGTATAAAGGATTTGGAGTGGCATTTGGTAATCAAATATCACAACTGCCTACATAGGTACATCCAGGACTAGATGGATTTCCTAGACATCACCTCGCTTGGCATCGCATACCGATACGCTGTGAAGATTGAGCAGAAGTTTAAACAAAAGAAGCAAGACTTTGGATCTACAAATCCAAAGAATAAAGGAAATAACCAAGGTGGGGTGACCGAATACAACCCGTTAAAGCTGCAATAAAATAACATCACCACGAAGTCAAAGAAGGACACAAGAAAGTGGTGTGAGTTCCATAATAGCCCCACTCGCAACACAAGTCAGTGTCAGACCAAGTAGTCGCTGGTAGCCAATTCAAAGGCTTTATAATCAGATGCATGTTCTGACCCTGAGTCAGAACCTGACAAGAGGAATGATAAAGGGAAGAATATTATTGATGCGGAGCCCAGTGCCACTATTGCCATTGCCAATATCCAAAAGAATGATCCCAATGATCAAGTGGAGGGGGGGCGTCTTTTCCACTCACAAATGTGGGTGAAAGGTTCGTCGCTACAATTCATTGTCGATAGTGGTAGCCAAAAGAACCTTATTTCAGCACAGTTCATGAACTGGTTGGGCCTACTGACAATACCACAACTGCAATTGTATAGCATCGCGTGGCTTCACCAAGGACAAGATCTTTGTGTCAGCCAGCAATGTTCCTTCCCTACAGCATCAAGCCCTTCATAGATGAGGTATTGCGTGATGTTTCTCCTCTCAACATTTGTGATATATTATTAGGACAACCATACTTGTGGAAGCGACATACTGTATATGAGTCTAGGCCTCGATTTTTGATTATTTCTTTGGGTAATACATTATACAAGATACCAGAGGTAGCCCCACCTACCGCCACCTCTTTGATCTCTACCAACAAATGCAGTAAGATCATTTCCCAAACTAGGAAATTTATGTTGGGTGTGGAGCCTGATTATCTTCTGTATTCAAAGGTTTCAACCAGATGTATACCCCAAGAAGACTGTACACCCCTCCATGCGGGGGGGGGAGGGGGAGGACTTGTCCCCCTCACATAGGTATGGCGGGGCTAATCCCACTCTGCTAGAGGGTCCAGGGGCCAGCAGTCCCCCAGTGGGGTTTCGAGGGCAGTGCCCCCTAAGCTAAAAATAGATGTAAAATTGCCTTGTAAAAGTCTAGTAATTTCTAGTCAATCTGGGCCGTTCATTAGGCAGATGATCTGATGGTAGAAGTTATGTTTAATTTAGGATTTTTTGCCCTAGAAGGCAACCCCTCACTATATATGAGGGAATTGTATTGCGTCTATGTATATCTATATTCTGAGTGAGGAAGAGAGAGGAGATTGAGAGTGAAGAGGGTGTTACAACGAATCTGTTGTAGGTTGTATCTCTTCAGTTTGTTGGATAATATAAAGGAAGGACTGGTTGTTTCTTCGTGGACATAGCCAAAACTGGGTGAACCACGTATATCTGTGTCTCTCTTGTTTTATGTGTTTTCTATGTTTATATTTCTGCAATATTTTATGTGTTCCATTGCTCCGTAATATATAATTTTCTAACAACTGGTATCAAAGCTAAAGGTCTATTTGGATAATAAAGTCGCAGGAGAGAACGGTTCCTGGTTTGAGTGGGAGAAATGGTGGAATATGGTAGGTTTAGGGTTGAAAAATTCAACGACAAAAAATACTAGCGTGGAAGATGCAGATGGAAGATTATCTGTATCAGAGAGATTTGTACCTACCATTGAGCAGAAAGATAAAGAAGCCGATGAGTATGACAGACACAGAATGGGATATTCTAGATAGAAAGGCACTTGGAACAATACGGCTGTGCCTAGTGGCATCGGTAGCATTTAATATTTCAAAGGAAATGAAAACACAGGGTTTAATGTCGACATTGGCCAAACTTTATGAAAAATCCTCAGCCTCAAATAAGGTATTTCTTATGAAGCATTTATTTAATATGAAGATGTCAAAAGGTGGATCTGTTGCAGATCATTTAAATGATTTTAATACAGTTACAAGTCAGTTAAGTTCTGTAGGGGTAAATTTTGATGAAGTTAGGGCTTTGTTATTTCTATGCTCATTGCCCAGAAAGTTGAAATGGTTTAGTTATGGTCGTTAGTAACTCTGTCTCTAGATCTAGTACTCTAAAGTTTGATGATGTTGTCGATGCAATCCTTAGTGAGGAAATGCGACAGAAAAGCTTCGGTGAGACAGCAGGTAATTCTTTGACTGCAGAGACTAAGGGAAGAAAAATGGAAAGAGGAAAGATCCCAGGATAACGCAGTAAGTCAAGAAAAGGCAAATCCAAGTCCAGATCGGGGATAGTGTGCTGGAAATGCGGGAAGAAAGGACACCTGAAGAAGGACTATAAGTCTTGGAAGGGAAAAGAAGGAGATGCGCAGCAAGAAACTAATCATGAAGTGAATGTAACAGGTGATGTGTTGCAAGATGATTTGATTCTTTCATTAGAAAATATTATTGATGCCTGGGTGATAGATTCAAGGGCCTCATCCATGCCACACCTAATAAGAAACATTTTCATGATTATGTTCAAGGAGATTTTGGACAAGTTCAATTGGGTGATGATAAACCCTGTAAAATCGTTGGAATGGGTACAGTTTTCATAAAACATCAAAATGGAAATCAGTGGCTATTGAAGAAGGTAAGGCATGTTCCAGATCTAAAAAAAAATCCGATTTCAACAGGGTAGTTGGGAGGTGAAGGTTGTGTAACTACTTTCACAGATAAAACCTGGAAGGTCACTAAAGGATCCCTGGTAATAGCAAAAGGTGAAAAGGTTGGTACATTGTATTTATGCAATGGTATTTCTAATTCTATTAATGCTTTAACCTCTACAAGAGAAGATACGGCATTGTGGCATCATAGGCTTAGGCACATGAGTGAGAAGGGGATGCAGATTCTTCACTCAAGAAATTTTTTGCCAGGTTTGAATCATGTTGATTTAAAATTATGTGAGAATTGTGTTCATGGAAAACAGAAAGAGAGTCAGATTCCTTAGAGTTGGGAAAGAAAAGAAGAGAGAAAAATTAGAGCTTGTGCATACAGATGTATGGAGACCTGCTCAAGTATCATCTCCTGGTGGCTCTGGTTATTATGTTACTTTTATTGACAATGCAACCAAAAAAACCTGGATTTATTGTATTTGAAATAAACCTGATGTATTTGTTACTTTCAAGAAATGGAAAGCTTTGGTTGAGACAGGGAAAAGGTTGAAGTGTCTCGGATCAGATAATGGAGGTGAATATTGTAGCAAAGAGTTTGATAGGTACTGTTCAGAGAATGGAATTCGCAGAGAGAAGACAGTTATAGGAACACCACAAGAAAATCGTGTATTAGAAAGGATGAATAGGACAATCATGGAGCATGCAAGGTGCATGAGATTGCATGCAGGATTGCCTTTACAATTTTGGGCAGATGCTGTAGATACTGTTGTTTATCTAATAAATAGAGGGTCTTCAAGTTCCTTAGAGGGTGGTATTCCAGAGGAGGCATGGACAGGTAAAAAGGTAAACTACTCATTTTTAAAGACTTTTGGTTGTGAAGCCTTTGTCCACATTAATAAAGAAAATAGAACAAAGCTTGAGGCAAAATCAAATAAATGTACCTTTATTGTATATGGTGTTAATGATTTTGGTTATCGCTTATATGATTATGAAAATCACAAAATCATTAGGAGCAGAGATGTAATATTCAATGAAAAGGTCTTGTATAAGAATCAATTGCAAGAAAAGAAACAAGAAAAAGAAAACAAAGAATACACAATGCTTGACGATAGCACAGGAAAAGTGATGGTGCCTAAAAATCATAATGATCAACAGCCAAAACAACAACCACAACAACAAAAAGCACTTCAAACACTTGAAAGTGGTGTTAGAAGATCTACCAAGATAATTAGACCCCCTGAACGATACTCTCCTTCATTATATTATGTATTGTTGACTGATTCTGGTGAACCAGAATGTTATGAAGAAGTAGTGTGGGTAGAAACTAGGAAGAAGTGGGAGTAAGCCATGAAAGAAGAGATGGACTCCTTAGCACATAACCAGACTTGGGACTTAGTCAGGTTTCCTGTAGGTAAAATAGCATTGCAGAATAAATGGGTTTACAGGCTAAAGGAAGAAGATGGAGGAAAACAAAGGTAATGTTATGCTCTTAACCTGCAAATCAATACCCAAGCGAAGAAAAGATACCGAGAACACAAAATATGCGAAGAAAATATACCCAGAACACAGAATAGCAATGATTTTATTATTCAGAGAGAAATGTTCACAGGCCTCTTCGAGGGGGAAACCTCCAATAGAGCAGAGCTCGATTACAAAACAAGACACAATGCTCCTCACAGGGAGTCTCTATCCTTTATATATGACTCATACATGCAATACCACGAGCCAATATCGTGGGTTTTATTAATACCATCTATCTAATACTACCACCTATTTACCATCTATCTAATACTTCCGCCCATTTGCAACTAACTGTGGTCCCGTTATTAATTGCGAGTTAACCACTTACAAATATTAATATGGGCTTTACTGACTCTTGACTATGACGTGATCCCAAGACATAAATAAGGGGGTTAGGGTGGGACCCTAACATGCCCTCCCCCTTAAGACTAGCCTTGTCCTCAAGGCTGAAGCTGCGGAAACTGCTGAAGAATAGTGGCTGGTTCCCAAGTTGCATCTTCCGGAGAGGTGTCTTTCCATTTGACGAGGACCTCCTTAATCATGCGGCCGCGCAGGTGCTTGTCTCTTGTGTCTAGAACCTGTTCAGGTTGAAGCCAGATTGACCCTTCTTCATCCAATTCAGGTAGACTGGTTTGAACTCGGCAATTGTTCCCAATCACTTTCTTGAGGCACGATACATGGAAAATTGGGTGGATTTTTGCTGTAGGTGGCAAAGCCAACTTGTAAGCCACTTCTCCAATGCGCTAAAGTACTTGGTATGGTCCATAGAATTTTGGGGAGAGCTTTTGACAACCCTTGTCTTTGAGTGATGTTTGCTTATATGGTTGCAGCCTCAAAAAGACCTGATCCCCTTCTTGAAATTGGCGCTCCGAGCGACGTTGGTCAGCCTGTTGCTTCATACGGTTCTGAGCTTGATGAAGATTCTCGCGCAGATGGGCAAGCATGGTTGCGCGGTGTTGTAGGAGTTGATCCACGGCTTGTACTTTGGAGCACCCCGAGAGATAAGAAGTAGGGGAAGGCGGAAGTTGTCCATAGATTGCTTCATAGGGAGTCATTTTGGTGGTGGCATGATAGTTGGTGTTATACCACCACTCCGCCAGAGGTAACCACTATACCCAAAGGTGTTGCTTTTCTGAAGTGAAACACCTAAGGTAGGTTTCTAGACATTTGTTGACGGCTTCGGTTTGACCATCTGTTTGCGGATGATATGAAGTGCTGAGTTTGAGTTGAGTGCCTTGTATTCTGAAGAGCTCCTGCCAAAAATTACTGGTGAAGATTGGGTCACGGTCGGATACAATAGAAGTGGGCATGCCATGCAATTTGAAGATCTGATCCATGAAATTTTGAGCAACCAAGGTTGGTGTAAATGGGTGGGGTAGGGCACAGAAATGAGCATACTTCGATAGTCGGTCCACAACCACCATGATGACTAACTTGTTCCCAGACTTTGGAAGACCTATAATGAAATCCATGGAAACCTCTGTCCAAATTGACGCCGGAATGGGCAATGGTTGTAATGTGCCTGGTGTGTTGACGGTTTCCCCTTTGTGGCGTTGACAGACGTCACATTCTGCTACGAAAGTAAGGATGTCCTGTTTCATGCCGGTCCAAAAAAATGATCTTCTGGTGCGAGCATACATCTTCTGAAAGCCCGAATGTCCTGCAATGGGAGAAGAGTGCAATTCTGCCAAAATGTGACTTTTGAGGGTGGATGTTGGTGATATTACGACTCTGTCCTTGTAGCGAAGAATATCATTCTGCCACGAGTAGCCCTTGCTGGAATTAGGATTTGCCTGCAATTGAGAAATGAGTTGGGAGAGCCCTGGATGTGAAAACCATTCCCTGCGAGCCTCTTCAATCCAGTCTGGAATGGGGAGGGAAATTGCGAGCAGAGTACTTTCCTCCTCAAATTGGCGCGACAATGCATCTGCTACCCTGTTGTCTTTCCCTTTCTTGTAAATGATCTCATAATCATATCCCAGCATTTTGGCTAACCATTTATTTTGTTGAGGGGAAGAGAGGCGTTGCTCCAAAAAATATTTAAGACTGTGATGATCTGTGTGGATTTGGAAACGTCGCCCCAACACGTAAGGTCTCCAGGTCTCGACTGCATGTAAGATGGCCATCATTTCCTTCTCGTAGGTAGATTGGCCCAGATTCTTCCCACTTAGTTGTTGGCTGGTGAAGGCCAATGGTTGCCCTTCCTGCATTAAGACCGCTCCAATACCTATTCCCGAAGCATCACATTCAATGACAAATGATTTGGTGAAGTCCGGTTGTACTAAGACAGGAGTGGAACACATGGCGGTTTTTAGAGCGGTAAATGCCTATTGTGCTTCCTCATTCCAGAAGAAGGAATTTTTCTTTAGGAATTGCGTTAGGGGCTTTGCTATGCGGCCATAGTTGTGGACAAATTTACGATAATAGCCTGTGAGACCCAAAAATCCTCTCAAGCTTTTCAAAGTCTTAGGTTGAGGCCATTCTTGCATTGCCTGGATCTTTTTTGGGTCCACCTTGACACCCTCACGCCCCACAATGTGGCCCAAATACTCAACTTCTTCCATGCCAAACGCACACTTAGACATCTTGACAAATAATTTATGCATGCGGAGCAGTTGCAAGAGTAGATCTACATGCTGAAGATGTGCCGCCCAAGTGCCACTATAGATGAGGATGTCATCGAAGAAGACAAGGACAAATTTTCTGAGATATGGTTTGAGGAGGTGATTCATAAGGCTCTGAAAAGTAGAGGGGGCATTACAGAGACCAAATGGCATGACCAGGAACTCATAATGTCCTTCGTGAGTTCTGAAAGCTGTCTTGGGAATGTCGACTTCCTTCATGCGAATTTGGTGGTAGCCTGAGCGAAGATCCAACTTAGTGAAGAATTGAGCCCCATTGAGTTCGTCCAGCAAATCGTCAACCACTGGGATGGGAAATTTATCTTTGACTGTTAACTTATTGAGGGCCCTGAAATCTGGACACATCCGCCACTCCCCATCTTTCTTGAGGACCATGACCACTGGAGATGAATAAGGACTAATGCTGGGACGAATGACACCTGCTTCCAACAATTCCTTGATGATTTTTTCTATTTCATTCTTTTGGGTGAACGGATATCTGTATGGCCTCACATTTGGGGGTTGGGCCCCTGGAACCAATGTGATGCTATGATCATGTTCCCCTCTCGAGGGTGGAAGCTCATGAGGCTTGTCAAAGACAGTCCGATGTTTATTTAAAATCTGTTGCATCTCAGGATGGATTGGCGGGGGCATGGTGTCGACTACCTGGATGGCATTAAATTGAGCTACCACTCCATGATGGCCCTTTTTTAACAATTTTTCCATCCTATGCGAGCTGATGATAGAGGGGGCTCCCGCCTGTAGTCCACGGAGGGTATGTGTGGAGTTGTTCTGCTTAAAACTCATATATAACTCTTGGAAATCCATTGTGATTGGCCCAAGAGTGCGGAGCCATTCCGCGCCGAGGACAATGTCGCAACCCCCCATGTGTATTGCAAACATGTGGGTTTTCAATTGATAATCCCCCATTTGAATTTTGACATTTTCACAGCGACCTTCACATTTCATTGTGCCCCCATCTGCAATCTGGACTTGGAAGTTAGAAACTGCCCGGACGAAACAATGTGCTGCTTCAGCGATCTTTTGGTGGATGAAATTATGGGTACTTCCACTATCAATCAAGACTATTACTGGGCGATGTTTAAGGAAACCCCTGATTTTGAGAGTTTGAGGGGAGGAAATTCCTGCCAATGCATTCAGCGAAATAATTGGTTCATCAGATACAATCTCTTGTTGGTTATCTTCTTCTATCGCCTCCGATTCCTCAAGTGGTGGATCTTCCTCTGTGGAGCTGTAGTCAGTGGCATCTATTTGAAAAAACTTGTGCTCTTTGCATTTATGACCAGGGGAATATTTTTCATCACAGTAGTAACATAGTCCTTGCTTCCTTCTTTCGGCCATTTCCGCAGGTGACACCTTTTGAATCTTAAGTGTCTGAGTCATATTGGGAGCCTGTGAGGGACGACCTTTAGTGGGGAAGTTGGGGCGGCTGGATTGGGCTATTAATGCACGTTCCACCTTACGGGCTACCTGGCAAGCCTCTGTCCATGTGGGAGGGTGGTGGAGTAGAACCTGAGCTTTGATGGCTTCTTTAAGACCGCTGATAAAGCATTCCATGTAGAACTCATCTGTGAGACCCTTAGTGTGGAAGGCTAAGGCTTCAAAAGTAGTAATATATTCCTCCACTGTACCCGTCTGTCGGAGCTTAGTGAGACGCCCCAAAAAAGAGTCTTCCTGTTCAAAGCGACTGCGAAGAGTTTTGGCAAATTGGGCCCAATTCTGAAAATGTCCATTGCAACGCTGATGCCATTCCTTCCATTGCCATCGTTCATTGTCCAAGTACATGGTGCCAACCATAAGCTTAGTCCCCTCATCTGTGATATAATTCAATTGGAAGTACTGCTCCATTTGTGCTAGCCATGCGGACGTGTGAGAACCGTCAAATTTCTGCATATCCAACTTGGGAGGTCACTGACTGGGTGGTGGATGGGAGTGCCAAACGTGAGGAGAGTGGCTAGACTCACCCTCATGGTATTCATGGCCATTATACGCCTCCTCGTGGGCTGGCTTCTTGCCCTTTGAGAATGCCTCCTGTATCTGGTTACTCATTCCTTTAAGCTCAAGTTCTATGTGGTCACTCATTCCTTGAAGGTTAAGTGCTATCTTGTCCACCGCAGTTTGGAGGGAGTTGACATAGTTTTCAATTTTGTCGATCCTTTCATTGGCCATCGCTTGAGCGCGAGTTTCTACCATACACCAACCTGATGAAAAATTGGGACCGCCTAAAAATTTTTACTAAGAAATTGAATGGTACCACCTTGCTCAGCTCGTCGTCCTGATACTGATGGGCTAGGTCACCAATAAGCGCCCCGGAAGATCTCAGACCTTTTTTTTTTTTTTTTTTTGGAAAACTCCTAACGGAGTTTTACTCCTTCCTGATCAATACTGCAGTCGCCAAATCCTCAAACTGTCAATGCCGCCAAAAGTCCTGCGAAAATCATATCCAGGTACAGGAACCCTTCGCAACTACTCCGATCTGGTGGATCTGAGATATCTGAATGGTGGAACAACTGCTGCTGCTGATCTGGAATATCCGATCTGGTGGATCTGAATGGTGGAACAACTGCTGCTGCTGATCTGGAATATCCGATCGGGTGGATCTGAGAGATCTGAATGGTGGAACAACTGCTGCTGCTGATCTGGAATAGATGATGTGTGATCCCCCGATAGAAAGGGCACTATGGTCTTGGGGAGTGTCAGGTGCTACAGATCGCAATATACATAAGGGTCTGACAGTAGTACTTGGCCCAATGTTTCAGGGCTCTAACTAAGGAGGATCGACCATACCCTTAGCCGTACAACCCAACTACCCTATCGTAGGGTTGAGTAATCTCTCCGAGTGCTGTTCTCGGTGTACTGTAGCAACAAGATGGCCAAAGGTTTATCTATGGCGAGGTTTCAAGGGAGCTAGGGGGCTTCCTATATACCCAGAGGGTACGTGGAAGACAGTCCGTGCGCGGTTCTGTCTAATGCGCTACTACTCGAAGGGGTACCCACAGGGGTTACAAGGGAGTCCAACAGACGTGACCACCTCTTGTATTTCCTGCGTGCATGCCTCCCCAAATCCGCAGGTTTATGCGCTTAACGACAGATCCCGTGGTTTAAAGACGCCGAAACACGTCTCTAGCCTAAAAAAAATTTTGCTAAAATTTGGAGATCCCACCGAGCCCTGGAAAGTGCTCTGATACCACTTGTTATGCTCTTAACCTGCAAATCAATACCCAAGCGAAGAAAAGATACCGAGAACACAAAATATGCGAAGAAAATATACCCAGAACACTGAATAGCAATGATTTTATTATTCAGAGAGAAATTTTCACAGGCCTCTTCGAGGGGGCAACCTCCAATAGAGCAGAGCTCGATTACAAAACAAGACACAATGCTCCTCACAGGGAGTCTCTATCCTTTATATATGACTCATACATGCAATACCACGAGCCAATATCGTGGGTTTTATTAATACCATCTATCTAATACTACCGCCTATTTACCATCTATCTAATACTTCCGCCCATTTGCAACTAACTGTGGTCCCGTTATTAATTGCGGGTTAACCACTTACAAATATTAATATGGGCTTTATTGACTCTTGACTATGACGTGATCCCAAGACATAAATAAGGGGGTTAGGGTGGGACCCTAACAGGTACAAAGCTAGACTTGTGGTGAAGGGGTTTGCACAGAAGAAAAGTATTGATTTTGATGAAATATTTTCTCCTGTTGTTAAAATGACTTCAATCAGAACTATTTTATGTCTAGTAGCAGCTAAATATTTACATCTTGAGCAGTTAGATGTAAAGACAGCCTTTCTCCATGGGGATTTGGAGGAAGAGATATATATGCAGCAGCCACAAGGATATGAGGCAAAAGGGAAGGAGAAACTAGTGGGCAGGTTGAAGAAGAGCTTGTATGGCTTAAAACAGGCTCCAAGGCAGTGGTATCTAAAATTTGACAGGTTTATGTATGAACAAGGTTATATGCTAGATGTCACTCTGATCATTCTGTTTATCTCAAAAGGCAAAATTATGGTAGCTATATTATATTGTTATTGTATGTAGATGACATGCTTGTTGTAGGTTCTAACATGCAGGAAATAAATGTGCTCAAAAGGAAATTAGCAAACTCATTTGCAATGAAGGATTTGGGTGCTGCAAAACAAATCCTTGGTATGAGAATAACTAGAGATAGGAAGAATTGCAAATTAACATTGTCTCAAAGTGAGTACATAGAAAAGGTGTTGAAAAGGTTTAGTATGAAGAATGCAAAACCAATTAGTATACGTTTGGCTAGCCATTTCAAATTAAGTAAGGAGGTGTGTCCCAAGACTCAGGAAGAAATGGCTCATATGTCTAAATTTCCATATGCATCAGCATTTGGAAGCTTAATGTATGCAATGGTTTGCACAAGGCCTGATATTGCACATGAAGTGGGAGTTGAAAGCGGGTACATGAACAATCCAAGAAAAGAACATTGGATAGCAGTGAAGTGGATTCTCAGGTATTTGAGAGGTACTACAAATCAAGCATTTTGCTTTGGTGGTTCAAACATTGCTCTATAGGGATATGTTGATGCAAATATGGCAGGTGATAGAGATAACAGGAGGAGCACAACAGGGTATGTGTTTACTGTAGGTGGAACAGCTGTCAGTTGGGTTTCAAAAATCCAAAGTGTTGTTTCACTATCAACAACAAAAGTAGAGTATGTTGCTGCTATAGAGGCTAGTAAATAAATGATTTGGTTACAAAGGTTTCTAGATGAATTGGGCAAGAAGCAGGAGTTGGGAAAGTTATACAGTGACAGCCAGAGTGCCATACATCTCGCAAAGAACTCTGCATTTCATTCCGAGACTAAACATATACAGCTCAAGTACCATTTCATATGGTCAGCATTGGAAGATGGATAGTTGAAGCTGGAAAAGATACACACTAGCCATAATCCTGCAAATATGTTAACAAAAGTTGTAACTAGGGAGAAACTGAGAATCTGCTCAGTTTCAATTGGCCTTCAAGTATGATGAAGAAGATGAGAAACAACCAGGTCCAAAGTGGAGTTATTGTCTAGCAAATGAAGCAGCAGTGGAGTTGCTATAATCAGTCTCCAAGTAGGAGATTGTTGAGTGTGGAGCCTGATTATCTTCTGTATTCAAAGGTTTCAACTGGATGTATACCCTAGGAAGACTATACACCCCTCCATGCGGGGGGTTGCAGGGGGGACTTGTCCCCCTTGCGGGGGTCTGGGGGGCCCCCGAAGCTAAAAATAGATGTAAAATTTCCTTGTAAAAGTCTAGTAATTTCTAGTCAATCTGGGTCATTCATTAGGCAGATGATCTGACGGTAGAAGTTATGTTTAATTTAGGGTTCTTTTCCCTAGAAGGAAACCCCACACTATATATGAGGGAATTGTATTGCGTTTATGTATATCTGTATTCTGAGTGAGGAAGAGAGAGGAGATTGAGAGTGAAGAATGTGTTACAACGGATCTGCTGTAGGTTGTATCTCTTCAGTTTTCCAGATAATATAAAGGAAGGACTGGCTATTTCTCTGTGGACGCAGCCAAAACTGGGTAAACCACGTATATCTATGTCTCTCTTTTTTTATGCGTTTTCTATGTTTAAATTTCTGCAATATTTTATGTGTTCCATTGCTCCATAATATATAATTTTCTAACAATTTATTTTCTTTCTAGTTCACTCTCAAAGTAAGGGGAAGATCATATCCACATCCATGGCCCCTGAGAAGGGTTCCTCCATGCAGCAGAAGCAAGTGGATATGGTCATGAAAGAATACATGGACATCTTCTCCTCACCCACAGGGGTACCATTGCACTGTTAGGTCAAGCATTCATTCGATCTGACTCCCAGGGCACCTCTACCCAACGGGTCGATATATCATCGCTCCATTGTGGAAAATTCCAAGTACAAGCAATGACATGATCAACATCAAGTGCCACACAAGTTTCAGGTGGGTGACAAAGTCTGGTTGCATTTGCAGAAAGAACGCCTTAAAATAGCCCATCGAAAACTCACACCACTCCAATATGGTCTTTACACCATTACCAAGGTTGTGGGAAACAATGCTTTGGAGCAAATAATTCCTCCATTCCTTGGCATGCACCACCCTCGACCATGCTTCCCACCATTGATGGACACATCAGAGATTACAGAACATCTCACGAGGGACCAGGTTTAACATAAATTTCCTCATCTCATGGAGGCACTCAACGCAATGGGGACCATTGCTTCCTAGGGGGGAGGAATGATCCATGTGGATATTGGTGGCCACCCACCTATTCCACTTGGACCCCCAACACTGTCTCTTTCAGTTTTTTAGTTTTCGTAATTGTAGCACACTTTACTATTTTTGGCAGTTTTTCGAGTCCTAAACTTTAAAAGCCCTTTTGAGGCCCTAAATGACGCTTTTAGGGAAAACGAAGGGACGGAGAACATCCTAAATTTCCTTGAATTTTTTTCAGCCTTCTCTTCGAGACCTTCTAAATGAGGTATTATGATAGCCAAACAGAGATCGTATTCCAAAGTTACAAACCCGAGAAGTTGATGTACAAATTTACCCAAATGGGGCCCACAATTTTGACGCTTCATCTCCTAGGGTTAGGTTTTTGGATTTTTAGGGTTTTCCATTGTTTCTAAATAATAAATAGGCCTTTGAGCCTCATTGTAAAATAGTTCAAAGGCATGTAGCCACCACATCTCTTGTCAAAGATAAGCTACCATCGCCCGAGCTAGCCTTATTTCAATTCTATTTGTAAGCATATTTCAGTGTTTGATATTAATGAAATGAAGTGTTGCTTCTGTTGCATCTTTGTATTTATGGTTATATCTTTATTATTTTGCATTCCTATTTAAATGCAAATCAATTGTGGAGAGGTAAGTTGATTGAATTCTACACAATTATGGGATACGGTGGGTCAGGATGATGAGAGGACCACTGAAGGAAGCTTCTTCGTAGTTCTGGAAGGAAAGGCTGATTCCAAGGATTGTGTAATTCAGGAAGGGAAGTTTGAGTGTTGGGCTCAGGAATTACGCAGTGCAGTAGCCCTAGGGGACAGGAACTACACATTGCATAGATACAAGGGTCAAGGTCACATCTTCCTAACTAGAACCACACAATGTGCAGTCCAGGCAGGCTAGGTGAAACCAAGTTGAAAGGTTAGGGAGCTTCTTTGGAAAAGGCTAAGTGATTGACCGGTGATACTGACAGGTAAAGTGATGAAGCTTTGATTGTGTCCTAACAATTAGAATAGTTTACAAATGAACAACATTGATCACTCATGGCACATGAACAACACTTTCTCTTATATGTGACCACTTATTTACCATCTACGATAAGTGTGACCCCTAAGATAGACTTTATGACGACCGTGATGACACTTGTGCAACAACGTTCAAAACTTTGTGAATGAATGCGAAAGGTGTTTACATGGTTAGGAAAACTCATAAAAACAAATATGAGCTCTTGGAACCACCAAAATGAGCTTATGCATAAAGTGTGACAACCAACATGAAAAAAGACGACATCTTGTCTATCTTAAGAAAGGGAGTGAAACACTTAGCAAAAACACATGGAATGACTTTCAGTATTTGTGACCATATAGCTCATTTAAGAGTTAATGATATGACAATGGTAAGTTGTCCTTCATACTACGTTAAGAGGTGCATTTCAACTTCATGATTTATGTGCTTTGTTTCCATACTTACCCTCCAAAGGGTTATGAATTAGATGGGGACTTCATGTGGTCCTGATCTCTAATATTCTATCATACCCCCTTGTTCCTTGGTCTTCTTATCTAATGATTATCTTTTCTCCTCATCTCCTTAAGTATCATCTAACATCTCCTCCTTCTTCATCTTTCCATAGTGTAAGAGAGTACCTGCATCTGCAACTCACTCATGATGAGACAACATCAGTCTGAAAACCCCTAGCCTAAGATAGAGCACTTGAATTCATGAAATGGGTTGGGACTGAGTGACAGGTTAGGGGAGAAGGCCGAGTGACTATGAAATTGCACAGTTCAAGCATCTAATGATCAAGCTTGATCATTGATATTTCATAGTGTGTAGCTCAGGCTAGACTTAGGGAAATTGCTACATAGTCCTCACTAACAGAAAAAATTCCGTAGTGCCCACTGAGGGTTAGAATTGTGCAGTTCAAGCAAGTAGTGTTTGTTGTGGGGTGGGGTTGTGGGAAGAAAAACTACACAGTTTCAAGAGGCAAGGGGGACTAGGCAGTTGAGAAGCTTGAGGGACAGAACTGCGCATTTTTTGGAGGTAGCGAGCTCCGACTGAGGGAAGGACACTGGAGGAAGAATCTGTGCAATTTTAGAGGTCAATGGAGGCTAGGTTTTCTATGCATTGTACAGTTCTAGTAGACAAGGGAAAGGCTTGAAGGTTGAAGATGCGAAGTGCACAGTTTAGGAAGGTTGGATGAGTCTATGTTGCTAGGAATCGTCGAGAATTTGGCTATGTGTTGGATCACTTGAATCAATGTGAACAGAGATAGAACTTGAATGTGACCACACACTTGAACACTTGGTGACACAATGTAGATAATCCAAAACATATGAAAAAATACTTCCCTTGATGCAACAACCTTTGTGATAACTTATGACAAGTGCAGCTCTAACGATAAACCTTGTGAGGATAATGACGACACTTGTGTAATAGTGAGTGAAAATTTGGAAATGAGTGCAAAACATATCTATATGATGAGAAAAACTCATTTTCATAAATATTTTCCCTTGAAGCAAACCAAAAATCCCCTTTGTGTGATAACCAATAATTCCCATGCTCGAAGACAACACTTGCTATATAAAGATAAAAGCATGAGTGACTCTTGAGATCTAAGAAGGGAGATTGAATTCATCAGCTAACCAATAAGTGAATAAGGAATGGTCGATCATAGGATCCACAGTAGGCTCCAAAATTCTAGTGTAGGCCAAAATTTTGGAGAGTTTTGTAGCCTCTACAACACTTGGTGATAGACTCGTAGAATCCAACTTCTCTTTTTTCGTTAACTCCTTATGTGCAGTTCTTTGGCTCCTTAGGGAGTATTGATTCATCATGTAGATTAGCTTTGCCTTTTCCACTTACCCCATGACTAGACATGGTCCCCTTTATACTTTATTGGTTGAACAGAACAAAAGATTCATCATAGTCACAATGTTTTGAGTTGGGAAGGGTAGTGTAGCTAGTGAGATTAAGATTTTCACAGTATAATTTTTCATCTTTGGTGTTTCTCCACTTCCATTAGGCCTAGAAAGTACCGCGGCAGAATCATCAAACATTGCTCTACTTCTAGTGAGCCTAGACAATACCTTGTTGGAGTTGCTTTCTTCACGTCTCTGCACAGGAAGCATTTCTATTCTTTCGCCTTTATTTATTTATTTGAAGAGAATTGTGCATTGGCACTCATTTATTTTGGGGCAGAAGAGGGATCCTAGCTTATTGAGAGTAGAAGAGTTTGTTCCTTCAGACCAGCATATAAAGACCTCTGATTTAGGTTTGCTCATTTAGATTTTCCCATTCTCCATGTCTACTAGTTGGATAAGCTTGAAAACCACAAAGCAGAAAAAACTGAGAATAGGCATGAGGTTTCTGTACTAGACATGGGTTCATGGTTGGACCAAAACTATCCTTACAGATGGATCGTATTTTCTGTCAGAAATTCATTGGCTAAAAGATGTAACCAACACAGGTAAGACAGACATATGGCTAGACAAATGTTGAAGTGTCACAAAACTCTTTATAGTTATGCCACATACATACTAAGAAGCCAAAACAGGTCGTGGCACAACATTTATTCGCATGATGAAAACAAAAGGAAAAAATCAATAATAAAGAAAAACAAGATGAAGAGAAATAAAACAGACAAAAAGGAAACATAACCAGAAGACAAGAGAATAAAAAGACTAAAGAAAACATGAACATGATATGGAATCAAAATAAAAAATGGGACAGCCTACAGGTAACGAGTGCAGAATGAGTGCAATAAAGGGAAAAATAGGATGTAGCTAATCCTACTCCTAACCTAATAGCTAGATGGTCGGGGTCATGTTTAATGAAATTTGGAGTGAAGCCACCATATTTGTTCCTGAACTGCATCCACAAAGATATGAACAATTAAAATAGATAAAAAGTGATTTGCAACAGAAGATATAAAGACGTGAAAAAAATGCACACGAAAAGGAAGGTCTTGCATGTGGGTAGAAAGGTGTGTCACAACCACTACTTTCATCCAATCCACATGCCTAACTTTTCGATGAATACCATTTTTCAATAAACCTTAGAATCTTCTTGTGGATGTGTCTTCCTCTACATTGAATTCCTTATCAAGTGTGAGGAAAGATCAAAACTTGTTGTTTACTACAGAGCTTGTGAGGTAAGATTTTTCTATCCATTCAATGATTGGATCGTAAAATTCATAATGGCCCTTTTGAAAAACCTAAAATCTTGGAAAATGTTAATTTTTAATTAGAAGAGCGGGGCCACGATGGGAATTATGTGAGGAAAAATAAATCTAATCATATTTGGCAATCATGTTAAGACAATGAGGACCCACCATCACCATCAATGAAGCTTGAAGTGCGTCCCCTGCTTGACAAAAATATGAATAGAGAGATGTTGAATAATGAATATCAAGTAGTGTGAAACAACTGTTGTTGGATGTGTTGATGGGAAAATGATAAGTTGAATGGAAATCACCAAAGACAGAGCAATGGTGAGATGAGATAATGGAAGCATCAAATTCCCAGTTTGCAATAAACAAAGAAAAATCGATATGAACAATCTCGTGAATGCTCTAAAAATCAAATCAAGCTCCTTGCGAGTCAAATATGACATACCACCTTCTTGTAACTGGTGAAAAATTGCACAAACATTGTATTCATCAAAATAGTTTTACAATGATGCTAGCATGACAAATGCATGAGACTAGTTGGGAAATGGTGAACAGACAAGAACTTGATTTGTGTTACAACTTGTGCATTCATTATCACTGAAGAGTATTTCTGGTGTGATGAGAGGACAAATTTGCAACATCAAATGCACAAGAAGACCCAAGAGCTGACCCTTAAGGGATAAATTTGATAAGATGGATTCCTTCGGGAAAACATAGTCTTTGAGATTATCAACTTCATAATTCCATGATTCTATGAGATATGCACATTTTCAAATTGAGTTTGATGCGAGAGATTTGCATGAAGATGAATGAACCGAAAAATATTCTTGATTCCAGTCAAAAGTAACATCTCAAGAAATATTTACATTGAATGAAACCATGAAAAAAGAAGGACTATATAAGAGAAACCATATTTGACTTAGTTCAGGGGACTTACTAGAGTTGCAAGATCCTGACATAACCATCAACAAAAGTTGAAGTGCCTCGACTCCTTGATAGGTCCCAGAATTTTCTAGGATTGTAGAATCACATTTTTGAAGCTTGAACTAGATCATGCATGATTTGAGGATAGCTATTGTTGCTCGTATTAATACTACTCATCAGATGGTAGCCCTCTGTGTCAAAGGTTTCACCATATTTTTCAACTTCAACAATCAGATTACTCAAGTGGTAAGGCTCTTCTGATTGAAATTCAAAGATAAATGAATCAGTAAGATCTCATGAGAAAGATGATTTGAAGATTTGTATTCATGCAGGAGAAGAGATGGTGAGGGCTAGGAAGGTTACTCTATGATTTGACTATTTTCAATGTCATCATGGATAACCTCACTGCCTTGTGATAACTCATCGCATGAAGAAAATGAAGAGCATCAAATATCACCATCATAGGTAGATGTATTTCAAATGACAAGACACAAGGGATAATGAGGTGAAGAGGAAGTTTCGATATGAACTTCTTCTTTGACTAAACAATATTCTAGATCTAATTAAAATCTTCATGAGAAACTGAAAGATCATATGATGTGCTTGGGCATTGGTCACGAAGGACATAAATAGAGTTATCATCATTGGAATGATCACTGCCCAAGGATGGGGGTTCATTGAAAGAATTGATTGCATTGGATTCTCTACCAATATTAGCATATTGGGAATCATTCAAGAATGGAAACAAAATATATTGACATGGAACATTATGAAAAAGAGAGGAAAGATAGAAAGCATATTCACCTTTCTGCTCTACCTATGTAATGTGACTGCTTTGTACCTGATCGCAATTTGAGTTAGTAACTTTAGAATCAAGAGAATATGAAGAGCCATTTGGTGGAGCAGATTGATCAACTGGGTCATGGTACAAAGAGTTAGGATGTTTAGATGATAGAGGATAACATACATCTGGATTAGCTTTAAGACTAGAGTTGTGAACGGTGACATCATCTTGTAGGATGGAGGAGTAAGTCCTCACCATAGGTTTCCTGAGCCATTCTGGAATTTCCTTCATTGAATCTAAATCATGAAAAGTGGAAGAAGAATGAGAAGATGGATTGGATATTTGATTTGTAGATTTCCCAATTTTACAACCACCGCAAGTAGCCACCTGCATTGGTACTAGAAAGGAAGGAGGATAAAGAAAAAAAGGGTTAGTAAGCTCCTCCTCTACAATTTGAGGTGTCATTTGCAATATTTGGGGAAGTAGAGAAATCAAGAGGTTCAAGTTCACCATATGAAGAGACAATGACTAAGCGCTCAAACTCTTGTTTCAAGAAATCCCAGTTCAAATGTTTTTTAGGTATTTCATAACAAAGGTGAAGAAATAGATCAAAAAAATTCTCAGTTGATTCATCAGGCTTCATTCTTAAAAGATTGATTCTTCCACAAACATTTCAGTAGTTATACTTATCAAAAGATTTATGAAGCTTCCTAACAAGTTGGTCAAATGAATGGATAGAAGCAATAAGTAATGTATGAGACCAACGATTAAGATTGTTGAAAAGTGTGCAACAAGAAATGCTAAATTTAGGAAATGCTAAAAATAGCACTTCTAAAAATAACAGTTTGGCCAATGATCATTTTGGCCACCTTGGGTGAGAGGTGAAACTGCTAAAAATAGCATCTTCTAAAAATAGCATTTCTAGGTCCCTTCCTATTTATATCAGTCCTTGGCATATCATTAGGAAGTAAATTCAAATTTGGTCTTACCAGCAATTTGGAATATTGATTAATTAATTCTCCATGAGTTAATTAGTTAAGGAAAATCAAACTTGAAGTCTTTGCGAGAACATGCAATTATTTCTCCACTAATTGGGGAATGTGTCCTTGATTTGCTCCACTAATTGAGGAATTAAGGATGAGTTCTATATTGAGAGGGTTAGTTGACTTAGTTTAACTTAGTAAATTTTAGTTAGATTAATTTAACAAGTTGTTAAATTAATGAGATATACTTTGTTGATGCTTGCATGCATGTGACAACTATTATTTTCAGAAAACTATGTATTCACTCATGGATAACTGATGCATGTCAGTTCTATCAAAGACCCAGTTGAGATCAGATGTGGGACAGTGTACTATTAGATGCTAGGATATTTCTAGTAAGTATTCCTTGCATGGGGAAGGAAGATTCTTCCTTCTATGACTGCATAATTGGACCTGAGGTGACAGCAGGTATGATCAGGCCAATTTACATGTGTTTTGTAATTGGACCACAATCAAAACTGCGGAAGGTAATAGGAGCTTAGACCTGAGGTGCAACATTTATATACAGGGCTAGGTAGTCCATGAGATTTATCATCAGAGTACAAAGAGAGCAAGATATCTTTTGAGCTGATTCTTTTTTTATGTTGTTGAGGATTTCCACTTGATTGATAATACAAAGATGGGGTTTTAGGCTGTTGCTTTTCCCGGATAAATTCTTCTATTTTATGTGTGATTGATTCCTTCTTATTAGTTATATGTGTTCATGCTTGATGTTGCTCATGGTTGATTAGCTTCCACGAAGTTTATGGTAGATGTAGATCTAGTATTATGCTTTAGTACATTGCATATATCAGTTTGATCTACAGGTGAAATTTCTACATGATATTAGTGAGCTAGCTGATTTGTAGAGAAAATTTTACATGGTGTCAAAGCACAGGCGATCAAGGAAGAATATTATACAAGAAGGAATTCGAAGTTTATTATTCGGGATATAAATCTCAAGTTCTTATCACATCTATTGCACCGATGGCATTCTATGGTTTGAGGCTTGAGTATGCCCTTGATGGCAGCTCAAACTATATAGCTTGGAAGGATCTCATGGAGGCATTATTGGAAGATAATGGCCTTAAGGACTTCGTTTATCAAGAAGTCCCTAAGCCTACTAATGCTACTCAACTGGTGGAATGGAAGAAGTGTGTGGCTAGAGCTAGGAGAATTCTCTAGGAGGAAATGCGAAATCACATTGTCTCAAGCCTCCATGGGAAGGAGACTCCATTTGCAATGTGGAAAACATTGAAATATTTGTATCAGAATAGTAGTGATTAGAGGAAGTTGGCACTGAAGGGCAAACTTCGAAAGATCAAGTGTGAAAAGGATGAGACAATCTCTATGTATCTAACCAAGCTAATCACATGCAGGGATGAGCTTGCAAGTGTAGGAGTTGTGACAAGTGATGATGATATGGTGATTCTAGCACTCCTTGGCCTTCCTAAGAGTTGGCATAGCTACCAAGACTTAGTTAATGGAAGGGAGAAACTGCCAGATTGGGAATGACTATGGTTGGATTTGATGCAGGAGGATATCAAACGGAGCACCAAAGATGGTTCTTCATTGATGGAGGATGAGGAGAATTGTGCCTTAGCAAGTAAGGAAAGGAAGGGGAAGGAGAAGGTTTCTCTTTCCGAATCCAGTTCTTCCAATGGTGGGAAGAAGGTTGACAAATGAAAAGTGTGATGCTTTCATTGTCATGAGGTGGGCCATTATGCTGCAAAATTTCCATAGAGGAAATCCAAAAAGGGATCCGGGGAAGGATTTGAAGGTGAGTCACTTGCTTCACAGTTTGAGTTGGATTTCACACTCTTCGCATGCATGGTTTCATCCATGGCAGGAAGTGGTTGGTTTCGTGAAAGTGGAGCTTCTTTCCACATGACTGGAGACAAGAGTTTGTTCAGTACTTTGGAGGAGAAAGATCTCCAGATACTCATAGCAATGGGTAATGATGAGAAGTATAGTGTCTCGGGTGTAGGCACGGTTATTTTTCAGAGGGAGCATCGAGTTCACCTTACCTTGACTGATGTCAAGCATGTACCAGGACTGAAGAGAAACTTGGTGTCAATCACAATGATGGAAGACAGAGGCTATGATGTAGTCTTCAGTAAAGGAAAGGTTTTCCTTAGACAAATCATCACCAGACAAGTGAAGCAGATTGGTTCACGGGTCAAGAACCTGTATGTTCTTGAGGTTCAAGATGCATGCAAAGCCTTGAGCAGCAAGGAAACTGATGGAGACTTGGTTCTTGAGAGGGAGGGTATGTTACCTCTCAACATGCAGTGCCAGAAGAAGTCTCAAACAATTGTGGAGGAGCCATGATTGGTGCAGCAGCTTCAAGAGGTTGTGGAGCAACCACAACTGGGGAAGCTGAGAGGAGACAAAGTGGAGGCATCCACTCATGCAGAGACCTCCAGTAGGGGAAAATTTCTAGCCAGGTGGTCTGAGGGATCACATGCAGCCATACCTCCAGGTAGGAGGTGGGGTGATGTAGAGTGATCGTCCCAAGGATGAGGGGCAGGATCCTTGAGGTACCCAACCTCTTGGATGAGACCTTGCTATGGGAGCCCTGATGTGGAGTAGCAGGAACTGACTGATTGGGTAGATAAAAATGAAAATGGAGTGGCAGAGAGAGCTACAATGCAGGGAATCCCAGGACAACACAGAGCATGCAGGCTACAGCAATGCGAGAGGCACAAGTGTGTTGCACAGTGCATGGTAGCACATAGAAGGGTGCAATGGTGTGAGATGCATGGAGATGTTTCAGTCATGCAGAGGTCAGAGAGGGAGCACTTGTCAGTAGCAGGTAGAGCTTCAGCATCAGAGTATGTTTCTAGCCTAACAAAGTGGTCAGTTGGGAGTTTTTGTTCTGAGTTTTGCTGGAGCAACCACACTTGGTAGATGTGTTGCATGTAGAACATTCCAAAGTTCCAAGATCGGGTCCGAGAGGAAGCCTTTCTTGTTGAGAGGGAGTGTTGAAAAGTGTGCAACAAGAAATGCTAAATTTAGGAAGTGCTAAAAATAGAACTGCTAAAAATAGCACTTCTAAAAATAGCAGTTTGGCCAATGAGCATTTTGGCCACCTTGGTTGAGAGGTGAAACTGCTAAAAATAGCATTTCCGGGTCCCTTCCTATTATAGCAGTCCCTGGCCTATCTATAGGAAGCAAATTCGAATTTGGTCTTACCAGTAGTTTGGAATATTAATTAATTCTCCATGAGTTAATTAGTTAAGGAAAAGCAAACTTGAAGTCTTTGTGAGAACATGCAATTATTTCTCCACTAATGGGGGAATGTGTCCTTGATTTGCTCCACTAATTGAGGAATTAAGGATGAGTTCTGTATTGAGAGGATCAATTGATTTAGTTTAACTTAGTCAAGTTCAGTTAGATTAATTTGACAAGTTGTTAAATTAATGAGATATACTTTGTTGATGCTTGCATGCATGTGACAACTATTATTTTCAGATAACTGTGTATTCACTCATGGATAATTGATGCATGTCAGTTCTGTCAGAGACCCAATTAAGATCAAATGTGGGATAGTGTACTATCAGATGCTAGGATATTTCTAGTAAGTATTCCTTTCATGGGGAAGGAAGCTTCTTCCTTCTATGACTTCGTATTTGGACCTGAGGTGACAACAGGTATGATCAGGCCAATTTACATGTGTTTTGTAATTGGACCCCAATCAAAATTGTGCAAGGAAATAGGAGCTTGGACCTGAGGTGTAGCCTTTATATACAGGGCTAGGTAGTCCATGAGCTTTGTCATCAGAGTACAAAGAGAGCAGGATAGCTTTGTATGTTGTTGAGGATTTCCACTTGATTGATAATACAGATATGGGGTTTTAGGTTGGTGCTTTTCCTAGATAAATTCTTCTGTGTTATGTGTGATTGATTCCTTCTTATCAGTTATATGTGTTCATGCTTGATGTTGCTCATGGTTGATTATCTTTCGCAAAGTTTATGGTAGATGTAGATCTAGTATTATGCTTTAGTACATTGCATATATCAGTTTGATCTGCAGGTGAAATTTCTACATGATATCAATGAGCTAGTTGATTTGTAGAGAAAATTCTACAAAGGTGACCTTCAAATGTGAGGGTGAGTAATCTAGCCATGACATCTTTGCAATGTATTCCATTAGAAAAACAAAGACATATAACTTGAAATAGATGTTCACAAAAAGTTGATTCACCCTCTCCATCAAACTTAAATTTGGACAAGTTATGAATAACTTCCACAGTGATGGTAGAATTAAGTTCTTTAGGAAAACATCTTGGGATTATGATTTTCGGAAGAGCCATTTTAAATAGGAGATTCAAAATAGACTCAACAGGAACAACTTGTCGTCTTCCCTCCTTCTACCACCATTTTGTTGACAGTGCTGGAAATTCATCAACTAAGGGGATCTCCCTGATATGAAGTACCAATCAGACCTCACACCATTTGGTGTAGGAGTCCCATCCAGTATAAAGGCCCGGTTGGCAAATCCTTAAACATTTTCCTTGGCTCCAACTGTTAGTACATGAGAGTGATGTAATGGTGTATTCAAAAATCAAGGGAGGCATCTCTCGTGAGTGTGCAGTTGCAACTGTGTCAAGGCTCGTCCACTACAGAACGGGGGAGAAAAGTGAGCCTCTAAGTGAGAGGTAATAGTACCACCCGAGAAGAGACACATGAACCAGAAATCTTTGTCTAAACTCTAGTCGAATAGTTCACAATGGATGTGACGATTGTTACAACCAACAAACAAGGAAATATTTGTCTAGTATTGCACAGAATAGCCCACAAGGATCGGACAAAATTAACAACCATTGTAGCACATTCTCAATATTATAAGCACTCAAATAACTGAAATATTTCAACTATCTTAGTACATGTGAAAGAAAACATGAAACACAAATGTCGACAAAATATTCTTACAAACATTCATAATCCATGCATGAAGAACATGTTGGCCTTAAAAGGTTGTTGTTATTAAGAAAAAGTTCCAAGACACACGTTTAAAATTTACATCACTATCCCCAATAGTGGGACATTGGAGCCACTCCTTGCTCCTCAAAGAACTAGCTAATCTCTCTAATGCCTTGCATGAGGAGCCAAGGTGAAAAGTCTTTTTCTCATACAACGAGGGGTTATATATAACTAAGGGGTGATTGTTATAGACATTTTTGGGCACTGCAACCCCAATCATAAATGTCCATAAACCAAGGGCTCTTAAGTCCCTAAAAGTGTTGTTCCAACCTCTAAAAGAACAAGGTCAATTGATTACATCTTCTCCCAGAAGTTCTTCATGAAAAACTACTCAGAACTGGTCAAAACTGGACCATCTCACCTGCTCCGTGGTCAAAGTGCGCTGCATCCCACCTAAATACAAATGGGAGGTGTGATGCATACTGAAAAGCCCTTCTATGGGGTGCGATGGGTGAGAGTGGACAAATGGTAGGGTCAATCTGCAAGGTGGAGGATCATGAAATCTTATAGAAACTTCTCCTGTGACACTTGCTTCTCTGCATTCGCTCAGGGATGAGTAAGAGATCATCAATCTCCAAGTGGAATTAAGAACTATCAAAGAGAGGACATTAATCAAATCTCAAAAGCTGACTCACCCCCCTTGCAAACATCTATATATGGATCCCTCATCCCAAAGATCCAAGGGCTGGAATTTTGTATCTTGTAAGGAAGTGTTGTTTGTTTCTTGGTATAACATCATAGTGTTGGGTGATCTAAACTTTTCATGAGGTGAAGAATGGCTTTCTTGATGAGAGGATGATGCTGGGTAAGAACAATTGGTTGTAATCCTCTTTGCTATTCTTGATTATTAATAAAGATATTCAAGTTTTCCTCCACATTCTTGTATGATTGATGATATATGCATTTGTGTGGTCAATATATATCTGGTCCTATATTGTTTATGATAGTAGATCTATGTTCTTGGATAGTGTTATGATAATTTGATTCTACAGGTGCTCTTTGAAGCTGGGTAGACGAGGAAGCGAGTGACAAAGATCTATCAGAAGGGAGAGGAATCAAGCAAGGGACCAAGCACAAGACAGAGGTTGGTCTCCTTTATTCCCCTCTTATCTACTTCTCATAAAGGAAAACGAAAGTGGTTTTAGTTTGTTTGTTTCTAAGGTAGCTACCAGCCTTAGTGGGACTAACAGATCTGCATAGACACTAGATTTCTCGATAACAAAATAGCGACTCCGCTGGGGAGCGAATAGATTGTTTGTTTGTCTACATTTGTTTCCTTTATAAACTTACAGACGGAGCCTGAAGTCAAGCCAGCTAGATCAATGCTGCTTCAGTCTATCTCTAGGTTTTGTTTATGAATTAAACAATCAATTTACAAGCTCTCTAATTGCCCTTGTGGTGGCTCTAGTAACCTCCTTAGATCTACCCCTATGATTTATTTACTGATTACCACTTGCTCGGCCTAAATCCCTGAACTGAACTGCAAACTGTGACCCGGAATCCAGTTGAAGTCTCATCCCTAGACCATCACACTGTCTGTTCTTTGGAATCTAGATGCATCGCACTTCCCGTGTGTAGTAGGTGCGGTGCATCTCACTTTCCCTGTGTTACAGGTGCGCTAATCAGACAAGACCTCTTCTACTCTTAGATTTTGGTTTCTGTGTTCACTCTTTCCAGCTCTATTCAGGAGTTTTGCTGTCTATCGTCAGTATACCTCTGTTGGAACCCCCTTCCTTACCATTATTCCTCCTCCATTGTACAAATAACTGTAAATGTTTTTATGTATTTTGAGCCATTTTCAGTTCTCTTTTACAAAGAAGTAGCGTAATTGAATTGTCGTTTCTTGATTTGAAAGTGTCGCAAATGTCATTTTCAGTCATAGAAGAGAATCTGATTGTTCTTGATAGTCGATTACACTGTTACACTTGTATTTGATTTGAATTAATAGTTTTTCAAGTGTCAAAAGCAAGTTTTCAATTCCAAATCGCAAAGTGTCGTCATTTCCTTCATTTTGTCTTGAAAAGAAACTTGTTAGTAATGTCACTTTGAAAAATAATTCAGATTTGCGCTTAGCTTTCTTTTTATCTTTCACACATTAAGAAGGCTGAAAACAAATACATGCATGTGCATTTTCATTTATACTATTTGTTGGTTTGATTTAGGACAGTGCATATAGTGTGTGCTCTATGCTCTATGTTGAAAGAATATCGTCTCTCTTTCCTTAGTAGCTAGGATTTTCATTGCAAAAAGAAGATTAAACGATTGTTTATCATCTTAAATTGCATTTTAGGAATTGTATATCTACATCACGCAATGATCCTGAAAGGCAAATTTCTTAAGCAAGATCAACTGTAAAATAAATTTAATGAATCTAAAAACGCTTTGGAACCTAACGCACAACATTTAGAAGTCTAGGCTAGAAATGCATTCCGGCGTCGTAAAGCTTGATAACTGTTGTTTTCTTTGCTGGTTGGGTGATTCCTCCACTTTGAGACGACAAGTGCCAATACGGACTTGTGCTCCCACATACCGTCAAGTATATATTGGGAGACCACAATAGGCTTTATCCTTTATCCATAGGAAGCCGTGTCTGCCGCCCTATCGATCGCAATGCACTGAACACATCATTTGGAAAGATTGACTGTCGTACCGTAAAAAGTACTCTCCAGTTTAGCGATTGATTTGGTAATTCCTTTGTCTAGATTTCCAGAGCAGTCTCTTTCATTCCTTTTCAGACTCCTTAAAGGAAAAGTTCCATCTAAGCACTTGTCACTTGAAGCTCATTAAAAATTGAATGCGACTAGAGTCATCTTTTGTTTTTTCTCAACTCTTAAAAATTGAAAAAACAAGTTGTGTCAAAGCGTCTAAAATTTATTTTAATCGGAATAAACATCACCTTTCCTGCGTTGATATTAGGTTGAGAAAAATGGAGACCACCAACCAAGGAGTTCCCCTTGGAGGAAATCGTAGTCCTTTCTCCACTTGGGGAGATGTTGGTGCACCCCATATGGCCACATTGCCACTTCCAGGATTGACAATCAGCTTACCCGTATGGCTCTTCTCGACCTCTGTTGTTCAGAACAACGTGATTTCTGAACAATCAAGTCAGCAACTAAATGATACCAAAGTTACCCCCCAACCTTCTACTTCATCCAATTCTCCCTCTCCTCCTTCCTCTTCGCTTGATGAAGCTGGTAAAGACAAAAATCAAGTAACTGAGAAGAAGAAGGAGAAGAAGAAGAAAGAGAAGAAGAAGAAGGAGGAGCCAAAGGTGAAAAGGGGTAACCAGGCATCATCTAGCAAAAATCCACACACTGCATCGTCCAGGCCTAAATCGCCATGTGTCATTTGCAAAGGAGACCACTATCATCAAGATTGTCCTTGCATCCCTCGGATCTTAAGGGACTGGTCTCCTCATTTTCACAATCTGGTGTCATCAACCTCTGATGATCATGTTGAAAATACATCATCAACTAGTGAAAGTGAAGCCCCCAGACAAAAAGGAAAATGTAAATTTCCTTGTAAACTGTGTGAAGGCGATCACGTCGTCCACCATTGTCCCTTCTTAGATGAGGCTAAAAGAGTTTTGGACGACCGTCCAGTTTCACCGTTATGGCTTCCTCCTGGATATAAGAAGCTCTTGCCGAGTCCGTCACTAGTTGAAAATCCAGCTGACACGCCATTGTGGTCGGCCGAAGCATCTATCATTGAAGATAAACCATCTGAATCCACACCAGATGAAAGTCAAAAGGTCGAGGCAGCAGTTGACCCGGTCTTGCCTTCAGAAGGTCCATCTTCAGATGATACAGTCACCGGAGAGAACAAGAACAACACCGTCGAAATTCTCTTCGTAAGCACAGACTCCGATGAACATGGGGGCAGTCTACCCGTTCCTTTACTGCAGGAAGAAAGTTCGTCAGAGTCGTATTCGGCCGTCTATTCGGACCCACCTCTAAGAAACCTAGTTGTTTCCTTCGATTGGAAGCTACTATGCAGACCCTGCTTACCGGCTAGTGTACCATTTCGAATCATTGCTCAAAGATATAGAATGGTCATGGTCGGTACCATCATAAATGAAGGGGCTTCTGTGAGTATCCTTTCCTCAACTGCTTGGAAAGCGCTTGGTTCACCACCGCTTTGCCTGAAATGAGAAATTTAACAGGCTTTGACAAAGGAACTAGTCGACTGTTAGGGATCCTTCCCAATGTGCCGATAACATTGAGAAGGAAAACCATTGACATGAACGTAATGGTAGTTCAAGGACCCCTAGATTATAATCTACTCCTTGGACGCGACTATATTTATTGCACAGGAGCCGTTGTCTCCTCACTCTTTAGAGTAATGTGTTTTCCGCATGAAGGAATAGTGGTCAAGCTCATAAACCAGCTTTCATTCCCCAGTTCACACATAGAAAATAGTCAAATACCATCCCTAAATGGTCTTTTCACGCAAGGAATGTCTCATCAATCCCCAGTCCGTCCACCTGATGAGCGCGAGTGATTCGAAGGACATGACTAAAACCCAGGGGGCATGCACCCTAGCCTGTTTTGACAGGAAAACCTTGGGTATAGGGTAGGTTTCCGCGAAGGATATATGACTAGTTTATGAAATTAGATTGGAATAAGATTCCTTCGTCAAAGTTATGTGGGTGGAGCCAGTTGCGCCACTCACCATTGTTTATTTCGGTAGACATCGCCGAGGAAGTGTTTTGCCTGAAGTATGCATAGAACAATCTTTGGTAACCTGGAAATGTTTCGCTATACCTGGGGGCATGCGAACCTTTTGGAGTGAAAGCGAAGAGTGATCATTTATTTTTTAAATTTGTAGGTCCTCTAACCCTTTAAACTTGTAGGATTGGTCATTTCCTAACTTGCATAAAGAAAGGATGTGGGGCAAAGCTTTGAAAAAATTCCATTTTAAATGAGACATCCTTATTATATGACTGGATCGAGCAGTTTTAACGCGGAATTCAAGCTCGTTAAAAATAAACATAAGCAATGAGCAAATGTTCCCCCAAAGTTTAAGCTCATTAAAAAATGAACCAATTTCTGGTAAGTAACCATCGTGAATGTATTATCATCAGCCTTTGAAGCCTTGGTCGTATTCTCATCATCCCCTCCACTCTGTATTGGCCAATCATTCACCTCCATTTGATTGCTTACCCTTTTTGACGAACAGCTGCGAAGAGTGATCTTGTTATCCATCCTTGTGACACTTCCGTGATTGCAAAATTCCAAACCTTACCTGGAATTAGCTGCTACTCAAATTTATCACTCGTTCCTCAAAAAACGAGTCTCCTTTAAGCTCTTTTCAACTGACTCGTAAAATATGGAAAGATTGTCGAGTAATTGGCCTCTCCAACTCGTTAAAGTGACCGAAAGTGCTATCGCTCCTTTAAATTTAATCTTTTTGGACCTGAGGGATTATTACACAAAAAGATTGAGCGCTTGTTTTCTTCGGGTTGTTAAAAGTACCGAAAGTTCATCCCTTTTGTATTGTTTTATACTTTTTCGGACTCAAGGGATTATATGATGAAAAAGGATTATTGGAGTTTTCTTTACGTCTCTTTTCAGACTCTCTAAAATTGCAAAGGACCGAGTTATCTTTGTCATTAAACTCGTTAAAACCGAGTAGCGACAAACTTGTACATATAGACAAGAACGAGTTTCACTATCGCTAGGCTCATTAAAACATAGCGATGGGTTTGCCAGAAGGGAAAATTATAGAACAAGAATATGTTATCCTCCTCAAGCTTGACAAAAATAAAGAGGTGCTGGTCAGCAATGACTGGGGAAAAATTGGGAAGAAAATTTGAAGAAACTTTATTGGTAGCAAGTCGCTCTTGAACATGACACTTTCACTCCACATCCGAGTTGCGTTGGGTTGTTCTGTTCACTGGTCATATCACCATGGGTCCATCACACCATCCATATTTGGGGTTAACACTACCAATCCATCATGTCAGTGTCGCCGATATGTTCAAGAGAAGTCGCTCAAAGAATTCACCTGTGTCTCATCCACTGCAATACATTTACGCTCCATCCTTTCATGACCGCCACCCTGAACCTTATATCATCAGATCGTTTTCACCTCCATTAAAATCATTTGCTCCGTTCCGTGTGATTGATGTGGGATTCACTAAGGCCCTCCTATGACGGATCGTTTCTTGTCGAGATCAACTCATTATCCAGGAAGTCAATCTAGGAACAACCCTTTCATTACTTTGAAGCTTGCATGCCTCAATGGCAAGTTTCTCACTTCCGGTGACAGGTTTACATCAATCGCCTTCGACCGAAAGATTTTACGTGGTGTTCGACGCCAAGTCCCTTTATTCACACCATGTGAATTGTACTGTAGTACCTTGAGGGTCATCATCATTATCGGTAATTCCTCTTGCACCTGTTAACAACTTACATCATTGGCTGGTAATCAGGTGATGTCTTTCCATGTTCGACTCCAGAACATCTCTCACATGGATTGACTTGTACTTTGAGTGAAGATCGAATGAGATTGAAGACCCCGGATCTAGTTTCATCCATCTGGGCTGTGATATATATTCAGGAAAATAAAGACATCAAATGTACATCATTACTGCACAGATAATCATTCAATCCAAAGGATGATGGCTCTACCAGAATCATCAGTTTGCACTCAGACAATTGTCTGTCTTATGTACATGAAAATGAATTTATAAAGCTGAGCATGGGAATGCTCGCCTCAGTTAGATCATGAAAATATTATGAAGATAATGTATTGTATTGTATCTTATTACAGGTTGCCTTCCAGCTCGAAAAAACTTCAGATCCTCATGATAAAGCATTTCACCCAACGTCAACAGATTAACGACCTCATGCTTTAGGGGGCAACTGTTATAGAAATTTTTGGGCACTGCAACCCCAATCATAAATGTCCATAAACCAAGGGCTCTTAAGTCCATAAAAGTGTTGTTCCAACCTCTAAAAGAACAAGGTCAACTGATTACATCTTCTCCCAGAAGTTCTCCATGAAAAACTATTAAGAACTGGTCAAAACTGGACCATCTCACCTGCTCCATGGCCAAAGTGCACTACATCCCACCTAAATACACACGGGAGGTGCGATGCATACTGAAAAGCCCTTCTATGGGGTGCGATGGGTGAGAATGGACAAATGGCAGGGTCAATCTGCAAGGTGGAGGATCATGAAATCTTCCAGAAACTTCTCCTGTGACACTTTCCTCTCTGCATTCACCCAGGGATGAGTAAGAGATCTTCAATATCCAAGTGGAATCAAGAACTATATGAGAGAGGACACTAATCAAATCTCAAAAGCTGACTCACCCCCCTTGCAAACATCTATATATGGATCCCTCATCCCAGAGATCCAGGGGCTAGAATTTTGTATCTTGTAAGGAAGTGCTGCTGGTTTCTTGGTATAACATCATAGTGTTGGGTGATCTAAGCTTTTCATGAGGTGAAGAAGGGCTTTCTTGATGAGAGGATGATGCTGGGTTAGAACAATTGGTTGTAATCCTCTTTGCTATTCTTGATTATTAATAAAGCTATTCAAGTTTTCCTCCACATTTTTGTATGATTGATGATATATGCATTTGTGTGGTCAATATATATCTGGTCCTATATTGTTTATGATAGTAGATCTATGTTCTTGGATAGTGTTATGTTGCTTTGATTCTATAGGTGCTCTTTGAAGTTGGGTAGACGAGGAAGCGAGTGACAAAGATCTATCAGGAGGGAGAGGAATCAAGCAAGGGACCAAGCGCAAGACAGAGGTTGGTCTCCTTTATTCCCCTCTTATCTACTTCTCATAAAGGAAAACGAAAGTGGTTTTAGTTTGTTTGTTTCTAAGGTAGCTACCAGCCTTAGTGGGACTAGCAGCTCTGCATAGACACTAGATTTCCCGATAACAGTGATGCTTCCCCTTTGTGCTTCTTTGACTACCCTCATGACTGTTCAACTTAATATGACTTTTAAACTTACATGACTCTCCATATTCATGTGTGTCCTTTGTACTTCCACTTTACAATGAATACAATATATAATGATGATGTGGAATATGACAGCTCGTGACAAGAGATGTCAAGGTACTGCTGATATGAACTAGTAGAGTGATATGGAAATGTCAAGCCACTTTTATTGTTGTAAATGATGTCTTCTTGATAATACTCTTTTATTCCACCTATTGATGGCCTGGTGGCAGGAATCTTCAATGATCTCAAGTCTTGGGTTGTGGTTGTGAGTTGGTGTCTCTTTGCTTTGCCTTGATAGATCAGCTTGCATGCTCAGCTACAAGAATTTTCTTTGCATGTCTTCCACCTTCATCTCATTCTTCATTGTCTTGTTAGGTTCATGTATCTATATTTCACTCATGATGAGATGCAATTAACCTGAAAACCTCCTAGCCTAAGATGGTGCATTCAGCTTCAAAGACTAAGTGAAATTGAGTTGCAGGTTGGAGAGGGTGGCTCAGTGACTGTGCATTGCATAGTCCTAGTAGCCAGGGTTGAGGCTTGAGGCTGGGAACTACTCACGAGGGCTTCACTGGGGAAGAAATATCGTATCCCATGCATTCATATTGGGGGATATATATTGAGAAAAATTACATAAGTTATTGGGGGATATATAGGGGGTAGTTTATATATTGACAAGTGTAAAAATGGAGGTCAAAGTTAATGAAAAAATACAAAGAGGTATAAAAAATGTTAATGAAAAAATGGATATCCACAATATCTAATGAAAGTAGGAGTTTTTTAAATTGGAAAGGTGTATTGGGTTCTTATCGGTAGTGGGTTAAATAATGTGATTTTGAAAGTTATTTTAAAATAAGAGTCAAATTAGGGGTATTGGTTAGTATGCCACGAAAGCACATGATATGTTAGAGGTTCATTGAGTGAAGCCCCCATGGAAATACACAATGTGTAGTCAAGGCTAGGCTCAGAGGTTGTCTTCTACACAGTTTCTGAGATGAGTGAGTCGATCTGAAGGAGGGGCCACTGTGGAATATTTTTGTGTGATTATGGAGAGGAAGGTTGACCTAATTCTGCATAGTTTTAGGAGACAATGTGCCAGGATGAGGGGAGGGGCACATAAGGAAACTTATGTGCAGTTCTGGAAGGGAAGGCTAACTAAAAGTTTTGCACAATTATAGAAGGGAAGGCTGGGTGTTGGGCTAAGAAATTGTGCAGTGCAACATCCCTAGGGAACAGGAACTGCATATTTCATCCGAATGGAAAATTGCATCAACCCATGGTACTCATCCACCCATATTATTCATTCACCCATGGAATTTACCCATGGTATTGTAAATGGCATCTGCCCGTGGTATTGTAAAATCCACCCATGGTATTCATTCACCCATGGAATTGCCCGTGGTATTATAACTGAAAAAAACTATAAGTAACAAGTCACATTTTGTAAAAGAACAGATTGTCTACCACAATGTAGCCTTTACAGTTCAGAGGCATGTAGCGACCACATCTCTTCTTAGAGATAAGCTACCATCGCCCTAGCTGGTTTATTTCCATTACTATTTTAAATAAAAAGTTTCTTTGTGGTTTTTTTGGGCATTCTCCTTATTTTTCTTCTAGCAATGCAAGTTTTCAGATCTTGGGGGTCTCTCCCCCCAAGATCCATTTCAATCTTTTAGATCTTCGGGGCCTCCTCCCAAGATCCGGATCAATATTTCATAGATACAGGGGTCAAGGTCACAGCTTGCTGACTGGAACTACACAATGCATAGTCCCGGTTGGCTAGGTAAAACCAAGTTGAAGGGCTGACGAGCTTCTTCGATAAATGATAAGTGCTAAACCAATGAGACTAAGAGGTAAAGCGATGAAGCTTCAACTATGTCCTAACACTTAAAATACTTGATGACTCAACAACATTGATCACTTGTGACACATCAACAACATTTTCGCTTGCATGTGACCGCTTCATGACCAACTCTGACAAGTGTGACATCTAAGAGAGACTTTATGATGACCCTGACAACATTTGTGCGACAATGCTCAAAAATTTGTGAATTAGTGCAATAGGTGTTTACATGGTTATGAAAACTCATAAACACAAATAAAATCTCTTGGAACCACTAGAAGGATCTTATGCATAAAGTGCGATAGCTAGCATTGAAAAACATGACATCTTGCCTATCTTGCGAAATGGAGTGAAACACTTAGCGAAAACATATGGATTGATTTTCAATGTTTGCGACCATACATGTCATTGAAGACATAATTATATGACAATGGTAAGTTTTCCTTCATACTACACTAAGAGATTCATTTCAACTTCATGAATGATGTGCTTTGTTTTCGCAACTACCCTCCAAAGGGTTGTGAATCAGATGGAATCTTCATGTAGTCTTGATCTTTGATCTTCTATCGTACCCCAAGGTTCCTTGGTATTCATATCTGATAATTAACTTTTCCCCTCAGCTTCTTAAGTTTCATCTAGCATGTCCTCCTTTTTCATCTCCTTCTTCATCATCCTCCCATAGTGTAATATGGTATCTGCATCTATAACTAAATCATGACAACACGACATCAATCTAAAAACCCCTAGCGTAAGATAGAGCACTTGAATTCATGAACTAGGTCAGGACTAAGTGATAGGTCAGGGGAGAAGGCTCAGGGACTATGCAATTGTGCAGTTCAAGCCGCCAATGGTCGAGCTTGATCAATGAGGCTACGTAATGTTGTATCTCAAGCCAGACTGAGGGAATTTTTAAACAGTTCTCACTGAGGGAAAAAGTTGCATAGTGTGCACTAAGGGACATAATTGTGAAGTTCAAGCAGGTAGTGGTTGTTGGGTCCCTATAATACTAGTAATTACCCCATTACTATTGTAGTTATACCCCTTATTTATATTTTTGTGCCCCTATTACCCCCATATTGTTATTTATGTGCCCCATAGAATCCCTTTATTGTTATTTTTGTGGCTTTATATTATTATTGTTACGCCGGCTGGATTATATTGTGTCTCCTTAGACTCCTATATATAGAAAGGAGGTTTTGTCATTTGTATCATCCAAGAATTATTCATTTATGTAATGTAAAGGAGGTTTCCCCCTCGAAGAGGCTGAATTCTAAGGCGTTGATCTCTCTTTTCTATCTTTTCTTGAGCTGGTTTCATAACATTTGGTATCAGAGCTTTGGATTCTAGGGTTTCGCAGCTCCAAACAGGTCATCGTGGAATTTTCGCTATAACCTTTTTTCTGTGACATTTCAGAAGTCGCAGAAAAAACCCATTTGAGAAGAAATCGCGCTGAACCTTGGGTCCGAATTTCAGAGCTTTTCGCACGATATTGTCGGAGATATGATCTGAGGAAGTTGGTCTTTTTGCAGACTCCTGAATTACACTCAAAACAGGTGACCTGGGGAAAATCGTCATACCTTTCTTTCTGAGCATTGGATTGAAATTTCGTAAGAAGGTACAGAAAGAGGATGGACTGTAGTGTTCTTTTATATATTTTTCAGAGTCAAAGGTTGAAACAGTGACACGTGGAACTTCATACAAGTTCGCTCTACTGAACTAGTCTATAATCAGGTCACTGCGGGAGATTGTGCATAACTCTTTCTTGGAGAATCCAATTTGGATCAGACTAGTGGCATTAGAAAGAGGACATAGAAGGCTACTATAGGTCACAATTTCAGTACTGGATGATTCGAAATGACAGAGATACGTCAGATTCAATATCAGGCTTCTACAAAGTAAAAAAAAAGGTGTGTAGTTTTTTTTTAATTTTTGCATAAGCTTGGTTTGAAGGAATTCAAAGGGCATAGTAAAGCATTATTATCGGTAACTGATGCCCCGAGGAAAGAAAATGCAAACACCTAGTAAGGAACCTGAAAGCTCTAGCATGACTCATGAAGAAGAGGAAGAAATGCTACATGATATATCAAAATTACAAGAACAAGTGCAACAAATGTCACGCTCACAAAAGCTAACAGATGCTAAGATAAATGGCGTGGAATCTAAGATAAAGGGCATTGAAGCTCAGGTGAATGGCATGGACACTAAAATTGATGGCATGGATGATAAGATGGAAGAATTGAAGATAAATATGAATAAGTTGCTACAAGAAATGGTCACTAAGGGTGAAAGAGTACTAAAGGAAACTCATGATGAGAACAAAATAAATGTTAATCATGATTCCATAGACTCTAATGTTGGATCGAAGACTCACCATGTTCCAAAAATCGATATGAGGAAGTTTGATGGCAAGGATCCCGCCACATGGATATTACAGATGGAGCAATTCTTCGATCTCAATAATGTGCAAAACACACAAAAGGTACGTATGGCAACTTTATATTTGGAACCAAATCAGTTTGTATGGTATCAATGGCTTTGTTCTCGTAAACAATTTATCACTTGGGCAATTTTTACGGAAGAATTGATAGCACATTATGAGGATACAAAAAGCAACACTTTTTTTAGCCAATTGATAAGTCTCAAACAAAAGGGTTCAATAATGGAGCACATTGAGGAGTTCCAAAAATTGAACATAAGGGTAAAAGATATTCCAGAGGAGCATAGGATTGATGTGTTCATAGGGTCTTTAAAGGATAATATCCAACATGATGTGCGCCTTTGGGAACCTGATTCATTAGAGAAGGCATTCAGGTTAGCAAGAAAAATGGAAAGCAAAATTATGGCAACTAGGAAGCATACCATTCACAACTATAAAGACGGAAGTGTTGTTGCCCATAGTCTTCCACAACCTACAAGGTTGACACCACAACAATTGGAAGAAAAAAGAGCAAAAGGGCTTTGTTACAATTGTGATAGCAAATACACAAAGGGTCATAAGTGTGCTGAGAAGAAATTATTCTACATAGATTGTGAAGAGGAAGAAGAAAAGGAGCAAGAAAGGTCAAAAGAAGAGGATATATTCCAGGAACAAAGCCTAGATGAAGAACAAATAAATCCGACCATATCTTGTAATGCATTGGCGGGAATTACCACTCCTCAAACCATCAAGATAGAAGGACAAATCAAGAAGAAAAAGGTAATAGTGTTGATTGATTCAGGAAGCACCCACAATTTTATTCATTGTAGGGTAGCAAAAGAATTGAATTGCTTCCTATATCCAGCACCAGAGTGTCAAGTGATGATTGCAAATGGAGGAACAATAAATTGTTCTGGAAAGTGCCATAATATCAAGCTATCCATGGGAGAATATGTATTGACTAGCCCAATGCTTTCCATTCCAATGGGAGGTGCTGATGTTGTACTAGGAGTCCAATGGGTACAATAGCTTTTAATTTTCAAGAACTTTTCATGAAATTTTCTGTGGAAGGAAAGGAAGTTGAATTAAGGGGTATTGCAGGGAAACCAGGAAAGATAATCAGCTCTAATGGCATGACAAAGCTTCTAAAAAAGGAGCAAAGAGGTGTAATTGCACAATTATGTTCGCTAGATGTTTCCACATTGGAATCATCTATTTCTCCAGATCTCCAAAAAGTCTTGGACAATCATTCCAAGGTATTTGAGACTCCCAAAGGTCTCCCACCTATGCGTGATCATGATCATGCTATTCATCTGATTCCAGGAAGTGTTCCTCCAAACATCAGGCCGTACAGATATCCATATGTCCAAAAAAGTGAAATTGAACGTATGGTTGCAGAAATGCTAGAGGCTGGTATAATTCAACCGAGTCAAAGTTCTTTCTCAGCTCCAGTAGTATTGGTGCACAAGAAGGATGGATCATGGCGCATGTGTCCAGATTATAGGGAGCTCAACAAGCTCACTATTAAAGATAAGTTCCCCATTCCTGTCATTGATGAATTACTGGATGAATTGCATGGATCAATTTACTTCACCAAGTTGGATCTTCGTTCGGGATATCATCAAATCAGAATGAAGATTGAAGACATTCCAAAAACGGCATTTAGAACTCATGAGGGTCATTATGAATTTTTGGTCATGCCTTTTGGCCTTACCAATGCACCTTCAACATTTCAAGGTTTGATGAATTCAATTTTCAAACCATTCCTTAGAAAATTTGTGTTAGTATTTTTTGATGATATACTAATCTACAGCAAGTCTTGGAAGGATCATGTTGAACATGTTGACAAGGTGCTACAACTATTGGAGGAGAAACAATTATATGCAAAAAGATCCAAATGTTTCTTTGGAGTCCAGGAGGTGGAATATTTGGGTCATATTGTATCTCATGAAGGAGTTAAGGTAGACCCTAGCAAAATTAAAGCCATTAAGGAATGGAAAATCCCCACATCCATAAAGCATCTGCGAGGATTTCTTGGGTTGACAGGGTATTATCGCAAGTTTGTTAAGAATTATGGGAGAATAGCAGCACCTCTAACAACATTATTGAAGAAAGATTCATTTTCATGGACTCCGGAAGCAACAAAGGCCTTTAAACATCTTAAAGAGGCAATGTGCCAAGCACCGGTCTTAGCTACACCGGACTTCACAAAAACCTTTATTGTGGAATGTGATGCTTCAGGAAATGGAATTGGTGCTGTTCTAATGCAAGATGAAAGACCCATTGCTTTTGAAAGTCGTCCAATCAAGGGAAAGTTTTTAAGCAAAGCTATTTATGAGAAGGAAATGTTGGCAATACTCCATGCACTTAAGAAATGGCGACCCTACCTAATGGGAAGACACTTCAAGGTAAAAACGGATCATGATAGCCTTAAATACTTTTTAGAACAAAGATTATCCTCTGAAGAGCAACAAAAGTGGGTCACAAAGATGTTGGGTTATGACTTTGAAATCATCTACAAAAAAGGGAAGCAAAATGTGGTGGCAGATGCACTCTCAAGAAAGGATGAGGATGTGGAAGCATTGTTGTGTGCCATTTCTATTATCCAACCAGATTGGATAAACGAAGCAAAGGAGGAATGGAAGAATGACGAAGAAGTGTGGGCACTTATTCGAAAGCTACAACAAGATTCCAGTACTTCTGATACATTTAGCTGGAAAAATGATTCGTTATGGTACAAAGATCGCTTATACCTCTGTAAGAATTCCCAGCTAAAACAAAAGATTCTTATGGAATTGCACACTTCTCCCTTAGGAGGGCACTCAGGATTTTTAAAAACTTACCACAGGGTTAAGAAGGAATTTTTTTGGGATGGCCTTAAATCAGATATTCAAAAGTTTGTGGCGGAATGTTTGGTTTGCCAACAAAATAAAGTTGAAACAATTAAGACACCGGGTCTATTACAACCTTTATCCATTCCAAGCCAACGTTGGGAGGAGGTTTCAATGGATTTTATCACAGGTTTACCCAAGTCTGAGGGAAAGAGTGTCATCATGGTGGTAGTTGACAGACTTACCAAGTATGCACACTTTTGTGCATTATCACATCCATTTAAAGCCAGTACAGTTTCTACTGCATTTATGGAAACAGTTCAAAAGCTACATGGAAACCCAAAGATTATTGTAAGTGACAGAGATCCCATTTTCACTGGAAATTTTTGGACAGAATTATTTTCTTGTCTTGGTACTCAGTTAGCTCATAGCTCATCTTATCATCCTCAATCTGATGGGAAAACTGAGATAGTAAACAAATGTTTGGAAGGATATCTTCGTTGCTTTGTATCTGATAAACAGACACAATGGGTCAAATGGTTGCCTCTGGCTGAATGGTGGTATAACACTTCCTTCCATACAGCAACAAAAATGACCCCATTTATGGCACTTTATGGGTATCAACCACCATCCATCACATCATATTTAAGAGAAAATTCTAAGGTTCAGGCAGTGGAACATCACATCGAACATCAACAACAAGTCCTCCAACTCTTAAAGGATAACCTCGTGTTGGCACAAAATAGAATGAAACAACAGGCAGATCAACATCGCAGTGAAAGAAGTTTTGATGTAGGTGATTGGGTATTCCTACGGCTACAACCATATAAGCAAATGTCCCTAAAGCAAGCTAAGAAGGATAATAAATTATCACCAAAGTATTATGGTCCGTACAAGGTGTTGGAAAAGATTGGTACTATGGCATACAAATTGGAGCTTCCTGCAGCTTCTCGATTGCACCCAGTTTTCCATGTTTCATGTTTAAAGAAGGTTATAGGCGACAAGCTCCCAGTTCAAACAATATTGCCAGAACTTGACGAGGAAGGAAAAATTATATTGGAACCGGAAGCAGTCACAGAAACAAGAACTCGACAGCTACGAAATCGATCAATTTCAGAGTATCTTATCAAGTGGAAGAACTTATCCGCTGAAGATTCCACATGGGAGGATGAGAATTTTATGCAGAAGTATCCAGAACTGCTCAAGCGTTGAGGACAACACTTTTTTGAAGGAGAGGGGCATGTTGGGTCCCTATAATACTAGTGATTACCCCATTACTATTGTAGTTATACCCCTTATTTATATTGTTGTGCCCCTATTACCCCCATATTGTTATTTCTGTGCCCCATAAAATCCCTCTATTGTTATTTTTGTGGCTTTATATTATTATTGTTAGGTCGGCTGGATTATATTGTGACTCCTTAGACTCCTATATATAGAAAGGAGGTTTTGTCATTTGTATCATCCAAGAATTGTTCATTTATGTAATGTAAAGGAGGTTGCCCCCTCGAAGAGGCTGAATTCTAAGGCGTTGATCTCTCTTTTATATCTTTTCTTGAGCTGGTTTCATAACAGTGGTTGTTGTCGAATGGGGCCCTAGGAGGAAAAATTGCGTAGTTTCACAAGATAATGGGGGACTAGGTAGCTCAGAGGCTTTAGAGACATAATTGCATAGTTTTGGGAGGTAGTGAACTCTGACTGAGAGAAGGATAGTGGAGGAAGAATCTATGCAGCTTTGGAGGTCAAGGGAGGCTATATTTTCTATGCATTTTGTAGTTTTAGTAGACAATAGAAAGGCTTGAAGGTTGAAGCTGTGAAGTGTGCAATTTAGGAACGTTCGACTCAGCTAGGTTGTTAGGAATCGTTAAGAATTTTTCTATGTGTGGGATCAGTGGAATCAATGTGAATAGTGATAGAACTTGACTGTGACAACACACTTGGACGCTTGGAGACACAATGTATATCATCTAGAACATATGAAAAAATACTTCCCTTAATGCGATAACCTTTGTGACAACTTACGACAAGTGTGGCTCTAACAATAGACCTTGTGAGAAACATATATATATATATATATATATATATATATATATATATATATATAGATATATATATATATATATATATATATATATATATATATATATATATATATATATATATATATATATATATATATATATATATATATGATGAGAACAACTCAGTTTTACAAATATTTCCCCTTGAACCAAGCAAAAACACTCCTTTGCATGACAAGCGATAATTCCCATGCCTGAAAATGACACTTTCTATATAAAGATAAAAGCCTCAACGACTCTTGAGATCTAAGAAAGGAGCTTGAGTTCATTAGGTGACCAATAAGTGATTATGAAACGACCGATTGCAGGATCCATAGCAGGCTCCAAAATTCGAGTGTAGGCCAAAATTTTGGAGGGTGTTGTTGTTAGGGTACAACCATAACCCATTTATTTATGTAATAAGCCCAATGGGCCAAGTCAAAGTCATAGTTAGTTAGAGATTCAATAAAGCTTGTATTAATAATTATAAGTGGTTGACATGCATTAAAGAAAAGGGACCAAAATTAGTTGTAAATAGGCCATAGTTAATAAATAAAGTGGTTAACCTATGTTATGTAAGGGACCACTAGTATTAGGGTTTTGGATGTCATTTAGCTATAAATAGTCTTAGTTAGTAATAAAAAGTTCATCAAGTCTTATTATAATTGAGCTTTTATCTACTAGAGGTTTCCCCCCGAAGAGGCAAGTGAACATTGAATTCGTTTCTTAATAATAAAATACTTTACAATTTTTCTCATTTCATGTGATAATTCTATGTTCTGGGCTATATTTCTTCATATTTCTAGTATTCTGGATTTCTCGCAAGTCAAGAGCATAACAAGTGGTGTCAAAGCACTTTCCAGGGCCATTTGTACCTGCAATTTTCGCAGAATTATTTTTAGGCTAGAGACGTGTTCTGACGTCTTTAAACCATGGGATCTATCATTAAGTGCATAAACCTGTGGATTTGGAGAGGCTTGCACATAGGAAATATGAGAGGTGGTCATGCTTGTTGGACTCCCTTGTAACCCATGTGGGTACCCTTTCGAGTAGTAGTGGATTAGATAGAACTGCACACGAACTACAATTCCATGTACCCTTGAGTATATTGGAAGCCCCCTAGGCTCGCATGAAACCTAACCTTAGATAATTTGTCGGCCTTCTTGTTGCTACAGTACGCTGAGAGCAACACTCTGGGGGATTACTCACACATACAATAGGGTTTTCAGGTAGTACAGCTAAGGGTACGGTAAATCCTCCTTAGTTAGTGCCCAGAAAGATTGGGTCGAGTACTATTATTGTACCCTTGTGTATATCGTGATCTATAGCACCTATCACTCCTTTATGACCATAGTTCCCTCTATTATCTCAATATCGCCGTCTACCTTATCTTCTAGATTAGATCCAATAGTTAGGGTTTTTTCCTCGTCATCGTCATCCAACTCAAGTTCAACAGTTGGGGTTTTCATAGTGCAGATTAGATTGTTTGTGCAGTGAAGGTTTTGGTTGCCATAGTCCAGATCATATTCTCACAGAGCATTCGGTAAGACTAAGACCTTGAGGTTTCTGTTACTACAGTCGAGGCTCGATTTTCGCAGGAAATTGGGCAATATCAAGCTTTATGGAATTCAAACACTACAAAATTAATCAACGAGGAGTAAGACTCCTTTCAGAGTATAAAAAGAAAATTGAGACCATCTCGGGACACTTGCAAGGGACTTAGCCCATAAGCTTTAGGACAACGAGTCGGTCGCAGTGGTACCATTCACTTGTAAGCCCCCAATTTCTGGCGATCCCAATTTTTTTTTCTGACGTGACTTCAAGTGACCTGTGCCATTAGACTCCTAATCTCTCCCTTTTCCAAGAAGACTACTCTTAAGTAATTGACTGGATTGGTGTATGCTAGGTACCAGATCTCAATTTATGGCTTCTGAGAGGATCGAACACCTTGAAAAAATGTTTGAAGAATTCTAGAACAATATGGAAAATATTACCCAACAACTCTCATGACTAACATAACTTATAACAAAGTCTCATCAGGAGGAGCCTAGTGTTGATGCACACACAAAAGGAAATCACCACCATTCCAACCAATAGATAACCAAGTTGGACATGTACAAATTTGATGGCTCTAACCCTGCAATATGGGTAGCAGGAATTGAACAATATTTCTCCCTTAATGATATCTGTGAAGATGAAACTAAACTACATGTGGAATCCCTTTACTTGGACCAAGAGAGATGGAAATGGTGGCAGTGGAATAAGAAATGTTATCCAGGGAAAGTAACTTGGCACATGTTCTCAAAAGTCGTATGTGATCGCTTTGACCGGGAATCTAATTTTTTGGGCCGTCTCACTAAGCTCTGGAAAACAGGTACAGTAAAGGACTACATTGTAGCATTTGAGCAATTGACCATCAGAATTGATGGTCTAGGAGATGAATTCTACTTGGACTATTTCATTAGTCGCCTAAAAGAATCCATCCAAGCCCATGTCTGGATGCACCACCGAACCACATGGTTGGACACATTCAACAAAGCCTTAGATGTGCAAATTGTCTTAAATTCCCAATCCAATCGTCCAAATTTCGCTGCCAAGGTGCATCCCACGAAGGCTCAAGGCTCTACCCAAACACTTAGCGTTCAAAAGGTGTCACTAGTAGAAATGGAAAAAAGAAGAAAACAAGGACTGTGCTACTACTGTGATGACAAGTACTACCCTGGACATAAATGCAAGGAACCAAAATTCTTTCAAATTGATGCTATTGATAACAGCTTAGTAGAGGAAGCTCCATCCCTTGAAGTTCCCAAGGATGAAGTTGGGGAAACCCAAACCAACAATGATCTCACAGCTACTCCACATGAGTTGGTTATCTCACTACATGCCTTTCCTAGAATTTCTTCGCCTCCAACTCTTGAAATCTAAGGCTTTATTAAACATCAACCATTAGTGGCATCACTCATAAATTTATCCATAAGAGAGTCGCTGAAGTTGTTCATTTATTTATGTAGGAGGTATCTAATTTCCAAGTCCTTATCGCTGATGTGGGGATGATGAAATGTGAATGATGCTGCAAAAATATTAAGCTTCAGATGGGAGACTACCACCTAAAGACCCACTTGTTTGCTATTGAAATGGGTGGTTGCGACATTGTCCTGGGTGTTGAATGGCTTCACACACTAGGCCCTATCACAATGGATTTCCAAGAGTTATATATGAGCTTTAAGAATAATGACCACATTCATACATTAAGGGGACTCCATGAAGGTGACGCAGCAAATGGAGATGATTTTTAAAAAAAGGCCATCATGGAGTAGTCACCCAATTTAATGCCACCCAGGCCATTGAATCCACTACTCCTCATATTCATCCTGAGATGCAACAAGTCTTAGATCGCCACCAGTGGGTCTTTGACAAACCTAAAGAGCTTCCACCCTCTAGGGATGAACATGATCATAGCATCCCTTTGGTCCTGGGGACCCAACCACCTAATTTTTGCCCATATCAATATCCTTTTTCCCAAAAGAATGAATTTGAAAAAACCATCAAGGAACTCCTCGAAGCTAGTGTTATTCGTCCCAACATTAATCGTTATTCATCTCCAATGGTCATGGTTCTAGAGAAATATGGAGAATGGCACATGTTTCTAGACTTTCGGGCCCTCAGCAAGCTCCCTATCAAGGACAAATTTCCTATTATGTTTTTTGATGATCTGCTTGATAAAATACATGGTGCTCAATTCTTTACCAAGCTAGACCTTCGCTCCATCTATCACCAAATATGCATGAAGTAAGTATACATTCCTGAGACTTCCTTCCGAACTCATGAAGGCCATTATTATTTCCTGGTCATTCCATTTGGTTTTTGTAATGCTCCATCTACTTTTCAAAGCCTCATGAACCATCTACTGAACCATATCTCTGAAAATTTGTCTTGGTCTTCTTTGATGACATTCTCACCTATAGCATAACCTGGGACAAACATCTTCAGCTTGTAGAACAGATGTTGCAACTTCTTTGTGATCACAAACTATTTGTCAAATTATCCAAGTGCTCTTTCGGCATGGAAGAAGTTGAGTATTTGGGACACATTGTGGATCATGAAGGAGTGAGGGTTGATCTAAAACATATTTAGGCAATTCAAGATTGGCCCCAACCAAAAATCTTGAAGAGTTTGATGGGATTGTTGGGTCTCAATAGCTAACATCGCAAATTTTTCCACAATTATGATCGCATTTCTAGATCCCTCATTAATATTCTCAACAAAAATTCATTTCTCTGGACTGATGGAGCTCAGCAGGCCTTCTTGGCTCTCCAACAAGCCATGTGCTTCACTCTCGTATTGGCCCTACCATACTTCACCAAATATTTTTTGATTGAATGTGATGCTTCCCGTACCGGTATTGGCATTATATTAATGTAGGAAGGTAGACCATTGGCTTCCACCAACCAACAACTCAGTGGCCAACATCTTGGTTAATCGACTTATGAGAAAGAAATGATGGCCATATTACATGCAATAGATGCCTAGCGACCATATTTTTTGGGGCAACGTTTCCAAATCTGCACGGACCATCAAAGTATAAAATATTTTATGGAGCAATGTCTATCATTGCCAAGGAAAAATAAATGGCTTGCCAAAAGGAGGGGATATGATTATGAGATAATTTACAAGAAAGTGCATGACAATGTAGTATTTGATGCTTTATCGCACCAATTTGAGGATGAGAGTACCTTGTTATCAATCTCTCTACCCATACCAAATTGGATTGAAGAGACTCGTAAGGAATGGTTCTCCCACCCCTCTCTTTCACGACTCATTAGTAACTTGAGAGAAGATCCTAATTCATCATCTCACTACTCTTGGAAGGATGATATTCTTCGCTACAAGGATCGAGTAGTTATATCCCCGCCATCCACCCTCAAAACCTGCATCTTGGACGAGTTTCACTCATATCCAATTGCAGGACATTCATGATTTTAGAAGACTTATGCTCACACATGCCGTTCTTTCTTTTAGAATGGCATGAAAAATTACATTCTTACTTTTGTAGCTGAATGCAATGTGTGCCAATGCAAAGAAGGGGAAACAAATAAGTTACCGGGAACCTTACAACCGTTTTCACTCCCTGCCATTGTCTGGATGGATGTTTCCATGGACTTCATGACTGGTCTCCCAAAGTCAGTAAACAAATCAGTGAGCATGTTGGTTGTGGACATACTTTCTAAATATGCTCCATTTTGTGCTCTACCACACCCATTTACCCCCACTTTGGTGGATCAAGTTTTCTTGGACTAGATCTTCAAACTACATGGCATACCGACTTCCATTGTGTCTGATCATGACTCCACTTTCACCAACAAATTTTGGTAAGGAATCTTCAAGCTACAAGGAACACAACTCCAACTAAGTACCAGCTATCATCCCCAAACCGACGGTCAAACATAAGCAATCAATAAATGTTTGGAGACATATCTAAGGTGCTTCACTTCATAAAAGCAATAACAATGGGTACAGTGGCTACCTTTAGCTGAATGGTGGTATAATACTAACTATCACGAAGCCACCAAGATGACTTCATATGAGGCAGTGTATGGCCAACTCCCACCTTCACCTATTTCTTATATCTCTGGATGTTCTAAAGTATAGGCAATTGATCAACTCCTACAAAACCATGCCACCATTATAGCTCATCTCAAAGATAATCTACATGAATATCATAACCGAATGAAGCAACAGGAAAACCAACATCGTTCCGAGCGCGCATTTCAAGAATGGGATTAGGTATAAAAATAATATTAGGTATTATTAATTATTAATTTCATTTAAATTTTTATATAGATTCATAATATTAGTATTATATTATTATATAAGATTCTATAATTAATTATTCTCAAACTACTATCATATAAACTTATAATAGTTTATCAGATTTTAGTTATTTAACTTAGCAAATATGTTAGTTCTTTAGTAACATATTATTATATAAAATTCTAAAATTAATTATTTTCAAACTATTATTATTAGATAAATTTATAATAGTCATATGACATTATTATATGAATTTATAAGATTTGAGTTATTTAATTTGGTAAATATATTATATTTCTACCAACAAAAAACAAACTTTTACCTAATATTATTATAATCACTTATTATATTGACTAGTTAATTGACTAGGTCAGCCCCTGCTTATATTATTATTTTATTATTTAATTAATAAATTTGTGACTCGTTCGATAATAAGTAATTTATTTTTACATAACGGCTAGTTTCTAACTAAATAATATTATTTCACTAACGGCTAGCTATGAACGGCTAACACTGTGCAGTGATGCATCCCTGCTATTTATTTTCTCAGATCGATCGATTTCTCACCTTGTCCTGAGGATGAACCACATTAGTTGGTTCGAAACGTTGACCCAATCCTTGCGATGTGATTAATCCGAAAGACTATCTCTCTTAATTATGGATCACAAAAGTCTTCGATCTAACAAAAGTAAAATATCAAGAAATATTTACATTGAATGAAACCATGAAAAAAGAAGTATTGTATAAGAGAAACAATATTTGACTTAGTTCAGGGGACTTACCAGAGTTGCGAGATCTTGACATAACCATCAACAGAAGTTGAAGTGCCTCGACTCCCTTATAGGTCCCAGAACTTTCTAGGATTGTAGAATCACATTTTTGAAGCTTGAACTAGATCATGCATGGTTTGAGGATAGCTATTGTTTCTTATATTAATACTGCTCATCAGATGGTAGCCCTCTATGTCAAAGGTTTCACTGTAATTTTCAACTTCAACAATTAGATTACTCAATTGGTAAGGCTCTTTTGATTGAAAATTCAAAGATAAATGAATTAGTAAGATCTCATGAGCAAGATGGTTTGAAGAGTTGTGTTCATGCAGGAGAAGTGATGGTGAGGGTTGGGAAGGTTACTCTATGATTTGACTATTTTCAATGTCATCATGGATAACCTCACTGCCTTGTGATAACTCATCGAATGAAGAAAATGAAGAGCATTAAATGTCACCATCATAGGTAGATGTATTTCAAATGACAGGACACAAGGGATAATGAGGTGAATAGGAAGTTTCAATATGAACTTCTTCTTTGACCGAACAACTTTCTAGATCTAATTAAAATCTTCATGAGAAAATGAAAGATCATATGATGTTCTTAGGCATTGGTCATGACATACATAAATAGAGTTATCATCATTGGAATGATCACTGCCCAAGGATTGGGGTTGATTGAAAGAATTGATTGCATTGGATTCTCTACCAATATTAGCAGATTGGGAATCATTCAAGAATGGAAACAAAATATATTGATATGGAACATTATGAAAAAGAGAGGAAAGATAGAAATCATCTTCACCTTTTTGCTCCTCTACCTATGTAATGTGACTTCTTTGTACCTAATCGCAATTTGAGTCAGCAAATTTGGAATCAAGAGAGTATAAAGAGCCATCTGGTGGAGCAGATTGATCAAGTGGGTCATGGTACAAAGAGTTAGGATGTTTAGATGATAGAGGATAACATACATCTGGATTAGATTTGAGACTAGATTTGTGAACAGTGACATCATCTTGCAGGATGGAGGAGTGAGTCCTCACCATAGGTTTCATGAACCATCCTAGAATTTCCTCCATTGAATCTAAATCATGAAAAGTGGAAGAAGAATGAGAATATGGATTGGATATTTGATTTGTAGATTTCCCAATTTTGTGAGCACCGCAAGGAGGCACTTGCATTGGTACTAGAAAGGGAGGAGGATAAAGAAAAAAAAAGGGGTAGTAAGCTCCTCCTCTACAATTTGAGGTGTCTCATGATTTGCAAGATTTGGGGAAGCAGAGAAATCAAGAGGTTCAAGTTCACTGTATGAAGAGACAATAACTAGGCGTGCAAACTCTTGTTTTAAGAAATCCCAGTTCAAATTTTTTTTAGGTATTTCATAACAAAGGTGAAGGAATAGATCAAAAAAATCCTCTACTGATTCATTAGGCTTAATTCTCAAAAGATTGATTCTTCCACAAACATTTCAGTAGTTATACTTATTGAAGGCTTTATGAAGCTTCCTGACAAGTTGGTCAAATGCATGGATAGAATTAGTAGGTAACGTATGACACCAATGATTAAGATGATATTCAAATGTGAGGGTGAGTAATCTAGCCATGACATCTTTGCAACGTATTCCATTGGAAAAATAAAGAAAGACAACTTGAAACAGATGTTCACGAAAATTTGATTCACCCTCTCCATTAAACTTAAATTCGAACAAGTTATGAATAACTTCCACAGTGATGGTACAATTAAGTTCTTTATAAAAACATCTCAAGATTATGATTTTGGGAAGACCCATTTTAAATAAGAGATTCAAACCAGACTCAACAGACATAGCTTTTCATCTTCCCTCCTTCTACCGCCATTTTGTTGACAGTGCTAGAAATTCATCAACTAAGGGAATCTCCCAGATATGAAGTCCCAAACAGACCTCACACCATTTGGTGTAGGATTCCTATCTAGTATAAAGGCCTGGTTGGAAAATCCTTAAACATTTTCCTTGGCTCCAACTATCTGTACATGAGAGTGATGCAATGGTGTATTCAAAAATCAAGGGAGGCATGTCTTGTGAGTGTGCAGTTGAAACTATGTCAAGGTTCCTCTACTACAAAAGGGGGGAGAAAAGTGAGCCTCTAAGTGAGAGGTAATAGTACCACCTAGGAAGAGACACATGAACCAAAAATATTTGTCTAAACTCTAGTCAAATAGTTCACAGTGGATGTGATGATCATTACAATGAACAAACAAGGAAATATTTGTCTAGTATCGCGTGGAATAGTCCACAAGGATGGGACAACATTAACAACCATTGTAGCGCATTCTCAATAATATAAGCACTCAAATAACCGAAATATTTCAACTATCTTAGTACATGTGAAAGCAAACATGAAATACAAACGTCCACACAATATTCTTACAAACATTCATAATCCATGCATGAAGAACTTGCTGGCCTTAAAAGGTTGTTGTTATTAAGAAAAAGTTCCAAGACACATGTTTACAATTTACATCACTAGCCCCAATAGTGGGAAATTGGAGCCACTCCTTTCTCCTCAAAGAACTAGATAATCACTCTAATTCCTTGCATGAGGAGTCAAGGTGAAAATTCTTTTTCCCATACAATGAAATGTTATATATAACCAAGGGGTGATTCTTCCCCTTTGTGTTTCTTTGACTACCCTCATGACTGTTCAACTTCCTATGACTTTTAAACTTACATGACTCTCCATATTCATGTGTGTCCTTTGGACTTCCACTTTACAATGAATACAATATACATGGTCCACAATGATGACGTGGAATATGACAGCTCGTGATAAGAGATGTCAAGGCACTGCTGATATGAACTGGTAAAGTGATATGGAAATGTCAAGCCACTTCTATTGCTATAAATGATGTCTTCTTGATAATACTATTGTATTCCACCTATTGATGGATTGGTGGCAGGAATCTTCAATGATTTCAAGTCTTCGGTTGTGGTCGCGAGTTGGTGTCCTTTTTCTTTGCCTTGATAGATCAACTTGCATGCACAACTACAAGAATGTCATTTGCATGTCTTCCACCTTCATCTCATTCTTCATCATCTTGTTAGGTTCATGTATCTATAATTCACTCATGATGAGACATGATTAACCTGAAAACCTCCTAGCCTAAGATGGTGCATTCAGCTTCAAAGACTAAGTGAAATTGAGTTGCAGGTTGGAGAGGGTGGCTCAGTGACTGTGCATTGCATAGTCCTAGTAGCGAGGGTTGAGGCTTGAGGCTGGGAACTACTCAGAGGGCTTCACTGGGGGAGCAATATCATGTCACATGCATTCATATTGGGGGATATATATTGAGAAAAAATGACATAATATATTGGGGGATATATAGGGGGTAAAGAGTTTATATATCGACAAGTGTAAAAAATGGAGGTCAAAGTTAATGAAAAAATATAAAGAGGTATAAAAAATGTTAATGAAAAAATGGATATCCACAATATCTAATGAAAGTAGGGGTTTTTTAAATTGGAAAGGTGTATTGAGTTCCTATTGGTAGCGGGTTAAATAATGTGATTTTGAAATTTATTTTCAAATATGAGTCAAATTAAGGGTATTGGTTAGTATGCCACGAAAGCACATTACATGTCAGAGGTTTATTGAGTGGAGCCCCCATGGAACTACGCAATGCCTCGTTTAGTCTAGGCTCAAAGGTTGTCTTCTACGTAGTTTCTTAGATGAGTGAGTCTGGCTGAAGGAGGGGCCACTGTGGAATATTTTTGTGTGATTATGGAGAGGAAGGTTGACTTACTTCTACGTAGTTTTAGGAGACAGTGTGTCAGGATTAGGGGAGGAGTGGAGAAGGAAACTTATGTGCAGTTCTAGAAGGGAAGGCTAACTAAAAGTTTTGCAAAATTCTGGAAGGGAAGGCTGGGTGTTGGAATGAGGAATTGTGCAATGCATCATCCCTAGGGAACAGGAACTGCATATTGCGTAGATACAGGGGTCTAGGTCACATCCTGCTGACTGGAACTACACAATGCATAGTCCAGGTATGCTAGGTAAAACCAAGTTGAAGGGCCGACGAGCTTCTTCGAAAAACGATAAGTGCTAAACCAGTGAGACTAAGAGGTAATGTGATGAAGCTTCGACTATGTCCTAACACTTAAAATACTTGATGAATCAACCACATTGATCACTTGTGACACATGAAAATTTTTTTCGCTTGCGTGTGACTGCTTCATGACCAACTCTGACAAGTGTGACACCTAAGATATACTTTATGATGATCGTGATGACACTTGTTCGAAAATGCTGAAAACTTTGTGAATTAGTGTGATAGGTTTTTACATGGTTAAGAAAACTCATAAACACAAATAGAATCTCTTGGAACCACTAGAAGGATCTTATGCATAAAGTGGGACAACTAGCATGCAAAAACACGACATATTGCCTATCTTGCGAAAGGGAGTGAAACACTTAGCTAAAACATATGGAATGATTTTCAGTGTTTGCAACCATACATGTCATTGAAGTCATAATTATATGACAATGGTAAGTTGTCCTTCATACTACACTAAGAGATTCATTTCAACTTCATGAATGATGTGCTTTGTCTTCGTACCTACCCTCCAAAGGGTTGTGAATCAGATGGAGTCTTCATGCAGTCATGATCTTTGATATTCTATCGTACCCTAGGGTTCCTTGGTATTCATATCTGATGAATAACTTTTCTCCTCGGCTCCTTAAGTGTCATCTAGCATGTCCTCCTTTTTCATCTCCTTCTTCATCATCTTCCCATAGTGTAATAAAGTATCTGCATCTATAACTAAATCATGATGACATGACATCAGTCTAAAAACCCCTAGCGTAAGATAGAGCACTTGAATTCATGAACTAGGTCAAGACTGAGTGACAAGTCAGGGGAGAAGGCCGAGTGATTGTGCAATTGCGCAGTTCGAGCAACCAAGGGTCAAACTTGATTAATGAGACTGTGCAATGTGGTATCTCAGGCCAGACTGAGGGAATTTTTGCACAATTCTCACTGAGGGAAAAAGTTGTACACTGAACGCTGAGGGACATAATTATGAAGTTCAATCAGGTAGTGGTTGTTTTCGGATGGGGCTCTAGGAGGAAAAACTGCATATTTTCAGGAGGCAAGGGGGACTAGGTAGCTGAGAGGCTTTAGGGACATAATTGCATAGTTTTAGGAGGTAATGAGCTCTGACTGAGGGAAGAACAATGGAGGAAGAATCTGTGTAGTTTTGGAGGTCATGGGAGGCTATATTTTCTTTTAATTTTGTAGTTCTAGTAGACAAGAGAAAGGCTTGAAGGTTGAAGATGTGAAGTGCGTAATTTAGGAATGTTGGACTAGGCTAGGTTGTTAGGAATCCTTCAGAATTTGGCTATGTGTAGGATCAGTGTAACCGATGCAAACAGTGATAGAACTTGACTGTGACAACACACTTGGACACTTGGCAACACAATGTATATCATCTAGAACATATGAAAAAATACTTCCCTTAATGCGACAACCTTTGTGACAGCTTATGATCAAGTGTGGCTCTGACAATAGACCTTGTGAGGATAATGACGACACTTGTTTAATAGTGCATGAAACTTTGGAAATGAGTGCGAAATATATATATATATATATATATATATATATATATATATATATATATATATATATATATATATATATATATATATATATATATATATATATATATATATATATATATATGATGATGATGATGATGATGATGATGATGATGATGATGATGATGATGAGAACAACTCATTTTTACAAATATTTCCCGTTGAACCGAGCCAAAACTCTCCTGTGCACGACAAGTGATAATTCCCATGCCTAAAAACAACACTTTCTATATAAAGATAAAAGCCTCAGTGACTCTTGAGATCCAAGAAAGGATCTTGAATTCATTAGCTGACCAATAAGTGACTAAGGAACGACCGATCACAGGATCCACAGCAGGCTCCAAAATTCGAGTGTAGGCCAATATTTTGGACGATGTTGCTGTTAGGGTCTAACCATAACCCCTTTATTTATGTAATAAGCCTAATGGTCCAATTCAAAGTCATAGTTAGTTAGAGATTCAATAAAGCTCGTATTAATAATTGTAAGTGGTTGACCTGCATTAAAGGAAAGGGACCACAATTAGTTGTAAATAGGCCATAGCTAATAAATAAAGTGGTTAACCTATGTTATGCAAGGGACCATTAGTATTAGGGTTTTGGATGTCATTTAGCTATAAAAAGTCTTAGTTAGTAACAAAAAGTTCATCAAGTCTTATTATAATTGAGCTCTGATTTATTGGAGGTTTCCCCCTCGAAGAGGCAAGTGAACATTCGTTTCTAAATAATAAAATACTTTGCAATTTTTCTCATTTCATGTGATAATTCTGTGTTCTGGGCTATATTTCTTCATATTTATGGTATTCTGGATTTCTCTCAGGTCAAAAGCATAAAAAGTGGTATCATAGCACTTTCTAGGGCCATTTGTACCTCCAATTTTCGCAGAATTATTTTTAGGCTATAGACATGTTCCGACATCTTTAAACCATGGGATCTGTCATTAAGCGCATAAACTTGCAGATTTGGAGAGGCTTGCACATAGGAACTATGAGAGGTGGTCATTCTTGTTAGACTCCCTTCTAACCCATGTGGGTACCCCTTTGGGTAGTAGTGGATTAGATAGAACTGCACATGGACTACAATTCCATGTACCCTTGACTATATCAGAAGCCCCTTAGGCTCGCTTGAAACCTAACCTTAGATAAGTTGTGGGCCATCTTGTTGCTACAGTATACTAAGAACAACAGTTGGGGAGATTACTGGCACATACAATAGGGTTTTCGAGTAGTACAGCTAAGGGTATGGTAAATCCTCCTTAGTTGACACCCAGAAAGATTGGTTTGAGTGTGATTATTGTACCCTTGTGTATATCATGAAATATAGCACCTATCACTCCTTTGTGACCATAGTTCCCTCTACTATCTTAATATCTCCCTCTACCTTATCTTCCAGATTAGATCCAGCAGTTGGGGTTTCGTCATCGTCGTTGTCATCCACCTCAAATTCAACAGTTGGAGTTTTCATAGTGCAGATTAGATTATTTGTGCAGTTAAGGTTTTGGTCGCCATAGTCTAGATCAGATTCTCACAAAACATTATGTAAGACCAAGACCTTGAGGTTTTTGTTGCTGCAGTCGAGGTTCAATTTTCGCAAGACAGTGGAAAATATCAAGCTTTATGGAATTCAACCACTACAATATTGATTAGCGAGGAGTAAAACTCCGTTCAAAGTATAAAAAAAAATTGAGACCATTTCGGGACACTTGCAAGGGACTTAGCCCATAAGCTTTAGGACAACGAGCCCGTCGCAGTGGTACCATTCACTTGTAAGCCCCCAATTTCTGGTGATCCCAATTTTTTTTCCGACGTGACTTCAAGTGACCCACGCCATTAGAATCCTGATCTCTCCCTATTTACAAGAAGACTACTCTTAAGTAATTGATTGGGGTGGTGTATGCTAGGTACCGGATCTCAATTTATGGCTTCTGAGAGGATCAAACACTTTGAAAAAAGGTTTGAAGAATTCCATAACAATATGGAAAATATTACCCAACAACTCTCATGACTAACAAAACTTATAACAATGTCTCATCTAGAGGAGCATAGTGTTGATGCACACATAGAAGGAAATCACCACCATTCCAACCATAGGATACCCAAGTTGTACATGTACAAATTTGGTGGCTCTAACCCTGCATTATGGGTAGAAAAAATTGAACAATATTTCTCCCTTAATGATATCTGTGACGATGAAACTAAACTACATGTGGAATACCTTTACTTGGACCAAGAGAGATGGAAATGGCGGCAATGGCATAAGAAATGTTATCCAGGGAGAGTAACTTGGCACATGTTCTCAAAATCCGTATGTGATCGCTTTGACCAAGAATCTAATTTTTTGGGTCATCTCACTAAGCTCTGGAAAACAGGTACAGTAAAGGAATATATTGTAGCATTTGAGTAATTCACCATCAAAACTGACGGTCTAGGAGATGACTTCTACTTGCACTGTTTCATCAGTCGCCTAAAAGAAGCCATCCAAGCCCATGTCTGGATGCACCACTGAACTACATGGTTGGACACATGCAACAAAGCCTTAGATGTGGAAACCGTCTTAAATGCCTAGTCCAATCATCCAAATTTTGTCGCCAAGGCATGTCCCACGAAGTCTCAGGGCCCCACCGAAAAACTTAGGGTTCAAAAGGTGTCACTAGTAGAAATGGCTAAAAGAAGTAAACAAGGATTGTGCTACTACTATGATGACAAGCACTACTCTGGAAATAAATGCAAGGAACCAAAATTCTTTCAAATTGATGCTACTGATAATAGCTTAGTAAAGGAAGCTCCATCCCTTGAAGTTCCCAAGGACGAAGTTGGGGAAACCCAAACCAACAATGATCTCACAGCTACACCACATGAGTTGGTTATCTCACTACATGCCTTTCCTAGAATTTCTTCCCCTCAAACTCTTAAAATAGAAGGCTTTATTAAACATCAACCAATATTGGTATTGATTGATAGTGGCATCACTCATAAATTTATCCATAAGAGAGTCGCTGAAGTTGTTCATTGATTTGTGCAAGAGGTATCTAATTTCCAAATCCTTATCGCTAATGGGGGGACGATGAAATGTGAATGTTGCTACAAAAATATTAAGCTTCAAATGGGAGATTACCACGTAAAGACCCACTTGTTTGCTATTCAAATGGGTGGTTGCGACATTGTCCTGGGTGCTGAATGGCTTCGCACACTGGGCCCTATCACAATGGATTTCCAGGAGTTATATATGAGCTTTAAGAATAATGACCACATTCATACATTAAGGGGACTCCAGGAAGGTGCTCCTACTATCATTAGCTCGCAGCGAATGGAGAAGATTTTAAAAAAAGGCCATCATGGAGTAGTCACCCAATTTAATGCCACCCAGGCCATTGAATCCACTACTCCTCATATTCATCTTGAGATACGGCAAGTCTTCGATCACCACTAGTGGGTCTTTGACAAACCTAAAGAACTTCCACCCTCTAGGGGTGAACATGATCATAGAATCCCTTTGGTCCCGGGGGCCCAACCACCTAATTTCCACCCATATCAATATCCTTTTGCCCAAAAGAATGAAATTGAAAAAACCATCAAGGAACTCCTTGAAGCTAGTGTTATTTGTCCCAACATTAGTGCTTATTCATCTCTAGTGGTCATGGTTCTAAAGAAATATGGAGAGTGGCACATGTTTATGGACTTTTGGGCCCTCAAAAAACTCCCTATCAAGGACAAATTTCCTATTATGTTTGTTGATGATCTACTTCATAAAATACATGGTGCTCAACACTTTACCAATCTAGACCTTCACTCCGGCTATCACCAAATATGCATGAAGTAAGTAGACATTCCTGAGACTTCCTTCCAAACTCATGAAGGCCATTATGAATTCCCGGTCATGCCATTTGGTTTCTGTAATGCTCCATCTACTTTTCAAAGCCTCATGAACCACCTACTGAAACCATATCTCCGAAAATTTGTCCTAGTATTCTTTGATGACATTCTCACCTATAGCATAACCTGGGACAAACATCTTTAACATGTAGAACTGATATTGCAACTTCTCTGTGATCACAAATTATTTGTCAAATTATCCAAGTGCTCTTTTGGCATGGAAGAAGTCAAGTATTTGGGACACATTGTGGGTCATGAAGGAGTGAGGGTTGATCCGAAAAATATTTAGGCAATGCAAGATTGGCCCCAACCAAAAACCTTGAATACTTTGGTGGGATTTTTGGGTCTCACTAGCTACTATCGCAAATTTGTCCGCAATTATGATCACATTTCTAGATCCCTCACTAATATTCTCAACAAAAATTCATTTCTCTGGATTGATGGAGCTCAACAGGCCTTCTTGGCTCTCAAACAGGCCATGTGCTCCACTCCCGTATTGGCCCTACCATACTTCACCAAATATTTTGTGATTGAATGTGATGCTTCTGGTACCGGTATTGGCATTGTATTAATGCAGGAAGGTAGACCATTGGCTTCCACCAACCAACAACTCAGTGGAAAACATCTGGGTTAATCTACATATGACAAAGAAATGATGACCATCTTACATGAAGTAGACACCTAGCAACCATACTTGTTGGGGCGATGTTTCCAAATCTGCACGGACCATTAAAGAATAAAATATTTTATGGAGCAATGTATATCATTGCCAAAGCAAAATAAATGGCTTGCCAAAAAGATGGGATATGATTATGAGATAATTTACAAGAAAGAGCATGACAATGTAGTATTTGACGCTTTATCGCGCCAATTTGAGGATGAGAGTACCCTGTTATCAATCTCTTTACCCATACCAAATTGGATTCAAGAGACCCGTAAGGAATGGTTCTCCCACCTCTCTCTTTCACGACTCGTTAATAACTTGAGATAAGATCCTAATTCATCATCTCAATACTCTTGGAAGGATGAGATTCTTCACTACAAGGATCGAGTAGTTATATCCCCGCCATCCACCCTCAAAACCTGCATCTTGGACGAGTTTCACTCATATCCAATTACAGGGCATTCAGGATTTTAGAACACTTATGCTCGCACACATCGTTCTTTCTTTTAGAATGGCATGAAAAATGACATTCTTACTTTTGTAGTTGAATGCAATGTGTGCCAACACAACAAAGGGGAAACAATCAAGTTACCGAGAACCTTACAACCATTTTCGCAACCTGCCTCTGTCTGGATGGATGTTTCCATGGACTTCATGACTGGTCTCCCAAAGTCAGTAAACAAATCAATCATCATGGTGGTTGTGGACATACTTTCTAAATATGCTCATTTTTGTGCTCTACCACACCCATTTACCCCCACTTTGGTGAATCATGTTTTCTTGGACCAGATCTTCAAACTGCATGACCTGCCAACTTCCATTGTGTCTGATCATGACCCCACTTTCACCAACAAATTTTGGCAAGGAATCTCCAAGCTACAAGGAACACAACTCCAACTAAGTACCACCTATCATCCCCAAACCGACGGTCAAACATAAGCAATCAATAAATGTTTAGAGACACATCTAAGGTGCTTCACTTCATAAAAGCAATAACAATGGGTATGGTGGCTACCTTTAGTTGAATGGTGGTATAATACTAACTATCATGAAGCCACCAAGATGACTTCGTATGAGGCAAAGTATGGCCAACTCCCACCTTCACCTATTTCTTATATCCTTTGATGTTCTAAAGTATAGGCAGTTGATCAACTCCTACAAAACCGTGCCACCATTATAGCTCATCTCAAAGATAATCTACATGAAGATCAGAACTGAATGAAGCAACAGGGAAACCAACATCATTCCGAGAGCGCATTTCAAGAATGGGATTAGGTATTCCTATGAATCCAACCATATAAGAAAAAATTTCTCAAAGAAAAAGGTTGCGAGAAACTAACATCAAGATTCTATGGATCTTATCAAATACTTCAACCCATAGGAGCAGTCACCTACAAATTGGCCTTTCCACCTACTTCAAAAATCCATCGGGTCTTCCATGCATTATGCATCAAGAAAGTGGTGGGGAACAATTGTAGAGTTCAAACAAGTCTCACATTGGCTCTGACCCGAATAGGCCCTCGATACTTGTCAAATACATCTCTGTGCTCACATGATCAAGGAAGTCCTCATCAAGTGGAAAGACACCTCTCTAGAAGATGCGACCTGGGAACCAACCACTATGCTTCAGCAGTTTCCATAGCTTCAACCTTGAGGACAAGGCTACTTTTGATGGGGGAGAGCATGTTAGGGTCCAACCCTAACCTGTTTATTTATGTAATAAGCCCAATGGGCCGAGTCAGAGTCATAGTTAGTTAGAGAATAAATAAAGCCCATATTAATAAATGTAAGTGGTTGACTCGCATTAAAAACAAGGGACCACAGTTAGTTGTAAATGGGCCATAGTTTACAAATAAAGTGGTTAACCCTAGTATTTAGGGTTTTTGATGTCATTTAGCTATAAATAATCTTAGTTAGTAAGGGAAAGATCATCGATTCTTATTATAATTGATATATTCTATGTTCAGGGTTTCCCCCTTAAAGAGGCAAGTGAACATTGAATATATTTATGAATAATAAAATACTTTGCATTTTTTCTCATTTCATATGATAATTCTGTGTTTTGAGTTATATTTCTTCGTATTTTTAGTATTATGGATTTCTCACAAATAAAAAATATAACAGTTACAACTGCTACAACAACATCATAGTAAATTTTTTTGTCAGATTAATTAATATGAGCCCCTTTACCTAAATTTTAGTTTTTTTTAATAAAAGTTCAAATCCCATTGGGATGAATTAAGCTGTTCCTTATTTATTTACCTTCATGCACCTTGGAGTTTGGCATTGCTAGATTATTAGCAATCTTACGCATGCAATTAAATATGGGATTTCAAGTTATTAAAAAGGTGATTAAAAACGAAACAATTCGTTCTTCCAAAGGCTTTATGGATTTAAATATCTCATTCTTTTATGAATAAAGTAATTAATGTATAGAAGAGCCAAACATATTTTGGAATTGAAAATCCCTCCTCAAATTTTGATATTTCATTATATTGTAGATCTAATATTATTAGAAATCCAAGTAATATGACTTGATTGGATTATATTCCATTTATAAAATGAAATTTAACTTTATCTCGGAATCTATCTTGTGCATTTTGTGATAAAAAAGGTAAAAGACAACCTACATTATACAACAATTTTCGATAAAAATAAAAAATAAAAAAATTATTTTGAAAATGAGAAATCAATTCAGTCTATCAATAACTAATTCTAATGGATTCATGATAAAATTTGTTTGATATTGGTTTTCACATGAATCTACTATATGAACTCAATAAAAATGGGTTTCTAACACCACATTAGATTTCGAAACACAAGGAGAAATTGAGAATCATTCTTTATTGGGACTTACTCGACATTATAAATAAAAACGATGAAAAACTATATTAAACAATGGAAAGAATTGAGCAAAATCAATTCCAAAAATCACATACAGATATTATTATTATTAAAAGAAAAACTGCTCCTAAAATTTATAAAACGAAGCTTTGAATTGGTATTAATTGTTTTGGTATAATATTATTTAGTCTTTAAAAAATGTATTCAATATATATTATTATATGAATAGATTCGGTCACAATTTAAAAGATTAAATCCAAACAAATTTGATAAGAAAGTATGAATCATGTGACCAGAGATATAATACAATATGTTTAAGAAGAAATAGAAGTAAATAATTTAACTATTCTACTTTTAAAATAGATAAAAATATCAATTAAAATTTGAATGTGCGCAAATGATCTAATCATATTGAATATTTTATGAAATATTTGAAACATGTTTTTTTAAAAACAAAATTGTTTTTGAAGAGTACATCTAATTGAGTCAGGTAATAATACTAATAAAGATTCAATAGGTCAGTCCATAAGTTTATGAAAATATGATTCAATCTTCTTCCCTGAATGAAAGTATCACGAATATTTTAAATTTTAAATTTGATATTATTTTTAAGTTTAATAGTAAATTTGATATTTTCATTTTGATTTGGTTTTGATTTTGGATTTACATTTTTGTTAGTTGTCTTAGATCTGAATATCCAATCACACACATGAGGTATAAAGAATAATATAAAAGTTATAATTTTTTTTCAATTCTCGTTTATTTAATTGTTAAAGGAAAAATAACCTTAATGACCTAAGTTCCAATTGCAAATTTTTTCTAGATTATGATAAAGGCTAAAGCGTTCTCCATCCTTATTTATAATTATCAAGAAAACTCTATTTATCATATCAAAATTCTAACTACCTAGTGAGCCTACTTTAATGAGGTCACCATTATATTTATTCAATACTAACTACCATAGTGGGCCTTATTTTAAACATATAGTAAGAATAATCCACCTTACATTGAATGTCCTCTATTATTATTAATATATTATTATTCCCTTGGGTAACTCCCTTGTTACGCGAAATTACCACACTAGGTACACTAGGTTCCACCCCCAACAAAATAATATTGTCCTCAATCCTTGTTGTGAAGAAATACAACTATCATATAACAGGGTTCCATGGATTAGTGTTGAACATAGTGATGAAGTAGGCTAAAGAAATAATATCCTATGTACACATTTTAGCAACCATGTTGAAGTAGTTCAATAAGGTGCACTTTAAACCTAGCTCTCATGTCTAAGTGTTGATGTTGACTCCCTTTTGAAGATACCTAAACTTAATATCCAATTTAAAATGATGCTCCAAATACCTACCCTATTCATGTGGATCCAATTATATAGATCTATTCATATCTTATAATGTATCGATATCACACACTACAATGGGGGAATAAGCATGTTGAAAACTTGTAGTCATTACCAATTTCTAACATCCCTACATGATGTTCTCTACATAAGGTGGAATTGAGATCATACAAAAAATGACAATTATTTATATACCAATCATTATAAGCATCCATGAGATCATACAAAAAATATCATTCTTGATTATATTCTTCCCTAATCTCAATTTGTTTCGGCTCAAGAAGAGAGGTCTATATTGTTTATGGTATCTCTTTAATTCCTTAGACTATATTAAATTAAGTTTTTTAACAACATTATCATAACCAGGTCCATGAGTGTAGAGGATGAAATTTGTAATTGTTGCATATTCAATATTGCTTGAAATAAAACATATAATGTATCTAATCAGAAGGAAAAATATTGTCTATAGAATGGTGTGATTCATAGGAAATTGAAAGATTTTGTCAAAAATGATAAGCTTTATAATCCTTGTGGCAATGAGATAAAACTTTATATATAATTGATTTTAAATTGATGATATATTGGCATTCTAAACTCTAAGTGAGATGATTTATTGTTTGAAAGAAGGTTGTTTTCCACAAGGAATTCATATTTACAACTTGTTTCCATAAATTCATCTCAAAAATATACTAAGCTTTATTTAAATTTTGAAGTCCTCATTTTTTATCTAAAAAATACGAAAAAGAAAAAAAGAAACAATTTTTCCCCACTTTGGCCGAGGAAAGGGATGTCGTATCAACTATTAAGTGACTTATACCTAAATCTACAATCACACACAATACACAATGAATAATATAGAAATTAGCGACTCCTTATTAATATATATATATTTTTAAGATAGCGTATGATCCGAACTTATACAGGATTGCAACAAAATACAGATATAAACATAAACGTAGAGATGCAACAGAAATAAAAATTCATTTCATTAATATCAAAGCACTGAAATATGCTTACATAGAGAATGGAAATAAATTAGCTCGGGCTATGCTAGCTTATTTGTGAAAAGAGATGTGGTAGCTACATGCCTTTAAACTATGTTACAATGAGGCTCAATGGCCTTTTTATTTTTAAACAACAAAGGGAAACTTAAAAAACCAAAACCTCAATCCCAAGAGATGGAACCCGAAGAGTTTGTGGACCCCGTTGGGGTTAGTTGGGCAGCAAACTTCTCGGGGTTGTAACTTGGTCATATGATCTTCATTTGGCACTTATGATACCTGGTTGGAAATATCTCTTTGAGTACTACAATATTTACAGGAGGCCTGTTGTTTTAGCCCGTTGTTGTGGCTACCACAACGAGCTTGTAGTGGACGTAAAAAAACGTTGTCTAAGGGGTAAAAAAAACTCAGCAGAAGAGGTCTAGGTGGAATAGGTGGGTGGCCACCAATATCCACCTATATCAGCATAAGACCTTATAATTGATCATTTTATAGAAGGATATACTCCTATTCACTTACCTCTTTTAGGGATAAACCTCCTATTAAGTGAAACTCCAACTACAATATTATTCCACATCATGCTAAAGAGTTATCCATCCTTACAATGATAAAGAAAACTTTACCTTGCTGGTCTTCTTTAATAACATTCCATTATACTTATTCAATATTAATTACCAAAATAAACCTTATTAATAATATAATGAAACTAATTCACTTTACTGATACATATTATTATTAAACTATTACTTTTTAAATATCTTCCCTAAATTATCTTTAAATACATTACACATTCATAAATTTAATTATTAATTTCAATTAATATATCCATTTTATATTTTAATCTTCTCTTTCAAAACATTCAAACTCTTTTCCTTAATAACTATATGATAAAGAAAATATTAATTATTAACATAAGAATCCTAGGAAAACATTTGATAATAACGCCTCTTTGAGATTATCCAACCATTGAGACAATGAGTCGAATATCGTGGACCCATGTCATTAGAGTTCATTGAAAGCTTCAGCTTCCAATCTTTTATTTAATTATTTGTATTATTAAGGTATTACTCTTTAAATATCTTCTCTAAATTATCTTAAATACACTGCACATTTATAAGATCAAAAATTTTAATTTTTAATTTCAATTACTATATCCATTTTATATTTTAATCTTACATTTCAAAACATTCAAACTCTTTTTCTTGAATAACCATATGATAAAGAAAATATTAATTATTAATTTAAGAATCGTATGAAAACATTGGATAATAATGCCTCTTTGACATTATCCAACTATGGAGACAATGAGTCGAATATCGTGGAACCATGTCATTAGAGTTCATTGAAAGCTTTTTTCGAGGGAATAAGCTTCCCATTTTTTATTTAATTATTTGAATTATTATTTAATATAAAAAAGATTTATATAAAGAAATCTTTTATTTAATTATTTGTATTATTAAGGTATTACTCTTTAAATATCTTCTCTAAATTATCTTAAATACACTGCACATTTATAAGATCAAAAATTTTAATTTTTAATTTCAATTACTATATCCATTTTATATTTTAATCTTACATTTCAAAACATTCAAACTCTTTTTCTTGAATAACCATATGATAAAGAAAATATTAATTATTAATTTAAGAATCGTATGAAAACATTGGATAATAATGCCTCTTTGACATTATCCAACTATGGAGACAATGAGTCGAATATCGTGGAACCATGTCATTAGAGTTCATTGAAAGCTTTTTTCGAGGGAATAAGCTTCCCATTTTTTATTTAATTATTTGAATTATTATTTAATATAAAAAAGATTTATATAAAGAAATGGATGAAAGTTTAGATTGATTTTCAAAGAATATATTTATTTTTTAACTGACAGTGTAAATTAATTTTCAAAAGAATATGTTAAGTTTATGTTTTTTTGAATACTTATCAATCACTGTGGTGTGTTGGGTTGTGTTGAATTTTAATAAATTAATTAATAAGTATATCGTTATGGTGTATTATTTTGATTTTTTTTTAATTAAGGATTTAGATTGATTCTAAAAAAATAATTTATTTGTTCAATTGATAGCATAAATTGATTCTCAAGAAAAATATACTCAATATATACTTTTTTAAATTCTTATCAACAAATATAATATCATTTTTTAATTGAAAACTTAGATTAATTCTCACACAAATATTTTTTTAATTAAAGATTTAGATTAATTCTCAAAAAAATATTTTTTTAATTAATAATATAAATTTAGTTCAAGAGAAATATACTCAGCATATATTTCTTTTGAATACTTATCAAGCACGGTTGGATTGCTTTGAATTCAACAAATTAGTTAATAAGTATACCTAATCTTACCAACTACTGTTGGATTGCTTTGAATTCAACAAATTAGTTAATAAGTATACCTCTGTGGTGTGTCAAGAAAAATTATATTGAATTTTAATATTGAATTTTAATAAATCTGTTAGATTGCGTTGAGTTTTAATAAATCAGTCAATAGGTCTGCGCCATCTATCATCGGTTAATACGTGTGCGCCTATGCCGTCGGCAAAGGAATCGCAGAAGTATGAAGGTTGTGACTGCGAGACGTTGCCACCTTTTTAATTTTTAAATTTTTAAGTGAAATCCTCCAGAGATATAATAATAATAAAAAAAATAGAAATTACGAGATAAATTAAAACGTTTTTTAAACGAACAACCAATATGATCCTCCGAAATGGAAGGAGCACCAATCACTCCACCCCGTGTACGTCGCGCATGTGCGCTACCGTCCGCCACACTCTCCGTCGCTGCATTGGCTGCCTCCCAAAAAAAACCTGATGCCTCTCCATGGGACGGCCAAGAGACGACAAGTAAACATTAAAAATAGCTATGCGCCGCGGATTACTCGTTGTTTTATTGATGCGCCTACTTTAGGTTTAGGAATTAAGTAGCTGGAAGTCGGAAAATTTGTTGACGACTGCTTTGGTCAATGGCATCACCGGAAAAATCAGAGTTTGAAGGGCCGATGCGCGAATTTACAGGTTGAGGTAACGCACTTACCAAATTTTTTGTAGTTACTGCGTTAAACATTAAATTACTTTCTTTATTAATTAATACTTCACGTTTATAATACAATAGTCATGTTAATTAAATAAAAATTTTCTGTAAAAAGCACATTAGTTTTGACCAAAGTATTTCCAACCAACAAATATAGTTTATCATCCAGACCACCAGAAGCTTAGTTATTTAATTCATTATAAATCATAAAAACTTGAATACAGAAAATAGTGATGTTATTTAATCTCACAATGAATAGGTAACACGAACTCCCGAGTCATACATTGGAGATTAGTCATACATTGGAGATTAGACCGGGATGAAATGTAAAGTTAAAACTTTAATTTCTAATATATATTATAATAGGTAGCAGTTTGTTTTTAGCCATAATAGTCTGAATATGCTGGTTTTTTTTCTTTCAAAATTATAGAAATTTTGTTGAAATTTTAATAAATTTTTGTAAATTCAGGTTATAGTTATCAAATTTTAAAATTTTGAATGCTTTAATTTTGATGATGCTGATATATATATATTTTTTTTATCTAACAATACCCGCAATTGGATTCCTCCGTCTCAATATCCATTTGTTGTGTTTATACCACTCCAAGGGTTCGAATGCCCACCGGCTTATTTCGTGGCTTCTACGTAGGTTCTACAGTTTCGCCAATTGTGAAAATCGTTACTCTTGGATTGCTTCCCTTGAGTAATCGACGGTCTTGGAGGCTAAGGGTGACATCTACAGCGAGGATGCCATGAATCGGTTAGAGTGTAACCGCCTCCTCTGTCTGGCGCTTGCTCTCAGCTGATTTGCACGCCTCCTGTTCGTATGAGGAAGCTCTGCTACTAATTCCCGCTATCCAAGATAATTCCTCCACCATGACCACTTCTTTCGAAGACTGTCCCATATCCCTCGCGGTAATTTACACTTTGAAATTTCCACTATCCAATATGCCTCCAAGTAGTTTATATTTTGAAATTTGCGTAGAGATAACTTGGCATCAATGTAGGTTTTGAATTTTTATTTAGTTCAATTAATATTTTTGATATAATTATGTTATTGGGAGATCAGTGAGAATGATGCATTGCAAAACATAAATAACATTAAAGATATTGTTACTTCTAAGTTCAAAGAAAAAATGTGGTGTGAGAAAGATTTAGCGGCTAAAATAAAATTAAGTTATTATAAGAAGGTCATCAACCCCACCCTAGAAGATCAAAAGTATCTCTCTATTTTAACTAGCTCAAAGAAGAAAATTAATATAGCAAAGATTAGAACGAATTCTCGTGAGCTCCATAGTGAAACAGATGGTCTGGCAGTTCCTAAAAAGCCATAGATGGAAAGGATCTGCCATATATGTGAGAATAGGAACATCGAGGATGAAAACCACTTCCTCTTAGAGTGCCCCCCGTACAACCACATTAGATCTCAGTTTTACAATCTTTGTTACAATACTGACCTTCCTAGCCTTTTACAATGTCAGAATTATAGTGAGCTCCGGAGGCTTCTCTCCAAGCTTTTTGAGCATAGGAATAAAATCTTAAATCAAAATAAATAATTTGTTTCTTTAGGCCTGATAGACCAATGTTTAGTCTCACCAGACCTTAACCACCATCATCATCATCATTAAAATTATTATTTTATTTTATATTTTTTTAATATATATATATATATATATATATAATTATTAATAATATTTTATTTTTTATGATTTGTTTTTAATTATTATTAAAACTATTTAAGTAAGTACAAAGTCTTGCTGTATTAAAAATAAAGTTTTTAGAATTTATATTTTTAAACAATAAAAAATATCTCAATAATTTGATTTTAATAATATTTAAATAGTTTTTTATATTAAGAATTTTAATATTGTTTTTTATTTTAAAATTTATTGTGTTTTCACTTTATATATTATCAACATTTTTTTTTTAAGTTTGACAGGATTATATCTTTAACATGTCCAATATATCACTGAGACTAAACCGGAATTGAACCAGTGACTTCTAATCAATGTCTTAACAAAGCACCTGTATATCCAAAACCCCGTAAACAATATATTATCAACATTACATAAATTAAATAACACATAAGTGTTTTAAATTTTAGATTTATGCTAATTCTCTAACTCACTCATACCATGACTTGCATTACCACCCACATAGATCCACTAAGTCTTAAATAAGGGTCTAACACCATACTCATCACTCATCATACTGGGCAGTAAAATGAGCCTCTAAACTTAATTACCAACCCATAAATATATTGCAAAACTTATATGAATTACAAATTCTAAAAGTATTCCAAAACCTAGACTAAAAAATAAATCAAATTAAACCATTCATCTCTTTCCTATCTATCAAATTCAGAGATATTTCCGAAAACTACGATCACATTAAAACAACAAAATTCATCATTATGAACCCAGTTTTAAGTGGGGTAACTACACATGAACCCACTTTTGAAGCTAAAATACACAGTTAAAAATTCGCAACACTTGAATGCACTATTAGTAGAAAATTAGCGATGGGTTCAAAGCGAAGCCCGGCACAATTTTATTAGCCTCGAATAGAGAAAAATAACGATGAGTCCATAACCCAGCAAATAACGATAAGCAACAAATTTATTAGAAAAATAACGATGAGTCCATAACCAAGCAAACCATTATTCGCAATAACTGTAAAAATATGGCACTGTCTCTTCCCTGGCACTCATCAATCTCAGCGTCTGCATCAGAGCACCCACACAGCAAGAGATCCGAGTAGAAGCGAGCCGACGAGCACGGCGCCGTCCTTGATCTGCATGTATGAAGCTGCCATGGCCGCGCCTTTGGTGCTGTTTGTGGTGCTGGACGGAGGTGGAGGAGATGGTGTAGAGGTCGACGAAGCCGCCGTAACGTTAATGCCGACCTTCATACCCGCTGCGCAGTGACCTGTAGTGCCACAGATGAAATACCGCCCGCCCGTGCTGTTCAATGGAATGGTATTGTTTCCTCCCTGGTATGTGTTTAATGCGTTGCTCGTCGAGCACGAATTATACGCCGCCTCGCTGACTTCCACCACGTCGTGGCCCGATCCATATGTGAAAACTGCAGCCAATCAAAATTAGTTATCATTAGCTTCATTATAATTTGTTTTCCTTTTATGTGGTTAAAGGATTTTGGAGATGTGGTTCAAGGATTTTGGAGATGGGTGACCAGTAGAATTTAATGGGAGGATTTAGCCAAAGAGATTAAGTGGAAGAGATTAAAGGGAAGGTATCAATTTTTACGGTACTTTAATCGGAGGTATTGAAAAAATTGAATTGGACTAGAGGAAGAGTATTGAAAGAAATGAACCTGTAATCTACAAAATGTATAAAATGTATTGATAGAATTGAACCAATAATTTCCCAATAACATATACTTTAACTAACAACTGGATCCATTCAGCTAATCTTCAAAAGTAAAATATGTGACAACTTGGTATTTACCTCAAATCAAAACCATTCCTATCAAGTCTAATTCCAAACTCAAAATTAACTTAACTGGTTACTTATTTTTTATTTTACCAGGGAAAAACAGTTACAATTACTTGTTAGATTTAAGACTTTTGTGATCCATAATGTAAATATCAGGCTTTCGAATTAATCACATCTTTAGAATTGAATCCAAATTCAAAAATCGACTCAATTCTAATGATGTGATTAATCCAAAAAACTGATATCTAAATTACAATTACTATTAAATCAGAAAATAATATATTTGTTTGGATTGTGCATTGATGTACTTACTGAGATTGTCGCCCTCATGGAATGTCTTGTCACTAGTCCAGTTAGTGTAGTTAACGGTGAGAGCCCAGCCCAGCCCGTCTCCAACGATGTAGTCCGCCGCCATACAATTATATGGCAAAACCATCATCGCCATTGCAACAGCAATTGCAATCCATGCTCTCGACTGCTCCATTTCTGCCAAAATAACTGCCATCCCACCATCAAAATATGCTGTAAATCATTACACTTCCAGGCTTCTTGTTTTATAAGTGAAGAATTCATGGCAATGACAACGTTTCAAGCAATATTAAAGAGTGCTCTATATTATGCTGATAATAAGCGGTGGAACGATGAAGTAATATTACCGTTTTTCCTACCAGTAGGGGAGTTGCTTGGAATTCGAGATTTGCGTGGATCAAAACACCGAGTGTGAGATAGGCAGAGAATTGAATGAAGAAGAACTGCATGGAAAGGCTGGATATATAAGTCCCTTCAGAGACACTGACATGACGTCTCGTGGGCGGCGTGGAAAGCTTGAAAGTTCAATGAACATGGGTTTCCTGGGTCGGTGAGTTATCGATTGAATATAATATTTGTTGAGAAGACCAAGCCCACCTTATAGAAATCAAGCTGATGGCTTGACAGATCAACAACTGCTGTCGCTAGCACTTGAACATTTTGGGCGGTGCTGACTTGAAATTGGATTTTCTGTTGAGTTAGAGCTCTCTTAATTTTATAGACAGCGTTCAATCCTCAATTAACTTAGAGAAGGTACTATTTTTTGTCAAGAGCGTTTGAAAAACATTTTAAATAAAAAAGGTAGACCCGGGGCAAATAACAAACATTCAAATTACACAAGAGGAAGTTGGTGGCGATTAAGAATATGTGTGTTTCTCAGGAAAGGTTATTGGTTTAAATTTAGAGGGAAATGGAATCAGTTTAAAGAAAGAGGTATACCCGGGGCAAATAACAAACAATCAAATCACGAAAGAGGAAGTTGGTGGCGATTAAGAATATGTGTGTTTTTAAGGCAAGGTGATTGGTTTAAATTTAGAGGAAAGTAGAGTATTAGCACTTGAATATATTTTAGTAGTTAAATGAATAGTTAAATAGTTGCTGAGAGGAATTAGAGGGAAATAGAATCAGTTTACATAAAAGAGGTATACCCGGGGCAAATAACAAACAATCAAATCACAAAAGAGGAAATTGGTGGCGATTAAGAAGATGTGTTTTTAAGGAAAGGTTATTGGTTTAAATTTAGAGGAAAATAGAGTATTAGCACTTAAATATAATTTAGTATATTTTAGTAGTTAAATCAATAGTTAAATAGTTGCTGAGAGGTGAGGTTTTTATTTTAATAAATAATTTTATATATAAATTTGGTGTATAAAATTAAATTATTATTATTATAATTAATTGAGATTTATTTTAATTATAAATTTATAAGTGTTGCGAGTGATCAAAATTTTTAAAGTGTAAAATTTGAAAAAAAATTGTATAGAGAGATTTGATCTTTCTTTACTTTTTTTTTGTAAGTTTGGTAGATAGAAGATTTGAACCTAAGGCTTCCGGTTCAATGAGACCCATGACTGATTGAGTTACCTCGGGTGAACAATAATTATAATTATTAGAAAGTAATAATTATAGTTATCATTTTATTGTTTCTTTTTATTTTATTTTTTTAATTTTCTTTTATTTTTATGTTATGTAATTTGATTGAGTCAAAATGTTTTGATTAATAATTATAATTATTAAATATTTTATTTTATTTTATGCTATTTTATTTTTATGTAATCTGACATAGTCAAAATATTTACATTACATTAGATTACAACATTTGTTCCATACTAGAGAGTGTCTATCAAAGCAGGCAACGTTGATCCATCTTAACATAGAGATCAAATCTGTCAATGTGCAAACCTACATCGATCCATCTTAACATAGAGATCAAATCTCTCAAAGTGCAAACCTCTTTTTTGAGTGCACAACTTGAGGAAAGGTTTACACCCTGATAGTTCAAGGGTTAAAATGGATCTATGCTAGTTTAATTAATTCATAATTATAATTATTAATTTTTTAATTTTAATTTTAATTTTATTTAATTTTTATTCTTATTTTTTTATGTAATTTCACAGAGTCAAAATGTTTTCATAATATAATATAACTTTACAACATCTCTACCATATTATATTTGAGAGAGCTTCTTATTCCAATAAAAATATATTAATACTTTTAAATAGAAAAACTAAGATGTTCTCTCCCTTTAATGTAACATGAAAAGAAAAATAAATTGAAATTCAATTGAGAGATATCAACTTATATTCATGTATCTAATGATTATGGAGCAAAATCTATTGAAAATTGAGCCATTAAGTGACTATGAAGTGTCAAAAAGTGTCCAAATGCAGGTAAGGAATTTGTATTGGACATAGAGATTCCTGACTAAGAGCTTTCTTAAATGTAAGATCTTAGTAAAAGTAACGTGTAAGATGAAATGATTAAAATAAATGATTAATTTTTTTTTATTTAAAACAATTACTTAGTAATATTTTTTTAATAGATTAATAAACTAATATCATTATTTAAATATTATTTTTCAAAAACTAACCATTTAATATACTCGTTACCTATTAATATTTTTAATAAATTAATAAACTAATCTCATTATTTAAATATTATTTTTCAAAAACTAGCCATTTCATATAGTCGTTACTTAATAATATTTATTTTTAATATATTAATAAATTAATATCATAATTTAAATATTATTGTTTAAATATAGTCATTACTTCTTCATCTGGTTTGATGATGAACACACTTGTTGGTTCGAAATGCGAAAGATGATTTCTACCGAAAGACTTTGCTTAAATAATAGAGATGTTATTTTTATATTTATTTTATATAATTTATTTGTTAAATTTTAAAATAAGTAATAAATTTAATTAGTAATATTAAAAAATTAAAAGCCTATAGTGTAAGGCTTGTGATTGAATATTTTTATTAAGAAACTTGTTTATAAAAGTTAGTGATTCAAACCCGGTGGGTGAGTTTGTTGAGGTAATTTTAGGTTACCTTATTAGATATGGTTTGTGAGCCATTAGAGCGGAATTATAATTATATGGTCATATTACCAATTTCTTACTAATTAAAAAATTAAATAAAATAAAACAAAACGAAATTATTAAAAAAATAAAAAACCATCTTAATTTTAATAATATAATTTGTAAATTTGTACATGTTAAATATATCATTTATTTTTTACTTTTATTGTAAATTTAAATTATTTTAGTATTTATTTAAATGAATATATTTAGTTGGGGTAGCTCAAGTGGTCATGGAAATGAAGTCTCACCGTCTTGGGTTCAAATCTTGTGCTACCCTCCCTAATAGCGGAGTGAATAATAGACATGTAAACATGAAAATCAGAAAATCCTACCAAAATATGGACTGGAATCCATGCTCACTCCCGATCTCATATCATTCCTGCACACAAAGGGGATCTTCACTTGGAATAAATTGATCCATTCCTGGTCGTCTTCTTCGCCAATCTGGAAGGACGGAGATGAACTTGGACTGCCCCTTTCTCTACGGCCTACATGGGCCTCTGCTGTTAATTATTTTGTAGGGAAAGGTATTACTCAAACAGGTTTAAAAGACGAATTAGTTTGGTCGATGGGGTTCTCCACTCAGCCTGTACGTGTCAAGGATTTATACACAGCTGCCTCATCCTTTCTTCCACCGCTTCCCGACCCCTCCTTTCCTTCCAAACTCTGGAAATCTTCCTGTCAGCTTAAGGCAATTTTATTTTCGTGGCTGGTTTTCTCTAACAGGAACCTTACATGGGAGGTTCTTCAAAGGAAGGGATGGATGGGTCCCGGAAGATGCTCCATGTGCTGTCAGGCGTCCGAAACAAATGTCCATATGTTCTTTCAATGTCCGGCATCGTCCCAAATCTGGTATGATCTCTCCTTATCATATGGTTTTCCTTACCAGGTTTTCTCTACTGTTCAGGATGGTTACAGATGGTGGTCCGATCAACGGCCAGCATGGAGATCGTTATTCATCAACACGTGCTGGCTCCTGTGGAAATGGAGGAATGCTCGCATCTTTCAGGAGTCCAAGGCTCCCATTTCCTCCATTCTGGTCTATATTTCTGCTATGCTCGATCCTGCTTGATTCTGCTGGTCTTCTATCGCCGTTTCTGTGGTCTATGTTGGATCTTTTTATGGACCTCTCCTTTTTGGTGGACTGTTATTGGTCTCATGTGATTCTGTTTTGCTCATTCGGAATGTATCGCTACTGATCTCTTCAGCATTAGTCCTATCTCTTTTTGGCCATGTATCTGTCGGCCAGAACGATATGGCTTTATATGTATCTGCCCATTATATTCCCTTAATATAATATCATGATGTTTTTCTCTCTAGAAAAAATACATATCTATCTAAATTTACTTTTTTTAATTTATTTTACAGAATATCGTTTCCTACATTAAAACCTATAAAAATCAATAATATAAACAAATAAATATTTAAGATATAAATTTTCTTATTACACATTTCACATTAAAAAAAATTGTAAATAAAATACGTTTTAATTTATTTACTTTTATATTATTTCTTAAATAATATGAAACTTTCTTTCTTGCGATTAGATTGCATAGAGAAAGTCAAAATTTCGCAATTTTAAATTCTAAAATTATGTAGCACATATCGCAAAGAAGATATAAAAGTATTTTCTAAAATATTTTAAAAATATGTTGACAGCTATAAGAATTGCTTAATTCTACTAAAGATATATTAAGCATGAAAGACTTAATCAAGCTAAGAGCGATAGGGGTCATGAGATAGAAAGTTCGCTAAGAGCCAAGTAGGAAAGCACTCAGAATCATGCACAGATGCGTGAGAGGATTTGAGTCATCACGTTCCACTATCTTGGTAATTTGTGCAAACCACGTCCAAATATTTTATTGGCTTAAAATATTTAAAGTTAATATAAATTTCTGTTTACGATAGAGTTCATTCACCATGGAATTTAAAAATTTAGAATTTTGGGAGGCTTATTAAAAAACTAGTTTTTAGTGAGTTTTTTTTCGAAGTTTTTTTGGGTGGGTTTTTCTGATTTAATTTTTGTTAAGTTTTTTGGAAATTTAGAAAGTCGTATTAAGGACAACTTCCTTTAAATAGGTTATATTTCACACGAATACCATAGATCAATACTTTAGACTCACCATCAGTCAATGCTTTAGTCTCTCAATATTATGTTTTTTTTAATTGACAGATTTAATTTCCTTCTTTGAATAAGCTACATTCCACATGAATACTATGAATCAATACCATAGACTCTCAATATCATAAATAAAAAAAAAACACCCAAAACAATAAATTTAAATATATATTTTAAAACCTTCACCGACCTCTACAAAACATTTAAATATAACTATGAATATTTACTATTATACAAAACATTTAGATATAAGGATATATATTTACTATACTAAAGCTCTCGAAGCAATACATTTAATTATATATTAATAAACATTCACCGACCTCTACAAAACATTTAAATATAACGATGTATATTTACTATTATACAAAACATTTAGATATAACGATATATATTTACTATACTACTGCGTAAAACCACAAGTGTTTCACACAAAATAATAAAACCACCCTAAACATTATAAAACCAAATTAATAATTAAATGATTCCTACCTTATTTGAGATAAATCAACTAACTTTATTAGGTGGTGCGTTTATAAAAGTAAAATGTTTTGAAGGACAGAATTGGTATTAGGCCCACATGTTGCTGGCAAAGCACGTAACGATGACTATTTCATGAATTGAGAATACATAAAAAGTCACGCAAAGCTAAATAAAGCATATAAGGCGACATAAAGCTTATAGAAGTGGGCCCTAGCTTTTGGCACGTGGCACTTTTTAAAATCTTTACTCGAAATTATTGATTATTTATTTGTGGAATTGGTTATCATTCCACCATATTCATTTGTATTCACATGGATTATATATTAAAAAAATATCGTCAAATGCCATTTTTGAACGTGCACCTTGGATTTAGTTAGCCACAGGGAGCGATGAACACGTAATGCTGAAGTAACACAAATTCTTAAAATACCCTTTTCTTAAAATTAAATGGAAAAGCAAGATGGGCATTGCCTCACTCACACACAATTTAAAAATACTTTATTCTAGTAGGAACGGATGTTGATGTGTATAATGTCAAATTTATAAGACAAGCTTATTTTGTAAAAATAATTAAAAGGTGATATATTTATTTACTTCTAAATGGTAATTACTTAAAATTAAGTATAATATAATATAAAATAATTCTTTAATATTTAATTTTTATGGCTATTAATTTGAGTTGTATCGATTTTTAGTCTTGAATAACTCAGCAGGATAGGATTACACGGGACTCCTTGGGTGTAGGAGACCTGGTATCTCTCACTGTTAAGAGGAAATAGTAGTCAGTAATTAAAATGTTTTTTTTTTTTCAGACTAGGAATAAGATGGGTAATAGGGAGGGGATAATTAGGCGACACGTGGTCATTGCGTAATTAGGCTTTAAAGCTACCGGGTATAGCACATCATCTCTTCCCTTCACATAATGCCATCCACCTATCCATAATAAAGGCACTCAACGTGGGCATATTTATGACATAGGATGGTGGTAAATGTGTAGTCATTGAGTTATCGACTTAGAACCAAATCATGAGGGAGAGAACGAGGAGGCATCATGCCTAAGGTCCACTCAGGTTTATTTCTTTGAGTAGAATGTCAATCACACATGTTAGAAAATAAAGAGTTTGTGCACAGGTGAGTCATTACCTAAGATGGGAGGCAATCATGAGCATAGTGTTGTTGTTATTGATGCAAATGTCATCTTTGAATGTTTTTAATATTTGTTTATGAATTGTATCGATGAGAAGCTTCATTGGTTAAGAAGTTTTGGAAGGATAATTTTCTCAAGAAGCCCACTTTTCAGGATAAAAATGACAAGGAAGGTCAGGGTTTTTTGGGCTGAATATCTTTTTCATTTGATTTATCTCATCATGCTAATTCTAACGACAGGTGGTACGTCTCATAACTCTTCACGATTGAGGAGATATGCCTCTTTAAAGGTTGAAGCCCTATTTGTGGTCAGAAGCCCCAAAGAAGATTTGACAAGCAACCTATATGTAGTATTTAACCCTATACAAAAATTACCTGTAAACGAATTCTTAAAACATAAAATTATACAATGGTGAGAACATAAAATGAATATACACAGATACATTCCCTTGGATCCTAAAACCAGGAATATGAAATTGATTTTTCGTTATAATCCTTTCAATATTACAATACATATTTATGCATGTCGAAGCATTCATAAACCCTAACCCACTAATCCTAGATTAGAAGATAACCGTAGTTCCCTTGAGCAGATCTACAAAATACCATGGGCAGAAAACCATCATGCCCAAAACCATGTGCAAAACCTATGCACAAAACCATGGGTAGGTATGCCCACCATCTTTGGGTTCACCCTCCATCCTTGGCTCTGACCCAACTCAACACAAATTTCTGAGGCTAATCTGGAGTACCCGTGTTAGTGCTCAAATAGTCCCCACAAATGAACGACTTGAATACGCATTCACTAAGGACTCGGAAGCTCTCCCGTTGTAGGTTCTATGGGCTGACCTCCAGTGCACTACAAGGGGTAACCCTGACAATGATTATATAATTTTCAATACGAAAATATATTAAGGTCAGTTGATAATTTATTCATTATAGTAGCTTTATGGTATTAACAGAAGAGGAAGTTTTATCTAAAAAAATCTCTGAAAGCTATAACCCAGATGAAAATGACAAACTTTAACAATTAAATTTCGAGATTAGATTATAAAAAGTGAAAGAAGACAAAATAAGAACAAACATAAAGGTTCAAGATACCAAATCATTTCAAAGACAATGGGAGATCATTGCAACATGTACAAATGTTCTTGAATCTTGCATTCCAGATCTCTGAAGATAACCATATTCCATAATAAATATTGAAACCTAAAACTTGAAAATATGGTATAGAAACTTATAGGTTTTAAAGTGCAAATGATATCATACACAAACAAATTACAAAATATAACACTGTAACAATCGTAAATGTAGAACAAAGATTGTCGTTAAGTTAAGAGACAAGCTTCTAAAACAAACGCCAATGAAATGTTCACCATCCCATCATTCAGATTGATAGTATGATGTCAGAACATAAAAGGCTAAACGAAATAATTTCTAAATGAGAGCAAGTCTTAGATTTAGTTTTTTGTGATTGTCATACATAGATGAACAAACACAACAAGGTTCATCAAAACACAAGGAATAACTTTCAGAGATGTAATAAAAGACTATGTAACATGTACAAGCAGTTTTCACAAAATCGAAAATTATTACTTCTGTCAACAAATCCCCTCTACGGGAGATAGGGTTTTAAATAATTAGTCTGAAAAATAATTGTTTGAGTAAATGTCTTAAATGTAACAAATTCCAATGAAAATAAAACAACTCATAAAATAAAATGTTTATATGTTATGACAACTTCGCAACTTTGACGTTTTGTCTTTTTTCATTATGCTCGTAGGGGAGAAAGTATGGGCCCCACGCATCTTGACTATCGGTGCCCGAGTAGTGATTAAAGGAATTTCGCTCTAGTCTTATGACTGCTCTGTTATGGATTGCATTGGTGGAACTAGTTGAACAACTTGATTTGTTGAGGAGACATGTTCAATAAAAATATTTCGTTTCAAATGGTTCCTTAGTTTAGCCATTTTATCCCATTTTGCAGTCAGCAACCAAGGCACAATTTTATATTTTGTTATAGCTACTACTAGTAGAGATCTAATATGGTAACGAGTTGTAGGAAGGTTATGTATTATCTTGTTAATCCCGGAGTGACATGCAAAAGAAAATGCGAAACAAATGAATTAGAAAAGGTTGGAAATGTTAAGGTTAAATGGGGGTTACAAGGATAATTAATCCAATGCAATAGCTATCAAATAGACACTATCAGACTCGTCAACCAAGAATATGGGTACCGCCCATCAGGCATAGGTGCATGGTTAAAATATGAACAAGTAGGAACCTGACAGTCGTTGATGTTTGGGAAATCAGACGGTTGGGATGAAATGGGGTCGGCGGAAAACGTTATCTATCGCACATGTTCCAAGCTGATGTGAATTAGGAACTGTCATATCAGTTCGGTCTCGACGGTCCACATCCATCAAGCGAAAAGTCTGCCTCTAACTTCCGCGCATGTTTGGGTGCGATGAAGAGGATCGGGAAGGCAACCGTGCATTGAATGATCAAGGGAAAGGAGAGTTAATCATATCTTATGTTCATCGGGTTTTTATGATAAAGTTAAATCTCGGACATGAACCAATCTGGTGGGCCATTTCCATGGCTGATTTCGTAAGGGAGTGAATCAACCGTCCTAATTTTCAATCGTGATATCATCTACCCCGATCTCCTTACATTTAATGGGTTTAATTAATTTAATTCAAAATTGAGCCTTATAAAGTTCGAAAGGGGGTGAATTTTAGTATATAACATTAGCCCCATCTGGGGATGGTTCTCCACTGTAGAGAACCAACAATGGAGACCTTATGCCTTAGTGTTGAGTTATGGAGTCTAAAACGAATGACGATGAGAAGCTTTCCGATGGGATCGCTCAGTATTGACATTAAATTCGTACGGATATGGAATGAATGAGATTTTGGAGATTCAATGGGTAAAAGTGAAGAATTAATGCAGAAACAACATGAAATAATTAAGGGGAATATAATGAAACTTTGACTTTAAGCACGAGTCATTACCCAAAACTATTTGCGATAAGATGGGTTAATTCTATGATGGCAGGTGTTGTAGGCAGTAGCAGAGGAAGGTGTGAAACACTCCACATGAATAGATAGGTTGTTGTTCCTATTGACAAAGAAGGAGAAGATGGTCCAAATTGAAGATAAGCTGGCACTTCTTCCTGGGATTTACAACACCATTGAGGAAGTATGCACAGGGGAAGCAGCTGGGAGTACTCCTCCCGTAGACACTAAAAATTTTAGAAGGGACGTAATCGAGGCTTCTCATGGATAAATTTCCTTATGAGAAACTAAGTTACTCTTCAAGGAACTGTGTTGTCATATGATTTTTTTATAAATTGTAAAAATATTGGAGCATTAGGACTCAATTTTTAATGGCTTTAGTGGATTATGCATTACAAGTTCTCATCTTACTATGTATATCAACTTTTAAAACAATATAATATGAATATGATTTGTTCTTCAGAAAATTTTTGTTTGTTAATGAATGAGACATTTGGATGGTTTCTTGTTGCAAAATAAAGAGTCTTATTAGATTGGAGAAAATAAATCGTCTCTTATTTTAATTCATAACTCAAAAAATGATATTTCATGTTTTCCAATGGTTATTTTAGCTATATATATATGATGTGTTAAGATAATAACTTCACAACATTTCCATCATGTAGCAATTCAAAAGGAAACTTCGTATGGATTTAGCAACTAAACACTAAGACCTAGTTAGTAAAATTAATAATGGAGGTGAAATTAGCATCGATTGGAGGCTTAATATATGGTTATGTGATTGAAATACTTGTGGGGTGACTGATGTGTTGCAGTAACAAATTCATGTGTTGAAAATGCATAAAACATGAACTTTTGAGCACCTCTCCATGAAAGTTGTCACCGAACGTTGCTCCTCTTCCATCGAGTGTCCATAGCTCCACCAAAGTCATTCACTGCTTCACAAGTAGGATTTGACTTCCTTGACTTATTGATCCTTGTAGTTGGGATTTCTTGTGAGCTTCAATATATTTTTTTTAAATCTTCACTTTTTTGCAACACAGCAGGAAGAAAATCACACTGGGTAATACCAATGCCACTAGTGTCGCTTCGGTGCCAACGAGTGTTCATAGCACTAGCAAAGTCACTAGCATACCTCACAAAAGCCACAACATAAGGGAATGGGTAGATTGCACACTGAAAAATCAGTACCACTAACCTTGCTCCACTACGAGCGAGCATTCATAGCCCCGACGGAGGTTGTCAGCATACCCCATTCTAAGAAGGAAAGATTGTAGATTGTGAACGACAAACTAGTAGTGGAACTGTATGTGAAGGAGGAAGACAACTCGTTTTGTAGCTCCATAGTTAGACATAATTGCAACAACACAATTATATAGATAATTTCTAGGGATTGATAATGTTCATGTGAAGTTAGATTTAGTCTTAACCGTTAAGTCGCATGACTAAAAGTAATGGCTCTTAAGAACTATACATGATTTAAGGCATGCAGAGTTATTGTAGAGATATTGCTTGTTTTAGATTCTCATTATATGAACACAATGATTATTAATTAATTATTTCTTTTCTTTCACTTTTCTTCTTTTTTCATTTTTATATATATACAGACATATAGATATGCAAAAAATTTCAAAAACCTTTTATTTCTTATTTTTTATTTTTATATTAAAAGCACTCGATAGGTGAGATAGTGTTTCAGAAATTGGTCATTTACGGCACAACAAACTTCTTCTCCCTCAAAATTTTTGAGGGAAAATGAATTTTCCCTTTACACCTTATCGATTACGAATGGGCCTAGCCATAGATTATCAAAAATTTTGTTCTTGTCAGGCTCCTCATTCCTTTTATCCCACTTAAGAACCAATCACCTGGAAGAAAAACCTTGTGTTTGGCACATTTATCAAATATTTGCTTAATTTTTGCTTGATGTTGGTTAATGCTTTCATATACGAGATCTATTTCATGTTGTGGTTGAATCATTTTATTAATTTGTCTTTTAAGGTCATTAGGCTCTTCATTGGATTCTTGTAGATTCTTCATAACCTTTATGCCTAAATAGAGCGGGAAGACAAGATCTAACCCATAGGCCCATTGAAAGGGTGACATGCCAATAGATTTCTTAGTGCTGAATTTAGATGCCCATACGACACATTTCAATGCTAAGTGCCAATTATCCTTTTTAGAATGTAAATATTTATTTAAAATTTTAGAAATGTTTTTAATAGTGGACTCATCAAGCCCATTTCCCTGAGGGTAATAGGCTTTCGAATGTCCTAATTTTACTTTGCAATTGTCATAGAAATTATGAAAGGCCATTGAACAAAAAGGTTTAGTGTTGTCGGCTATGATATTTTTAGGATGCCTGTAACATGAAAATATGTTTTCTGTTAGGAAATCCATCATTTCTTTAAAGTTAATCTTCCTTAATAGTATGGCTTCAACCCATTTAGTGAAATAATTGATGGAAGTGATAATGCAGCGGTGTTTGTTGCTGGAAGGAGGGTCAATTTCTCCAATTCAATCTAAACACCATTTTTGAAAAGGAGCTTTTGTTATGATGGGATTCAAAGGTAAGGCTACAATACTTTCCTACCCGCAAAGATATGACACTAGTGACAGGCTCTCACCTTCTTATTTTCATCACAAAAGAGAGTGGGCCAATAGAGACCACTCCTAAGAATCTTATGGGTGGTAGCTCACCATGAGAAATGGATGCCACATACTCCACTCTGAATATGCTCCAAAGTAATCATCATTTCGATCATCACTTTGATAAAAAAATATTCTCCAAAGGAATCATTCCTTTGGGGATATAATTGTTTTTTAATTGAATGGCCTCATGTTTTCCAATTTTAGTTTTTAGGTTTGCGGCATTAGAACTTCCTTGATCAACTTCTTCTTCCTCATCTATGTAATGATCTGAAAATTCACCAGTTAGTTCAATAAAAAATTTAATTTCCTGATCATCTTCCAATAATTGCCAATGATTTATGTTATCAGGTATGGAAGGTCTATAGAGGAACTCGATTTCAAATATTAATTTAAGGCTAGTGGGAGGGATAAAGGTAGCGATAGTAACAACAAGAACATCGACTAGCTGATTTCTTTCCCTAGGAATAGTAGTAAAGTTTATAGCAGAAAAGAAGTTATAGCTGATTTCTTTCCCTAGGAATAGTAGTAAAGTTTATAGCAGAAAAGAAGTTATGTATGAAATCCTAGACTGGATTCTTATAATCATGCAATTGAGGATGCTTAGTTTGACATTTATTTGTTATTTGTTTAGTTACTCACTTGGATTTGCTAAAATTTGATATATTTTGAATGTCGAGTTTTCGTGCATTCTCTAATCCAAGTACTAAATCCTCATACTCTGCTATATTATTAGTAGTTCCAAAGTTTAATATAAAACAATAAAAATAGTATTACATTGAGATGGAGGTATCAAAACAACGTTTGCACTAGACCGTACCCTAGAGAAGGCCCCAACAAAGTACAATTTCTAAACAACATTAAAATCTTTAGGTGTAAGGATAGACGCATATTTCTCACACATAAAGGAATTTTCCTCATCTAAAAAAATGAAGACAATATTTCCCATATTATCATCGAAAGTATAGACTGGCGAGTTCTCGGGGTGTTATTTTGAACTGATGGTATAAGTCAATCTAGATTCTCTGTATAATTGGCATGTCCCTCCTCCAAATACGTGTATGGTGGTGTAGGAAATATCACATTGCAATGAACCACCAAGCTTAGCACCTAGCTCCTTGATAGGAGAATTCCGTAGTTAGGAGGGACATCGACTACCACTGCTCCCATAACAATATTTAATACGGGAACTTGGGCTAGAACTACAACCATATTTTTAATCACACCTAAACATTTAACTCTTCGAGAATCAAATGAATACAGATCCTGATATTCTTAAGTTATAGTTAGCCTGAGTTTATCCATAATCTCTTTTGGCATGAGATTGTGAGAGGCACCTGAATCTAGCATACAATTATGCAGATTCCAGTCATGAATCTTTAAGCTAATGTAAAAAGGGGGAACTAAATTACCATCTTTTTGGTTTACAGGGCCAAGAGTAATTTTGGGAGCATCATCTTGGACATTAATAATGTTTGTTAGCCCCATTTCTTGGGATGGTTGATAGTAATTTTGAAAAGAGAATCAATTTTTTCTTTATAGTTAGGAAGCTTAACAAATTTGGTTAAAGGGATACTAATTTTGAGTTTTCTCAACTCATTCTATAAGATCAATGTTTTGTGCGAAACGTGGATCAACATCAAAATAATTAGGCTCATGGGGTACGAATGGTTTATCCTTACACAAAAGGGGCTGAGGTGTTGGTTCTTTCTAAAAAGCATGGCCCTTCTTGGTTATGAGGTTATATTTGTGTTGAAACTAAGCTACCAGTTGTTTAGAAAATCATCGAAGCTAAGGATCCCAAAAATTATGCTCTATGTAATCGAGGTATCTAGATTGTGCACCTCAAAGGTATTAATGGAATTTACATTAGGATATTCCTCCTCTTTAGGGTTCATCTATTGACTAGCAGCATCATCATCGTATTCATCAATGAGGTTAGCATTATTTCTAAGAGGAGGTTGAATGTGGGGCTCATCTGGCCTTTGTCCCCTTTGCAACATTTGTGGAGGACGATGATAAGGGGCTTGATTTCTTGGTAAAAAATTGGGATTTATGTTCGCTAGATTAGGATGAATGTTTGGCTATACAAGGGGGTTTGCAGAACGTGGAGGAAATGTCGTGTTTACAACCTCAAGGTGTTGGATTTTATTGGTTAATGACTTAATAAGCTTCAACATTTCCTCAATCTTCTGATCCTAGAAAGAGGAAGAAGCAGGAAGTTGAGGATGTGTCAATGATCTTCTTATTTCCATCGGATCGATTATCATGAGAGGAATATTTCCCAGTAGCAATGAGATTCCCCTCACAAGCACATGCCTTAGATTGAGCATCAGCTAAAGTAGTTAGTTCACTCTCTCACAAAGCATATGACAAATCATCATCGAGAGTCGTGGAATAATCCATGACTGCGGCAGTGTGAGATAGTTGAACAAAAATAGGTAAAAGGTTATAACATTTCATGAAACTCTTGTTAAAATTAGAAACTGACTCATTAGGTTTTAATTTTAAAGTAGAAAATTCAGTGAGCCACAACTGGTTACTCTTTTTGACACCATACTGTTGTAAAAACAACTCAATCAACCTATCCATTGTATTGATACTATTTTAGGGAAGAGTTCTAAACCATTTTCGGGCCTCCCCTTCTAAGCTTTGCATGAAAAGTCTCATGCAAATGTCATCATATTCGACACCCAAATTCTCACAGTAATCTTGAAATTTAACAACATGTTCTTCGACAGTTCTTTCCCCTTCGTTATCGAACATAGGTAATTTTTTGTTGTATTTGGGGAGGAAATTGTGAAGAGTCCCTTGTAGATTAAGGGGATTATACCGGGCATACACCCAAGCATTCATGGGTGGTGGAGAAGTAGGAGAAGGAGGTAAATATATGATAAGGAGAAGGTGATGGAATATTCCGCGGAGTGAATGGGAGAAGGAAAGATAAGTGGGTAGGTTGAGAAGTTGATGATGAAGGTATATAATGAGAGCTTAAATGAGAAGAGGGAGAAGAAATAGTTTCTAGTACTCTCGGATTAGGAGACAACGAATGATTTTTCCTGAACTCATCAAGGCGTCTCCTCCTGTTGGCTATAGTAACCAACAATTCTAGGTCCTCTAAAGGAGAGTGACTAACCTCTGACGTAGACCTAGTCAACCTCTGGGGAGTATCCATATTGAAAAATGACCTATGTTACTAACAAGCAATGTACTATTTCACTACTAATTTTACAATCGTTTATTTGTAGATATATTTTTATATTACATAACTCAAAATTAAACTAACTTCTATAACTAGTTATAGGTAATAAAACAAAATAAGTGTGATTGATAAGGTACCTGGGAAATGGCGGACATGCACTTTTTTTGTAGAATCAGACCCTCATTTTTTGTCTGTCATCTAGGAGCATTCGGGTTTGGCTACACTCACTCGTCTTCTTGCACTAACACTTCCCAATTCTAATGGAGGTCTTGGTGAGTTCAGGAAACCAGTAAGGAGAGTTCATATAGACCATTTAATATACTGCATTGATAAGTTAAACCAGAAAGAATATGTGGTTGAATAGGATTATAAGTATTCATCTAATAATTCTTGAACTAATTTCTCCCTGACAACGACGCTAAAAGAATTTTAGTGCTCAAATCATCCTGACATATGAACGATTCGAATACACATTCAGTGAGGACTTAGAAGCCCTCCCATTCTAAATGTTATAGGCTGACCTCCAGTGCACCACAAGGGGTAACCCTGATGATGATTATATAATTTTAGATAAGAAAATATAATAAGGTCAGTTGATGATAGTTTCTTTGTTGTAGTAGCTTTATGGTATTAACCGATTCAATAGGAAGTTCTATCCAAAAAAAACTTTGAAAGTTATTACACAGATGCAAATGGCAAACTTTAACAATTAAATATCGAGATTAGATTATAAAAAATGAAATATAGAGAAAATAAGAACATACATAAAGGTACAAGATACCAAATCATTTAAAAGACAATGAGAGGTCATTGCAACATGTACAAATGTTCTCCAAGATTCCATTCCAAATATTTGAAGATAACCATATTCAATAATAAATATTGAAATCTAAAACTTGCAAAGATGGTATAGAAACTTATAGGTTTTAAAGTGAAAATGATGTCATGCACAAACAAATTACAAAATATAACATTGTAACAATCATAAATGTAGAACAAAGATAATGTTCACCATCCAGTAATTCAGATCGATAGTATGATATCAGAACATAAAAGACTAAACGAAATAATTTTTAAACGAGAACAAGTCTCAGATTTAGTTTTCTGCAGCTGTCATACATAAATGAATAAACACAACAATATTCATCAAAACATAAGGAATAAATTTCAGCGATGTAATAAAATACTATGTAACATGTGTAAGCAATTTTCACAAAATTGAAAATTATAACGATTATTTTTTAGACTAATTTATGGTTATATCTGTAATTTGTTTCATTCTTCTTTAAATTCAGATCAGTGGTATCAGAGTGGTCTGCTCATTCTCGGTTTTTCTTTGCATGTCCCCAATGAGGTTGGGATATATGGAGTTAGGGCTGCAATTGGTCAAACCTTTGCAAGACCAACCTTGCAAAATCTGAGGGCCTCCCGTGGTAGAAGAGAAAAAATATGAGGGGGCAGGACATTCTTTCAAAATCTTGCTTGAAGAATCCCTCGAGTGAAAAAGGAATGCGATGATGGACAACTTTGCCCAGATCCTTTAGCGATTACCCAAAGGTGACACATATCCTTCCAGTAGCCACTCTGGAAGTGCCACACCCTTCAATGTACAAGTTAACTTTGATATCCCCATATCTGAAGGTCACCTTGTAGATAAATGGTTAAATATTCTAGAAGGATATTTTTCTATTCATGATTTTTCCAGTCAGGGAAATATTACTTTTTCACTTCTCAAAGCCACCCCTAACGTCAAGGACTGGTGAGAAACCTACTGTGAGAAGAAGGAAGAAAGTACACCCTCACTATTTTAAGCTGCACCCACTTGGAATTTGTTCTGGGATGCCATCAAGGAGCAATGATGCCTTGTTAGGAGCTATGAGGATGAATAAATAAAGTGGACCACGTTGCGGCAGGGAAGGGACCAAGACATGTTGAAGTTTATCAATGTTTTTCATACCCTTCACATGAAGTTGGGCATCAAGGATTCTAAACGGCATTTTTTACTGAGGTACCACAACTGTCTACAAAGGTACATCTAGGACAAGATGGAGTTCCTGGAAATATACTCACTTGGCACGACTCACTGATATGTTGTCAAGATTGAGAAGAAGTTTAAACATAATAATTGATACTTTGGATCTGTGAATCTGAAGCAAGGGAAAGGCACCCCTAAACTGCAGAGAAAACGAAAAAGCCAAAGCGGGGTGATGCAGGATAACTTGCCGAAGCCACAAGAAAATAAAAACACCATGAAGACAAAGCAGGATAGAGGAAAGTGGTGTGAGTTCCATAACAAATCCACTCGCAACACAAGTGAGTGTCTGGGCCAAGCAGTCACTGGTGCTCGAGCTAAAGGATTCTAAATCAGATGCATGTTCTAACTTTGAGTCAGAAACTCGACAAGGGTAATGACAAAGGGAATCATATCATTGATGTGGAGCCTAGTTCCACCATGGCCACCACCAAGATCCAAAAGATTGAGCATGAATATTCAAAGAAGGGGGAATGCCTCTTCCACTCACAAATGTGGGTCAAGGGTTCTTCGTTGTAGTTCATTATCAACAGTGAGAGCCAAAAGAACCCCATTTCAATAGAATAGGTTGTGAAGTGATTGGGCCTACTGACTACAACACATCCAAAGTCATACACCATCGGGTGGCTTCACCAAGGATGAGATCTCTGCATCAGCCAACATTCTCACCTTCCCTACAACATTAAGCTCTTCACGGATGAGAAACTGTGTGATGTTGCTCCTCTTGAAGTTTGTGATCTATTATTAGTACAACTTGTGGAAGTGATATGTTGTATATGAGTCTAGACCTCACTCTATTATTATTTATTTTGGTAATAAGTTATACGAGGTATCGAAGGTAGCCCAACCTACCACCATCTCTTTGATCTCTACTAAGGAATGCAATAAGATCATCTCCTAGACCGGGAAATTTGTTTTCTTTCTGATTCGCTCTCAAAGTAAGGGGTAGATCATAACCACATTTGTGGCCCCTAGGAGGGGTTCCTCCACACAATGAAAGTAGGTGGTTATGTTCACGGAAGAATACAGGGACATATTCGCTTCACCAATAAGGGTACCCTTGTCTATTAGGTCAATCATTCAATCGATCTGACACCTCGAGCACCTCTACCCAATGGGCTCATTTATCACTGCTCCATTATGGAAAATGAAGAGATCAAGTGGAAAATCCAGTAGTTGTTGCAAAAAGGGCACATCCGACCAAGTTCCTTGCCTTGTGGGAGCCGGATTGTACTTATACAAAAGAAGGATGGGACCTGGAGGCTCTACATTAATTATTGGGCACAAAACAAAATCATTGTCAGGAATAGGTATCCAATCCCACAGATTAATAACCTTTTGGAACAACTCAAGGGGGCCAAGTATTTCGGCAAGATTGATTTGAAGTCTGGCTATCACCAAGTTCCAATAGAGCCCAAAGATGTATGGAAAACCACCTTCAAATCCAAGGAAGGCCTTTTTGAATGATCAGTTATGCCCTTCGGGTTGAAAAATCCCCTTGCTTCTTTTATGAGGCTAATGGATGACATCTTGCTACCCTTCACTAACTCATTCGTGGTTTTTTATCTGGACGATATCCTCATCTTCAGAAAAAATTTGGAAGAACACTTGCAACACATTCGACATGTCCTTCAAACCCTTCGGTAGCACAAACTATGTGCCAACTTGGAGAAATGCACCTTTGGCATTAGCCAGGTCTAATATTTGGGTGACATCATAGACGAGTGTGGTGTGCATGTGGATCTGTCTAAGATCCAAGTCATTTGGGATTGGCCAGCCCCCGACCACTCTAACAGAGCTTCGCATCTATTGGCTTCGGGGGTCCTGACCCAGGTTCAGAGTTAATTGTGCCAAACAAAACCCTACACTACTGGCCCTTTCAGCAACAACCCATGTAGCGTAGGCTGTAGTCTCACTCGAAGCAGTATAGGGGGATGTTGGAACCAAGTTTCTGAATCCAGAGATCAGTGTGATGTATTTTAGTGCCCTAAATTTTCCTTCGCATAGATCTATAAGCCCCTATAGCTCAGCACTGTAACTCCCTTCAAATAGCCCCTACACCTTCGTGAAGGTCTACAATTGGTCTTTGCAGACCCTTAAGAGTCAAATCATATACTTACGCGCAACATAAAATAACCCTGGATCTGAGCTTGTGCAGAACTACTTAAGTATTTTAATAAACATAATAGAATATATCACAATCTTCACAAAAGTACTTCACATGCAATGCGTACAGTTATTAAGAATCATTTCATAGAGTCAAGCATCATTAGATCAATATTTCATAAATACATTATTCATCCACAACATATATCGCAATCATAAATAAATAGAAGTAACTAGATAAACACATGAATCTTCAACAATCTTATTTATTGATCTTCAATATGGTATTACAGACTCAAAACTACCCTACGCACTTAGCTGTAGGGGTTCGCGCACTCAGCTGTAGACTCTACCTAGGCCACTGTGCACACAGCTGCAGATCCTTTCTCTCCTATCTGATCCACTTCTCTGCACTAAGACATCTCTTCTATTCCCCCATTATAGGTCACATCTTTCCATAGACTCTCTAAGACATGCCTACTTATAGCTTTTTACATATAATCCCATGGTCCATAGACCATGGGTGGATCTCAAAACTGAATCAACTTTTACATAAACAAGGGGCTAAAAACCCTTTGACTCCTAACCATCTATGCACTCCATATCCACAAATCGTGGATACTTTACATATTTTACAAAAATTATATCAAAACATGGGTTTTTAACCCCAAAACTGACCCAGGGGACCCCATCTCAACAGGCCCCCAACACAAATATTGTGACTCGCCCTTGAGTCACTCGGTGATGAGCCTCATAAATGGGTAATTATATGGGCTCATTTTACCTCCTAACCTAGTCAAATCAACCATTTTCTTAGCTTATTGTATGATTTTGTGATTATATTTATGCTTATAGGGTGAGTTGAGTTAGTTATTATGCCATGTGGGCTAACATGTATTTAATGCAGATTATTGATGGATTTCGATGTGAAAGTCAAGGATCTACTGGCCAAACTACAGCAATAACTCGAAGTAGATAGAGGAGAGGACTTATAGGAGGAAATCCCCCTCATTTGTTACTCCTCACTTCGAATTCCCCTTCCTTCAGCTCAGAGTACAAGCAGCCGAATCATGCACTAGAAGGTAGCCAAGCAAGTGGAGGATGATTGATAGTTATCTCGAGTTTTGGGAGCCAAGCCTCCCTCATTTTAAGGAAGCTGTTGGTAGCTTCATATGTATAAGTAGAGAGGCCTAGGGCCTCACTAGGGTCGGACTTTTTTTTGCTTGTGTAAACTCTACTCAAATTTTGAGCTTAGTATTTTGTGATAGTTTCACGTAATCTTGCTATTTGATTGATAATGAAGATGGACTCCTTTTTGAGCTAGCACTGAGTTTCCTCAAAGGGATAAATCTCTTGGGTTAGGGCCTAATCCAAGAAGCCAGGCTTCTATTTACTTGTATTTGTATGCTTTACTTCAGTTTGTAGATTAATTTGCTGTTAGATGTATTTCCTTATGGTTAAGAATAGGTTGCTTTTGGTGGTTTAAGTATCTTGCTGACATTTATGCTTTCTGTAGCAGGTTAAAAAATGATTATAGAAGATTCATAAGGTTAGCAACAGTGCCTTGGCCTCTCTTTCTCCCTCCGGGACCATGATTTGAGGCAAAGACTCTCTTACTGCCCCAAAAACACAGATTTTCCTCATTCATAGGACTTCTAGTGTTTGCAGCTCTTTAGTAGGTTGATAGTGCAATTTTTCTTTACTTTAGATCTCCTTTATCATGTTCACTTCCTGATTTTTAATATTCCTCTTTCATACTTTCCTTTCTTGCAGCATTTCTCAGCATTTCCTTTCCTACATCATAGTTTAGACCATTTTTATGCAAAACTTTGTTTTCCTAGGATGCACTCATTTCATTTATTGCTTGATTTTCTTGGTTGACTGTCAGTTTCTATGTAGTAGATCTCTTCCAGCAGTAGGCAAACTTACCAACAATCACACCCTCCATCTGATCCATGCCCTATAGGTCTCCTAAGCCTCACCTCAATTCTGCCCTAGTTTCCTTGATTTTCCATAGAACTTCTTCCTCTCTCCTTGAGCAAACCCAATCATATTTCTCCCTCCTGGTGGTTCATGGTAGACCTTAGGCACCCTACACCTCATCCCAACCTTCATCCACCTTTTCCACCCACTCTCACACCCTCAAAACAGTGAAAATTTCTGTTGGCCTCCCCCTGTAGGTCTCCTGTAGTTTTCCTATTTTCCTCCTATAGTTTCCCTATGTCCTCCTATAGTTTTTCCTGCAGGCTTTCTTTTGAAGGCCAAGTGTGGGAAAAGTCTTCAGAAGGTCACCTAAGACCTTCTAGGATCCATCCACACCATCCTAAATTCTCCCAAGATCCAAAACCACCCTCCAACACCACCTGTTCACTGCCACACTCATACACAATAAATTAGATGCATGATAAATTCACATAAAAACACACAAGAATCCACAAATATGTTTTTTGCTTATTTACTTCCAGCGATAGCATGGTTAGATGTTGTTTACTTCCTTGAGTTGGTAATGGAATTTCTTTCATGGTTTACATAGCGTTTTTGGCAAAAGTAGAATTGGCTTGTTAATTAGGCTTTACTAGGTTTTGCTTTACATTCCAGTCTTTCTCCTTTCCGTAATTAGAATAGCATCTGTAGAGTAATCTTTCTTTCCTTTCATCACACATAGAGCTTCTTCTGAAATCTATAGAAGTTGGCTTGAGCTCCTAGTGATCTCGCACCGGCTGACCAAGTGACAACTTGTAGTGAGAACTAGTACTTGTGCATATAGCATCGACACTTCCAAGTTTGTTACGAACTACCGGGTTGATAAAAGTAAAGTTGGCAGCCCAGGAGTTGCAGCATTCTTGCTACAATACTGGCGCTCACCACTTTTTGGTGTCGTTGCCAGGGAAGTGTCAAAGTATTCTGTGATTACTGCTTTCTTCTATTTCCTATTGCAACATTCTTCTAATAGTTCATTTCAGCAAAAGTAGACTAGTCATTTCTTTTCTTTCAGTTCTACATTTCCTTTGCTTTCCTTTTCAATTCTACAAATTTCCATTTAGCTAGTTGCAATTTGTTTTGTTCAATCACAATTTCAGCTTTTATAGGTATTATCAGTGTGGGGAAAAGGAAACAAAAACCAACCAAAAAGGTTTCCTTTGATGCCTCGTAGGAATAGAGATAACTCAGGAAAATTTTTGCCCAACACCCCCATTGCTTCACACAGCCAACCTTCTCTCTTCTTTGGTGGCTACAATCAAGAAGAAACCTTAGGTGAATAGCCAGACATATTTGAAGAACCTATAGGGTAAGAAGAAGAAGAAAACATTCCTCTGGAGCCAATGGCTGAAAACAGAAATGCTAGGGGAAATGGAGAGAGAATAGAGGGTACCTTCCCCATTCGGGACACCAATGGGGACACCAAAATGAAGAATATAATCCCTTCAGCCCTACCTCACTTCCATGGTCTAACTATAGAAGATCCTGACACCTTCCTGTTTGAGTTTGTTTTCATCTGTCGAGCTTATGACTATGTAGAATACGAGCAAAAGTTGAAACTATTCCCTTCTACTCTCAAGGATGCAGCACTGTGCTGGTTCATGGGATTACCTGGCAATAACATCACAACTTGGGCTCAGATGCAACAAGCCTTTAACAACAAGTATTGAGACTATTTTAGGTCAAAAGATACTAAAGAAGAAATCTTCCGAATGACCATGGGAAGTGATGAGTCCCTGGAAGACTATGAAGAGAGGTTCCAGCTCAATTACAAAAGGGTCAGGTGTACACTTGACCCTGAGTCTCTGAAGTTGGTCTTACTCAGGGGAATTTGGGAAGACCTTTTAGACACCCTCCATCTACTAGCCGAGGGAGACATCTACCAACTATCCTATGAGGACATAAAGACTGTTTTTAGAAACCATTCTAGAGCAGCCATAATGAAAGGTAGGGGGAGTCAACCCATAGCCAGTACCTCTTCCTCCAATTCATCCATTAATGGTGAAATTGGAAACATGCTGGAAGACTTCAAGAGTGAGATGCTGCAGACTCTTGCCATGCAAATGGATATCTTACATATCAAAAGAAAACAAGAGGAAGCAAAGAGGGCTTTGGCCATCTTTTGTCCTAGATGCACTAGGAGGCATCCTAGGAATGAATGCCCATTGAACTCTATAGACGTTTGTTCAGTCTATGAAGAAAATAATTCTATAGATAAGTGCCCTTCCTTGCCTGGACTTAAAGATGTATACCAAGGGGCCAAAGGAGTCACTGAACAGATCTATTACATAAACCAAAGGAGGCCACATGGACCTAGACCATACCAGCAGGGGATGTCAGGGACATCTTAGGCATACTACAACCCCAACCAAGTCCCATCCATACCTTCTTGGCCCCCCACTGCTCATCCTTCCTAGTCCACGCCTCATCCTTGGTCCTTCACATCACAATATCATGCCCAACTAGCCACCCATTCATTTCAATCCTATGCTCAACTGCAACCTCAGTGGAATTCATCTCATCAGGGGTAGAGGCCCCAATACAACTCTCTTCCCACTCTACTACCTCCACCACCTGCCCAACCACAACCGTTACCTTCTGCTCCACCAAGGAAACCCCAAATGTCTACCCAACCAAATCCAAACCCGAACAATAGATAGGCTCAACAAGTGTATAGTGGGGAACCATCATGCCCAACTTATGTTGTGGAGATTCAAGAAATTAACTTGCGATCCCAGAAAGTTCTCCTAGATAGCCAGTCTCCACCTAGGGAGGTTGAGGAAGATAAAGAGGAAAGAGAACCTAAATCAAATCCACCCTTTCCTAAGAGACTATCCATGACAATCCAGCCTACCCCAGAAGAGACTGAACTCCTGGGAGAATTGAAACACTTATGTGTGAAGATACCACTTCTCCAAGCCATAAAAGCTGTGCCTATCTACAATAGGTTGATCAAAGGGAAGTGCTTTAGGCATCCAGGAAGGTGCAAGAGAGATACCCCAACCATCAATGTCATATGACAACTGTCCGACCTAATGTTGGGGTAGATGATCTGTCCAAAATATCTGGATCCTGGAAGCCCAGTAATTGATGTCCACATCAATGGCACAATGGTCCCACATACCTTAATTGATCTAGGAGCTGCCATTAATGTGATGACAGAGGACACAATGCTCAAAATTAACCTCCAAGGCTCCTTGAGGAAGACCACGACAGTTCTACAGCTAGCAGACCGCTCCACGGTGACCCCTAAGGGGATTGTGGAAGATGTGATGGTCTCCATTGATTCTTGGGAGTACCCTGCTAATTTCTTAGTTCTCCAGCCAAAGGAGAAGCTCACTAGGTATCCTCTCATCTTGGGAAGACCGTGGTTGGCTACAGCCAATGCCTACATCAACTATCAAGCTGGGAAAATGAACATAAAAAATGGGCACATGCCCAAGAAATTAACCCTATATCCTCCTGCCCAACCCTTGCTAGAACATGATCTACCTCTCTGGTTGGAGGAGGAGGCTGAGGATGATATGATTGAAAATTTGATTCAGAATCCACCTCCCAGTGTATCACCATTAGAATACATAGTAAGAGAAACCCGAAAAAATCCCTCAACTGATCTCTGTGTGGCTGACCGTACTTCTCTCCGTGTCAAAAATATAGATTTCATCCCAGAAACAACATTGAAAATCAATCCATCCCTATATACTTCCGAGTAGAAGGAGTTATGCAGCCTACTGAGAAAACATCTAGATTCCTTCACCTGGAGTTATAAGGAGATGAAGGGAGTGCACCCTTCAGTATGTACTCATCATATATACAACAAGGAAGATTGCAAACTAGTCAAGTAGCCTGAAAGGAGGATGAATCCAGCACTTAAAGATATTGTTAAGGAAGAACTACATAAATTGCTTGATGCAGGATTCATCTATCCCATCTCTGATAGTGAATGGGTCTCTCCTTTAGTGCTAATGCCAAAGAAAATTGGTAAGTGGAGAATCTGTGTCGACTATTGGGAATTGAATGAAGCCACTAAAAAGGACCATTTTCCTTTACCTTTCGTAGATCAAGTGTTAGACGGTCTAGCAAGGAAAAAGCTTTTCTCTTTCTGAGATGGGTTTAGTGGGTAAAATTAGATTCAAATCAGCCCGGAAGACCAAGATAAGACTAGTTTCACTTGTCCTTGGGGTGCCTTTGCATATTGGGTCCTTCATTTTGGTTTGTGCAATGCTCCAGCCACTTTCCAAAGAGCGGTATTGAATATATTTTATGAACTGGTTCATGATGCAGTAGAAATATACATGGATGAGTTTTCTCCTTATGGATCTGACTTTTAAGAGGCTTTATCTAACCTAGGAAAAGTTCTAGATAAGTGTATTGAGATGAACCTGTCCCTCAATCCGGAAAAATGTGAATTTTTGATGACTGAAGGGACTTTGCTAGGTCATGCAATATCTCAACAAGGACTGTAGGTGGACCCCAACAAAATTGCCAGCATCCAAAGGGTCCCACCTCCTCAAAAGGTGAGAGATGTCAGAAGTTTCCTAGGCTTAGACAGATATTACAGGAGATTCATTAAAGACTTTAGCAAGATAGCCTCTCCTTTGTTTGGCCTCTTAGGTAAAGATATTGAGTTCATATGGTCGGAAAACTGTCAAGAAGCCCTAGATACCTTGAAGAGCAAGCTAGTGACTGCCCCAATTCTCAGAGGCCCAAACTGGGCCCTACCCTTTCACATTCACACAAATGCCTCGAACAAAGCGATAGGAGCAGCCTTAGGAAAAAATGATGGAAAGTTACCTTATGCCATATACTTTATAAGAAAAAACTTGTCAAAGGCAGAGTTAAACTATACAGTGACCAAGAAGGAAATCCTAGCTATCATGCATTCCTTAAAAAAATTAAGACATTATATCACAGGCTATCAAACCTTCATGTATATTGATCATGTTGCAATTATATATTTAATGAACAAACCAGATGTAAATTCTTGAATTATTAGATTGTTGCTTTTACTGCAGTAGTTTGATCTGACCATTATTGATAAGCCTGGTAAAGAAAATGTTGTTGCTGAATTTTTATCTAGAGTAAATTTACCTGCAGGTGAAGAAGGAATGGTGGATGACCAAATGCCAGATGAAAACCTATATCAGTACTCTCTCGATGGTTTGCTGATATAGAAAACTACTTGATTTTAGCACAGTTCCCACCACACCTATCCTCAAAAGAGAAGAGCAAGATAGTAAGGAAAAGTGCCCCTTTCACCTAAATTAGAGGAAATCTCTTCAAACATGGCCTAGATCAGATCTTGAGAAGATGTGTTAGGGAGGAGGAAGTCCTTGACATCCTCCTGACCTATCATGACGGGCCTTGTGGAGGTCATTTCGCAGCAAAAAGAACCACCTTCAAGATATTGCAAGTAGGCTACTACTGGCCCACTCTTCATTAGGATGCGAGGAGATACACGAGCCAATGTGATCGGTGTCGGAGGATGGGGAAACCACTCCAAAGGATGAAATGCCCATGCAACCTCAGGTGACCTTTGAGCCATTTGAGAAGTGGGGCATGGAATTTGTGGGGCCTATCAACCCCCCTTCAAAGAAGAAGTAGTACATCATTGTGTGCACCAACTACCTAACAAAGTGGGCGGAGACAAAATCAATCAAAGCAGTGACAAAGGAAAAAGTAGCTAAGCTTTTGAGGGAAAACATATTATAAAAGTTTGGGTATCCAAGAGAGTTGGTCACAGACCAAGGCAGTTAGTTCACTTCTAGCCTGATTAAAGACCTGCTCACACATCATAAGATCAAGCATAGGACTTCGACCCCTTACCATCCACAAGCCAATGGGAAAATGGAAGTCACTAACAGAGCATAGGAAGGGATCCTAACTAAGGTAGTGAGCAACACCAGAAAATACTGGGCAGACAGATTAGTTGAGGCCACTTGGGCCTACAACACAACATGGAAGACCACCACCAGGTTCACACCCTATGAACTGGTCTATGGGAAGAAGGCTTTGCTGTCAATAGAGTTTGAATTCAGTACCCTAAGGATGGCAGCTCAGCTAGACCTAGACCTCAGCCATGCACAGAAGGAGAGATTACTTCAGCTCAATGGATTGGATGAATACAAATTGCAAGCCGTTCTCCATACAGATGTAGTTCAGCTTCAGAGAAAGATATGGCATGAAAAAAATATCAGGGAGAAGCAATTACAAGAGGGAGATTGCGCACTACTCTATGATTCAAGATACAAGGATTTCAAAGGCAAGTTGAGGACAAAATGGCTGGGACCCTACATTGTGGAGAAATGCAATGACAATGGTTCAGTTCTGATCAGAACCATTGATGATGAAGCCATCCCCATGCTTGTCAATGGACATCGGTTGAAAGTCTACAAGAAACCCCTCTCCAAGCGAGAGTTTATTGAAGATTTGAATAAAACAGTGATGGTAGTGGAGCATTTCCTAGCTCCCACTTCACCCACTCACTGAAGAAAAAGAGAAAAATAAGGACTCAAGTGAAAACCTCCATGAGGCGCTTGAGTCCCATCATTGGGTTGAAAACCTCTCTTGAGGTGGCCCAGTGATGTCAAAGAAAAAGAGAAAAAGAGAAAAAAGGGAAAGAATAATATCCCTGGGTGAAAACCTCCCTTGGGGGTACCCAGGGCAGACAATTAGGGTGAAAACCTCTCTGAGGCACCCTAGTTGTTTTCAAAAAAAAAAAGTAGAAGAAAAAAATGAATTTTTATTGCATTGCAGGTTTGCAGGAGGACTACAGGGAGCAGAAGAAGGTGCCAAGGGGACCCTAACATTCACACCATCATCCATCTCATCTCCTCCACACTTCCTCCATCATTTTTTGCATCTCTTTCACCCCACTATACCTTTTCTTTCAAAACTGTGTTTTCTACAGGAGGCTCCTGTAGGAATTATAGAGAGCCAAAAGTGTCTACATGAGGCAGTTTGAGGGACAAGAATAGCCTCATGAGGAACTTATCATCCCTCTTACCACCTTTAAGCCTCATTTCCATCATTTCCAAGCTTGCATCACACTCCAAGCATCATTATTTTCTTCCTTGTCCAAGAAAAAAACACAGAAAAATAGTTTTTCAGTTTTGAAAAAAAAACAAAAAAAAATTAAAGGAGAAAAGGCACCATCAACTTCACCTGAAGCTTACCTACTATCCCTCCATCTTTATCTACACCTCTGGCATCATTCTCGAGCTCCAAACATAGGAAAAAGCTGAAGTTTCAAGGGGAGAAGCAACTACAAGAGCTCCTGTAGGAATTCCTGTAGCAGTTGATCCCATAGAAGTCCAGCACCAACAACAAAAGAGTGCACATCTGCAGGTTGAAAAGGCACATGAAGCTTAGCTCCAACAAAAGAAGAACCTACAAAAATACACAACAACATATCAGCAAGTAGAGACAACATGCATAAAGGAAAATGAAGGCATGCAACAGAGAAAGCCACAACACCTCACAACAAATACACTCGGATCATAGGTAAGTAACTAAGTCACTTCTCTATTTGCATTTGTGTAATTAGGAGTCATACGAAGGCAATGATATGGTTGAGATCAAATGAGGGAAAGGTGGCCAATTAACTTGGCCACCTTCATTTAGTTGACTCCACTTATCCGAGATGTCACCCACACGTGTGCACTTTTAGGGTCCCACCCTAACCCCCTTATTTATGTCATGGGATCACGTCATAGTCAAGAGTCAATAAAGCCCACATTAATATTTGTAAGTGGTTAACCCGCAATTAATGACGGGACCACAGTTAGTTGCAAATGGGCCGTAGTATTAGATAGTTGGTATTAATAAAACCCACGGTATTGGCCTGTGGTATTGCATGTATGAGTCATATATAAAGGATAGAGACTCCCTGCAAGGAGTATCATGTCTTAATAATTTTGTAGTCGAGCTCTGCTCTATTGGAGGTTGCCCCCTCGAAGAGGCAAGTGAACATTACTCTTTGAATAATAAAATCATTGCTACTCTGTGTTCTGGGTATCTTTTCTTCGCATATTCTGTATTTGGGTATCATTTTGCACGTTAAGAGCATAACAAGTGGTATCAGAGCACTTTCCAGGGCCGGTGGGATCTCCAATTCTTAGCAATTTTTTTTTTTTTGGCTAGAGACGTGTTCCGGCGTCTTTAAACCATGGGATCTGTTATTGAGCGCATAAACCTGCAGATTTGGGAGGCATGCACGCAGGAAATACAAGAGGTGGTCACGTCTGTTGTACTCCCTTGTAACCCCTGTGGGTACCCCTTCGAGTAGTAGCGCATTAGATAGAACCACGCACGGACTGTCTTCCACGTACCCTCTAGGTATATTGGAAGCCCCCTAGGCTCCCTTGAAACCTCGCCATAGATAAACCGTCGGCCGTCTTGTGGCTACAGTACACCGAGAACAGCACTCGGAGAGATTACTCGCCCGTACGATAGGGTAGTCGGGTTGTACGGCTAAGGGTACAGTCGATCCTCCTTAGTTAGAGCCCTGAAACATTGGGCCGAGTACTACTGCCAGACCCTTATGTATATTGCGATTTGTAGCACCTGACACTCCTCAAGACCATAGTTCCCTTTTCTATCGGGGGATCGCACATCATCTATTCCAGATCCGCTGGTGCAAAGGGGTGCAACAGTAGCAGTCATCAGTCCCGCCGTCTCGAGTTCGCAGATCAGTCATTCCGATCTATTAGATCCAGCAGATCCGCAGCAGCAGTCTGTTCCGCCACCCAGAGCTATCCGATCCGCCATTCAGATCTCTCAGATCCACCAGATCGGAGTTGTTGTGAAGGGTTCCTATACCGAGGTATAATTTTCGCAGGACTTTTGGCCGCATGGACATTTTGAGGATTTGGCGACTGCAGTATTGATCAGGAAGGAGTAAAACTCCGTTAGGAGTTTTCAAAAAAAAAAGAAAAAAAAAAAGTCTGAGATCTTCCGAGGCGCTTATTGGTGATCTAGCCCATCAGAATCAGGACGACGAGCTGAGCACGATGGTACCATTCAATTATTAGTGAGAATTTTTAGGCGGTCCCATTTTTTCATTAGGTTGGTGTATGGTAGAAACTAGAGCTCAAGAAATGGCCAATGAAAGAATGGACAAACTTGAAGAATCCATGCAATCCCTCAATAATCAGCTTACCAGACTATGTCTCCAGGTCCAGCAATTAATCTCGAAGGGCAAGGAGTCAGCCCACGAGGAGGTGTACAATGGCAATGAATACAATGAGGGTGAGTCTAGCCACTCTCCTCACGTTTGGCACACCCACCCACCACCCAGTCAGTGACCTCCCAAGTTGGATATGCATAAATTTGACGGTTCTCACCCGTCCGCATCAATAGCACAAATGGAGCAGTATTTCAAACTGAATCGTATCTTAGATGATGCGACTAAGCTTATGTTGGGGAGCATGTACTTGGACAATGAACGGTGGCAATGGTGGGAATGGCATCAACGTTGCAATGGACCTTTTAAGATTTGGACCCAATTTACCAAAGCTCTTCGAGACCGCTTTGAACAGGAGGACTCTTTTTTGGGTCGTCTTACTAAGCTCCGATAGACGGGTACAGTGGATGAATATATTACAGCTTTTGAAGCCTTAGCCTTCCGCACTTGGGGTCTCTCAGATGTGTTCTACACGGAATGTTTTATCAGTGGTCTTAAAGAAGCCATCAAAGCTCAAGTCTTACTGCACCACCCTCCCACTTGGACAGAGGCTTGCAAGGTAGCCCGTAACGTGGAACGTGCATTAGCAGCCCAATACAGTCGCCCAAATTTCCCTGCTAAAGGTCGTCCCCCACAGGCTCACAACACGACTCAAACACTTAAGGTCCGAAAGGTGTCACCTGCGGAAATGGCCGAAAGAAGGAAGCAAGGACTATGTTACTACTGTGATGAAAAATACTCCCCAGGTCATAAATGCAAGGAGCCCAAATTTTTTCAAATAGATGCCACTGACTACAGCTCAACAGAGGAAGATCCACCACTTGAGGAACATGAGGCACTAGAAGAAGACAACCAAAAGGCGAATGTCTCTGACGAACCAGTTATTTCGCTACATGCGTTGGGTGATGAGGAAATGTTGAAATTCATGAAGGAGCGAGTAGGCCAATGAAGGATGAGTAATATCAGTGCAAAGAACACATGGGTGTGATGTGCATCAATTGTCATAAGAGGAAATGTAGTAAACAATTTTAGGTGCATTATAGGCATACAGGGTGGGAGAAATAGGAGGTGAAATTGTGGTAGTTTGACTTAATTTAACGAACGCTTTCTGATATTTTGGGAGATCAAGACAATAGTGGGTGTAATGTCCATGTTGTGCGAAAATGGCACAAGTATTTATAGTGCGTAATCCTTTGTTACATGATGTGGTGGCCTTTTCTTCGGGGGATACATAATAGGGAATCAGTTCTTGAGGGGCATGAAGAATGAAATCTCTTAAAATCAAGGACATTGATTGGTTGGGTGTCCCAATACATCACATACTGTGCATGGGGGAGGTACCCTAAGAGAATATGTTCTAGCAAGGTCCTCCTTCTTGGATTTCTTCTTATACTTTCCTTTGGTTCCCTTTAGTATCTTTGTAAGCTTCGGTGTCCCCATAGGTGGTAAGGCATATTTTGGGGCTCTTGACATAACATGATCAATGGGAACAAGTCCTGACATAACTGACGTGGTAGGTGGTGCCAAATACCAGACGGGTAGTGTTAGAGCCAAATTTGATAGCGTAAGTGTTGCCATCACTTGATGTGAGATGAAACCAAGTGGAGGATACAGGAAATGAGTTTGAGTGATAGAATATGGAATGAATGGGGTATGATGTGCCATAGAACTTTCAGTTTTTGGTGGTGGTTGATTGTCCCAAGGTTGTTTTCTAGATGAGGTGGTTCCTATGCATATAGGAGCCATGGAAGTAGATGTTCTGAAAAGAGGGTGTCTTGAATATGTTGCGAGGAGAGAAGAATGTTTAAAAAATCCTAGGCCAATCTTAGTCAAGGAGGGTCCTAATTCCTAACGAGACCCTAGAAAGGGTAACACATTATTTAGGCTGGAGGAGGTTCTCATCTCATAATCTTTTAACTGGTCGATGGTGATGATTTTCCCGTTATAAAGGAACTCATGGTATGGAAAATTAATGATGCAAAAACCTTCATTGCGTAAATGTAACTTAATCCAAACAAGATATTCTAATCAAGAGGGGCATCAAGGAATTATATATTTGTGAGAACAATTTTACCAATGAGTTTAACTAGGACAATCTGAAAGAGTTCCACAGGCAATGATGGGTTTCCATCATATGCCCTTAGTGTGATGGAGGAAGCAGTGAGTTCAAGGGAGCCTAGTTTTTTCCGAACTAAATTTGACATAATGCACATGGATGCCCCCTCACCAGTGATACATCGATGAATAATGGCACTTCGAATAGTCACCAGTAGTTGGAATGTGACTAGAGATGGTAGTCATGGTTTTGAGTCGTCCAAGTCGGAGGTGATCAATCTCGAATATAAAGGATCAATAGTGTATAATGCAGAAAGTAGGGATTTCCATTGAGTTGGAAAAGTTTGAAGAACCTCAACATATGATATCACAGATGGAGATTGTGAAATATCATCGATAATTTTGTATCTATATTTCTCCTTTACATTATGTGAAGTTCATTATAATGGTCCCTTGACCATCTTAGAAATTGGTTCTATGGGTGCTTGTAGAATTTTCAAAGGTGGTGAAGTTGGGCTTAGTGGCATTGCCTCAACTACTGAGGGATTAGTTTTAGGAGGAGTTTCATGGTACCGCCTACTTGTTTGGAGTAACAAATCTACTATGTACATGTAGGTGTTGTGATTGGAAGGGGTAGTTGAAATTGCCCCCACCTAGTTCCTTAGTGGGAAAATGGGTTTTGTAGAATGGTTGGTGGTTGATTGGCTCCAACTTTCCCCCTATCCTCTCTCATGCATTTGAGCTCGAGGAGTTGGGGACAATGATGGGTGTAATGTGCATATTCATCACAAATTTCCTAAGTGTGATTAGTCTAGAGATCACTGTTCTTTTATTGTTTCTATAGATTGTTGGAACCCTGGTTTGGATTTTGGTTTTGTTTATAGGGGTTTCCCCCAATTTGTACATTTTGTTTTACTTGTTGTTTGTTTCCACTTGATCTTGGTTTCTTTTCTATTTATTCTCCCCTTTCTTCTTATTTGGATTGGGTGGCTTTGCAGTATTGACTTGTTTAAATGACTATTGTTGTTGAGGTAAAGAATGTTGGACAAAGTTAACACTTGCACTGTAGTGAGGTGTAGTGTTAGCTTGTGCAGGGCTAGAAAAAGGAAAGTACACATTTTCTTATGGAAAATTTGCATAGGTAGGATAGGATGTAGACATTCCATCTGGGATGCACATTGGGTAATGATTCACTCGAATGAGAGGGTTAGGAGAAGGTGCAGGAGGGTTAGGACAATATCCTAACAACGTAAACTTTGAAATGAGAACTATAAACTCAAAATGGGAACTCTAGCCAAAAAACCCCCAAAAACATGAAAAATAGTGCTAAAAACGAAAATTGTGTATTTTGGAACAATGCCTTTTTTAAGGGTTAATTTTCAACATATTTAAAAAATGGTAGTAAAAACAATTTTTTTTGTGCAAAAACCAATATTTTTTTTGCAAAATAAATGAACGAAACACACTAATGTTTTTGGTAGAATAACATTTTTCTTTCCTAGGTATAATTTAAACATTTTTTAGTAATGACGATAAAGATAAAATAATGGGATTTGAAACACATTAAAATTCCATCCATTTTCATCCATGTTGTTAAAAATATAATAACATGACACTAAAGATTGCTAAAAATTTAATTGTTTTCAACCATAACATTAAAGACAAAAAAAAAATGGAAAAATTTCAACCATAGAACTAAAAAACTCTAAGTTTTCAACACATTTAAGCCATGACATTATGAACAAATTACATGAATAGATTAATCAAAATGTCAATACTTGTAGATTGAATGAAACATAAATTTTATCTCTAAGTTATTGTTGCATTGTAGATATTCTAAACAATAAAACTCATCATAATTAAAACATATAATCCAACAAACATAAAAATGAATCATAACTTCATTTAACTTCATATGGAAATCAAAAGTTTTATTTCAAGATATGATGCAAACATCAGTTATATAAAATGTCTTAGACAATTATTCAAAATCACTCATATTTTCTTGCACACCATCAAAATTCACATCTTCAAATGAATGACTAGATGCAGATGAAGATGTTCCATATTCTTCTCTTTCATAAACTAGTTCCAAATCTAAGTCCACATGTCTGCCCACCATTTCAGGTTTCAAAAGTCGTCTAGATCTACGACTGGTTTCTGTAGACTCCCATCTCAACACTATTTCTTCTGGTAACACCCTCTTCAGAATATCTATTGTATTGAAGCAAAGAGTTCCTCTCTTGGTTAAATTGAAGTCATAAATAATTATGTCAAAATCCTTCAATTTTAAGATGTGTGTGCGGCGAAGATTTATATTTGTACCCTTTCCTTTTATCTTTCCACCACTTTTTTTATCAACTACCATCTTTGGCTTGTACACACCATTGAATGGGTGTGTATTTGTGGCATACCAATGTACTTCAACACCAACAACATCTTCATTTTCTGTAATGACCTTTATAACCTTAGGAATCCATAATGGATAACCATTGACATCTCCATCTACTAGCATTGTGATCATGCAACCCTCCTTAATATCATGTACTAAACCCCTATAAAGTTCTTCCATGGCTTCACATCGTGCACGAGATATTGTGCAACCAATATAAATTTCTCTTTCCTCTACCTGTGAATAATTAATAATACCCTGAGATTATTGCTATTCAACAATGTTTCTTTCCTCATGTTCATTTGACACATTTTGTGGCCAGATAAATGGAGTTTTCAAAGGTTTGTTCATTTGTTGTTCTTGAAATGATATCACTTTGATTATTCAAAAAAGACTCCCACCAAACTGAATCAACAATATCAAAGTACTCATATGTATATCTAATAAATTTTTTTATTTCTTCCAAGAAATCAGAATAATTTATATCTCTATTATTCCTGTGTGCATTATGAACTTCAACAACTGATTGTAATAACAATATATTTGAAGCAAATATTGGATGATCTGGAATGAAATTCAAAAATGCCAAACATCATGATGATGCCCATTGTGCAGTAGTTGAACACTTCTTGCCCCATATTAGTGTTTTCCCATCAATTTTTTTGATACGAAATTGATGTTGGAAGCTAATGTCATTAAGTTGTTCAATGCATTTCTCCTGACCATGCGATCCCAAAATAAACCTTCGCATCAACATTTTCTTCCAACACATCAAAAATATGCTCTGCCATGTATGATTTATTAATACATTCAATTAATGATGGAAAGCTCCCATCATCCTTCCTCCTCAATGTGACTGAAAAACATTTGAACATCTGATCAATATGGTCATGAGTGTGCCCAACAAGAAGGAAACCAACCTTTACCTTCTAAAAAATTCACAATTCAACAAGCATGTTTAGATATCAAACACATCTCATTTTTTTTCATGACAAGTGTTGTCCAATTGTAGATACAAAACTTTGGGAAGATTACTAGACTAATGAGAAAGCACATCATGAATTATGGTTATTGTCAGATTTTCATCATTATGAATATCTTGAGCTGTGAAGTATATCCTTGGCAACATATTCCCATTGAAGACCATACAACTGACCAAATGATAATGAATAAAATTTTCCTCTTTTAATTTTTTGGGTGTGCGAACAAAATGTGGTAGAAGTGTTTTCTTCTGGTCCATACCATCAATTATCAAACCAAAATATTTATTTTGATTATCATAACACTTCTTTCAATTCTCATACAACTTTTTCCTTTCACTTTTTTGTTTCTCATGATGCTCTTGAAGCGCTTTGACAATGGAATCTACACAACATAAAATAAAGTCATTAATAAATACGTTTTCATAGTTTATGACTATACAATTTTAAAAATTAATGTTATGAATGCTTACCTCTTTCTACCCCTTCACACTTATCCCTTTCTTATTTAAGAGAAGAATATCTATTACAAACCCCCATCCTTTTCTTCTTAGGAATAGAGACATTATTGAATTATTTCTTCCATATCTTCACAAAATATTGATAGGTAATAATCGACCATTTCCTTCAACACCTTATGCATATTCTTCGTATAAGTTGTAGATTTATCGTCTTGAGAAATTATCTGGAATATGTATTGTATCTTTGTTTGGCATATACTCTCCATGCTTTGAAAAGAATTCTTTCATCCATGACATTGCAGTATTTCATAATGGCCCAAATTGTCGTTTATGATGTACTTGTGAACAAAATGTGGGATCCTTTTCCAAATTTTCTTGGATTCTTAACAGATGAAAATTACCCATTTAATGAAACATTTTGAAAGCCTTTCTACAGATAAATAAAGAACCAATATGATAATCATAACCTGACAATGTAGAGTGCATGGACTCCACTAAATATGAATTTTGCATGCTTTTATTCATTGACAAATATCTCTTCCTTTTCTCCAATGCAAACTTGAAATCCATATGTTTCAAGCAATCCTTTTGAAAACATTCAATTGAAATGAGAGCACTGATAGAACTTATTCTCGTGATATATTCTTCTCTACCCCTTGTATAGCTAGAACATCTTGGATTGATACAAAAAGGTCTGCTCCTACTCCTCAATACAATATTTGTTGGAAACGTCTCCATCATTGAATCATCATCTGTATAATAATTTTCATCATCATTAGGAGGCATATTATCCTCACTATGATCATATGTTCTTTTGAAATACTGACTTGGAGGATATTCTTCATCTTGCCCTTTGTCAGTGCTACCCTCATAGTCCTTAGAATTAAGACTAAATGGAAAGTTTTACTCAATGTTTATTTGATATTCTTTATCATGTGCATTGTCAGCAATGATCTCAAAGTCCATAGGATTTGGACTATGTGGAAAATGTGACTCTTTACTTACTAGAAATTATTCATACTTCCCTTTGCCACTGCTACTCTCATAGTCCTTAGGATTAGGACTAAGTGCTTCATCCTACCCTTAGTCACTACTAGTCTCATAGTCCTTAGGATTAGGACTAGGTGGAAAATGTGAATCTCTATTTACTGGAAATTCATCATCCTGTCCTTCGTCACTACTACTCTCATAGTCCCTAGGATTACGACTAAGTGGAAAATGTGACTCTCAATTTATTGGAAATTCTTCATCCTGACCTTCATCACTGCTTCTCTCATAGCCCATACAATTAGGACTAAGTGGAAACTATGACTCTCGATTTGTTGGAAATTCTTCATCCTAGCCTTCATCCTGGCCTTCATCACTACTTCTCTCATAGTCCATAGGATTAGGACTAAGTGGAAACTGTGACTCTCGATTTACTAGAAATTCAACATCTTGGACTTCGTCACTGCTTCTCTCATAGTCCATAGGATTAGGACTAAGTGGAAATTATGACTCTCGATTTATTGGAAATTCTTCACCTTGACCTTCATCACTGTTGCTCTCATAGTCCATAGGATTAGGACTAAGTGGAGACTGTGACTCTCGATTTATTTGAAAGTCTTCATCATGCTCTTCATCACTGCTTCTCTCATAGTCCATAGGATTATGACTAAGTGGAAACCACGACTCTTTATTTATTTGAAATTCTTCATCATGCTCTTCATCACTGCTTCTCTAATAGTCCATAGGGTTAGGACTAAGTGGAAACAATGACTCTTTATTTATTTGAAATTCTTCATCCTACTCTTCATCATTTCTGCTATCATAGTCATTAGGATTAGTACTAAGTGGAAGATTTGACTCTCTATTCATAGTGAAATAATTTTCATTATATTCATCAATATGAATAGAGTTGTTACGTGATGAAGATGTTGATGCTTCAAAAAGCGAAAATTCATTATCAGAAGAATCCACGCATTTCAAACAGAAGATGTTGAATGATACAAATTCAATCTCTCCTAATGATAATATATAGCTTAAAGAATGAAAATTTCCCTCCAAAGTTTCCCTCCAAACATTGGGTTTCATGTATTTCCCTCCAAAATTTTCTTCTACAATTTATTGAAAAATTTTAACTAAAATTTTCTTATGAAATTAATATTTTAAACTAAATATTTAAATTAAAATTGTAAACTAAATCTTTTACCAAAATTTATTTTTTACTTAAACTATATATCATTTACTAGATAATTGAATTTTTTTAAATTTTTTTTATTATATCTTCTATCACACATTTTAAATAAATTACGATATCACCATAACACGATCTATATGTTAAGTTTTTATTAAAAAAAAAAATTAATACCACATTCACCATGGGGTAAAACAATTCTGTAATGTTTGCTTTATCATAAATTACTATATCGCCATAAGAGGTAGGAGGTAACTACGTCAGCAATGGGCATGGTGGGCCTAGTTGTTGGCATGCCTGCCTAGAGCAGAGCAACCCCCTTATAGGCTAGGGAACCTATTCCTGGAATTGGACCCCACCCCCGCAACACAGCCTGCTAAGGGTGAGGTCCGATTCGCGGCACCCACCCCTACGGCCTAGCCCACCAAGGGTGAGGTCTGATTCGTGGCACCCACCCCTACGGCCTAGCCCACCAAGGGTGAGGATTGATTCTCATAATCAGCCCTCACCATTGGTGGGCTGGGCCATAGGGGTGGGTGCCACCAGAGGACGCGCTGGACCCCTATGGGCCTAGGCACCCAACCGCGGGTGTTTCGACCTATGGCAACGTGACATGCAGCATGTCGCCTTTCCACTGGTGGGCACTCGGCCACAGGCTTGCCTTATGGGCGGGCATGCCCGACCGTGGGGGTGCCCACCCGCGGCACAATGACATGCAGTATGCCAGAATGCCAGGGGCAGGAACGGCCATGGCTGGGTGCAGCCACCCACATGAGCCTAGCGTTCTTGCTGGCAACACCAACCCATGTGACCCAGCCCACCAATCGTGAGGGCAGATTATGAGAATCAGCCCTCACCCTTGGCGGGCTGGGTCATGGGGGTGGGTTCTGCTAGTGGGCATGGCCATGGTCAGGTGTGCGCGCCCACAGGCTTGACCTGTGGGTGGGCGCACCTAGACATGGGCATGCCCACCCTGGGCAAAATGCAAAATGACCCCCTGGCCTACTTGGGAGCCGATTCTCAGAATTTCCCCTGATAGGCCAGGGGGGCGATTTTGAGAATCGACTTCCTGACTTGCCCAAGTGGGGGATTCTAGGAATCGACCCCTTGATAGGCTAGAGGGCCTTTTTTCCCCAGGTGGGCATGCCCAGGACCGGGCACATCCTCCTAGGGGGAAAATTGACCCCCTGATAGGCTAGAGGGCCTTTTTGCCCTAGGTGGGCATACCCATGATCAAGTGCTTCCTCCCACAGGCACGGGAATGACATGACACTAAGGCACAGTGGCCCCCTAGCAAGAAGGGGACCGATTCTAAGAATAGGCCCCTTGTCATGGAGGGGGTCGATTCTCATAATCGGCCCCTGGCCTGCCAAGGGATAGGGGACAAACGAAAAAATAAATACCTTTTTTTTTTCTAAGGAATGGATTTTTTTTGTTTGTTTCTTGTATGAAACTAACATGCAACTTGTAATGGGGGTCGATGTGCATGTTTCTAGTCTTGTTTTGTTTTTATATTTTGTTTCGTTTTGTTTCTTTACTTAAGCTATTGGGTTTTTTGTAATTTACTTATTTATATATGTGTATATTTTTTGCACGAAAATGGCATCGAGGAAGATTTATGTGAATATTTATGTACCAAAGACTACTAAAAATATAGGTGGATCCTCAAAAAATACTACTAAATTAACAAAACCTGAGCTAATAGCTACAAATCAATCAAGTGCGTCAAAGGATAAGAATTTGATTTCATACTGGAAGAAATCCCAAGAAGTGAAGCATACATAAAATGTATGGTTTGTGAAATATAGAGAATGTGAACAACATCTGCAGATATATCTATATGTTGATATCCCTAACGATAGTGGAAGTAATGAGGTGGTGGGAAAATTACTAGACATGTGTTTGATACCAGACACTGAAGTTGTTTATGTACTTACAAAACTGCCCAAGTCATGTGACAAGATTAAATATCAATTTGAATTGTCAATGTATAACACAACAGATGAATCTACAAATATGTGTAAACAAATCATAAACGAGATTGTACAAGATATCGTAAGTATTGTTATTTATATTTATGTGTTTTGCGTTGTTGTAACTGTATTATTATATCTTTTATAACTTAGTTTTTATTGACATATGATATTTTTTTTCACATAATTTTATTGAAAACCTTTCAATGGTGTTGGGAGGCATTTATTTTATAGAGCAAGATATTATGAATGTTGTCAACAATTTCTACTCAGGGTCAGAAGAAGATATGGCAAACAAGCAAAAAATAGTAATCCATGATGCTACAAAAATACATCCAAGGGATCAACAAAGAATGCCTATAGTGGATAAATCTTGGAAAGTTAGACATGTTACTTTTAAATATGAGGAATTTGAAACTAATGTTGAAGAATATGTTTCCATTACTGAGAATGAGATTAGAACTGATGTTAGAAAGGAGAAGATCCATAAAATACCAAAAGTAAAAATGCCCGAGAATGTCTATGTTATAGTTGATGATGAAGATGTTATTTATCTAGAAGGAAAGAGGAGGAAGAAAATAAAAGTTGATCATTCTCAAATTTTCAAGGCCAACAATGAAGATCCTAGTGAAAATTCAAAAGAAAGTAGGGAAATCATTACACCAGGAGCCGGTTTAGAGAATGGCATTATTAGAAAAAAACAAAATGCCATTCGACATCACTTGACAAAGACAAACTTATTTGAGGGTGGTTGTACATTTAGGCTTAATGTCAGACAAATCTATAAGCTAAGTGAAGGACAATTTAAATATCAAATCAGAAATCCACACCACCTGCATGTTCACAACTTGAAGACATTGATGAGGTACAATCCTTATGCTCATGTGGTTGATTATGTGCTTCTTGTTGATCTAGTTCAAGTTCCCAGCAAAGAAGCATTTGATAAGTATAATTTTTTTTATTACAATTATTATGTGCTTGGGGGGAACCATTCTATATAATCTCAAAGGAAATTGATGGAGGAATATCCCAATAGCCCACATTTTGAAACATTGAAATGTATCATTTATGTTGGTTTATCAGATACAAAAGAAAATTTATTGGCATGGGATCATAATATAGATAATGAGTATAGGATGTCTATGAATTTCATCCAAAGTGTTAGATTTATTCATAATGAATTTGAAGAAAAATTTGGTGGGAATAAGGAAAAAGTTAGTATAGAATTTCAGAAGCAATGTTGTATGGAAATAGGTTATAAAATTGAGGAACAAATCAATTCAAAAGGTGACAAAGTATATTATAATATATTCAGAAGTATCAATAACATTTTCGATTTGGAATTTGGAATTGGAGAGATATGGGAATTGATTAATGAGATTTTTAGCATGTGAGAGGACATTGGCATTAAAAACTAGAGGGTCAAAAAGTCTGAACCATTGATATATAGCAGTAGTAAATGAGGCCCTGAAATGAAGCAACTTCCAGAAGATATGACTATCACACCTTGGAGATCATTACAAGGGGTGAAGGCTGAAAAACTTGTCAAAACAATATTATCTCGTGTGAAGTCAGGGGAATTATCATTGGACAAAATGTGTGACGAATTTCAAAAGTAATTTTGTTGAATTATTTTTACTTATTTCTAGAATATAATTTTCTTTTAAACCTAACATATTGTTGTTGGTAGTATTTGTTATACATATCATTATATTAACTTTTTTTACTTTATTTATCTAGTCACAAGGTTTACATGAAAATACAAGAACAAATGGTTAAATTGTTGAATGAATATAGTTGGGATGATGTTGTACCCAACTACCCAGATTTAAGTTCTACATCAATACCAATTTTTTTTTTTTATCTTGAATTTAAAAATGTATGTTGATTTATACATTCATTTTTATTCAGCTGTATACTATTTTTATTTTATAACTTATACATATATTTGTTTATTTTATTAAATATGAAGAAGGATGCAAATGGAGCACTAGATAGTTTCATAAGCTTTATTGAAAAAATTAAGATTGAAAGTCTGAGGAAACGGTGTCTTAGTAATGTTGAACTTGATCCAACTCTTACTCATTTAATTTGGAATGGGTTTGACACTATTCAATATCAAATAGTACAAGGTTATTGTCAATACATTGCTCAAAACATACTTAAAAGGGATTATTCCCTAGTTATTGCAGATATTCCCCATGGTTTCAACATCCCAAACATTAACTATGATAGTGACCCTTATACTTATCAAGCTCTTAGTAAAGTGGTTGCGAGATTTGTAGAAGTCAGATCATCACCATTACCGAGATTTGTGACATTTCATTCAAACACACAATTGGAAATATTATTGACAAGCTTCAAGGGGAAAACGAACTCAAGGATGCAGCTTACATGGTAAGACGTTGAAATTGTATGTATGATTAATGTTAAACAATTCATTTATGTAAAATTTAATTGAACTTTTACTATTTCATGTTACAAACAAAATTCAAATCCTAATAACTATGAAGATCAACCAATTATAAGTGATTGTGAGTTCATCCATATTGAAAGTTGGACAAAACATGATAACTATAAGTCTATGCTTCTTAATCGAGTAGATGGAAAGAGTCATAACCAAGTACTGGTTTATGATGATGTTGTAAAAAAACTAACATATGAAGATAAAGAAGAAAAAGGAGAGATAGTTAGCATTTATAAAAAACTATAGCCATCGATTAACTATCTTATAGACTTATGTTCAAATGAAGGAGATTGGGTTCTAGATTTATTCTCAGGCTCAGTTAAGTTTTATTATATAAAATTTAATTTCAATATATTATTTCTTAATTTATATGTCATTATACTAGTTTACTTCATTATTTCTTTTGTGCTTGATAATTGGGTACAACACTAACATGTTGCTTACAAAAAGGAACAAATCGCATTGTCATTGGAAAATACCCAGTACAGTGCAAATTTATTCAGCAAATAATTAATATTCTTCAATTTCTTCCAGATGAAATGCAAGAAATTGGGTTGAGGAAAGGGGATTTTAATGAATCACGCGTGGCAAAAGAAAGCAAAGGAACCTCAACCACCATTAGATGGAATGATTGGAAAAGCATACACTGGGACATTTGTAGACATCAAAGATCCATCAGAAGAGGAAAATGAGAAAACTGAAGCATAAAATATTGTGGAAGAAGACAATAATGAAACTCTAGAGGATGAAGAGTTTGGATTACGTGATATTATTGATTAAATTTAAATTATGCTTGGAAATTAAGCTCATTTTTTGTAACTATTAATTAGTTATACTTGTAATGTTTTGACTTTGACATTTTATGAGAAGAATAAGTATTCAGTTAATTTTTTTATATGTTCAATATTTGTATTATGTGACTTTCACTTTAAATTTGATGTGAATCATTATTTTTTGAAAAAAAAACTATTATTTCACATTTTTTTGTTAAAATTTTCCTATAAAAATTCTGATTTTGACATGTCATTTCTAGCAAAAAAAAATGATCAAAATGTGTAATTTTTTCAAAACTTTAAAATATTGACCTTCTTTGTCTTAAGAAATTGTTAAAATGGAATTACTTTAAAAATTATTACATGATTATTATTAACATGGTTTATATATATATCTATCTATATATATATATATATATATATATATATATATATATATATATATATATATATAGATATATATATATATAAAATAAATGAATATATAAATTAAATAAGAAATAGAAATATTAAATGATTATTATTAATATGGTTATATATATATATATATATATATATATATATATATATATATATATATATATATATATATATATAGATAGATATATATAAATTAAAAAATAAATGGAAATCCTAAAGAAAGGGCGGAACCCAACTCTTACTCAATTTCCAACCATTGTCCCTATTGAGATTATTGGCTTGTTTCTCAATTTCAATAGCCCCTCTCAACTTCCTATGTTGGAAATGATCAATCTTCACAATGACGTTAGAATCTTCAATGCAAAAATGTTGTTTAGTTTTCGCTGCATGTTCCACAATAGTCAAGGAGCGGGAACGATTATGCTTGATGTTTGCAGCATGCTCTTGAATTCTCAGATTAGTGGAGTGACCAATATTTCCAATATAGGGAATCCCACACAAGCAGGGGATTGAATAGACAACTTTCATGTCCTTACGGTTCACAGGGTCCTTAATAGTAGAGACATTATTCCTCTTAAGAACACAAGAAATCTTATCTGTGGTTCCATGGATGAATGGAAGAAGAAAATTTGAAGAATTCTCATCATGAGATTTCTTAATCGAAGGGCCTTTATTGGATTTTTGAAAAGCCAAAAGACCTCAATGTCTACTATAGCCATTTTTCTCAAAAACATCCAGAAGGTGGGATTTCTCATCCTCCATGTGGTTTTCATCTGAGACCCTCAGTGCACAAGTAGCAAGGGTGTTTAGAACACCAAATTTTTGTGCTGGGAAATGGTGAGAGTTGGCATGAAGATATTGTTCAGTGTGAGTCTTCTTGTGAAACACCTGGTGGGACAAGGAACCATCGTCCAATCTAGAGAGGAGAATGTCAAGGAAAGGAAGATTTCCATCTAATTCAACCTCCATCATAAATTTGATGGAGTCTGATTGAGAATTAAGGTGAGAAAGGAACAAATCCAACTTTTCACGACCATGGGGCCAGACGACACAAGTATCATCTACAAATATTTTCCAGAGCTTGGGCTAAAATTGAGTAGAGGCCAAAGCTTTGGATTCAAAATCCTCCATGAATAAGTTAACAACAATAGGAGAGAGCAGAGAACCCATGGAAACACCTCATGTTTGCTCATAGAATTCACCCTAGAAACTGAAAAAGGTAAAATTGAGGAAAAAACAAACAAATTGGCAGTATCATCATCAATAATATGATTGATGACATTAATTTCCTCATTAATGGGGATTTTTGTGTAAAGGGAAATAACGTCAAAACTAACAAGAAAATCCCAAGGATCAAACCTGGTACCTTTAAGATGATTGAAAAAGGAAGTTCATTCCTTAACGAAGAAGCTAGCATGTCCAACTATAGGTTTGCGGTTGTGAGCTAAGAACTTGGCAAGAAGATAGGTAGGCCCACCTATTGTGTTGACAATAGATCTAAGGATGAATATTAGGAAAACCATAAATTCTATGGGTGAGAGGGTTGCTCTCAATAATATTCTTGTTGAACATGTGGTGAACAATAAGTTATTGTTGAAAATGCGGTGAAAACTAAGCACCATGTTTGGATCGAAGATTTTAGGGTCATTGCGAAGATTGATCATTTCAACCAAAGGAAATTGAGAGAGGCTATTGAAATTGAGAAACAGACCAATAATCTCAATAAGAACGATGATTGGAAATTGAGTAAGAGTTAGGTTCCTTCCCTTTATTTGTGATTTGTGATTTTTATTTTGTATTTATTTATTTAAAACTTTAATTTATATATTTGTATTTAATAATAACCATATTAATAATAATCATTTAATATTTTTATTTCTCATTTAATATATATATATATATATATATATATATATATATATATATATATAATTAATTCCATTTTACCAAATTATTTTGTCTAATTAATATTAATTATCTAGTAAATTCTCACTTTTGACTTTTTTGGTTACAATTTTTTAATAAAAAACTAGTCGTTATGGTTAGTTTTTATTAAATAATATTATTTTCCTAACGCCTAATGTATCTCATCACTTTTTAATCCCTTTGATTGATCTGTTTTTTGCTCTTGGCCATGAAGATGAGCCTCATTAGTATGTTTAAAAGGCCGATCATAAAAGCATTCTATGTGATTAATCCGAAAATTAGCTTCAAAAATCATTATGGATCACAAAAGTATGAGATAAAAAAAATATAAAATTAAAAACAAATAAATAAATTATTAATAGACACAACAAAAAATTTAAAAATAAAAGATTTTTTGTGTTTAGGGGCACATTCTATAATCCAGGGTGATGCATGATTCCATCTGTGCTCAACATCGGATTGACACTTGTTCCTTTTAAAATAAAATAAAAATAATATAATCTTTAAATAAAAAACAATGTCAGAAAACCAAAATGCATACACATGTTGGGTTAATTTTAATTAAATGTATTATCAAACATCATTATACCTACTCTACTAGTATGAAGGAGATAATGATGCCATAAAAATATTTCACTCTCACTCTTAGCCATCAATAATCAAATAACATAATTTAATTTTACAAACCAATGTGAAAGCTAAAGAGATGTGATAAAATTAGTTTACTCTCACTTATAAATAATTAAACAGCGTAATTTTATATCAAATTATAGAGAGGTAAAAAAAATACAAAAACAAAAAAAACAATTCTATTTTAACTTTCAAGAGTAAAGAAATTGTATAATTCTTAAATATTCTAAAATTATTTAGACAGGAGACTTAAATAAATCTATATATATTTACATAATTCAGATAATTATGTAATTTTTTAATATATATATATATATATATATATATATATATATATATATATATATATATAATTTTTATTATATATATATATATAATTCATATACGGTTGAATTTTAATTTATTTGAATTCATAGAAAAAATTTAACCTAAATCACATTTTTAAACGTGACTGCAAAAATATAACGAACATTGAGTTACCTTGAAAAGTTTCAAAGAAATCAAGATTCTTTGAATAGTTTTGAAATTTTGTGTACGTTGACCTGTTTGAAGGTCAAACATCAACCTAACGTAGCTTGAAACATGCAAAAAGTTTGAGCGCTTCCTTGTTTAAGATATCGTGAATTGACGCTTTCTTTTTATTTTTTAATTTGCTCAGTAAGTTAATGTCATTGTCCATGACTCAATGATAGGTATGGTTTTTGATCTAGGTATGAAAGACAAAATAATAAATCAAATAAACATCAAATCCAATAGAGATCAAAATCTCTTAATATTTTACAATAAACATGAGAATCTCTTAATATTTTATGTAGTATGAAGTTTTCTTTTTTAATGTATATATAATACAAATTTAAAACTTTAAGGTGTAGTGATTAGAAATTTATTACATATTAATAAAATGTGTTCAGATTTTCTGTCGTATCATGAAGATTTGCTTTGATATATTCATAGCCCAAAAGTTGAACCTTAAAGTCATGCCTGTGGGTAGGTGAATATAATCGTCATGCTTCTTTTTAAAATAAGAATTCCATGTGAAAGAGTTAAGAATCCCATAAACAAATATTCTTTTCATGGTGCATACGTTTTTTCGCAGAGTAAGTCCATACACAAATATTGTTTTCATGGTGCATACGTTTTTTCGCAGAGTATTAGGTACAAAAATCAATCTTGAACTACTTGGAACTTTTAGGATGATGTTGTTGTTCATGACTTTCTTGTTTATCTTTTAAATAAGTAAACCTTGAGCGAGTTGTTGATAGATACAAGACTTGATACCTATTTTTGTTTTCTTTTTCACCTACAACTAGGTTTCTTTAAAATTCACACATCATCTAACTCAACGAATTGAGCTAGTATGTCTGAACAATGTTAGGGATTGATATCTGAAGATTAGGGTTGAAATTTTATATTCTTTTATGAACATATTGTTATTAGTTATATTTTTTTTGGTAAAATTTGTATTACTTTTTAAATTGGAATATATATGTGGATATCCTAGGTTAGTCTTTTGTTAATTATAGCAAAAGGTGCGCTCTTCATAGAGAGACATAGGAAATCATAATGTTTAGAAATAGTAAAAAATTGATATATTTATTGAAAAATGGGCTAAAATGCAAATTAGGATGCAATATGAAATTAGAGTGAAAATTAATTTAGAGCATAACAAAGACTAAGCAAACAAATCAAAGTCAGTAGTGAAACCCTGAATGGTGTCTCCATTGTTGTCGAGGGTGTTTCCTTCTTGGGGAGGAATACCAAGATGTTGCTCAATGTGGTCAAAGCGTTAGCCCACATCCCTCATGTGATGATGTAGATGCTCCAAAGAGTCTAGGATGTCTACCGAATGCCAATACAGGATGATGGTGTACATGTACTACTCAAAAATGCCTTGTGCATGTCCAACGTCTACCATCTAATTAGTTAACTTAGCAAGAAATTGTGTCTGAAAAATCTTGTTGTTGGGAGGCTCCTTCACATTCCATATGAGCTAGCTCTTCCTAGATGGAGCCCAAGGTGAGATCCCGAAACTTAGTAGATAATTGCTCCATATGATGGTGGGAACATGTATGTCCCCGAGAAGCTCTTTCATGATAGTAGGTTTCCCCTCGGCGATACGAATTTAAACAGGAAAGCAACAAAATTACAGATATAACCATACACACAGAGATGCAATAGAAATAAAACTTCATTTCATTAATAACAAAGAACTGAAATATGCTTACATATAGAATGGGAATGAACTAGCTCGGGTGATGGTATCTTATCTTTGATAAGAGATGTGGTGGCTACATGCCTCTGCACTGTGTTACCATGAAGTTTGAAGGCCTATTTATTATTGAGAAACGATACAAATCCCTAAACATCGAAAAACCTAATGCTAGGAGATGAAACGCCAAGCTATGGGCCCCATTGGGGTAAATTGGAACATCAATTTCCCGGGGTCGTAACTTTGGCACACGATCTCCGTTTCACACACACGATACCTAGTTAGAAAGCCCTATCTAAGGACTACAACTGGTGACATTAAATACTGAGTTGAATATTGAGTTGAGAACTCATTTAGCTGCCAGTGGTTTTCCCAAAAAACGTCATTTAGGGCCTCAAAACAGCTCTAGAAGTTCAAGACCCAAAAACTGCCAAAAATAATAAATTGTGCTACAATTAAGGAAACTGAATAACTGAAAGAAACAATAGTGGGGGTCTAAGTGGAATAGGAGGGTGGCCACCAATATCTACCTATTTCATTCCTCCCCCCTCAGGAAGCAACAATTCTCATTGCATTGAGTTCCTCCATGAGATGAGGAATCTTCTACTAAACTTGGTCCCTCGTGAGCCGCCTGCCCTGGTGAAGGAGTTGGCATGCTTTCACAACTCAATATAGGTGGATCCTTTGTTGTTTGATGTTCTTGGTCTATGTGTCCATGATCCTTGGTTGGGGCTTGTTCCATGCAGTATGGGTTTAACTCTATTTGTGTGAGTTGTTTTGTAGTGTCGGATGTGTCCAATAATGGTGGAAAGTAGGGCCGAAGGTGGTCCACATTGAACAGTGGGTGAAAACCAAGGAATGGTGGAATACTGAGCTTGAAGGCATTATCCCGTACTTCCTTGGTGGCAGTGTATGGCCCATATCGAAGCAGGTGAATCTTACAGTGGGGCCCAACGACGTGCTGCTTCTGCAAATGTAGCCAAACTTTTTCGTCCACATGGAACTTGTGTGGAAACCGATGTTGATCATGTCGTTGCCTGTACTTAGCATTGGCTTTGTCCAATATGTCAGGAACTGGTTGGCGGATGTGCTGAATGTGCTCAGTGAAGTTGTGTGCCTTGTCAACTTCAGACTGGAGATGAGCCGAATCTGCCTGAGTAGCTGGAAATGGTATGGCCACATCAATGGGACATAGGGGCTAGAATCCCAAATCCACATAAAATGGGTTGCGACCACTCAAGCTGTCGAGAGCTCGATTATAGTTGTGTTGGACATAGGGGAGGATCTCATCCCATGTGCATACATGCTTTGAGTTATACATGCACAGAATGTGTACGCACATCTTGTTGACGACCTTTGTCTGGCCAGCAGTTTGGGGATGAAAATTTGTGGACTTAGTGACCTTGGTGTCCAACATCGACCAAAGATTGGACCAAAATGTGCTGAGGAATTTGTTGTCTCGATATGAGATGATAGACTGTGGGATCCCAAAGTGTACCCACACCCATTCAAAGAAGATTTAGGGAGTGGATTCTCCTATTATATTCTTCTTGTAGGCCTCCATAATGACCATCTTTCAGAATCTGCCGACGACCACAAAAACACAATTGTTGCCATGCTTAGTAGAAGGAACACTCGACATGTAATTCATGGAGATGGATTCCCAAGGGAAATTAGGGTTAGGCAGTGGAGTATAGAGGCCTTGCTTCTTGATAGTTAGTTTGGAAATGGTGCAGGCAGTGTAGGATCTGTTGTACTTCCCGACATCTCGTTGAATATTTGGCCAATAGAAATACTTCTCCAGTATTGCCACTACTTTTGTGACCCCAAAATGCCCACTGACCTGACTATAGTGCGCTTCCCAAATCATCTTGACATGCTCACTTGAAGGAACACAAATGTGTCCTAGGTGGAATAACAGTGCATCCCGGAGGTGAAAATATGGAACTTTCTGACCCTCCAAGAGCGTATAGTACATGTGGCTAAATTCTAAGTTGCTCTTGTAGAGAAGTGGCTAACGAAAAGTCTCGTGCCCACAAGAGTCGAGCACGGTGGTTAACACCATGTTCAATGCTCGGCTAAGGCACTCTACAACATTATTGGTGTTACCCTTCTTGTACTTGATATTCAAATGGAATTATTGTAGGTATGTGGACCACTTCTGATGATGATCATTCTGAAACTTCCCTTGTGTCTACAGGAACTCCAGGGGTCAGTGGTGTGTGTGGATGACCTTTTCCTTCCCCAAGATGTAATGCTTCCATTGTCAGCAGGCCTACACAATGGAATACATATCTTTTTCATAAGTGGGATACTTACAGACTGCGTCTGAAAGTGTCTTACTATGATATGCCACTGGATGTCCATGTTGAGTAAGGACTACCCCAATAGCATAGACAGAGGCATCTGTCTCAATCTCAAATGGTTGTTGTAAGTCTGGTAATGTGGGCACTAGTGTAGAGCAAAGATGGTATTTCAACTATGCGAACACCTTCTGTTGAGATTCAGACTAAAAGAATTTTTCTTTCGTCCCTCCCTTGGCGACTTGACTCAAGGGCCAAGTGATATGAGAGAACCCCATCCCAAATCTATGGTAGAAATTGGAAAGACCTACAAAGCTGCGAAACTTTGTCAGAGTGGTTGGGGCTGGCTAATCGCGAATGACTTGGATCTTAGTTGGATCCACATGCACCCCCCTGTCATTAATAATGTATCCCAGGTATTGAACCTGGGTCATGCCAAAAGTGAATTTCTCCAAATTAACACATAGCTTGTGTTGCCACATTGTTTGTAGAACCTGTCAGATGTGGTGGAGGTGCTCTTCCTAACTTTGGTTGAAGATTAGGATTTCATCCAGGTATACGACTACGAATGAGTTAGTGAATAGCTACAAGATGTCATCCATCAGCCTCATGATGGTTGCAAGAGCATTTTTCAACTCGAAAGGCACGACCAGCCTCGAAAAGGCACTCCTTAGCTTTGAAGGCAGTCTTTGACACATCAAAGAGTTCAATTTCAACCTGGTGATATCCAAACATCAAGTCAATCTTGCTGAAATATTTACCCCCCTTGAGTTGGTCCAGAAGTTCATTTATCTGTGGGATCGAGTACCTATTCCGAACAATGACCTTGTTCAGTGCTCGATAGTCAATACAGAGTCTCCATGTCCCATCATTCTTCTGTACCAACACGATTAGGCTCCCATATGGCGATGAACTCAACCATATGGGACCTTTCTACAACCGCTCCTAAATTTTCCTCTTGATTTTGTCGTTTTGCAGAAAATATCACCGATAGATTGGTAAATTAGGAAACAATTCACCTCGAGTTAGATCGATATAGTGCTTGACCTGCAGGGGAGGTGAAGATGTCCTCGTACTCCTCCACGACCTTGTCCATCTGTAGTTGTCGTGCGGAGGTGCCCTAAATGGCGGTCATGGCCACCATCTTCTTCTTTCCCTGAGGGCATATAATAAGGAAAACAAATTTCCTAGTCTTGGAAATGTGCTTACTACATTTTTTTGTAGTAACCAAAGAGACGGTGGTAGGCAGTGCTACCTCCAGTATCCTGTACAACTCATTTCCCATGGTAACAATAATAATTTGAGGCCTTAACTCATACATAGCATGTCACTTCCACATGTATGGTTGGCCTAAGCATACATCACAAACATCAAGATGAGCAACTTCACATAATACCTCATCCCTGAAGCACTTGATGCTGTATGGAAGGTGGTGTTGCTGGCTCACGCAGAGATCACATATTTGGTGAAGCCAACCGATGGTGTATGGTTGTGGGTGTGATATGGTAGTTAAGCCCAACCGCTTCACAACCTATACTAAAATGAGTTTCTTTTGGCTCCCATTGTCGACAATGAACTATAGCGGGACATCCTTTACCCACATCTAGGAGTAGAAGAGTCAATCCTCCTCCTCTGGATCTTTAGGTTCCTCCTTCTGCATGTTCATGGTGGCAAGGGTGGCATTGGGCTAAACATCGATAATCTGATTCCCTTTATCATTCCACTTTTTGGGTTCTGAATCAGAGTTGGAACATGCATCAAATTTAGAAGCCTTCAGCTCGGCTGCCAATTATTGCTAAGCCCAACACTCACTTGTGTTTTAAGTGTAGCATATGGAACTCAACCATCTTTCCTATGTCCTTCTTCGGCTTCACGATGTTGTTCTTTGCTTTCAGTTTTGGCGGGTTGTCTTGGGCTGCCCCGCCTTAGCTTTTCTCTTTGTTATGCGGTTTTGGGGAACCTTTCCCTTGCTTCAGATTCATAGATCCAAAGTCTCACTTTTTCTGTTTAAGCTTCTGCTTGATCTTGACAACATAACATTACGTCTTTCCAAGCGAGGAGATGTCCAGGAACTTCATCTCATCCTGTATGTACCTGTTTAGGCAGCTACAGTACTTGAATACTAATTGTTTCTCTGAATCCTTGATACCCAACTTCATGCGAAGGGTATGAAAAACATTGGTAAACTCTGACATGTCTTTGTCCCTTCCTTGCCACAACGTGGTCCACTTGATGTATTTATCCTCATAGCTCCTGACAGGGTAGTACTTCTCCTTTATGGCCTCTCGGAATGAATTCCTAGTGTTTGCGGACGCACACAGTGAGGGCATAATTTCATCCTTCTGCTCATGGTAGGTTTCCCACCAGTCCTTGACATGGGGGGTGACTTTTATAAGAGAAAAAGTAATCATTTCCCAGCTGGAAAAATCATGAACAAAAATATATCCTTCTAGAAGATTTAACCATTTATCTACGACGTTTACATCTATTTGGCCCTCAAATATGGGAATGTCAAATTTTACTTGTACCTTAAAAGGTGTGGCATCTCCAGAGTGGTTTTTGGATGTAGATGTGTCACCGGTGGGAAACCATTGAAGGATTTGGGCAAAGCTATCCATCATTGCATTCCTTTGTTTCTCGAGGGCCTCCTCAAGCAATATTTTGATATGGTCTCCTACTCCCTCTTCTTTCTTTTGTTCCCCCATGGATGACTATCATTGCTTACGATGCTGATCTTGCAAAGGTTCAACCATGTCAATCCCTAACTCCTTATACCCCCACCTCGTTGGGGACATGCAAAGAAGGATTGAGAAAGAGTAGACCTACTCGGATACCACTGATCTAAATTTAAACAAGAATGCAAAAGATTACAGATATAACCATACACATAGAGATGCAGCAAAAATAAAACTTCATTTCATTAATATCAAAGAACTGAAATATGCTTACATACAGAATGTAAATGAACTAGCTTGGGTGATGGTGTCTTATCTATGAGAAGAGATGTGGTAGATACATGCCTTTGAATTGTGTTAAAATGACGGTTGAAGGCCTATTTATTATTGAGAGACAATGGAGAACCCTAAACATACAAAAAACTAACCATAGGATATGAAACGACAAATTATGGGCCCCGTTGGCATAAATTGGCACATCAATTTCCTAGGGTTGTAACTTTGACAAGCAATCTTTATTCGATGCACATGAATCCGCGTTATAAAGACCTATCCGATGAATGCAACTACTAATAATTATTATTGAGATGAAAACTCCTAATCTCCACCACTGGTTTTCCAAAAAAAATGTTGTTTAGGGCCTCAAAACGGCTCACAAAGTTTAGGACCCGAAAACCTGCCAAACATAGTAAATTGAGTTGCAATTGAGGAAACTGAAAAAATGAAAGAAACAATAGTGGGGGCCCAAGTGGAATAGGTGGGTGGCCATCAATATCCAATTGGATCATTCGTCCCCCTTTAAGATGCAATGGTACCCATTGCGTTGAGTTCCTCCATGAGATGAGGAAACTTCTGCTAAACTTGGTCCCTAGTGTCGGTCGGATAGATCGTTCTTGCGGAAAAGACCGATCTCCCTAGTATCTATAGATATCTAGCGACAAGAAAAACAAAGAAATTCTACCTTTTTCTAAATATTGCAATTTATAAATAAAAGCCAAGAAATGTTTTAGATCCTACCTCAAGTCCAACACTAGTTTGTGGCAGCCATGCTCCAACCATCCAAATGAGTTTCCTTTGAAAGAACTTGCAAACATAAATAGGCACACATCAAATAACATCTGCATAGTCAATATAATAAATCATATTTATCATGATGATCAAGGAATTCATGAAATAAACCATAGAAGACAACTTATTGAGAAAAATGAACTTGATTGTATTAACTTTAAACAAATAAGAATTTTACAACCTTGGTGCCTTGATGTTGTACAAGCTCCTCCCAGGGTCTAGCAAGAATCTCCTCTACTTTGACAAGCTTCACACTCTTCCCAATGAGATCAAAAGGTATGTAATCTCTCCTCTCAAGATCAATTAGGAAGTCTAAATTCCAACAACATTTACCCTAAAAAATATTTAGCTTTCCACCTCCCCAGCAACCAACTCAATGCCTCATTTTATAGTGCAGAGGAAGGAAGTTACCAGGTCCACCTTGAAAGGGATAGAGTCCTCCTTCAAAGGGATAAGCTCCTCACATCAAGGGGTTAGCTCCTTTAGTTATGGGATGCATGAACCACCTAGGAGTGAACTTGCCACCTCAATATTCCTTCTAGAAGCATCCAGAATTAACCCAAAGTGAGTTTTTAAGAATAAACTTGTGCCTTTTTTACTTTTACAGGGGTCCGCACCCTTTCCTTTAGAGACAGAGCGGGCAGGTCTGCAGGGGACATGACCAAGGGGTGCAGGACCGCAGGTAATGCTAAGAGAAAGTGTGGAACCAGAGTTTTAGAGATTTTTAAGGACTTTCTCTCATTTCTCATGGCTTGACATGAAGAGTTGAGGTTTAAGACTTGCAAAGGAGGACAGTATGAGTGGTTATAGACTCACACTGATTGCAGAATGTCATGGTGACAATATTTTGTGTAACAAATTGCCCCCTAAAGTGCGAAGTCTGTAATAGATAGTATTTGTCATCTAAGAAGAGTAAAGTACTTTATCATTTCGAGGATCATCTTGTGGAAAGCCTGGTTGGAACCTGTAAAAACATTCAATACAAAATATATATATGAGATCATATCATCGCTGAGGTAGGCATTCCCATACTCAGATCAAAACTGACTAGAAAACTAACTAAAATGCTCTGATATAGGAATGATCTTGTAATAGATCACAAGTATAGACATATGTAGACACAGTATGGGCGCAACCATCTGTTTATGAATAGTCCATTGTATAATGAATAACAAAATTCCTTGCAGCTTGGATGGTGGAAACTAGATCCAGGGTCTTGATTTCTACTTCCCAAAATAGTACGATTCTATCCATGTGAATGAATGTGTCAAAGTCAAACATGGTAGAAACCACTTGATTACCAGTCAATGATGTAAACTGTTAACAAGTGTGAGAGAAACCACCAATAATGTCAATGGATCTCAAAGTACTCAGTACAATCCATGAAATGTCAATAGATGAGTTGATGTCGAACATGTCACGGAATCCTTTGATCGAAGGTCAATGATGCAACCTGTCGTCGAAGGTGAGAAACCTGCCATTGAGGCATGTAGATTCCAAGGTACTGACGATTTCTAGATCATCTTTCTAGATAATGAACTGAAGTCGATAGAAAGCGATCCGTCATAGGCAAGCCCACAACACGAAATCATAGATCAAGTTTGAAGAAATATAGTTGCAAGGACTGACTCAGGGATGGTCAAGATGGATGACATATATTTTTCAGATGAATGGTTTATTTGCACTGACCTCTTGAACACATAACGACACTGTAGATGGTTTGGTGACAATTGACCCAAAGCTAATACCCAGAAACCGGCTGAAGAATTTCAATATGGTTTGATTAACTGTTAGGCAAAGGATTTCCCAACCCAGGTGAACAAAAAGTGTCATGTTCAAGAGTGGTTAAATGTTTTTTTGAGACACAAAGTATAACAAACAGGTTCATTTTCTTCTTTTTCCACCACCATTTCTGGCAAGTACCTCTTTATTTTTGACAAGCTTGAGGAGGATAACATTTGCTTGATTATAAGCTCATCCTTCGGATGAGTCCAACTTAGTTTAAATTCGAACCCTAAGAAGGAGTGGTCCGTTCCTGTTTGTAATTGAACAGGTCCTTTACTGTTAAATTTTAACGAGTCTAGTATAGGAGAAACTCGGTGTTTTTCAATTTTAGGGAGTCAGAAGAAAAACTTAAGAAAACTCCATGGTTGTCCTTTTTCGTAAATTTGTGTCTCCCAAACCCGAAAAAGTATAAAATAATACTTGAGAGAACCGCTTGACCATTACGATCAAGGAGTAATTTTCATAATTAGTGTCTCTGATCCAAAAAAGTAAAAAAGCGATCAATGACACGTCATTTTATAACCAATATCAAATTTGAAATGAAAAAAATCCGGCAATCTTTTCATGTTTATACGATCAGAAAAGAGCTGTAAGTGGAGCGTCTTTTTAATTCCATTTTAACAAGCTTAAAAAGAAAAAATCGGTAATCTTTTCATATTTTAGGAGTCAGAAAAGAGCTTAAAGATGACTCTAATGTTTTTGTTGAAAATGATTAATTTTTCCTGAAAAATCCAATATTCTGCACAAAAACTCAAACATTACTCATACTTGTTTAAAATAAATAAAAATGCATCAAAAAGTTACCTTTTTAAAGTGAAAAATAAACAAATTAAAAATTCATTTATTCAAAAAAGCTTATAAAAAGGGCTTTTGTAAATTCATTTTTACTGTTTGACATCAGAGTGAGAAAAGAGAGCTTTTGGGTAAGAAACTTCCCGTGAAGATTGAAGAAAATCCATCCGTTGGAATCGAAAACCGTTACCTCCAGGTAATCCACATCACTTTAATCTTGTATTTCAACCATTTGAATTTTGTTTTTAGGTTTCTATTTTTATTTTTAGGAAGAATTTTGTTTAAAAGTCCGCTCGCGGGGGTCTGCAAGCGCAGCATGCGAAACCTGCGGACCCCAACCTTTTCCTACATAGGAAAGAGCCAGAAGCCTGCACCTGCTGTGTATGGAGCTATGCACTGTCTCTAACTGGAGAGTGCGGTCCCCGCAACATAGGTTTTGTAATTTCAAATTCTTCAATTTCCACCCAAAAACTTTGCTTTAAAATGTTATAATCCGCCTTTTCTTTCAATGTAGGGTATACACTATGCTTAGTTGGCGGGAATGGCAGCACGAAGATGTGGACCTCACCGCAATTAATCATCAACCTTCAATAGATGCATTGAAGGCATACGTGTTATTTAAATTCCGGGCCATACTTGGCATCAGGGCCCAAGTAGAATTTTTGCAGTGGCTGGTGGACAGATGGAATATACAGGACCGATGTTTCATTATTGGTGGCCACCAGCTTGAAATGGAGCCAGAGGACATTTAATTTTTGACTGGTTTGCCCAAGAGAGGTGAACAATTGACTCTATTCAGGACTAGGCCAGGTGGCCAGTCTGTTGATAGTCTCCGGCTAGAGTTTTGTAATGACCAAACCAAGGACAAGGGGATTGATATCAAAACCATCTCCCGTCCTAAACTCAAAGTGATTGCATTTACTGTCACTAAACTTTGTGGAAGCGTAGCACTGCATATGGCCACCAGATCCAAATGTGGATGGGAGTAGACTATTATCGAGGCACCATCTTCAACTGGTGCGAAGCTGTGTTGGCTAGTGTAAAAGGCCAATTGACTAGAGCAAAGAACAGACAACTGAAAAACTTTGGATATGGTTTCTTAGTTGTGAGCTTTAGTCTAGAGAGGGTCCCGATGTTGGTCCCACAACATCTTTCTATTGGAGCTAGACTTCCCCGAGAGCCCAAACTGATGCGTTGGGTTGCAGTTATGGCCCATCATCCTGAGGAGGGTTCAGAGGTTGTTCGATTTCCTCCTGAGTATTTTCATTGGTTGGAGAACCACGTTTTTGCGATTCAGGATTTTCCTTATGCTGGGATGGATTATCGTGGTGACCCAGACATGGCTCTTCCAATAGGAGAGCAATGGGATGACTCAGGTAAAATCATTTTCAACATTTTCTAATTTAATTTTGTTTTTTTGTTTTTTAAATCGTCCCAAAACTGATAGTAAAATGTTTCAAATGCAGATGTAGGTCCACGGTGACCAACCACTCTCCGGCCCTATGAGAGGAAACACCCAGCTGCAGCAATACCAGCCCCACGGGACGAATCTATAGAGACCTTGGCCGAATTGGGAAACCATCTAGATCGTTTGACAACAGATATTCCAGAGACTAGCATAGATGACATTCCTCTTAGGCTACAACACTATGTGATTGGTGTCCGAGGACCTTTCAGGAGGTTCCTTTGTAGGGTGGCCCGAGCAGTGGTTTCTTATCGTGATCATCACCAGTGATAGGATGATCACCTTTTGTAGACTCATATGACATTTTTGCTTTTTGTACTATCATTTTTGCCGATCATAAGGTGTTTTTCAACCTATGATCGAAGACGATGTATATTTGACACACTTCTATGCTATGCTATATCACTATTACTATCTATCTTGTAAAACATGTTATGGAATGTTTTTAAATTTACTGTTTGATTATTGCAAATGTCTACTTAACATTCAAGAAGCAATTGCATCTGCCAATGTATTTAAATATCTTGGAAAATGCTGATATTCAATGTAGTCAAATTCACGTTCCAAGAGACGAACTCTCAAAAATGATCTTAAGAACACTGGATTTCTAATGGCATAAACTCTATTGAGCTGCAATACAACGATTTCAGAATCTAACCTCACAATCAAACACTGAATCCCAAATGAGATGGATTCATATAACAACTCAATCACTGCACTATACTCTGTAATGTTGTTCGTTGTTTGATCGAGGCTTACCCCATGCATAGATACCAACTCATCAGAGGGTGAATAGATAACCCAGGCTGCAGAAGAAATGTTCCATGTATTACGACAAGCACCATTAGCGAAACCAATGTATGTTTGAAGAGACGTTGACATCTGCAATATCAAGAGTAAAATCAAGATAAGCAGGAATAATGACAAAAACAATCTCTAAACTAAGCACACTTTTCTAATCTAAAACACACCAGCTAGAAAGAAAACTAACCTAACTAAAATCTCCACACCTAGATTTAAGCATAATATCTCTTCAGGTAAAGACCATTTCTGGGTTTACCTAAAGAGACACCGTCAAAATCTACCAATTCATAGGCCCCTTTTTCCAGCTTTCGCTTAACAACATAAGGACCATGCCACATGGGTATGAATTTTCCAGCGCCTAACTTATCATTTGCTTGATCGTATAGTAAGACTAGGTCTCCTTCCAAAAAATTACGAGGTGTAACATTTCGATCGTACTGAGCTTTAATACGTTTGGCATGAGTTTCGATTGCTAGTGCAGCATCACGTTGATTCTCATCTAGCTGAGCCAAGTACAACAAATATTTCTCCTCTTCGGAAGTGGCTGGAAGTAACTCTATGGCTATTTGTAATGACGGGATTTCGCATTCAATGGGTAACACAGCTTCCAAACCGTAAACTAGTTGGAAAGGAGTGAAACCAGTTGATGTTTTTACTGAGGTTAGATACGCCTAAAGCGCTGAAAATAACATGTTATGCCAATTCGACCTATGAATCCAATGATTTGTCGGATCATAATGACTAGAAATTTGTTGATGGCTTCAACCAGACCATTAGCCTGTGGGTAATAAGGAGTAGAACTATCGTGACGCAGGCCAAGTCGATTTGTTAGTTCAGTCATCATGATGTTTCGAAAATGACGCCCATGATCAGTGACAATCGCTTGTGGAACACCGGACCTAGAAATTATATGACTGAAAATGAAAATCGCAGTAGTTTTGTTGTCTGCCAAAAATGTAGGCATCACCTCGGCCCACTTGGTAAAATAATCTAACGCAAGGATGATATACGCATGCCCCCCAGCCGAGTGTGGGTTACATGTAATAAAGTTGATACCCCACTTTGCAAAAGGACCGTCGACAATTATAGGGTGGAGAGGAGTAGGTGAAGCACACATATTTCGATAAAAAATTTGACAATTGTGGCATTTTCGGACCGCGTCAATACAATCTTTAAACAAAGACGACCAGAAATAGCCAGCGCGCAATATCTTTTGGGCTGTGGCATACCCAGACATATGACCACCACACGCTCTAGAGTGATAGTCATTTAGAACCTTTTCAGCTTCCTCATGAGTTAAACAATGTTGGAAAACAGAGTCCACCCCACGACGATAGAGTGTATCTCCAATAATTTTGTATTGTTTGGATTGGAAACGTATTTTCCGACACTGAGATCTTGAAATTTCAGGCCGAAAAGATTGGGTTTGGAGATAAACTATGATATCCCCATACCATGGATCAAGAGTGCTGATAAGAAACAAGGATTTGTCCGCAATGGGCTTTTCTGCCACAGTTTCTGTATCAGCACGCGGGAAGTCACACATCAACTTCGCAAAACCTAAAGATTTCTTTGACACTGATTTTTCAAACTCCAAGTCAAATTCCTACAGGATAACAATCCATTTGGAATACTTGCCCCCTAGCAATTGTTTGGTCAAAATATAGATCATAGGGTTGTAGTCGGAAATTACGGTAGTTTTGCGTAGTAAAATGTAATGACGAAATCATTGGACAACTTGAACAGCTGCCAAGGCCAATTTCTCCACATGTGAATGTTTTAGCTCAATCGGATTCAAGGTTCAACTAAGGTAGTAAATCACATGTTCACTACCGAATTCATCGTCCTGAACTAACACCATCCCAATGGTGGAATGAGAGGCGGCGAGATACAAGAAGTAATCCTGGTTGTAGTTGGGAGGATGCAATAACGGTGCGTGGGTCAATGTGTGTTTAAGTGCATCAAAAGATTTGTCAGCTATCTCATCCCAAAAGAATGGAGTATTCTGTTTCAACAACCTGGTAAAACCATTTGTTATCTCGGCGTAGTTAGGAATGAACCGACGTAAAAAGTTTGCTTTGCCTTGCAAGCTTTGGAGTTGGCGAAGAGTCGAAGGAGGAGGCAATTTGACAATAGCTTCAACCTTCGAGGGATCGACACGAATGTCGGCTTTCGAAACAACAAATCCCAGTAAACAACCCATTTCTATACAGAAAACACATTTGTGTGGATTCAACCTAATTCGATAATGCCTACATCTCATAAAGATTGCTCGTAAATGAGTGAGATGATCAGCTCTACGTAATGAATGGGCAGGTAAATCATCGAGATAAGGTTGCACAATGTGCTTGATGTCATGAAACGCGTAAGACATAGCTCTTTGAAAAGTTTCTCCGGCGTTCTTTAGCCCAAAAGATAATTTGCAATAAGCAAAGGTCCCCTATGGACAAATGAAAGCCATTTTTGGTTGATCAACAGGTAGAATGTTGATTTGATTGTAACTGGAAAAACCATCCATAAAGGAGAAACTTTCATTGCCGGCACAATCATCAATGATTTGATCGATATAGGGAGTTGGATAATTGTCTTTTGGACAGGCTCGATTAATATCCCCATAATCGATACATATTCTTGTCATTCCTTGCTTTTTGTTAACAGGAACAATATTTTATACCCAATCCGTTAAAGGAATTGGATAAATGAAACCTGATTTAAGTAATTTCTCAACTTCTGCTCTAATAGCAGCAGCTTTTTGTGGGTGGATCTGACGCAAACGTTGCCGGATGGGTTTAGCATTCGAGTAAGTTTTGATTTCATGAACAACAATTGCTAAGTCAATTCCTAGCATTTCTTCATATGACCAGGCAAACACATCACATAATTCTTGAAATAGGGCCTTATAAGTTTGGAGTTCATTTTCTGTACAAGAGGCACCTATATGAATGTTTTCAACAATTCCAAGTTTAACTGAAATGTCAATAGGAACTGTTCGAGAAATATTTCCCAAATTTAACTCAGAATCAGGATTTTGCAATGGATTCTGTGGTTATTTGACATAATCAGAAGTAAAAATTGATGAAAAATCATTTTCAAAATGATCAATCTCAGGTAAGAATGAAGATCTATGATGAAGATCTTCCCATGGTAAATTATCAACAGACAAAATTTCACGAATCTGCTCATTAGTGTGAACAAGTTCGGAAAAGTTGTTGAATCTGAGTTTGATGTTGAAAGTGATTCTTCATGGACCACATTCATTAGGTCGATTTCAGTTGAAGAATGGTCAGAAGATGACTGTATGGCCTGATACGCAATTCCATAGGGACTCAAAGGCATAGCATCACCAAATGAATCCATCTCAGATTCAGAAGGTATGATCCAAGGATCATCATAAACAATAGTGTCTGATGAAATCATATGAATGGTTGCAGTAGAAGGCGATACGTTAGGAGGAGGAAAGGAAACCAATAAACCAGAATCTTTAACTAATCCTACTCCAACATCCTTATAAGGGATAGTTGTTTTTCCGACATGCTGGATACTTTCAGAAGAGGCTGGGTCAGATGAAAAGTAAGTTAGTTGGTCTATAGTTACGATATTTCCATTATGAGGAAGATTTATAAGCCAAAAGACTGATGAAACAACAACATTCATAGCGTAAGACCAACTACGACCCAAGAGAAGGTTGTAATCTGGAGGGGCATCAGCCACTTCCACATCTAGATTAACAGTTTTTCCTACAACCCCTATAGGCAAATCCTGTAGAATGCCAAAAGGATGGAACCCACGGCCATAAAAAGCCTTTAGAATTGTCGGGGATTGATTAAGTGTAGGAGAACCAAGCAATCTCCAAAACTGGATCAACATAATACACGTTGAAGCTCCCTCATCAATTACAGTCCTAAAGCAAGGTCTGGTTTTGACTAACACTAGAATCTGGAAAGCCATTTGGTGAGGTAAGCGAGGTGTACTATTTTCTAAATCGAAGATTACAAGGTTCGAGTCCTGAATATCAATAGCTCCTATAGCTGACAATAGCAATTTACGTTGTGCTAGACATGATTGCAACACCTCCAAAGCCGACATTGCTGAAGGTGAAATAGCTAAATCTTCAACAATGTTATAGTTCTGAGCAGCTCTCGCATGTGGATTGAAAGCTGACTTTCGAAGTATATACTTAGCGGGTAGTTTGATCACTAAGTCTGGGTTAGGTTTCTCGATCTGTAGTGGATCAGAACCAGGAGTTGAAGTTGGTGGGTTCGAATTAGAAGATTCTGCTTCCTTACCATCAACAGGACTTTTACTTCCATAATCTTGCGATCCTGTCGCAATCCTAACATGGGACATCATCATTATGGGTTCTTCTGAGGCATTTGAGGAAGAACCTATCATCTTATTGTCTTGACTAGGAAAAGGATCCTTCAAGGCAGCAGGCGTTTAAGAACCTTTGACGATTTCCGCAACCTCATCGCGATGAGGGCAGTCTCTTGTAAAATGCTCTTCGTCACAAATGAGAGAAGGATAACGAGGTTTACGTTTCTCATCAGTAGATTCTGTTTTATCTAATTTCTCTTTCAAATTTTGCTTTTCTTCTTCTTCCCCTTCTTTTTACTGCCGGATTTTGATTTGGCCATAGATGACTATACGACATGAATATCGGCAGGAATTTCCGCGGAAGAATCTCCTGTTGGGGAATTTGGTAAAGTTATGATAGGAGAAGATTTCTTTGAAGATTTCTTCTTACTTTTGGTGTTAACTGAACCAATCATACCGTCAGTGGCATGAGACCCTGAAGGAGCTGCAGTTATCTGATTTTTTTCGGAAGGTCAGGGATTTTATCGTGTAAAGTACTCGACTGCGTATAAATGAGGTCAAGGTACTAAGCTTGAACAATTACTTGCTCTTCAGTAACAACTCCTGCTTTAGCTACATCCTCAGTGATTTTAGGTAATAATGATTTAACAAACCATTATGCTAAGATTTGATCTGGAATAAAAACATTCACTAAACACCGTCGACGTCTCCATTCATGAATGTGATCTGAAATATAAGTGGACATTGACTGTCTTAATGAAATTAATAATTCTGTGCCATTGTCATATCTGACAGGCAACTGAAAATGAGTTAAGAATGAAGTAGCTAGCTGACTAAAATTATAAAAAGAGGCTCGCGGTAACTCGATGTACCACTTGGCCGCAAGACCAATCAGAGCGCGTTGAAAAAGACGTAAATGAATTGAATCATCTGTAATGGAGTTAGATGCACACCAGAGGTGATAAGTCATCACATGGTTCGACGGATCCTCTCCTGATTTACCTTCAAACTTTGGGATATCACTGGGCAACTTATTTGGCATTGGCGGCCAAAACGGAAGATAATTAATCGGATCGTTCATAAGGCACGACAAATCAGGCAAGTCCAAAGTTGCAATGAATGGTAACTCACAATTAGGGTCTCGAAAACCCTGGGTCATAAGACCAATCCCAGGAGGAGGATATCCAGGATAACTTGGAATTGGAATTGCATTTGGGATATTATATCCTCCCGGAAAACCAGGATTAACCGGACCGTACTGGGGTTGTTGAGGTTGCTGATAAGTATATCCAGGGTACGGTTGATACTGATAGACTGGGTTCTGCACAGCAGGACCGAATTGGTACTGTCCCTGGTACAGTTGATAAGTAAATTGAGGTTGACTTATGACAACCGTACTTGGACCGGGTTGTCCTGTAGGCATTTGAACCGAAGTCTGAATTGTAGGTCCAGATTGAGGTAAAGATGCTTGAGGAGTTGATGCAGGAACAGTAGAAACTGGAGCTGCCGATACTCCAAAAATAGGTGGGGTAGATTGAACAGATGTTGCAGTAGTCGTTTGAGGTGGAGTTCGAGGCGAACTAGGCCTAGACTGATGAGCTACACCAGGTGTAGATGTTTGAATAGTAGGCTAGATAGGTTGCTGGGTTGAACTAGAAACTAAAGGTTGTCCAGATTGAGATGACAACTGCACATTCGGTTGTAAGATCTGTTGAGATTGAGATGGATCCCACACTACATTCATTCCGGGGTATGGACCCAAAGAAGGTTGAGCATATTGAGGACCATAACCGGTTTGAGGGTAAGGTTGATAATTCAAAGGTACATTTCCAGTTCCTTGAACAAATGATTGACCTTAAGGTGGTTGGAAACCTTGGGTTGGGTACTGAGCTTGAGGTTGATAACAATGAGGCACGTACTGAAACTGGGGTTGACCTTGAGGTACATATTGATACTGAAGTTGACCTTGAGGTACGTACTGAGTCTGGGGTTGACCTTGAGGAATGTACTATCCTTGAGACTGCCCCCTAGGCGGTAACTGGGTACCTTGAGGTTGCCCCCCAGGTCATAATTGAGGACCTTGAGGTTGCCCCCCAGGCGGTAACTGACTACCTTGAGGCTGTGGATTTGCAATGGTACCTGACATCATAAGAATGTCTTCTACACTCAACGGTTTAGTTCCGTTATTACCAATTAATAATCCATGTTCAACAAGTTGAGGAGATGCTCCTGAAAAAGTACCAGTAAGTGACTGATACCAAGAAGGAACAGAAGGACCAGCATATAAAAATGTTTCTGGAGATTGAGAAAACATGGATGATTGTCTCGACATATTCAAACGAGGATAATAACCTCTAGGTGTTGGATGAAAAGGAATGCGAGGTGGTGAAAAGCTTAGACCTGAATTTTCTAGAAAATTGGTCAATGAAAGATACCAAGCGTCCCTCCTAGGTAGACTATAAAAGATTGATTCACTCTCCCTAAGTTCTATAGTTGGTTGATTTCCAGGGATAGATATATCTTCTTCCGGAGTGACAAGTTCTTCAATAGCAATAAGTCCATAAGGAAGATTTTGGGTAATGATTCTTCCTACCCTGGGTAAATCAAGACCACTGGAAGTTGGAGAAGCAAATCCTGATGATGGAGTAGCAGCAGGTTCAGTTTCAGGTTCAGAAATTTCAGGTTCCTCGGCTAATTCACTAGTAGAAGAAAAACTACCAGTAACTTCAGAAAATGAAATTGGTTCAGTAATATACTCTGTTGCTTGAACTTGATAATCAAGATGCACAACTAAAGAAGATTCTCCTTCTTCGGGTGACCCAACTCTACTGTCACTAGGAGTTACAAGAGCTCGTAGCCCTTCAAGATGGCTTGGTGAATACTTGGGAGGTTGCCCCCGAAGTCTACGGGACTGTCTCGGTAATTCAGCCACGATTAAATATTTTAATTACTTCACACGCAAACAAAGAAAAATCTCAATGAAAACCACCTAAAGTCTCTAAAGAACCAAACAATTTGAATCACACGCCTAAAGAATCTAGGAGTTCAAACCACACACAAACAATAACTTTCTGTACTGAAAACACTAGTTGGTGATGAAATCCAATGTCGCAGAATTCAATACAGAAATGGTGGTTGGAACAGTTACCCCGATAACCTGCTAAATCAAACAGACTGGCACAAGTTTCTCCACTAAACTGTCTCGAGTGAAGAGAACCCCCTAGAGAGTCCAAGTGAGTCTAGTCGACGTCTGCTCAGGTACAGTGGGATCTTCCCTCCACCATCACCTTAGGAAAGAATCCTATAGATTATGGCCACTATGGTTACCAATAGAAACAAATATACGTGGGGGAATAGTCTGTGATCTGATACACACGCAAGGGCAGAGTAGCAAAGCTCAATCCCCTTGAAGGCTCCTTGACATAATCCAAGGTTTACCAACAAGTGACCCCAGGCTCCTCGAAGATGGTTAATCCAAGGTTTACCGTTTTTAATACGTGTATATCTTCTATCGTTCCCAATGAGGAAGGATTGATTACCCCATTGGTTCGGATATGATCTCGTCCTTGACTCATATAAGAGGAGCTTCCCAGAGCATAGATGTAACAATTGGAATTTATCTCTTACCACAAGATATATCTACTTTTTTGTTTTAACTATCTTGGAGAGTTAATTACTCCCTACTCCAAGATACTAACCTAAGCTATGTTGGTGATAAAGAGCCCTAGAAATAAAAAGATTGCTAGATAAATTTTACTTTAAGCGTTATTTTTATTGGTTGTTTCTTAAGTCAAAAGGTGTGGATATGACACTTTATGGTGTGAAGAATCGACCCCAAAACACTAAAAATGCACCTAAGATGATAAACAATCCTTTTTCTTCAATGAATTTCAAGCTAAAGAAAGAGTTGAGAATGCAATTGCTTGAAAAACAAATCTTTCCTTAACAAACAAATGAAAAGAAAAACCTTTTTTTTTGTCTTTTTCAATAAACTCAAAAACGAGACTACTAATTATGCTCATGAAAAATATCCCTTTCTTTTTCCACTCAAAAGCTACAAAAACAAACTTCTTCAAAAGAGATGTTTTTTTTTTAATTTCTAGAAAACACTCAAAACTATTAAAAATCTAATCTTGAGATCTACCAATTCTAAAAACCTAATTGAAGTAAAAGCTTACAAAATTTCTTTTTGAGGACGTTTTACATAGTTATTAAGCAAACTAAGGACTAATTCGTTCAGAATAACAAATTAGTCAAAAAAACAACCGACTTATGTTTTCTTTTTAAAAATGAAATTCAAAATTTTCAAAACAAGTTCTTTCGAAGCTTCGTGAAGAGAAAAATGAGATGCATTCCTCACCAAAGGCAGATTTCACAAATTGGTCAGACTCAAAAAGAAGACCAGCAAAAACCAGGGTAATCTGAGGTTTCTTAGGCTTCTAAACTTTGAGTTACTAGAAAGACCGAACGAAAATCAAGCCAGGCAGACAAAACTTCTAGAAAATCACCTAAAACCCAAATGCCAATGGAATTCACATACAAAAAGTTTCTGACAAGACACATGCAGATCTGGGTAGAGGCTAAAAAACATAAACAAATCCTAAGCTTAACTGAATGAGAAGATTTTAAGTTTTTCAAAAATTTTACAGGGTCCATAGGCTCCCAGTATAACCAGGTGCGGTACTGCTCTGTGTAATAAAGCAACAGTGCGAGGATGTCCGCACAGTGTTACAACCAGAACGTGCGGTCCTATTTCAAAAGCGTGAAAAAACAAAAACAATTCAAAATCTAAAGAAACTACCCAATCCCACACACATCAAGAAAAAACTAGAAACAAAGAAAAAGTTTCTCAAGTCAAAGTAAAAGTAAAGGCAAAAAAACCAAAATTCAAGTCCCCAGTGGAATTGCCATTTTTTCGGCCGGATAAATCATTCTTGCAGACAAGACCGATCTCCCTAGTATCTACGGATATCTAGCGACAAGCAAAACAAACAAATTCTACCTTTTTCTAAATATTGCGATTTATTAATAAAAGCCAAGAGATGTTTTAGATCCTACCTCAAGTCCAATGCTAGTTTGTGGCAGCCACGCTTCAACCATCCAAATGAGTTTCCTTTGAAAGAACCCGCAAACACAAACAATCATACATCAAATAACATCTGCATAGCCAATATAATAAATCATATTTATCATAATGATCAAGGAATTCATGAAATAAACCATAGAAGACAGATTATTGAGAAAAATGAACTTGATTGTATTAACTTTAAACAAAGAATAACTTTACAACCTTGGTGCCTTGATGTTGTACAAGCTCCTCCCAGGGTCCAGTAAGAATCTCCTCTACTTTGACAAGCTTCACATTCTTCCCAATGAGATCAAAAGGTATGTAATCTCTCCTCTCAAGCTCAATTAGGAAGTCTAAATTCCAACAACATTTACCCTAACAAATATTCAGCTTTCCACCTCCCTAGCAACCAGCCCAATGCCTCATTTCATAGTGCAGAGGAAGGAAGTTACCAGGTCCACCTTCAAAGGGATAGAGTCCTCCTTCAAAGGGATAAGCTCCTCACATCAAGGGGTTAGCTCCTTTAGTTATGGGATGCATGAACCACCTAGGAGCGAACTTGCCACCTCAAGATTCCTTCTAGAAGCGTCCATAATTAACCCAAAGTGAGTTTTTAAGAATAAACTTGTGCCTTTTTGACTTTTATAGGGGTCTGCACCCTTTCCTTTAGAGACAAAGCGGGCAGGTCCGCAGGGGACATCACCAAGGGGTGCGGGACCACAGGTAATGCTAAGAGAAAGTGCGGAACCAGAGTTTTAGAGATTTTTAAGGACTTTCTCTCATTTTTCAAGGCTTGACACGAAGAGCTGAGGTTTAAGACTTGCAAAGGAGGACAGTATGAGTGGTGATAGACTCACACTGATTGCAGAATGTCATGGTGACAATATTTTGTGTAACACCTAGTGAGACACTTTCCTCGGTGAAGCAGTTGGTCTCCTCTGACAGCTCGATATAGTTGGATACTTTGTTGTCATGTGTTTTTTTATCTTTGTGTCCATGATCCGATCAAATGTGGCTTGTTTCTTGCATTTTGGGTTTAACTTTGTTGGTGTGAATTTTTCTGCAATGTCGGATGTGTCCAACAATGGTGGAAAGTAGGGCTGAAGACGGTCCACATTGAGCACTAGGTGTAGACTAAGGAATGGCAGAATACTAAGATTTAAGGAATTATCCTCTACTCCCTTGGTGATGGTGTATGGCCCATATCAGGTGGACGAATCTTGCGGTGGGGCCAAAAAAGGCACTCCTTCTACAAATGTAGCCAAACTTTGTCACCCACATGGAACTTATGTGGCACCCATTGTTGATCATGGAACTGTTTGTACTTAGCATTATTTTTGTACAATATTTCATCAACCTATTGATAGATGTGTTGAATTTGCTTAATGAAGCTATTTGCCTTGTTGGGTTTGGACTAGAGATGAGTTGAATTTGCCTGAGTCACTACAAATGTTAAGGCCACATCAATGGGACATACTGGCTAGAACCCGAAGCTCACCTGAAAAGTGTTGTGGCCAATCGAGCTATGGAGAGTGAGGTTATAGTTGTGCTAGTCATAGGGGATGCTCTCATCATATGTGCATGGATGATTTAAGTTGTACATGAGAAAAATGTGTACAATCATCTTGTTGAAGACCTTCGTCTCGTCATCAGTTTGGGGATGGAAAGATGTGGAATTACTAAGCTTGGTGTCCAACATCGATGAGTGACTGGACCAAAATGTACTAGGGAACCTACTTTCTTGATCAAAGATGATAGAATGTGGAATCCCAAAGTGTCCCCACACTTGTTCAAAGAAGAGGTTAGTGATGGTTCCTGCTGTAATATTCTTCTTGAAAGAAACCATAATGGCCATCTTCGAGAATCTATCGATGACCACAAAAACACAGTCATTGCCATGCTTAGTAGGAGGAAGCCCGACATTTAATCCATGGAGATTGATTCCCAAGGGTGACTAGGGGTAGGTAGCAGAGTATAGAGGCCGTGATTCTTGGTGGTCGATTTGGAAATGGCACAGGCAGTGTAGGATATGATGCACTTCCTGACATATCGTCAAAGATTCGTCCAATAGAAATACTTCTACAATACTACCACTATTTTCACAACCCTGAAATGCCCAATGATCCAAATGTAGTGTGCTTCCCGAATCATCTTGTCATGCTCATTCTAAGGAACACAAAGGTGCCCCAAGTGGCATAACAGTGCATCCTGGAGGTGAAAATATGGAACTTGCTAACCCTCCAAGAGCATCTGGTATGTGTTCTTGAATTCTGGGTCGCTCTTGTAGAGAAGTGGATAACCAAAAGTCTCATGCCCACAAAAGTCGTGCATAGTGGTTAATGACATGATCGGTGTTGGCTGAGGTAGTATCCAACATTATTGGTTATGCCCTTCTTATACTTGATATTGAAATGGAACTATTACTATGTGGACCACTTCTGATTGCAATCATTCTACAACTTCCCTTGCATCTATATGAAATACATGGGTGGTCTATGTGGATGACCGTTTCCTTCCCCAAAATGTAATGCTTCAATTTTTGGTAGGCCTGCACAATGGAATACATCTCTCTTTCATAAGTGGAATACTTCCGGACAGTGTCTGAAAGTGTCTCACTGTGGTTTTCCATTGGATGCTCGTGTTGAGCATGGTTTGCCCCAATAGCATAGTTAGAGGCATCTTTCTTGATCTCCAATGATTGTTGCAAGTCCAGTAATGTGAGAAAAATAATTTATAGAAAAATAATTTTTCTTTCATCCCTCCCTTGGTGACTTGACTCAAGGGCCAAGTGATATGAGAAAACCCCAACACGAATCTGCGGTAGAAATTGGAAAGACCCAGAAATATGTGGAGATCTATCATAGTGGTTGGGGCTGGCCAATCCTAAATGACTTGGATCTTGGCTAGATCCACATGCACACCCTTATTCATCAATAATTTATCCCAGATACTAAACCTAGGTCATTCCAAAAGTGAATTTCTCTAGATTGGCACACAACTTGTGTTGCTGCAATGTTTGGAGAACCTGTGGGATGTGGTGGAGGTGCTCTTCCCAACTCTGAATGAAGATCAGGATGTCATCCGAGTATACCACTATGAATGAGTTGGTGAATGGCCACAAGATGTCATCCATCAGCCTCATCAAGGTTTTAGGACCATTCATCAACTTGAAAGGCATAACCAGTCATTCGAAAGGCCCTCCTTGTCTTTGAAAGTAGAATTCCACACATCAGAGGGTTCGATTGGTACCTAGTGATATTCGGACTTCAAGTTGATCTTTATGAAATATTCCCCCCCCCCCCCCCCTGAATCTGTCTGAAAGGTCATCAATCCATGGGACTAGGTACCTATTAAGGACAATGATCTTGTTCAATTCTCGATAGTCAATACAGGGTCTCCAAGTCTCATCCTTCTTCTGTACATATACGATTGGGCTCCTAGAGGGCGATGAACTCGACCAGGTGTGACCTTTCTGTAGCAGCTCCTAAATCTACCTCTTGATTTCTTCTTTCTCTAGAATAGAGTGCCAATAGATTGGTCCATGGGGCAATGGCGCACCTGGTGTCAGATTGATGGAGTGCTTGACCTGATAGTGCAGAGGCTACCTTGTGGGGGAGGTGAAGATGTCATCATACTCCTCCACAATCCTGTCCATATGTTGTGCGAAGGGGCCTTATGTGGAGGTCATCGCCATGGTCTTCTTCTTTCCTTGAGGGTGTATCATCAGGAATTGTTTTCTCCTAGTTTTGGAAATGAACTTACTGCATTGTTTTGCACTAACCAAAGAGATGGCGGTAGGTGGTGCTACCTTTGATATCCTATACAAGTTATTTCCCAAGGTAACAATAATAGCATGAGGCCTTGACTCATACATAGCATTTTGCTTCCACAAGAATGGTTGGCTTAATAATACATCACAAACATCAAGAGGAGCAATGTCACATAATACCTCATCCGTGAAGGGCTTGATGTTGTATGGAAGGCAACAATGCTGGCTGATGTGGAGATCCTGTCCTTGGTGAAACCACTTGATGGTGTATGGTTTTAAGTGTGTCATGGTCACTAAGCCCAGATACTTCATGACATCTGCTGAAATGAGGTTCTTTTTTATCCTGCTATCGATGGTGAACTATAGTGGGGAACCCTTTACCCACATCTGGGAGTAGAAGAGACGCACCTCCTCCTTTGGATCTTCAGGTTCCTTCTTCTAGATCTTCATGGTGGAAATGGTGGCATTGTGATTTGCATCAATAATATTCTTCCCTTTGTCATTCCCCTTGTTGGGTTATGACTCAAAGTTAGAACATGCATTTAATTCAGAAGCCTTCAGCTTGGCCACAAGTGATTTCTTAGGCCAACACTCACTTTTGTTTTGAGTGGAGATGTCATGGAACTCACACCACTTTCTCGTTTCCTTCTTCGACTTCATGGTGTTTTTATTTTCTTGTGGCTTTGGAGGTTTGTCCTAGGCCACACTACCTTGGCTTTGTCCTTTATTCTGCGGTTTCCTTTCCCTTACTTTGGATTCATAGATCCAAAGTATCACTTGTTTGTTTAAGATTATGATCGATCTTGACAACGTATTGGTACATCATGCCAAGTGAGGAGATGTCAATGAACTCCATCTCATCATAGATGTACCTGTGTAGGTAGTCGTGGTACTTGAGTACCAAATTTTTCTCCAAATTCATGATACACAACTTCATGTGAAAGGTATGAAAAACATTGGTAAAATCCGACACGTCTTGGTCCCTTCCCTACTGTAGTGTGGTCCACTTTATGTGTTTATCCTCATAGCTCCTAACAGGGTAGTACATATCCTCGATGGAATCACATAATTAATTCCATGTGGGTGCGACTAAAAATAGTGAGGGTGTACTTTCATCCTTCTACTCATAGTAGGTTTCCCACCAGTCCTTGACGTGGAGGGAGACTTTGAGAAGAGAAAAAGTAATATTTTCTCCCTTGGAAAAATCATGAACAGAAAAATATTCTTCTAGTAGGTTAACCATTTATCTATGGCATCTCCATCTATTTGGTCCTCAAATGTGGGAATGTCAAAGTTCACTTGTATCTTAAAAGGTGTGGCACCTCTAGAGTGGGTGCTAGATGTGGATGGGTCATTGGTGGGAAACCATTGAATGATATGGGAAAGTTATGCATCATCATGTTCCTTTCTTTCTTGAGGGCCTCCTCAAGCAATATTTTGATAGGATCTCTAGCTCCCTCATCTTTCTTTTCTTCCCCCATGGGTGGTCGTCGGGGTTTGCGAGGTTGATCTTGTAAAGGTTCAACAAGATCAAGCCCTAGCTCCTTATACCCCGACCTCGTTGGGGACATGCAATAAAGGATTGAGAAAGAGCAGACTCTCTATGATACCATTGATCCAAATTTAAATAGGAACGTAAAAAATTATAGATATAATCATACACATAGAGATGCAATAGAAATAAAACTTCATTTCATTAATATCAAAGAACTGAAATATGCTTACATACAGAGTGGAAATGAACTAGCTCGGGTAATGGTAGCTTATATTTGAGAAGAGATGTGGTGGTTATATGCCTATGAATTGTGTTACAATGAGGCTTGAAGGCCTATTTATTATTGACAAATAATGGAAAACCCTAAAAACATCCAAAAACCTAACCCTAGGATATGAAACACTAAACTACGGTCACTGTTGGGGGAAATTGGTACGTCAATTTCCTGGGGTTGTAAATTTGGCATACTAACTTTGTTTGACGAACATGATACCTCATTAGAAAGAAATATCCAAGGACTAAAACTAATGAGAGCAAATACAAAGATGAAAATGCATGTTTTCCACGAGGGCCTCAAAATGGCACCTGAAGTCTAGGACCCAAAAAATGCCAAAAATAGTAAAATGTGCTACAATTAAATTGAAAGAAAAAATAGTGGGGGTCCAAGTGGAATAGGTAGGTGACCACCAATATCCACCTAGATCATTCCTCCCCCCTTAGGGAGCAATGGTCCCCATCACATTGAGTTCCTCCATGAGATGAGAAAACTTCCACTAAACTTGGTCTCTCGTGAAGGAGTTGGCCCTCTTTGAAAAATCAATATAGTTGGATCCTTTGTTGTCGGGTGTTCTTGATATGTGTGTCCATGATCCGATACGTTGTGGCTTGTTCCAAACAGTTTGGGTTTAACTCTGTTGGCATGAGTTTTTCTACAATGTCAGATGAGTCCAAGAATGGAGGAATGTATGGCCGATGGCCATCCACATTGAATAGTTGGTGAAGACCAAGGAATGGTGGAATACTGAGCTCAAAGGCATTGTACCCCACTGCCTTGGTGATGGTGTATGGCCCATATCAGAGCTGGTGAATCTTGTGATGGGGCCCATCGAGGCGATCCTACTTCAAATTTGGACAAATTTGTCACCCACATGTTACTTGTATCGCACCCGATGTTGACCATGCCGATGATTGTAATTAGCATTGGCTCTATCCAATATGTCGTGAACCTATTAGCGGATGTTTTGAATGTGCTAAATGGAGTTTCCTCCCTTGTTAGCTTCAGACTAGACATGAGCTGAATCTTCTTGAGTAGCTACAAATGGTATGGCCACATCAATGGGTAATAGTGGTTGGAATCCCAAGCCCACCTGAAAAGGGTTGTGGCCAATTGAGTTGTGGAGAGCTTGGTTATAGTTGTGCTAGACTTAGGGGAGGCTCTCATCCCATGTGCATGGATGCTTTAAGTTTTCCATGAGCAGAGTGTGTACAATCATCCTATTGATGACCTTTATCTAGCCATTAGTTTGGGATGGAACGTTGTGGACTTAGTGAGCTTGGTGTTCAACATCAACTAGAGATTGGACCAAAATGTACTAAGGAACCTGTTGTCCTGATCTGAGATGATAGGCTGTGGGATCCCAAAGTGTACCCGCACTCATTCAAGAAAGAGTTTAGCGGTGGCTTTTACTATGATATTCTTCATGTAGGCCGACATAATGGCCATCTTTGAGAATCTGTTGACGACCAAAAAAACACAGTTGTTGCCATGCTTAGTAGAAGGAGGGCCCGACATGTAACCCATGGAGATGGATTCCCAAGGGTGACTAGGGGTAGGCAATGGAGTATAGAGTCCTTGCTTCTTGATGGTTGGTTTGGAAATGGTAGAGGCACTGCAAGATTTGACTTACTTCCCTACATCCTATCGAAGATTCAACCAATAGAAATACTTTTACAATACTACCACTATTTTCGCGACCCCGAAATGCCCAATGACTAGACTATAGTGCCCTTCCCAAATCATCTTGGCACGCTCACATGATGAAACAAAAAGGTGTCCTTGTGGCATAATAGTGCATCCTGAAGGTGAAAATATAGAACTTTCTGACCCTCGAAGAGCGTCTGGTATGTGTGGTCGAATTATATGTCGCTATTGTAGAGAAGTGGCCAACCAGAAGTCTCATTCCCGCAAGAGTAGATCACGGTGGTTAACGCCATGTTCGGTGGTTAGCTGAGGAAATCCACAAGATTACTGATCTTTCCCTTCTTATACTTGATATTCAAATGGAACTATTGTAGGAATGTGGACTACTTTTGATGGCAATCATTCTCCAACTTCACTTGCACTTGTATGAACTACAGATGTTGGTGGTCTGTGGGATGATCATTTCCTTACCAAAAATGTAATGCTTTAATTGTTACCAAACCTGAACATACATATCCTTTTCATAAGTGGGATACTTCTGGGATGTGCCTAAAATTTTCTCACTTTGATATGCCACTGGATGCCCTTGTTAAGTAAGGACTACCCAAAGAGCATAGTGAGAGGCATCTGTCTCGATCTCAAATGGTTGTTGTGAGTTTGGTAATGTGGAAACTGGTGCAGAGTAGAGGCAATGTTTAAACTTTGCGAACACCTTATGTTGAGATTCAAACAAAAGGAATTTTTCTTTCGCCCCTCCCTTGGCGATTTGACTCGAGGGCCAAATGATATGAGAGAGCCCCAACATGAATCTACGATAAAAATTGGCAAGACCCATAAATTTGTTGAGCTCTATCAGAGTGGTTGGGGCTAGCTAATCCTGAATGACTTGGATCTTGGCTAGAACCACATGAACTACCCATTCATCAATAATGTATCCTAGATACTAAACCTGGGTCATGCCAAAAGTGCATTTTTCCAAATTGGCACACAAATTGTGGTGTCATAGTGTTTGGTGAGCCTGTCAGATGTGGTGGAGGTGCTCTTCCCAACTTTGGCTGAAGATTAGGATGTCATCCAAGTATACCACTATGAATGAGTTGTTGAATGGACTGAAGATGTCATTCATTAGCCTCATGAAGGTTTCAGGACCATTAGAAAAATCCCTCCTTGGCTTTAAGGGCAGTATTCCACACGTTTGAGCGTTCGATTGGTACCTAGTGATATCCAGACTTCAAGTCGATCTTGCTGAAATATTTCCCCCCCTTGACTTGGTACAAAAAGTAATTAACCCATGGGATCAATTACCTATTCTAGACAGTGATCTTGTTCAGCACTCGATAGTCAATGTAGAGTCTCCAAGTCCCATCCTTCTTCTGTACAAACATGATCAAGCTCCCATAGGGTGATGAACTCGGCCATATGTGACCTTTTGTAGCAGTTCCTGAATCTGTCTCTTGATTTCATCATTCTCTAGAATAGAGCGCTGATAGATTGGTCCACTAGGAGAGAATGTACGTGGAGTCATATTGGTGGAATGCTTGACTAGATACTGCAGAGGAACCCCTAAAGGGGAGGTGAAGATGTCCTCGTACTCTCCCATGACCTTTTCCATCTGTTTTGTTCGTGTGGTGGTGCCTTGTCTAGCAGTTGTGGCCAACATATTCTTCTTTCCCTAAGGGTGTATCATCAAGAAAAAAAATTCACAGTTTTGGAAATGAGGTTACTGCATTGTTTTGTAGTAACCAAAGAGATGGCGGTAGCCGGTGCTCCCTCCCGTATCCTCTAAACTTATTTCCCAACGTAGAAATAACAGCATGAGGCCTTGACTCATACATAACATGTTGATTCCATAAGTATGGTTGGCCTAATAATACATCACAAACATAAAGAGGAGAAACATCACATAATACATCATCTGTGAAGGGCTTGATACTGTATGGAAGGCGAAATTGATGGCTGACGTAGAGAACTCATCCTTGGTGAAGCTACCTAATTTTGGCATTATGACACAGGTTTGGCGCTGTGACACAGGTGTTGTCCTTGATGGAAACTCACTCAAATGATAGATCATAGTTCAGGCTCTCAGAATGAAGGAAAAAGAGATATACGTAGTTTCCTCTTAACCAAGGTGGGTATATACACGGGTTAAACAATCAAAAGGCGCGTATACATATGCACACACTTTCATGCAAAGAAAAGCGCGTACGTGTGGGAAAAATTATTTTTGGTCCATGGTATTTAGTCCTTGGTATTTGGACCTATGGTTTTGGACCATGGTATCTCGTTTGAAGTGTTGAACCCAGGTATTTGGTCCAAGGTATTGATTCTTTATGGTTTTGGACCATGGTATTGTGTAAGGCCTAAGAATATAAAAGGGGAAGGAGATCATTAGGCAAAGGTATTGACTCAAGCATTGAATATTTTATGAAGAGCTAGATCTGGAATACTAGTCATTGGGTTATGGTGCATAGATGGATCTGAATCAAGGAGGAACTTGAGCACAAGAAGAAGGATAAGTACTATTGATGGGTCAAGATATTAAGGCTTGAATAGTAGTATCTTTGTGTGATTTTGATCTGTTATTTTTGGCGCATGACTTGATCTATAATTCTGATAATCTGGGTATAATTAATGTCTTAATAAGTGAAAAGGATAAATTATCTTTTATAGATCTGTACGTAGGTTCAGCGAAGCAAAGGCGCATATACACGCTGGTTATGTAATTCAAAATAGTGTATATGCAGTATGGCCTTAATTCAGCAGCATATGCATGAAGGTTGTACACATTGAAGTAGCGTACATCTCTTGAAATATGTTTTAGCTACTTATGTTTATTGTTGTAGTGTTCTGGGTTCAGAATTGGTGTCTGGTTACTATTACTGTTTTCCAGGTACAACATTAAGAGAAGTGACTATTTGATTCAGTTTTGTTTGGTGCAAAGGAGATTGGTTGATGCAGATATAATTGATGTTTGATTGATGTTATTCATGGATCTAGTCTGAAAATTTATGAAACATGGTCCCTAAAAGGAAAGAGAAGGTTGTAGCCTTCCGTAGGTCAGCACCTACGTACTAGTACCTCAGCTAGTACAAGAGCTAAGGGGGTTGTAGCTCCCTTCTAGGAGAATCTGGAGAACAAGAGAAGGTTGTAGCCTTCTGCAGGTAGTAGCTTGCATACTGGGATAAGACTACACCAGTACAAAATCATTGTAAAAATAAGTTTCTAATTAAAAGAAGATAGAGACGAATTGGAGCAGGTGGTTTTCAACCGCATTGAGTTTCCACCTTATATCTTGTGTTCTTATGTGTGACTGCCTGTTCTAGTTTATTTTTTATATGGTTTGATGCACAAATTAATGAACAACATCTGAAGAATAATTTAAATTACAAGTCTGTCGGTTATACTCTAGTTTCCTTAAATGCAGTTGCATACGTTTTTACTAACTGAAGTAGCATATGCAAATATGATTATGAAATGAATTGACCTGATAATACTGATTCACCCCCCCTCTCAGTATTATTTCCAACAATTGGTATCAGAGCCGGTCCTTCAGTAGAAGCTTGATCGCTTGGAGGAAGATCTACCATCATGAGCAACTATGAAAAAGAGGCATCTATCAGGCCACCAATTTTTGATGGGAGAAACTTCGTCTATTGGAAGGTAAGAATCACTGCCTATCTTCAATCTATTGGTACAGAAGTTTGGGATATAGTGGAAGCAGGATACACATTTCCATTAGCAACTCCTACTGATATGGCTGGTAAGAAGCAGTATGAAACAAATGCAAAAGTTGTCAATACTCTATTAGCAAGTTTATTTCAATCAGAATTTGTCAAGTTTATGCAGCTCAAAACCACAAAGGAAATATGGGACAAGATTGTTCTGAGCTATGAAGGGGACGATCAGGTAAAATGTGAAAAACTACAAACTCTTAGAATTCAATATGAGAATATAAGAATGTACAATGATGAAAGTGTGGCTAATTATTTCTTACATATAGATTAGATTGTTAATCGTATGAAAAACTTGGGTGAAGAAATAAAAGAAGTTACCTTGGTTGAAAAGGTTCTAAGATCTTTGTCTTCTAAGTTTGAATCAAAAGTTTCTGCCATAGAAGAAAAGGAGAATCTACAGAGAATTACCATGTCATAGCTGCACAGAATCCTAACTGCTTTCGAAATGAGAAAAGGGGGACCATCAGACAGGAGAGAAGCTGCATTCAAAGCTTTAGGAAAAGGAGAATACTATGAGTCAGAACATATGTCAGAAGAAGAGGAAGAATCAAACTTTGTCAAGAACCTTCAGCGAGGTTCTAGAAGATTCAGAGGTAAGCTACATTTCAAATTCTTTGCTTGTGGAAGAGTCAATCATTATGTAGCCAAGTGTCCTCATAAAGATAAGCTTGACAAAGGTAAGGAACCAGTTAGTTGGAATAGAAAACAGAAAGTAAGTAAGAAGAGCTATTATACAGATGAAGACAGTGATGGATTTTCAATTGATGATGAAGATGAACGATATAATGACTATAGACTTTTGATGGCGTTTGAAGATGATGATTTCTTGGATGCTATAGATGAATAAGGTCTTTATGAAGAAATTTCTAAACTTAAAATTTGTTTAGAAGAGAAGAAAATGATTATAGACACTCTGACATTCCAACTTGCTGAAAGGGAAAAACACAATGAAAAGTTAGAAAGTGAAATTGTGGGACTTAGAAAAGATATTGAGAAAACAAAAGCTCTTAATCTTAGACTAGCAAAAGGATCTGAAACTTTAGATGAAATTATCAAAGTGCAGCGTTCTCCTCTAAACAAGATAGGTCTTAGATATACTAAAGAAGCATCTCAAGCATAGAAGCCATCCACCTCTAAAATTTATCTTGATATAGCAAGGAGAAGTGAACAGGTTGACAATCGACAACAAAGGAATAATGCAGATCACTAGGTAAATCAGGGACAATTTACTTCAAGAATGAATAGATATCACCAAGTAAATCGGGGGCAATCTACTTTAAGGATGAACAGAAACTACAACCAACCACAGGTAAATCATTCTCAATTTTCCCCAGGAATGGATGTCAATGGAAACTACAATCATTTGGTCGGTAGGTTTGATAATCACAAGATATTCTTCAACGGCCAATGTTTCTCTTGTCATAACTTTAGACACAAAGCTGCTCAATGTGTTGCCTACAAGACCATCATGACTAGAGAAACTCAAAAACAAAGGAGTATGACTGGGATCATGAAAAGGACATACAATAACTTTTCGACTCTTGAAAATGAAATAGAATGTTCTATTTGTAACAACTTCGGTCATGAAGATTCTGAATGCAGGAGTAGATTTCGGAAAACAACTCAGAAGGAGCAAGCTTCATTGAGTCCCAAAACATGGAGAAAGAAAGAATCTCAACCAGAAAGGTGTGGTCTAGCCTTATATGTGGAAGGGCAGGAAAATTAGTGGTACATCGACAGTGGATGCTCAAAACATATGATAGGTGATAAAGAAAAACTTCAGTAATATAGTGCCTTTGAAAAGGAAAGGAAGGTCTCATTTGGAAATGACACCCCTGCATTCATGAAAGGTAAAAGTTCTGTTATTTTGAAAGAAAAGGTCAAAGCTGGAAATGTTATGTATGTTGATGGCTTAAAACATAATCTATTGAGTGTCAGTCAAATGTGTGATCAAGGAAATGAGGTAATATTTCGATCAAATGGATGTATTGTACCTGAGCTTGATACAGGAGAAACAATGATCAAAGGTAAAAGAACTCCAAATAATTTATACATACTCAAGGGAGGACAACAACAATGCTATCTAAGCAAGAATGATGAAGACTGGCTATGGCACAGAAGGTTGGGGTATCTAAGATTCTCTCAGATAAGGAAAGCATGCAAATATAAGGCGGTTCATGATCTCCCTGACATCAGAATTCCAGACAATACAATATGCAAATCATGTCAGTTTGGTAAGCAAACCAAAACGAATTGCCCTGAGAAGGAAGGATCAACTAGTAGGCCACTTGAACTTGTCCATACTGATGTATGTGGTCCATCTAGGAAGAGGTCACCTCGAGGAGAAGAATACTTCATATTGTTCATTGACAACTTTTCAAGGATGTCTTGGATAGGACTTCTGAAGCAAAAGACGAAGCTTTCAAAAACTTCAAAGCATTCAAAGCCTTGGTTGAAAACGAATCAGATCGCAGAATCAAATGCCTGAGGTCTGTTCAAGGAGGGAAATTTACCTCGGATGAATTTTTCAATTTTTGTGAAGAACATGGAATAAGAAGGGAATTCTCTACTGCAAGGACTCCTTAGCAAAATGAAGTAGTGGAAAGGATGAATAGATGGTTCAACAAATGGCTCGTGCTATGCTTGATGAGTCTGGAACTCCTGCAACCTTTTGGGGAGAAGCTGCATTTACTGCAGTTACTATTCTCAACAAGACAAACGTCCAGGTAAATAGCACTCAAACTCCTCGTGAACTTTAGTATGGTAAGACTCCTACAGTAAAATACTTCAAAATTTGTTGCAGTTACATCCAAAGGACTGATGAAAACCTTGGCAAGTTTGAACCTAGAGTAGATGAAGGCATTCTCCTTGGTTACTCTCCCCACAACAAAGGATATAAGTGTTACAATAAAAGACTTGGAAAAATTGTTGAAAATATTGATGTAGTGATTGATGAAGAAGGAAATATTCCTAGGCAGGTAAAATCCGAAGAATTCGAAGATGATGAAGACTATCCTTCAACATCAAATCAGACTTATGATGAAGAAGAAACCCCTGAGGCACCAGAAGAACAGATAAGGGTAGAAGAAAAGACTCCATCCAGGTACGTTCAGAAGAATCATCCAGAAACTCAAATTTTGGGATAGAAAGAGGCAGGTGTACAAACAAGAACTATTTCAAAAGCTTCAAGCTATTTAGAATTTCTCTCCTCCATTGAACCACGAAATGTAAGTGAAGCATGCAAAGATGAATGCTGGGTCAAGGCCATGAATGAAGAACTTGAGCAGATTGAAAAGAATAACACTTGGGAGTTGGTACCTAGACCAAATGATAAGAATGTCATAGGGACAAAATGGATATTCAAAAATAAGTTGAATGAAAATGGAGATGTTAATAGAAACAAGGCCAGACTTGTTTATAAAGGGTATGCTCAACAAGAAGGTATAGACTTTGAAGAAACTTTTGCACCGGCTACTAGACTTGAAGCCAAAAGAATGTTCCTTGCTCTTTCTAGCTTTTAGAAGTTCAAAGTATTTCAAATGGATGTGAAATATGCTTTTTTAAATGGAGATTTGGAAGAAGAAGTGTATATTGAGCAACCAGATGGATTCATCCTTGGAAATGATCCAAAACATGTATGCAGACTTAAGAAGGAACTCTATGGTCTTAAACAGGCTCCAAGGGCTTGGTATTATCGTCTGGACAAATACCTCCATCAACAAGGCTTTTCAAAAGGATCAGTCGATAGCAATCTATATGTAAAAATTGATAATGATAAATTGCTAATACTTGTCGTTTATGTTGATGATTTCATCTTTGGTAGCAATGAAGAATCCATGAGTCAAAACTTTTCTTTGGTGATGCAGAAAGAATTTGAAATGTCCTTGTTTGGTGAGCTGACATATTTTCTTGGTTTACAAGTCCAACAAAATAAAGATGGTATCTTTTTGTGACAAACCAAGTACCTCAAGGAGATATTGAAGAAATATGGCATGGAAGATTCGAAACCAGTATGTACCCCTATGGTAACAGGATGCAACCTCAGCACAAATGATGATTGAGCAGCAGCACATCAACCAACCTATAGATCCATGATTGGTAGTCTGCTCTATCTGACAGGTTCCTAACTAAACATCATGCATGCAGTGGGAATAGTTGGAATATTCCAAGCAAATCCAAAAGAAGCACACCTTCGGGCAGTTAAAAGAATTTTCAAATATCTTCAAGGGACACAAAACTATGGCTTATGTTATCTTAGAGATACATATCTCACACTTCGTGCATATACAGATGCAGATTGGGCACGAAGCGTGGATGACAGAAAAAGCACTAGTGGTGGTGCATTCTTTATGGGTTCTAGATTAGTATCTTGGTTCAGCAAGAAACAAAGTTCAATTGCTTTATCTATAGCTGAAGTAGAATATGTGGCTGTTGCATCTTGTTGCACACAACTCCTTTGGATGATGCAAATTTTGCAAGATTTTCAAATCACTTGTACTCCACCTATCTCCATTTTATGTGATAATACAAGTGCAATCAGTATTTCAAAAAATCTATTCATGCATTCAAAGACCAAGCACATACCTATCAAATATCATTTTCTCCGAGAACAAGTGCTTGAACAAAATTCAAATTGGAGTATGTTCCCTCCAAGGAATAGGTTGCTGATATACTCACCAAACCACTACTCAGGGAGACTTTTGAATATCTCAAATAGAAGCTGGGAGTAGTTGGTGCATCTTATTGCTGTTGAAACTTGTATGTTTCAGAGAAAAGTGGTTGTACGTGAGTTTACTGAGGAGGATTAGCATACAAACGCTTTTTTATGTGAATATAGTTGCGTATATGTTGGTTTGAAGACAAACAATGGGACAGGCTCAAGATGAAAAGAGTCTGATATGGGTCTGACAGAGACCATCTGGCATAGGTTTAGGGGGAGCATATACTTCTAATAATGCATTGTTGGCATTATCTTAAAAGATCTTGGTTCAATTTCACAACTATTTTTGTTTCAGGTGGAACAGGTGTAGAGTGAGATCATGGTTACTGGTCTGAATGATGATTGACAAATGCTGCTAGTTGCTGATGACTATCATAGTCTTATCTTAGATATTTAGTCTCTATGTCATGTATTTCTTTTATTATCAAGGTCATGTAACGGCCTATGTTGGTTTCCCCACTATGCCTGGGATGGATGATGTAATGTTCTTGTTTTATCATGTGTAAATTTTTGGTGTATCCCCACTTGGTTGGGAGGATGAGTCAATATTGGTATATCCCCACTTGGTTGGGAGATGGATGTATGTATGAGTCTTTGGTGATAGGAAGGTCATTTATGATGTATAAAGTCATGTTTCTTCTTGCATACCTTGCCTACAGTCAGTGGGGGCATGGACAACACAATAGAGTAGAGATTTCAGCATGTACTTAGGGGGATCATAACCCTTTGCCCTTGATGACAAAGGGGGAGAATAACTATGAGTGACTTGGGGTTGCCATCAAGTCTAAAGGGGGAGATTGTTGGCATTATGACACAGGTTTGGCGCTATGACACAAGTGTTGTCCTTGATTGTTACAGGGAAAAGTGTCTATGCAGAACTGCTAATCCCACTAAGGTGTGGTAGCTACCTTGGAAACAAACAAAGTAAAGCTACTTTCATTTTTCCTTTATGAAATATAGATGAGAGAAGAATAAAGGAGACCAACCTCTGTCTTGCGCTTGGTTCCTAGTTCGATTCGTCTCTCTTCTGGTAGTCCTTTGCTACTTGCTTCCTTGTACACCCAGCTTCACAGAGTACCTGTAGAATCAAAGTAGCATAACACTATACAAGAACATGGATCTATAATCATAAACAATCTAGGATCATATGTAAATTGACCATACAAATGCATAAAACATAAACGACACAAGAGTATGGAGGAAAACAGGAATAGCTTTTATTGATAATCAAGAAAGAGCCAAGAGAGTTACAACCAGTTGTTCTAACCCAGCATCATCCTCTCAGCAAGTAAGCCCTTCTTCACCTCATGCAAAGCTTAGATCACCCAACACTATGATGTTGCCTCAAGAAACCAACAACAACTCCTTACAAGATGAAAAATTCCAGCCTCCGGACCTCTGGGACGAGGGATCCATATATAGATATCTGTAAGGGAGATGAGTCAGCTTGTGATTTGATTAGTGTCTTCCCTCTGATAGTTCTTGCTTCCACTTGGAGATTGATGATCTCTTACTCATCCTTGGTTGAATTCAGAGAGGCAAGTGTCACAGGAGAAGTTTCTGGAAGATTCCATGCCTCTCCACCTCACTGATTGACATTGCCATTTGTCACTTCTCGCCCATCGCACCCCATAGAAGGGCTTTTTGAAATGCAACGCACCCACAAAGTGTACTTAGGTAAGATGCAACGCACTTTGCCTATGGAGTAGGTGAAATGATCCTGTTTTGACTAGTTCTGGGTGTTTTTTCATGGAGAACTTCTGGGAGAAGCTGTAATCAGTTGACCTTGTTCCTTTAGGGGTTGGAACAACACTTTTAGGGACTTAGGAGCCCTTGGTTTATGGACATTTTATGCTTGGGGTTGCAGTGACCAAAAATGTCTATAACAATTACCCCCTAAAGCATGAGTTCGTTAATATTTTTGATGTCAGGTGAAATGCTTTATCATGAGGATCCGAAGTTCTTTCAAGCTGAGAGGAGACCTGTAATAAGATACAATACAATACATTATCTTCATAATATTTTCATGATCTAGCTGAGGCGGGCATTCCCATGCTCAGCTTTATAAATTCATTTTCATGTACATAGGATAGACAATCGTCTGAGTGTAGACTGATTATTATGGTAGAGCCATCATCCATTTGATTGGATGATTATCTGTGCAGCAATGATGTACATTTGATGTCTTTATTTCCTTGAATATATATCGCAGCCCGGATGGATGAAACTAGATCCGGGGTCTTCAATTTCGTTCGATCTTCACTCAAAGTACAAGTCGATCCATGTGAGAGATGTTCTGGAGTCGAACATGGAAAGACATCGCCTGATTACCAGCCAATGATGTAAGCTGTTAATAGGCGCGAGAGGAATCACCGATAATGATAATGAACCTCAAGGTACTGCAGTACAATTCACGTGGTGTGAATAAAGGACTTGGCATCGAACACCACGCAAAATCTTCCAGTCGAAGGCCATTGATGTAAACCTGTCGCCAGAAGTGAGAAACTTGCCATTAAGGCATGCAAGCTTCAAAGTACTAAAAGGGGTGTTCCTAGATCAACTTCTTGGATAATGAGCTGATGTCGACAAGAAGCGATCTGTCATAGGAGGGCCTTAATGAATCCCACATCAATGACATGGAATGGAGAAAATGATTTTAATGGAGGTGAAAACGGTCTGATGATATAAGGTTCAGGGTGGCGGTCATGAAAGAATGGAGTGTAAATGTATTGCAGCGGGTGAGACACAGGTGAATTCTCTGAGTGACTTCTCTTGAACATATCGGCGACACTGACATGATGGATTGGTAGCATTAACCCCAAATGTGGATGGTGTGATGGGACGATGGTGATGTGACCGGTGAATGAAACAACCCAACCCGACTTGGATGCGGATTGAAAGTGTCATGTTCAAGAGCGACTTGCTACCAACAAAGTTTCTTCAAGTTTTCTTCCCAATTTTTCCCCAGTCATTGCTGACTAGTACCTCTTTATTTTTGTCAAGCTTGAGGAGGATAACATATGCTTGTTCTATAATTTTCCCTTTGGGCAAACCCATTGCTATGTTTTAACGAGCCCATTTATAGTGAAACTTGTTCTTGTCTGCTATGGACAAGTTTGTCGCTATTAGGTTTTAACGAGTTTAACGACAAAGATAACTCGGTCCTTTTCAATTTTAGAGAGTCTGAAAAGGGACGTAAAGGAAACTCCAAAATTCCTTTTTCGTCATCTAATCCCTTAAGTCTGAAAAAGTATAAAAAAATACAGAAGGGATGAATGTTTGATACTTTTAACGAGCCGAACAAAACAAGCGCTCGATCTTTTTGTGTAATAATCCCTCAGGTCCAAAAAGATTAAAATCTAAAGGAGGGATAACACTTCCGGTCCCTTTAACGTGCTGGAGAGGCCAATGGCTCGGCAATCTTTTCATATTTTACGAGTTAGTTGAAAAGAGCTTAAAGGTGACTCGTCTTTGAGGAATGAGTGATAAAATTGGGTAGCAGCTGATTCTAGGTAAGGTTTGGAATTTTCCAATCACGATAGTGTTACAAGGATGGCTAGCGGGATCACTCTTCGCAGTTGTTCCTCAAAAGGGGTAAACAATCAAATGGAGGTGAATGATCGGCCAATACAGAGTGGAGGTGATGATGGGAACACAACCAAGGCTTTAAAGGTTGAAGTACTACATTCACGATGATTATTTACCGGGAATTGGTTCATTTTTTATTGAGCTTAAACACTGGGGGAAACATTTTCTCATTGCTTATGTTTATCTTTTAAAGAGCATGAAGTCCACATTAAAACTGCTCGATTCATCAGTCATTTCTTGACTTTACCATAAATAGCTTTGTTTTTTCAAAGGTTGTACTGCATTTTCAATCACTTCATCAAACTAGTTAGAAATGAACAATATATGTTTGAAAAATGAGTTAGAACACTAATATTTTACTCGAATTACGTAAAAAGTAATTTAAAAGTGCTTTTACCTCTCATTTTACCATTTCATTTGAACTTTGGACTGTTGGAGCTTTGGAGGTGCTTTCCCCCTTGATTTTCATCAACTGATTCCGGGAGATTCTGTGGACGATTCTTGGTGCCGTCTAGACCAGGTAGGAGCTAAACCTGAGCTCTTTCATTTCATGCTCTCCATTTTGCATTCTGAGCTTGATTTCTGGTTTTTCTGAGCCTCTGGGGTTTGAAAAACTTGCCTTGGCTTCAGCGCACCCTTTTTGTATCGAAAGGTGCGTTGGATGTTAGCCTGTCTACTGGCCAACTGACATGCAACGCACCCAAAACACTACTGTAGGTGCGATGAGCGCAAGGAAGGAAATTTATGCACAGTTTTTGATGGAAATTTTGTCTGTTTCTCACAAATCAGGATCTAACTCTTCTCTTGTTTGCTTTCAGAGATTTTTTGGAGAAAGATGACTATTACATGGCAAGAACGTGAGCATGAAGAAGAGGACATGCTTGCTTTACATGATCCAGTTACAGTAAACGCACTACGGAATTGTGGCTTGCTGAAGTTTTTCCGCGTTTCTAGCATGAGACAACAAATCAACTTGCTGCAGTATTTTCTCGGTGCTTGGGATCCTACCAACCAGGTGTTCCAGATTAGGGGCAAATCCATCCCCTTGACTGTAGTGGACATCTATTTTTTGACCGGCTTATCGAGGCAGGGTGCCCCCATCTCTTTATTAGGTTCGGCCCGAGGAGGCGAATCTATGAGAGATTATGTTCGCAGGTATTGCAGAGAGGGGTCTCAGTCGAGTAAAGATGGAAAGATCATCATCCGAGATGTCACTGACAGGTCCTTGAGGACTATTCTGTTCACTTTTGGTAGGATGGCTGGTGGTGCGGCTCTTCATGTGGCCAAACGATCTTATATGCAGTACGCCTTGGAATGTCTCCAACCGAAGGTGTTCTACTGGTGTGACGCAGTACTCCTGGTGATGAAAGAACAGTTGACCAAGGTGAAGAGCGGGAGATTGAATAACTTTGGATATGGTTCTATCTTGACTGCCTTCGCCTTGGAAAAGATACCACTGATGCAGCCGCAGTATATTGCACTCGATTTACCTTCACCGACTGAACCACGTATGCAGAGATGGGTCGACCATATGTCTAGGCATGGTGGTTAGTCTCAGATTTCCTTTTCTGATACCTTCTTCGGGTGGTTTGATCATCAGGAGATGGTTTATTCCGAGTATCCATATGCTAGTATGGACTTCCGGGGTGACCCAGATTTAGTACTGTCGGCTGGCGAACAGTGGGGTGCCATTGGTAAATTCTTTGACCATATTCTTGTCTATCGTTTTTCTTTTATAATGTCCTTGTGCTTTATTCTGTCAAGACTAATCAAAACTCATGTGTTCATGCAGATGTCGGTCCTGTTCGGCCAGTAGTACGCCTGAGAGTGCCAGCTGCCGCCCCAGCAGGAGAGGCTGTTGGAAGGGCTATCCTTCACGACCTCGATGTGGCCGAGACTCTCACAGCATTACAGGATCAGGTCGAGGGCCTCACTCTCGGTATTCCAGATGTGAGGACTGATGAGCTGCCTTTGAGGTTGCAGCGACATACTACTGGTGTGCCAAGACGATGGACTAGGCTCTTACGCATGATCACACAGGCTGTGACTTGTTATCACGAGCATCATTAGACTAGGGTGCCCCCTAGCATTTTGAGTTTTGGGTCATTTGACCAATTTTTCCTTGGTTACAGAACATTATGTGTAAACCATAAACAGTTATATATATATTTTTGATTTTCAGAGTTTTATTTTGCTTAAGTTGCATGATCCTGATGCAAACATTGATGAGATGCTTCTTTTTATAAATGTTGCAAATGTCTATCTAACACATAATTTTCCAATGAGTCAGTTAATGTGTTTAAGCTCCTGGAAATGTTCTGATATTGAATAAAATCAAATTGCCTTTCCAAAATCTTGACCCTTAGGAACATGCGATAGATAGCTGGATTTCAGACGAAGTAGATACCAGTGAGTTGTAGTATGACAAGCTGTGAGTCTAGCATGACAACCAGTCGGCGTATGCCATGTGTGATGGCATCAGAGAGAAGTTCTATCAACGTGCTATATTCAGTGATGTTATTCGTTGATCGACCAATACATACCCCTCTGAAACTTACTAACTCGCCGCTTGGATCAAAAATGGCCCAGGCCGCGGAAGATAGGTTCCGCAAACTACGACTCGCTCCGTCGGCATATCCAACACATGACTCCAATAGGTTTGACATCTGCAATAAATGTAAAAAGTGGATTACTTGACCAAAACAAATACTTTAGCGAAAACAAAAACATAACAAAAGCATATAGGTTACTATACTGAATCACGCATAGTAACGTTTAAGGTACAACTCGTTACGAGGTTGTGCCAGTGGAATCTTGTCATAATCCATTAACTCATAGGCTCCTTTTGCTAATACTTTCTTAACAATATAGGGGCCCATCCATAAAGACTTGAATTTACCCGCCCCTAATTTATCGGATTCTTGGTCATAAAGCAAGACCAAGTCACCTTCTGAGAAGACACGGGGTTTGACATTCTTGTCGAACTGCGCCTTGACTCGTTTCTTATGGGCTTTGTTAGCCAAAGTGGCATCATGATGGATTTCATCCAATTGGATTAGTTCCAAGAAATGAGCCTCCTCTTCTGAAGTCCTGGGGAGAAGGTCAATTGCGAGTTTGAGGGATGAGATTTCACACTGGATTGGTAAGATTGCTTCTAGGCCATACACTAGTTGGAAAGGTGTAAACCCGGTTGCATTCCTTACCGATGTTCGGTAAGCCCACAAGGCTGAGTACAGGATCAGGTGCCAACTCCTTTTGTGAACTCCAATCATCCTTTGCAGCATGCGCTTCAGGACCTTGTTGATTGCTTCAACTTGTCCGTTGGCTTGCAGGTAATATGGAGTAGAGCTGTCGTCAGACAACCCTAATTTGGCAGCTAATTTGACCATCATGTGATTGCGAAAATACGATCCATGATCTGTGACTATAGCCTGCGGGACGCCAAATCTGGCGACTACATGATTGAAAAAGAAGAGGGCAGCTGTTTCACCAGTATTATCTAATGTAGGCATCGCCTCGGCCCATTTGGTAAAATAGTCAACTGCGACTATGATATACCCATGCCCCCTAGTCGAGGTGGGGTTACATGTCATGAAATTGATGCTCCATTTGGTGAATGGCCCAACAGCAACTATTGGCTGCAGAGGTGCTGGTGGTCTTCTGGTTTTGCTATTGAAAATTTGACAGGTATGGCAACTTCTGACTGCGGTTATGCAATCTTTGAACATCGTTGGCCAGAAGTATCGTTCTCATAAAATTTTTTGCGCTGTAGCGTAACCGGATTGATGACCCCCACACGCGCTTGAATGGCAATCATTCAGGACTTTTTCGGCCTCCTCATGGGTAAGGCAACTCCGTAGAACTGTATCGACACCACGACAGTAAAGTGTATCACCGAAGATCATGTAGTCTTTTGATTGGTATCGAATACGTTTTTGTTCGGAGTGGGAGGTATTAGGCCTATACTTTTGGGTTTGGAGATAGATAATTATATCCCCATACCACAGATTGCTTGAAGATATTAGAAACAAATTTTCATCCACGATCGTTTCTTCGGATGTTTCATCGTTGGACGATGATGGGAGATCGCATAATAATTCTGCGAAAATCAGTGCTTTCTTTGACTTGGACTTTACAAATTCCAAATCAAACTCTTGTAGAATTGCTATCCATTTTGAATACTTGCCCCCCAGCAACTTTCGCGACAATACATAAGTCATGGGGTTGCAATCTGACAGAATGGTAGTTTTTCGAAAGAGGACATAGTGTCGAAATATCTGTATCGCTTGAACAACTGCTAGCACTAGCTTTTCAACATAAGAATATTTGCTTTCTGTATCATTTAAGTTTTTACTTAAATAATATACAGGATGTTCAATTCCGTTGTCTTCTTGAACTAAAACCATTGTGATGGTTGTATCCACTGCAGCCAGATACAGGTTAAAGTCTTTTTGATAATCGAGAGCGTACATTAATGATGCTTTCATTAAGGATTCTTTCAAAGCATCAAAGGAAGCTTGCGCAACCTGATCCCAGATGAAGGGCACTTCCTTTTTCAATAGACGAGTATAACCTTTAGCAAGTTCGGCGTAATTCGGAATGAACCTCCTCAGAAAGTTTGCTTTCCCTTGGAGTTTCTGAATCTGAAGCAAATTCGAAGGTGGAGGCAAATATATCATTGCCTGAACCTTACATGGGTCGAGACGAATCCCATCTTCCGAGACCACAAATCCAAGTAAACGACCAGAACTGACACAGAACACACATTTGTGTGGATTGAGTCGTATCTTGTAGTGTCAGCAACGTAGAAATATCGCTCTTAAATGCTACGGATGATCAGTCTGCTTTCGCGAATTAGCCGGAAGGTCATCAAGATATGGTTGAATGATGTTTTTGATGTCATGGAAGGCATAATTCATTGCCCTCTGAAATGTTGCCCCTACGTTCTTCAAACCAAAGGGTAATTTTAGATATGCGAATGTGCCCCACATACAAATAAATGCAGTCTTTGACCGGTCCTGTGGGCAGATATTTATTTGATTATACCCGGAGAATCCATCCATAAATGAAAAGATTTCACATCCAGCGCATTCATCAATTATCTGGTCAATGAAGGGTGTAGGGTAGTTGTCTTTTGGACAAGCTTGATTTACATCCCTATAATCGACGCACACTCTAATTGTTCCTTGTTTTTTCATAACAGGACCAATATTTGATAGCCAATCGGTTAGAGGAACCGGGTAAATGAAACTAGCATGGAGAAGCTTTTCAACTTCTGCTTTGATGGCAGCAGCTTTCTTGGGGTGCACTTGCTGTAGCCGCTGTCGTACTGGTTTGACATCTGGATACATCTTGATTTTGTGTTCAACTTTACTCGAGTCAATGCCTGGAATTTCTTCATATGACCAAGAAAAGACATCTCTGAATTCGCGAAAAAGAGCGTTATATATTTCCAGTTCTGAAGGAGAACAACATTTGCCAACATAAATATTCTCTACAACATTTGTTTTGGTCGAGATATTTATGGCGATATTCTCTTCAATGTTGGACATGTTTTGCTCGGAATCCACCGTGTTTACAGTATTTGATAGAAAATCAAAAATTGAAGGATGATAAAGGTCATCAGGAGTATCTTCTTCACAATCCAAAAGAAGGGAACGATGGTGGTGATCTTCCCATGGTGCCCCTTCAATTACCATTGATTGAACATTTCCTTCATCGGTGACATGCACTCGCGACCAAGGATCTGAAGGGGTACCATATTCCTTAGACCTATCTATCCAAATGCTTGATGAGCATTGATTTGGGTTCGCCTCCCATGCCAGGAACATTCATTGCTACAATATTTCTGTTGGGCTTGGAAGCAATACCTGCTCATGATCCATGTTGATATCGTTTTCTGAGATCTTTTTAATCGAAGATATCATATTACAGGTTCCTACTGATGCTACTTCCGCCAGATTGATTGGAGGCGGAAGGGCAAAAGTTCCCATTAATATAGGGTCTTTTAGTAGGCCTACTCCGATATTTTGAAGTGAATGGGGGCTTCCATGGATCGTTGGAACACTTCCCGTAACTTGAGAACCATTGGGGAGGAAGGTTTGTTGATCGACGATTGTAATCCCTCCTTGAAAGGGAAATGAAATCTTCCTAAAATAGGTCGACACAACAGCTGCCATAGCATATATCTACGGTCTTCCCAGTAGGATGTTGTAATCGAGGTTTCCGTCAATTACTTCGACATCTATTTCTACTGTTTTCCCTCCTAGTTCAACCTTCAAGTTACTTAGAATACCATATGGGGTATATGTTCGTCCGTCAAATGCTTTTAATGTTGTCGAAGATCGTGACAAGGTTGGAGATCCTAAATTTTTCCAGCAACTCATCGACATAATACATGTAGATGCCCCCCATCAATAATCGTTCGATGAACAGTTTTGTTTAGGGCTTTCACTTGAACGAGGAAAGCTAGTTGAGCTGGTAACTGAGGATCGTATCCCTTATGATCAAAGGATACAAGATTGGAATCCTTTGGGTCTATCGCACCTATGGCTGATAATAAAGCCTACTTTTGGGATGGGCAATTTTGCAGTACCTCAAGTGTCGACATAGCGGATGGCGATTGGGCCAGATCTTCCACTATATTATAATGCTGTGCTACTCTAGCACAAGGATTAAGTGTCGACTTGTGTACTACTCCCTTTGGCGGTTTTATTGTCAACTCAGGAATGATGGGTGGCGCATCTTCTGTCGAAGTTGTTGTCGAACTACTAGGTTGATCTTTATCCTTGTTCTTCGACAGCTGTGGATTCCCGTAATCTTTGTTCCTTGTCGATATCAAAGCATCATTTTGCTGTTTGGAAACCGAAAACATCAGCACTTGAGACGGGGAAGCGTTTCCACTGTCAACCAGATTTGTTCCTGGATTTGGAAATGGATCAGTTAACACTGCCGAGGTTTTTGAATTCTTGAAGAATTTTTTAAGCTCAGCTCTATGTGGACAATCTGCTGTCCAGTGATCCTCATCGCATATAAAGCATGGATTTCTTGGTTTTGCTATTTCCAGGAGGGTTTGCAGAAGATTTTTCAGGTGATGATTCTTCCCGTTTCTTCTTCTTCCCTTTGCTTTTCTTCTTTCCCCGTGGTTGCTTGGTTTCTTTGCATTTATCTGTCGAGACGACATTTACTTCCGAGGCAAGAAGTTCTTTTGCATTTTTACTGGAAATCTTACGGGCCTTTTTAGATGTAGCCTTTGTCAATTTCGTATTTGTTGCGCCAATCACACCATCGCCAGCATGGGAGTCATTGTTTGATTTAGGAGGAGGAGGGACTGAGAATTCCGGTCTAGGAGCGTCAGGTATTTTATCGTAGAGCGTGCCAGACTGAGTGTAAATCAAGTCCAAATATTGTGCACGAGCGATAACTTGCTCTTCAGTGACGACTCCTTGTTTTGCCACATCTTCCATGATGGAAGGCAATAATGATTTAATAAACCATTCAGCTAAAAGCTGGTCAGGAACATACGTTTTTACCATTCTACGACGACGTCGCCACCCATGTATATGATTAGATATATGAGTGGCCGTTGTTTGTTTGAAATTGGTAAGAAGTTTCGTTCCCGTTTTGTACCTTATCGGTAACTGAAAATGGGTTAGAAAGGTTGTGGCTAGGGTACTGAAGTTTTCAAACGAAGCTCTGGGCAATTCGATATACCATTTTACCGCTGGACCAGTTAACGTCCTCTGAAAAAGGCGAAGTCTAATCGAATCATCGTTTAGGGTGTTTGATGAACACCACAGATGAAAGGTCATCACATGATTCGACGGATCTTCACCCGGATTTCCATTAAATTTAGGAATATTTGATGGAAGTTTATGCGGAATCGCTGGCCACCAAGGGGCGTAAGTGATTGGATCGTTTGTTAACCGATTTAAATCAGGTAACTCTAAAGTCGCCACAAAGGGTAACTGTTGATTCAGGTTAGGTGAAGCATACCCAGGATAAGATGGGATTGCCTAAGCAGTTGGTCTTTGCATACCAGCATAATGCATTTGATGCTGGTAAATTTGGTAAGGTTGGTGGGCTTGACCATTGTAGAATGGTTGATTTTGACCATTTCGAATATACGACTGCCCACTATTTGCAAAGATTTGTTGCTCAGATCCTTGGTATACTTGTTGGAATTGCGGTTGTTGGTATTGCACTAGCCATGGTTGCAAAGCCATGTGCTGTTGCTCGATACTAACTGTTTGACCAAGATGAGGGGTAATTGTACCTGTTTGAACCTATGTCATTCCACCAGTCGGCGATTGTGGTTGAGTCGCAGGGTCAAGGGGCTGTTGCATTACAACCTGAGAAACCTGAGGTTGGCATACAACAGACAACGCTTGTATTTGCGACACCGTCACAATAGCTGGCGTAGTTGGTATATTTGACATAGGTAAACATTGTTGCATCGAATATACAACTCTTGGTTGTTGAGGTAGTATCGGTACCCAACCGCTTGACGTAATTCCAGCATAACCCGAATTTTGTTGTCAACTCCCGTATGGCTGTCCTCCCGGAGGAGACAATGAAAGGGTATACTGCCCCCCATACGGTGGTAATCCGGTACTTAAGGGAATGGTTTGCCCTTGAGGACCAGACTGCCCAAATTGACATCCAAATGGATCAATTTGTTGAGACTCAACATAAGAGTTTCCGGATACTATTTCGGATGAACAAACAGGAACAGACCATACCGTCGAAATAGCCCCTGAGTGGGCTCCTTCTAGCGATTGAGAGCTAGTTGGGACAGATGACATACCGACAAACATTGTTGGAGTGATAGCAATAATTTCTGCCGTCGCTGTGTCGGACGACATAGTCCTAGATGTTGACAGTTTTTCAGACATTTCTAGTCTATCCAAAAGATTACCTAGCGATTCTATAGGAGCTTCCACTGGTGGTAGACTAATTTCCGATGAAGAAGGATACAGAGCGATCCCGACTCCAAATTGTGATGGAGTACTAGATGGAGGATCCTCCACAATCTCTTCTATAGCAATCAGACCAGGTGGAAGAAGAAGACCGTCAGGTCCATAGAATATTTTTGGTGCCGAAGAAGGTATGGAATCTACAGCGATAGATGTTTGGGGAACAACATTTTCCAAACCGATTGTAGATGGAATTGGTTCAGTAATACAAGTGGTTACCCTCAGACTAGGATCAGTACTACTGTCCTTCGGTGGCTGCTGAACTTCTTCTGTAAAGGCAGGGATACCAGAAATGTTTGGAGTAATCGGAATCTCTGATGTTGTTGGAACACTTGTTCTAACTTTACCAGGAGATTTGGAACCGGTTAAACGTGTTGGCTTTGTCCGTAATAGTTTCGATTCTGGAGACAAAGATGGTTGACTCGTAAGCCTTCACGAACGACGGGGTTTCAATTGACTTTCTTCCATGATTGTGGATTACTCGATCAACTAAAAATCAAGGGGAAGTATGTTTCCGAATTAGATGAATTTTAGACGCTTTTGACACAACTTGTTTTTTCAATTTTAAAGAGTCGAGAAAAAACAAAAGATGACTCTAGTCGCCTTTGATTTTTAATGAGCCTGAAGTGACAAGTGCTCAGATGGACCTTTTCCATTAAGGAGTCTGAAAAGTAACGAAAGGGACTGCTCTGGAAATCTAGGTAGAGGGATTACCAAACCAATCGCAAAACTACAAAATACTTTTTATGGTACGACAGTCAATCTTCTCGAATGCTGTGTTCAATGCATTGCGATCGATAGGGCGACAGACACGGCTTCCTATGGATAAAGGATTAAGCCTATTGTGGTCTCCCAAAATATAATCGACGGTACGTGGGAGCACAAGTCCGTACTGGCACTTATTGTCTCAAAGTGGAGGAATGACCCAACCAACAGTGAGAACAACAGTTACCAGGCTTTACGAAGCTGGAATACGTCTCTAGCCTAGACTTCTAGATGTTGTGTGTTAGGTTCCAAAGCGTTGTTAGATTCATTAAATTTATTTTATAGTTGATCTTGCTTAAGAAATTTTCCTTTCAGGTTCACCGCATGATGTAGATGTACAATTCCTAAAATGCAATCTAAGATGATAAACAGTCTTTTATCTTCTTTGTGCAATGAAAATCCTAGCTACTAAGGAAAGAAAGATAGAATTCTTTCAACAGAGAGCAAAGAGCACACACTATCTGCACTGTCCTAAATCAAACCAATCAAACAGTCTAAATGCAAATGCACACACATGTATTTGTTTTCAGCCTTCTTAATATGTGAATGATAAAAAGAAAGCTAATGCGCAAGTCTGAATTACTTTTCAAGCGACAATTACTAACAAGTTTCTTTTCAAAATCAAAATGAGGATAATGACATCACTTTATGATTTGGAAATGAAAACTTGCTTTCGACACTAGAAAAACTACTAATTCAGATCAAATACAATAGTAACAGGGTAATCAAATATCAAGAGCAATTAGACTCTCTTCTATGACTGAAAACAACACTTGCGACACTTTCAAATCAAGAAACGACAGTACAATTACGTTACTTTTTTGCAAAGGAGAACTGAAAATGACTCAACAAATACACAAAAACATTTACAATTCTTTGCATAATGGAGGCGGAATAACAGCAAGGAAAGGGGTTTCAAACAGAGGTATACTGACTACAAGCAGAAAAATTCATGAATAGAACTGAAAAGAATGAACAGAAACCAACATTCAGGAACAATGTATAGTCTAATCAGCGCACCTGTAACACAGTGAATTTGAAATGCAGCGCACCTGCTACACTCGGGAAGTGCGCTGAAGTTCAGATTCACAGAACAGAGAGTGCGCTGGGCCAGAGACGAGACTTTGCTTGGGTCCCGGGTCACATTTTGCAGTTCAGTTCAGGGATTTTGGCCGAGCAAGTGGTAATCAGTAAATCAAAAACAAGGCTAGATCTAAGGAGGTTACTAGAGCCACCACAAGGGCAATTAGAGAATTTGTAAATCAGTTGTTTAATTCATAAACAAAACCCAGAGATTGACTGAAGCGACATTTATCTACTTTGCATTCGCATAGCAAATGCAGTTCAAAAGCTACCTGGCTCGACTTCAGGCTCCATCTGTAAGTTTATAAAATAAACAATAAGGTAGATAAACAAACAACCTAGTCAATCCCCAGCGGAGTCGCCATTTTGTTACAGGGAAAAGTGTCTATGCAGAACTACTAATCCCACTAAGGTGTGGTAACTACCTTAGAAACAAACAAAGTAAAGCTACTTTCATTTTTCCTTTATGAAATATAGATGAGAGAAGAATAAAGGAGACCAACCTCTGTCTTGCGCTTGGTTCCTAGTTCGATTCGTCTCTCTTTTGATAGTCCTTTGCTACTTGCTTCCTTGTACACCCAGCTTCACAGAATACCTGTAGAATCAAAGTAGCATAACACTATACAAGAACATGGATCTATAATCATAAACAATCTAGGATCAGATGTAAATTGACCATACAAATGCATAAAACATAAACGACACAAGAGTATGGAGCAAAACTTGAATAGCTTTTATTGATAATCAAGAAAGAGCCAAGAGAGTTACAACCAGTTGTTCTGACCCAGCATCATCCTCTCAGCAAGTAAGCCCTTCTTCACCTCATGCAAAGCTTAGATCACCCAACACTATGATGTTGCCTTAAGAAACCAACAACAATTCCTTACAAGATGCAAAATTCCAGCCTCCAGATCTCTGGGATGAAGGATCCATATAGATATCTATAAGGGAGATGAGTCAGCTTGTGATTTGATTAGTGTCTTCCCTCTGATAGTTCTTGCTTCCACTTGGAGATTGATGATCTCTTACTCATCCTTGGTTGAATTCAGAGAGGCAAGTGTCACAGGAGAAGTTTCTGGAAGATTCCATGCCTCTCCACCTCGCGGATTGACACTGCCATTTGTCACTTCTCGCCCATCGCACCCCATAGAAAGGATTTTTGAAATGAAACGCACCCACAGAGTGTACTTAGGTGAGATGCAACGCACTTTGCCTATGGAGCAGGTGAAATGATCCTGTTTTGACTAGTTCTGGGTGTTTTTTCACGGAGAACTTCTGAGAGAAGTTGTAATCAGTTGACCTTGTTCCTTTAGGGGTTGGAACAACACTTTTAGGGACTTAGGAGCCCTTGGTTTATGGAAATTTTATGCTTGGGGTTGCAGTGCCCAAAAATTTCTATAACATTGATGGAAACTCACTCAAATGACAGATCATAGTTTAGGCTCTTAGAATGAAGGAAAAAGAGATATACGCAATTTCCTTTTAACCAAGGCACGTATACACACGGTTTAAACAATCAAAAGGCGTGTATACGTATGCACGCACTTTCATGCAAAGAAAAGTGCGTACGTGTGGAAAACTTATTTTTGGTCCTTGGTATTTAGTCCTTGGTATTTGGAGCTATGGTTTTGGACCATGGTATCTCATCTGAAGTGTTGAACCCAGGTATTTGGTCCAAGGTATTGATTCTTTATGGTTTTGGACCATGGTATTGTGTAAGGCCTAAGAATATAAAAGGGGAAGGAGATCATTAGGCAAAGGTATTGAATCAAGCATTGAATATTTTATGGAGAGCTAGATCTGGAATACTGGTCATTGGGTTATGGTGCATAGATGGATCTGAATCAAGGAGGAACTTGAGCACAAGAAGAAGGACAAGTACTATTGATGGGTCAAGATATTAATGCTTGAATAGTAGTATCTTTGTGTGATTTTGATCTGTTATTTTTGGCGCATGACTTGATCTATAATTCTGATAATCTGGGTATAATTAATGTCTGAATAAGTGAAAAGGATAAATTATCTTTTATAGATCTGTACGTAGGTTCAGCGAAGCAAAGGCGCATATACACACTGGTTATGTAATTCAAAGTGTATATGCAATATGGCCTTAATTCAGCAGCATATGCATGAAGGTTGTACACATTGAAGTAGCGTACATCTCTTGAAATATGTTTTAGCTACTTATGTTTATTGTTGTAGTGTTCTGGGTTCAGAATTGGTGTCTGGTTACTATTACTGTTTTCCAGGTACAACATTAAGAGAAGTGACTATTTGATTCAGTTTTGTTTGGTGCAAAGGAGATTGGTTGATGCAGATATACTTGAGGTTTGATTGATGTTATTCATGGATACAGTCTGAAAATTTATGAAATATGGTCCCTGAAAGGAAAGAGAAGGTTGTAGCCTTCTGTAGGTCAGCACCTACGTACTAGTACCTCAGCTAGTACAAGAGCTAAGGGGGTTGTAGCTCCCTTCCAGGAGAAGCTGGAGAATGAGAGAAGGTTGTAGCCTTCTGCAGGTAGCAGCCTGCGTACTAGTATAAGACTACACCAGTACAGAATCATTGTAAAAATAAGTTTCTAATTAAAAGAAGATAGAGACGAATTGCAGTAGGTGGTTTTCACCCACATTGGGTTTCCACCTTATATCTTGTGTTCTTATGTGTGACTACCTATTCTGGTTTACTGTTTATATGGTTTGATGCACAGATTAGTGAACAACATCTAAAGAATAATTTAAATTACAAGTCTGCTAGTTATACGCTAGTTTCCTTAAATGCAGTTGCGTACATACGCGGCTTTTACTAACTGAAGTATCGTATGCAAATCTGATTGTGAAATGAATTGACATGATAATACTGATTCACCCCCCGCCTCACTATTATTTCCAACACCCGATGGTGTACAGTTGTGGGTGTCTTATAGTCGGTAAGCCCAACTGATTCACAACCTCTGCTAAAATGAGGTTCTTTTGGCTCTCACTTTCGAAAATGAATTTTAATGGGGAACCTTTTACCCACATTTGGGAGTGGAAGAGGTGCTCCTCCTCCTCTTGGTATTCGGGTTCCTCCTTCAGCACCCTCATGGTGGAAAGGGTTGCATTGGGCTCAACATCGATAATTGCTTCCCTTTATCATTCCCCTTGTTAGGTTTTGACTTCGAGTTGGAACATGCATCTGATTAAGAAGCCTTCAACTGGGCCACCACTGATTGCTTAGCCCGACGCTCACTTGTGTTGTGAGTGGAGCTCTTTTGGAATTCACAACACTTTCCTGTATCCTTCTTTGGATTCACAATGTTTTTCTTTGCTTGTGGCTTTGGCGAGTTGTGTTAGGCCGCCCCGCCTTGGCTATGTCCTTTGTTATACATTTTGGGGCACCTTTACCTTCATAAGCTTATGCTAAATCTTGACAATGTATCAGTATGTCATATTGAGTGAGGAGATGTCGAGGGACTCCATCTCATCCTAGATGTACTAGTGTATCCATCTGCAGTACTTGAGTACCAAATGTTTCTTCAAATCCTTGATACTCAACATCATGTGAAGGGTATGAATGGTGTACGGTTTTGGGTGTGTTGTAGTTGGTAAGCCCAACTGATTCACAACCTCTGCTAAAATGAGGTTCTTTTGTCTCCCGCTGTTGAAAATAAATTTTAACAGGGAACCTTTTACCCACATCTGGGAGTGGAAGAGGTGATCCTCCTCCTCTTGGTCTTCAGGTTCCTCCTTCAGCACCTTCATGGTGGAAAGGGTGGCATTGGGCTCAACATCGATAATATGCTTCCCTTTGTCATTCCCCTTGTTAGGTTTTGACTCAGAGTCGGAACATGCATCTAATTAAGAAGCCTTCAACTGGGCCACCACTGACTGCTTAGCCCGACACTCACTTGTGTTGTGAGTGGAGCTCTTTTGGAATTCACAACACTTTCCTGTATCCTTCTTCGGATTCAAAATGTTTTTCTTTGCTTGTGGCTTTGGTGAGTTGTGTTGGGCCGCCCCGCCTTGGCTATGTCCTTTGTTATGCATTATGGGGCACCTTTCTCTTCGTAAGCTTTTGCTAAATCTTGACAACGTGTCAGTATGTCATACTGAATGAGGAGATGTCCAGGAACTCCATCTCATCCTAGATGTACCTGTGTATCCATCCACAGTACTTGAGTACCAAATGTTTCTTCAAATCCTTGATAAGCAACATCGTGTGAAGGGTATGAAAAACATTGGTAAATTTTGGCATGTCTTCGTCCATTCCTTGCTATAACATTGTCCACTTTATGTATTTATCCTCATAACTACCGATAGGGTAGTACTGCTCCTTGATGGTGTCCTAGAAAAAATTTCAAGTGGGTGTGGCTGAAAATAGTGAGGGCGTACTTTCATCCTTCTACTCACAACAGGTTTCCCACCAGTGCTTGACGTGGGGGGCGACTTTGAGAAGAGAAAAAGTAATATTTTCCTGGTTGGAAAAATCATGAACAAAAATATATCCTTCTAGCAGATTTAACCATTTATCTATGATGTCTGCATCTATTTGGCCCTCAAATATGGGAATGTCAAAGTTTAATTTTACCTTAAAAGGTGTGGTGCCTCAAGAGTGGCTACTAGATGTGGATGCATCATTGGTGGGCGACCATTGAAGGATGTGGACAAACTTATCCATCATCATGTTCCTTTGTTTCTCGAGGGCCTCCTTGAGTAACATTTTGATACGATCTCCTACTCCCTCATCTTTCTTTTCTTCCCCCATGGGTGGCCATTAGGGTTTGTGAGGATGATCTTGCAAGTTTCTACTAGATCAAGCCCTAAATCCTTATACCCTAACCTCATTGGGGATATACAAAGAAGGATCGAGAAAGAGCAGACCCACTCTAATACCTTTGATCCAAATTTAAATAGGAATGTAAAAAATTATAGGTATAATCATACACACAAAGATGCAATAGAAATAAAACTTCATTTCATTAATATCAAAGAACTGAAATATGCCTACATACAAAACGGAAATGAACTAGCTCGGGTAATGGTAGCTTATATTTGAGAAGAGATGTGGTGGCTATATGCCTATGGATTGTGTTACAATGAGGTTTGAAGGCCTATTTATTATTGACAAATAATGGAAAACCCTAAAAATCTAAATTCCTAACCCTAGGAGATGAAACGTCAAAATATGGTCCCCGTTGGGGTAAATTGGTACATCAATTTCCCGGGGTCGTAACTTTTGCATAAGATCTTCGTTTGACACACATGATACCTCGTTAGAAAGATCTGTCTAAGGATGAATACTAAGTTGAAAACTCAATTTTTCTATTTTTTGTTTTCCCAAACAACATCATTTAGGGCCTAAAAATTCTCTTGAAGTTCAGGACCCGAAAAATGACCGAAAATAGTAAACTGTGCTACAATTAAGGAAACTGAAAAACTAAAAGAAAAAATATTGGGGGTCAAAGTGGAATAGGTGGGTGGCTATAAATATCCACCTAGATCACTTAGTGGGCACGTGCATGCTGGCAAGGCATAGTGAGATACCAAGCAAGCATATGTAAGAAAATTGTTGGCGTGGTGAGTAGACAAGCGTCAAGCGTAGGGAGGAGTGCCACATAAAGTGGAGAAGGGGCCCAATAACAATTTTTCAGATGAAGCTAGGAGTCAAAAAGGGAGAATACTAGTAACCTTCCATGGGAAAGGGTTGTCAACTCAAGAGAGAGTGTACATGAAAACTGAGAGTCCACTGAGGAAGCTATCAAGAGGAAGCCAGAATCCACAAAATATAGACTAGAGAGTGAGGAAAAATCCTCAAGAGTAGTCCAAGAGATACTTGGAGAGTGTCTAGAAAGAATGCAAGCCACATGTATACCAATAATAGATTCAAAACCATAAACAAAAATGAAGCCAAGAGATGAATGCAAACCAAAGGAAATCAAGACAACTCATGTTGAAGAGGTCTAGCACCTACAACAATTGTCAACCTACATGCGAAGGGAACTTGTGTTGTAAGCCACAACATGTGCATCAATATTTTATTGAAAGGGAAGAAATATAGTCATGTTTATATGTTTGAAATATGTTTTCACTAATGGAAACACATGGAAAAAGTGCCAACAAAAGGAAAAGAAGAACTCAGGAGATTAGGTTCCAAGTACAAGAAGACGAATCAAGGAGCATCATGGATGAGAATGGTCAGAAGACTTTGGATCCATCTATAGAGAAACACATCATATCAAATATAGATGAACCCCATCTGGATGAAAATAAATTGGAAAAGGCTTTCTAGTGATATGCAGAGGTCTAAAAATGACCTCCTGGTTTGAGACATGGATCCATTCAAAGTTCTATAGCCTTAAAGTCAAACTATTGAAGAGTTAGTCATGGTTGGCGACCCTTTTGGTGCATACCTAAGGTTGAAATAGAAGCCAGGCCCAACAATAATGGTGACAAAGTGGCCAAAAAAGGTTTAGGCTCACTTGGCATGACAACAATGCAGCATAAGCATTTTCCATTGGCCATAGGCAAAACTGACCTATAGCTTGGCCTGACAGAGGAAGCTCGGTGATATATGCACAAAATATTTTAGTGTGCATGCTATGGAAGTGTCTTGTGATAGGAGTTGAGATACATCGGGTGACAACTTGAGGTAGAGGGAAATAGGAATTGGAAGAAAGTTTAGTGGGAGGCTCCCACCTAACAACTCAGGCCGCTCAAGTTTTCTCAGAGGTCTTTCAAATGAACAATAAAAATGAGAGCTGACCTAGAGGAATGTTGGAGTGACAAAAAAAAAATGCATGAGAACCCTACGAAAATTTTATAAACGAAAATCAGTGAAAAACTAGGTCGCGGGACCCTTTTCTCTCTCCTTTCTGATTGGGACACTTGGTAACCGATTATTGTCCCAAGATGATGAACCACTATGGCATCAACACACTGAAAAAGAGAATGACATGTGTTAGGAATATTCAACATTTTTGAGCACCCAAAGAGCCCAATTCTGATTGAAAGATGGACCAATCAGAGGTCAACACATTGCACAAATGACATTAGCATGATGTTAGCCCATTGCTCTATGCCCATAAGGTTAAAGTGGAGAAAAAATGGAAATTATGGGTTTATTGGGTGTCAGAAAAACCAGGCGACTGATTCAACACGGTTGCGATGTTATTGGCTCTCGGTAGTAGCTGGTAGACCCCATGGGACAACTAATCCCGCTAAGAGGAGCCAAAAGGATTTTAATAGGATGCATGCGAAAGTGTTCGGGCTTGGGAGCTACAAGCTTAGGGCTAGCACGAAGGCACATGAGGCAAAGAACTAGGAGCACAATATATTAATGAAGGAATTAAGCCCATGAAGGTCATAAAGTAAGCTAAGCACCTGAAAGCTTAAGCGGAGGTCACCACATTGGGTTCTATGGTTTGGAAAACAAATAGGCGCCATCAAAAAAGGTGCTTAAGGCCAAATTCGATGGGTTTGGTAGCACACTATTTAATAAAATAAAAGGGGTCATGGTAATTAAATTGGTAGTGTCATTTGGCAGCGGGCATTTAGACCTATAATAAAGTGCATAGGCACATGATGGAAGAGTCAAAAACTAATTCTAATAGCATATAAAAATCATTCAGGCTTTAATGGAACAAGGCAGCAACAAGTAATAATTTATTGGTAGTATTGATTAACTATAACTAATAATAGAAAATCCTCACTAAAACCTGTTAAAAGGATAGAATTGTGAAAATAAGTAGAAAATATCAATTTAACTTGAAAAAAAGGATGGTTAGGGTCTGAGAACTTGATGAACACATTCATAGGACTGAAATAAAAAGGATAAAGGAAAACAATAAGGATTCATGCAACAATACAAGAAAAGAAAGGAGGGCAAAAATATGAAGCCAAACTCTTTATAAGAAGGCTTGAGAAAATATGATATCAAAGAGGTTTTGTGGAGAATTGTGTGTGAGGTGAAGTTGTCAGTGTTCTCAATAATTACTTATTGTTGAAGATATTGGTGATTAAGGAGGAAATTTCTTTATTTTGAAGAAAAAGTTGGAAGTGATGGTTCTAGTATGAAAATGGATGAAAGATGAATCAATGAGTGTCAAGAAAGTTGTATCTTGCAGATAAAGGGTTGCTGCTCCTTCCAGTAGTTGCTGGAAAATATTTTAGGTTTTAGCTCCTTTCAGTTGTAGTTGATAAATCAGGGAGTTGAAGCTCCTAGCTGGTTGTAGAACGAGAATTGTAATAACAAGTTGTAGCTTGCCTTGTGAAGCAACTAAACAGAATTTTTGAAGAATTTGTTTGTTATTTGTGTGTTTCATTGTGATTACTGATATTATTTCTTGTCATGATTAATTCAATTAAATGCTAAAGTACTTAATGGTGTCCTAGTGTTCTTGCACAAAGTGAAAGATAGTTTCAAATTGGTAAAATTACAACAATATTGATTCACGCCCCCTCTCAGTATTTTCCTAGTTTCCAACAATTGGTATCATAGCCAAGTTACATTAGATTCTTTTAATGATGGAAGAAATATCAAGGACCATGAAAAAATAGGAAGGAGGATTTACTAATAGAGCACCCATGTTCAACGGAACAAACTATGTTTTTTGGAAAGTGAGGATGAATGCCTACATTCAATCACTTGGAGCTGATGCGTGGGATGTTGTGGAAGAAGAATATCAAAAGCCTCCAATAGTTATTACCAAAGATCAAAATATGGAGTTCACTTACAATGATAAAGAAATGAATGCCCTCCTTGCTAGTCTACTTGAATCAGAGCTTGTCAAAGTAATGGATTTCACATTTTCCAAAGCTATTTGGGACAAGATGAGTAGATGGTATGAAGGTGACAACAAAGAAAAGAAATCTAAACTCCAAGGGTGTAGGATGAAATTTCATTATTTAAGTATGCATGATGATGAAGATATCACAAAATATTTTTTAAAAGTTTATGAAGTTGTGAACACCTGTTGTCGTTGCTACAACATCCTCCAAAAAGTTCACTACATTCAAATTTTGGAGCCTACTTTTTCATCAAATCAAGTGTCATCTTGGTCATCAAGTGTCATTTCTTATCATCCTACTTGTCTCCAGTGTTATTGAGTGTTATCAAGTGTCCTCTCATTGATTAGAACATCTCTGGTGTATTTCATAGTCATAACACCTTTGTTGTTGTAAAACAACACTTTTTAATCGCAATCAAACACACTTCACCCATTGTGCTTGAGTAATGTTTGTAAACTGGTGTTTTGATGTTTACTTATCATTGTTCAAGCTTATATAAGTTTTCTTGATAAGTTAGTATGTGTCGCACTTGATTTTATGTCTAAACTGATTTTGTTCACCCCTTTTCCTACCTTCCAAACTTAGATAAATTTTGGTTTCAAGGCAAACCCATTAGGAAAAAGAGTGTATAGGCACACTCTGAGGCATTGATTGAGAATTATTCATTATTCAGAAGTGAAAAATGTTCCCTCCAAGATCACAGAGTGCACTTCTTAATCTTGTTCCCCTTCCTTGTTCCGAACTGCCTCCTTGAGAGACCAAGTCTGATGACAAAAGCACTTCGAATATTGCAATAGGTTAAAGACCTTTTGGAGGGTGAAGGAATCAATGATCGAAGGTTGCATGAAGAATGAAGACATAAGTGGTATCCATGTCACCATTGAAGAAATTCCATGTCATTAGGGATAGTGACACATCATGTCTGATGAGCACCAGTGTTGCAGTAAGAATGCTACAACTCTTTGGGCTACCAACTTTACTTTATCAAACAAACCTTATATTGATTCAAAAGGGGCTTGACTACAAATGAGGAAAAGGGAAATTTACACTAACTGAAATCTTGTCTATCGTAGTAAGGAAAAACTGATATCAAATGCTTAAATATACCATTCATCTAACTACTAATAAGAGGCTTTGCTTAGAAAGAATGATAAGTTAACATGTGTGTAATCCTACTATCCTAGGCATGAAATCTGAAATAACCAAACATTTTACTGTTGTGAATGTAAATGAACACAATAACTCTATTGTTCCTTTTAGTATTTTTTTTGTCAAAATGTGAATGGTAAATCCTCTTGGTTATGTGGCAGGTGAATTAGGGATGATGGTGAATGGTCAGATAGCTTGGGAGTCAAGTAGGGGTCTTCTACTATATTCCTAGGTGCTTTTTCCACAATTCGGCCTTAAAACAGGCCATTACAGGTCATCCTACAGGATGTCCTAATGCTCATACAAGATCCGACAAAAAGAAATAAGAGTAATTTGGAAGGTGGTGTAGGGATTAGGGAAGGTGAATGGTAGGAGAAATGAGGCAAGGGAGTGGCTAGGACTCCTTCAGAGCTCAAAACAATGTTTGTGAGATGGTTGGATTTGCTCAACAAACTTGGAGAAGTGTTATTATGAAATGATGAATTTGGTGAGGGACTTAGTGGGAAAAGTGATAATCATGGATGGATGAGGTTAAGATAGGGCTTCTGGTCATGAAATCCCCCAGAACTGCTAAAAATTCTGCACTACATCAATCACTGGCATTTATCCATAAATCATGTCAAAAAAGAAATATTCTCAATCAACTAAGAAAACATATTTTCATTATCTAGTTGCATATTTCAGGCATGGAAAAACTTGCAAAATAATTTGAAACACTATGAGATCTAATACAAGGATGAAGACATAAAAAATGACAATTGAATCCTATTACTGAAAACTGATAAAATGTGGGCCTAAGTAGCAGAAAACCCTAAATTCCATAAGAATTCAGAATTCTGCCTTTTTGGGGCTGCATAGGAGTTCCTTCCTCAAACCATGGTCCCTAAAGGAAGGAGTGAGGTCAAATCTACATAATATTAGCTTTTTGATATTCCTTTATCTTCCTAAGCTACTACTGAAGCAATGCCCAAATGGAAGCAAACTAATCAAATCCATAACTACTTGCAATGAAATAATTCTAAGAACAATTCAACCATTAATCTATGAAATCAACTAAGCATATAAATACGAGAAGAGGAGCCTTTGCTGCTAGGGTTGAGCCCTAACACAAGAACTTCAGCCCTCTGAGTCAACTCAGTGTTGGATCAAGGAAATGCTCATTGTCATTACCATATCAGAAAATTACATAACAGTGTCTTCCACAAGTCTTGAACTTGAAAATTCCTAGTGCTTTTACATCAAAAATCGAATCCTAATTAGGCTCTAGGCCTCTTTATTTATACAACTGAATTCTCCAATGACTTCATTAAATCTAGGGAGGCTCGGATCCCAAACACAAGATAGATTGGCTTTTTAATTGTCACTGGCTCAACTACCTTTTGATCTTCATGACTCAGCTGCTTTCACCTCCGAGCTAGTGTGATTTGATGGAGGAATATTCGAATGAGTGAGGATTAAATGAGAAGGATATATCTATTACAATCTCTCCTCCTTGTCTCATTCTATTTTTTTCCCTTAATTAGCCTAAATTGCCATGATTTGCTCTCAAAACCTGCAATCAATGCACATTAGTCCCTAGACATAACATCTCACTTTTACTCATCTCATTAAGAAAAATATAATCAAAATATGTAAGGAATTATGAGAAGAGTTGATTTAAATAAGCTTGGAGGTGTATCAAGGTCCATAAAGTTACCCAATGATGAGGCTCATCATCACCCCCTACTAAAAGTGTTTCTCATCCTCTGAGCAACTCAATCTCCATCCATTTCCTTCATTTCTCTAGTGGCCTCCTTGACATCCCATTCTTCTACTATAGTTTCTTCCTCCTATGACTAGAATCCTTCCTTCCTCTCTATCTCTTCCCACTGATTTCTTTCTTCCTCTTCCTTCCTTCCTTCAAACATTCCTAAGAGTAGTGGTGGACTCAGTCTCAAGCCAATCCAATTGAGTTTGATTATTTGTAGAGTTTGCTTGTACATGGGTGTTTTGTTTAGTGCCTCTCTTATTCTTTGGGGAGAATGGTACTATCTGATTTTCAAGATCTAGGGAAAAGTGTTCCATCTCCTTTGGAAAGCTTGCATGCTGTCATCCCCTAACAACCTAAACATTTCTTCAAAGTGTGTCCCTGCTTGCTCTTGGAAAGCAAGGTACCTAGGTGAAAGCTTAGGGTAGTTTGCAATTAGGTTGTGGGTGCTAATGACAACCATTGGATTTGATTGCTCAACTCTTATCATGAGGGGTTCTGTCTCTTCTCTTGCCATTACTTTCTTCATCTCTGCAGCTTTGCCTCTGTTGTAACATATTTAGTTTTGATAATTTAAATTTGTTGATATAATCGGCTTTAGTATCTTAGAAATAATAAATGGGTCTGCAAGAGTAAATGTGCCCTCAAAATTTAAATTTAAGTTTCATTAGCTGGTTGATTTAGTTAATCATGCATTTAAACATGATTAAATGATGTCATAAAGTAAATTACAACATGGTTTACAAACATTTGAGAACGAATTTTGAGAAACCGAAAGAGGTTTTTGTTTCCAACATCCTCGTGTACAGAAACCTCTCTCAGTTTTCTCATAGCTATTATGGTTTGGGAGATGCTAATGATTCTTTAAAAGCATATTTTCCAGAAATTTCATGTTTCAACCACCTATTTGAAGAGCCTATTGTGGATAATTAGAAATGAGTTGTGGTAAACTGGAGGATTTTTTTGTTCCTAATATTCTAATATACAAAAAATTCTCTCTGTTTTGTAACAAAGGTTATGGTTTGGGATATTTGGATGAATCTTTGCAGGCATGTTTTCCACATTTTTCTTATTTTCAACCAGTGTTTTAAAATGTGGTTTCCGAGTAAGTGGAAATGGATTTTGAAAAAATGAAATTGAGTTTTGTTTCCAACATCATCATTTAGAAAAACCTTTCTCCATTTTCTAACATATATTATGGTTTGGGCGAAACAAAGGTATTACAAGACCCTATTGTTCAGAATTTCGGGAGGAAAAGGCTTAAAGATAGTTAGTGACTTGGAGGCCACCTCATCAAATATGAGTTTCAATCAAATTCTAATTGATCTTCTTTATCAACATAAATACTCAAGGATAGTACCAGAGCTCTTGAAATTGTTCTATTTACCTTTATTTGTGTTCTATTTTTGCAACATAGTTTTTCAGATATTTTTAGTAGCTCTTGATATTTTTATCAAGATATTTTGTGAGGAAATTTTATAAATACTTCATCAATTGAAGTAATATGTGTTGGCTTTTGATGCCAAGGCTCTTAAAATATGTAATAGCTTCTCTTGTAGAATTCTAATGAAAGCCTTTCGGCTCCAGTTATGATAGAATTTTGTGTTTCGCGTATGTCTTTCTAGTGTTCTCATAACTTGTTTCTACATATGTTCAAAGCAATTGTAGGAAGGTCTGGGTAAGGTATATTAAGTCTTAATCACTCTATAATTCCCTACAAAATCATAACCTTTAGAAAGAGATTAGCTTATTGGACTGTTTGTCCAAGATAACTCCACTTTGATTGGTTTTTTCTTTATGTCTTCTGATAGCCATTAAAAGAGATTAGCTTATTAAACTATCTGTCTGAAATAGCTCCCCTTGGAATCGGTTTCACTTTGGCCTTTTGTTACATTTGAATATGTTTTTGTTGGGCTATAGAAATATTCTACACGGATCTAAATTTCCCTAGTTGTTAAGTAGTCAGTCTGAATGCTCAATTATTAGGAATTTGCTTACATTCTTCTACCATAATTCTTGAAAAAGCTAAGTCATTTTGTCAAGTTGGAAGCTGACACTTTCAGAAGGGACCCTATGAGAGACACCTTTAATCATGATTATGGATTATTATTGATCACCAACCATCCCCATTAAAACCATAAATCTAGCCATTGGGCTTCAAATGTTGTTTTTCAGTGACAGGTGAACAACATTAAACAAAGCCTCATAACAACTAAGGGATCCCCCTCTAGTTCAAGGGCCAACTTGAACCTAAAGGCTGGTTGAGTTGGTTTCTTAGCATAGTTTTTGCAGCCAAGGAATACTTATGGGAAAAAAGTAAACCTCGTAACAACTGAGGGATCCCCCTCTGGTTCAAGGGCCAAATTGAACCTAAAGGCTAGTTGAGTTGGTTTCTCAGCGTAGCTTTTGCAGCCAAGGAATACATATGGGAAAAAGTACAACATCTGGCACCGTTGTCGGGGAGTGAAGTAACAAAGATATCTTTCTTCAGGGAATGATAAAGATTAGATCTATTCCTTGTTGGTGAACGAGGATTACGAATTTATTATTGGTTTCATTGCTTTCACCTGGTTACTCCACTTTGTTATATGGTGATTCCACTTGGTAACCGATCCCACTGTTTCGAAATTTCAGCTACATTTACTATTACGCAAGGTTTGTTGATACTTGCAATCAACAATATATGTCTCTCCCGCTCAGCCATGGTCAGAAATATAAAATGTCTAGAGAGGATGCATCTTTTAAAGTACACTTGTGAGTATAAGTTTCCAATGGGATTTCATGTTCATATTTTATATATTCTTCAGATTTTTAGCTGTTGGCAAGGTGCTTTGTCAATAAATTCACTTTGTAATTTGTTACATTGGAAAGCATATTACACCTAACAGTGTAATTTTTTTTTTTCAGTTCAGTTAGATAGAGGTGTGGGGATTGAATAGATATTCTGAGTTTCGTTATGCAGTAGATCAACGTGGTCATTGTTTATGAGTGGTGTGATTTGAAGAGTATATGATAGATCAGCTTATATTTCCAGTCTCTAGAATTTTTCAGTTGTCAAAATTCAATATGAAAGAGTATGTGAATTAGTGCATGCATATGGTTGCATTTCAAAGTTGTAGGTTGTAGTGTGTAGTAGCAGAGTATTAAAATGACAACGCTGATCCACGGGGATTGGTTATATTTCTACATAATATGGAAGATTAGTGGTTGATGGTTTTATGGTATGACTCCATGCCCAATAATAAAGGCAGTTGGTCTACTAGTTCTGTGCATCCCATAGGGGGACGCAGTGCCCATTGGAGCTGATGTTGTAACATATTTAGTTTTGATAATTTAAATTTTTTGATATAATAGGTTTTCGTAGTTTATAAATAATAAATGGGTATGCAAGAGCAAATGCGCCCTCAAAATGTAAATTTAAGTTTCATTAGCTGGTTGATTTAGTTAATCATGCATTTAAACATGATTAAATGATGTAATAAAGTAAATTCAAACATGGTTTTCAAACAATGGAGAATGTATGTTGAGAAAAGGAAAGAGGTTTTTGTTTTCAACATGCTTTTGTACAAAAACCTCTCTTAGTTTTCTTACAGATATTATGGTTTGGAAGATGCTAATGATTCTTTAAAAACATATTTTCCAAATATTTCTTGTTTCAGTCACCTATTTGCAGAGCCTATTGTGGATAATAAGAAATGAATTGTGGTAAAATGGAGGAGGTTTTTGTTCCTAATATTATCATATACAAAAACATCTCTCATTTTGGTAACATAGGTTTTGGTTTGGGATATTTGGATGAATCTTTGCAGGCACGTTTTCCAGAATTTTCCTGTTTTTAGCTAGTTTTTTCAAACGTGGTTTCTGAGAAGGTGGAAATGAATTTTGAAAACTTGAAAGTGGTTTTTGTCTCCAACGTCATAATTTACGAAAACCTCTCTCAGTTTTATAACATATGTTATGGTTTTGGAGAAACGAAGGTATTACAGGACCCTATTGTTCAGAATTTCGGACTTGGAGACCACCTCATCAAATATGAGTTTCAATAAAATTCAAATTTCTCTTCTTTATCAACATAAATACTCAAGGATAGTACCAGAACTCTTGAAATAGTTTTAGTTACCTTTATTTGTGTTCTATTTTTGTAATACAGTTTTCAGATATTTGTAATAGCTCTTGATATTTTTATCAAGATATTTTGTGAGGAAATTGTATAAATACTTCATCAATTGAAGTAATATGTGTTGGATTTTGATTCCAAGGCTCTTAAACTATGTAATAGATTCTCTTGTAGAATTATAATGAAAGCCTTCCAGCTCCAGTTATGATAGAATTTTGTGTTTCTCATCTGTCTTTCTGGTGTTTTCATAACTTGTTTCTACATATCTTCAAAGTAATTGTAGGAAGGTCTGGGTAAGGTAGATTAAGTCTTAATATCTCTATAATTCCATGCAAAATCATAACCTTTCGAAAGATATTAGCTTATTGGATTATTTTTCCAAGATAACTCCTCTTTGACTGGTTTTTTCTTTATGTTTTCTGATAGCCATTAAAAGATATTAGCTTATTAGACTATTTTTCTGAAATATCTCCTCTTAGAATCGGTTTCACTTTGGCCTTCCGTTACCTTTGAATATGTTTTTATTGGACTGTAGAAATATTCTTCATGCATATAAATTTCCTCAGTTGTTAAGTAGTTAGTCTGACTGCTCAATTATTAGGAATTTTCTTACATTCTTCTACCATAATTCTTGAAAAAGCTAAGTCATTTTGTCAGGTTGGAAGTTGACACTTTTAGAGGGGACCCTGTAAGAGAGGCCTTTAATCATGATTAAGGATTATCATTTATCACCAACCATCCACATTAAAACCATAAATATGGCCATTGTGGTTCAAAAGTTGTTGTTCAGTGATAGCTGAACAATGTTAAACAAAGCCTCATAACAACTGAGGTAGCCCCCTCTGGTTCAAGGGCCAGCTTGAACCTAAAGGTTGGTTGAGTTGGTTTCTTGGCATAGTTTTTGTAGCCAAGGACTACCTACATGAAATAGGTACAACAAGCTCCTCGTGATTCATCCATGATGCCAAAGCCATCAATTGAAAGTCCCCTAGTTTTGAATTTGGGTCCCACACATTCAAATCTATCAAGGCCAATTTGTCTAGGTAAAACTCAAACATTTTAGCTTTATCCTCTAAGGTACTTTTATCACAGAGATCAATGAATTATCTATAGTCCTGGAAGGGCATCATGCCTCTCTGGGCTAAAGTCTTAATTTAGAACTGTAGCCACTATTCCTTAAGATACAATGTAAAAGACATTGTTGGTATCCTACACTGGATTGCCTCTAAGGATAAACTGGCCATAGCTTCCAATTGAATTTCTATCTCTTGTAATTGTCCCCTTAGCCATGGATTCTCTGGTTCCAACTGAGATTTCATCATTGCTTCTCTATCCCTTATGCTACTCAGTTCTCTTCCCATCTCCTTTACTTTCTCCTCCATGTGGCCTATATCCTTCACTCCTTTAGATTTGGAAATTTGCATCCAACTATGTGTTATTTCCCTTTCTTTTTCACGCTCAAAGAATAAGGGGATAGAAAAAAATTTCAGAATGACCCTACCCCCTTCAATGAACCTGTAGTAATATTCAAGGTTGGGTTGAGGACTAGGATCCCTCATTTTTGGATCTTCATTCTTTGTTTCTTGCTGAGTGATAACTTCTTGGTCCATTTTCTAAGTTTCCTGTAGGTTTAGCAGAGTTTCCTATAGGATGGCCTCTACTTCCTCTAGGTCCTTCTATGTCTCATGTAGGAGACCTTTTCCCTTTGACAAGGCATACCTAGTGACATGCCTCCTAACATAAGTGATGGGAGATTTGGGAGAGGCTTGTCCTGATGATCCTTCTTCTTGATTTTTCACAAGAGGAGCTATCTTTTCTTGCTGCTTCGGTGAGTCTTCAATGACAATACAAATTTTTGTGGGTGTTTGAGGTCTTCGTTACCTGATCCTTGTACTTTTTCTTGTCCTAAAGTACAATGGGGTTTGTCTCTGTCTCTTCCCTTTTCTCTTGATAGGTGTACTTAGGGTAGAGAGAGCAGTTGCTGCCTCTTTATCAGTGGGTTCTGGAGATACCCTTGGTGATTCTTTCCCTTCTTTGCCTTGAACTATACACCAATGTTCTTCCTTGCCTATTGTTTCCTCTTTTCCATTCTCCCTCTCATCCTTGTCTTTCTCTTCCTATTCTTCCTCCAGTTCCTCATTTTGTTCATCTATTTCTTCTTTGCATCTTATTCTATCTCTTCTTCACTTTCCTCCTCCTTCTCTTCCCCTTCTTCCTCCTTTGTTTCCTCTTCATCCCTCTCACTAGTAGTGGGGCTTTTGTCATATTCAAGAGATTTTATTTCTCCCTTTGCCTACATGTCTTTGAGAGTTTTCCATGTAATAGGGAGTCTTAGGTTTTGGAGGGCATCTTATAGGATAAGTTTGATTAACCCATGATGGGCTCACTATTGATATTTTCCTTCCTACACTTTGATGCTCATATCTATCACTTATTGAAGAAGAAAGTATAGTATGCTTAGTCTATTTTGAGGATGTGTGTCTACTCCAAATATTAGTTCTTGGAGAAGCCTAAAATGATATCCATATACCACACTATATCTCCCTTCACATGATATATAGTTAATGAGGTGGTAGCTAATTTCATTTGAAGGGTATGGAAGGCTTTCTCTTCTAACCCCACTTTTGTCCTCCATTGCCTCTTCTCCTTCCAAAAATAATTTCTTCTTTCCAAGTTGGTTGTTACCTTTATCTTCCTTTCTCCAAGGAAACCCAAAAGGAGGTGTGGTGATTCTACCTATGATTTCAGGGGTGATTTCTATTGAGAGGCCTTACACCACAATAGTGGAATGGGTCCTAGTTAGTGGTATGAATGAGAGAGCAAAGTCTTTGGCCACCTCATCATCGTATCCCCTCATTTTTTCAAAGAAACCTATCCAATTGTGCATTATGAAGATTTCTACTATAGGAGGGTGCTGATGAATTGTCACCGTGTTTGTGGGTTCCCTCTTGTTAAATCCCCCTGTAATTTTTTCTCTAATAATTTTGGAGGCTTGTATGGATCTAATTCTGAATTCTAACGGGTGAGAGATTTTAAATGAAAACTCTGTATATAATTCCCCTTAACTACAATTTCCTTAGCCAAATGGAAGGTTTTCTTTATATTTTTTAACTTGGAAAAGGTGGGAAGGTATAGCTCTGACCTCTTGGTTACTGCCTAACGAAGCTAACCTTTGATTTTCCCTCTATAAATGCCCACTACTAATCATGTAGCTGACTACTTTGTATCTTGTAGGACCTCCTGTAGGATCTTGTAGATTTCCCTGTAGGATCTTGTAGTTGCTCCTGTGCTGAAAAATTCTCACTGTCTTTCCTGTAGAAACTACTTCAAGAGCTGAGAACAACCTTGCTTCGATGAATCCTCGAGATTGCGAATGCCTCCTTTGCATGGGAATCAATGTTTTATTTCTTCATATGGGTGATTCTGTGGGATGGTGTGCTAGCTACCAAAGTACGAGCACCCACTTTTGGACCATTGGTCCCACTACCACTTCATCATTCCTCCTTACCTCATAATCATCTCCCACTTTGATCATCCGTCCATTTTTGGAATCATCTCCATTTTCTTCTGATTTGACTACTGCCATGTGTGTAGTGATCTAGCTATATTCTCCTCGTCTACTGGCCGAAGGTGGCCAAGTTAACTGACCACCTTTGATTATAAAACCAACTCTTACACAATCCTACATTTTTTATCATATTATGCTAATGAGAGAGCTTAAGCGAGATGACATACCTATGGGTAAGATAGCTTGATAATGCTTCTTGTTGGAGAATGATGTCCCTGTGTTGTGTATTTGTTTCATATGTTTTTTTTATATTGGCATCCTTTGATTCTTGTTTCCTTTGATGTGCAGGTACTGGAGGGTGATGTTGATGATCCTCCTGCTACTGCTAAGCTCTGTAGGACCTTCCTTGACAATAGGATCTCTATGTTGAAGATGACTACAACCTGTGAAATTTCTTTTTGTGGGATAGGCTGCTACATGATTTCTTACAGGAAACCTATAGGATGTCCTATAGTTGCCTCTCCTCTAAACTTTTATTCTTTTCTTTACTTCTAGAAAATGAGGTTTATGGTCATGGGTAGAGAATGGGTCTAGCGATTGGTGGATGAGAGGTATATCCTTCAGGTATTTTCCCCTTGTCCTCTGTTCTCACCTTCTTCTATGTGTGTTTTCTCTCTCTCTGAAAACTATAATCATTTTGGAACTATCTTATTAGATGAATTTAGGGGTAATCATGGTGGTGAGAGGCATGGTGGTGAAGTGGTGGAGTAACAATTTTTTTGACACAGGTTGGTCATCCCCTTGCTCTAGGGTCACTTTCCTTGGGATTCCCGAGCCATTGTAATTCCTATAGGATCATCCTGTAGGTTTTTAGGGAATCTTGTAGGTTTATAGGGAATCTTGTAGAAAAAACGAAGCCTGTGTAAAATGATTTAAATGAGTTCATAAATGGAGGGAATGATGGGATGATGAAGAATGTGGGATGCAGGAATGAAAACATGAATTGTATAGGTCCTTTTTCTCATCTCTTATTGCTTTGATCCTTCACCTGCTAACTTGCAAACACATTTTCAAAGTTTTTATTTTGTCTCTTTATATATCTATCTATCTATCTATCTATCTATCTATCTATCTATCTATCTATCTATCTATTTACCATTATGCTGCCTCAAGTGGTTTTCAACCCAATAGTGGGACTCAGGTTCCTCATGGAGGTTTTCACCTGAGTCTCTTTATTTTTTCTTTTCTTCCTTTTTGTTTTCAAGGACTTGATGGGGTAGGAGCTGAGACTTGCTCCACCACCATCACTTTCTTGTTGATCCCATTGATGAATTACTTCTTTTACAAGGGCTTCTTGTAGACCTTCAATCTGTGCCCATTGACAAGTAAAGGAATGACCTCTGCATCAATGGTTCTTACATGTACTAAACCATTATCATGACATTTTTCTATGACATAAGACCCTAACCATCTAGTCCTTAATTTACCTTTAAAATACTTGTATCTGGAATCATACAACGAAGCCCAATCACCTTCTTGAAACTGTTTATCCTTTATGTTATTGTCATGCCAGATCTTGCTTTGAACTTGAGTCACCCTTTTGTGCAAGATGGTCTGCATTCTAAACTCATCTAACCCATTCAGCTGGAGCAATCTCTCTTGTTGTGCCTTGGTGAGATCTAGATCTAGTTGTGCTTCCATTATTAAGGTGTTGAATTCAAATTCAATGGACATCAGGCCATTCTTCCCTTAGACCAGCTCATAAGGAGTGAATCCAGTGGTGGTCTTCCAGGTAGTATTGCAGGCTCAAGTGGCATCAACTAATCTATCTTCCCAGTCAATCCTACTGCTACTAATAACTTTTGTCAGAAGGACCTCTAGCGCTCTGTTGGTCACCCCCAATTTTCCATTAGCTTGTGGGTGGTAAGGAGTGGATGTTGTAAGCTTGATCTTCTGCTGACTTAACAAATTTTCAATCATGTGAGATTTAAACTGGCTGCCTTGATCAATGACTAGTTCTCTAGGGTATCCAAAGTTATAACATACATTTTACCTTAAGAAATCAACCACTTTCTCCTGTGTTGTTGTTTTGATGGCCTTGGCTTCAGCCCACTTGGTTAAATAGTCACTGCACACAATGATGTACTTATTTTTCATGGATGGAGGGTCAATGGGTCTAATGAAATCCATGCCCCACTTGTTAAATGGCTCGAAAGTCACTTGAGGTTTCAGAGGCATTTCATCCCTTGGGGTAGGTTTTCCCATCCTTTGGCACCGATCATACTAACTAGTATACCTCCTCACATCCTCGTGAAGAGTGGGCCAGAAATAACTAGCTTGCAACACCTTGAATGTTGTCCTTGTTAGCACCTAAATCTGCCCTAGGCTGAAGGAAGGCAAAATTCAGGGTAACCACAAACCACGCTCAGTCTGGTAGCTAGCCCTACCAAAACAGGGGAGGGCTCTCTCCGAGTCACGCTCAGTGAATAGATAAGCAAAAAATGATATGAGATGACTTACAGTGAAGTATTGATCTTAGGCTAGTAAGTGAATAGGGATACAAGAAACAATTTTTATGAATGACTGAGCTTCTGGGATGGTATGGGACCAACGGTCAGCAAAGAACAAAGAATGTAATATGAAGGCACAAATTACTTCGTGAGGCAAGGCAGGCGGAAAGTGTAGCAATTTAGTTTGAAATAACGCGGAATGGAGAGATTGTTTAGGAGAGTGAAAAGGGCATAGGAAAATGAATCCTTTTTAATAGAAGAAGAACACTGAACATGAAATTTTCCCTCAGGCAGAGCAATAAAATTGAATTCTACCATATCTAACTCAGAAAATTTCACTGGAAATGAACATGAATTGAATTATGAAACATAACGAAATACATATGAAAACAAAAGAGACACATTTTCTACACTCGCAACCACATGAATCTCATGAAACAGAGCCGCTGCCTTTCATTAATTCTCTGTCAAAATATACAGTGAAGAAACAAAGTTTCTTTCCCACAGTCTCCCAGAAGTTACAAGCCAACCAACCCTTTGCAAATGGTTTGCATACAATATATAGAATGTGCCATGAAGAGATAGAATGCCCAAGGGTTGGGGAGTTACTCGAATCATTACAAAATGGAGGTGGAAAGCCAACCATTAGCTACAGGTGCAGCATTACAAACATGACAAATGGCTTGGGTGACCGTTTTCCTTCCTTTGCCACTTGGATAGAAGCCAATCTGGAGTGAAAATACTTTAAATGCCACCTTAGGTGCCAAAAAACTAAAATGTATATGAGCGGTCCCACATGGAAAAGTCGCGAATCGAAATTTCGCGAAACGGAAGCAAATTTGGCAATTTTTCCTGTGTGCACCGCACCATTTTCTTTGTGCGCCGCGCTACTTTGGAGCCTGATTTGAGGCACTTGAAAGTGTCCAAAATGTTCCCAAGTGTGCTTTTTGGAAAGCCTGTCTTGCCTACTTTCTAACCCAACTGGAATTTCTGAATTTGGTGCTCATTTGCCCCTCCAAATCTTCATTCTCCCAAGACTACTCCCTATGTGTCAAAAAAGGGGCAGAGAGGCCATTTTTGGGTGTTTTTGACCTCCTGGAGACTCATATCTTGCCCAAATTTCTTGTCCAAGCACCAGTAGTCGTGATTTTTCATTCTAAATCCAAAAATGCAAACCATTCTCCATTTGTAGCTCCCAATTTTTAGCGAGAAAAAACTTGTGTTTTGCCCAAAAATTTGTCATGTGACCAAAATTTCCCCAAATTTCTTGAAATTTGGGCTGGAGGTCCTCTATGAAGTGCTATGCTGTGCCAAGGAAGCTTCAACCAAGATCTGAAGCTGATCTTGCTCTTTTGCCTCTTTTGCCCCTTTTGTTGCTTTGCTCAATTTTGCCTTCAAGATCTTTATCCGGGCCCTTGCACTCATACCTCACAACTGAAGTACTTCATGATAAATTTCATGAGTGGAGCATACTCATCTTTCAAATATCTAAATGGAAAGACTCTTGTGAGTTGACTCAAGAATCTGGCCTTAATGTAAGGCTCATAGTGTTGCCTATCCACCTTCTTCTTCTTATGCCACTGTTCTCCAACATTTGGTATACCTGTTGCCACTGAGATAGTTTCGGGTGTCAATGTGAAGGTGACCCTAGCCAAGATAGACTGACCTCCATGGAGGTGAAGCACAAAAATATGGGCCAACTCATGATGAACTCTAACATTAGCCACCCTTTGACCAAATTCAAAACATGCTAGGTGCTGGAAACATGACGTAGCAAGAGGGCATGCCTGCAATTCAGTGAGGGTGTTTGGCTCATCCCTAACATGTTTGTCACTCCTGTGATGTCTCCTGCGAGCCTGTTCTCCTGAAGCTATATCGCTGTGAGTTTCCACGTCATACTTTGATAAACCCTCAGATGCCATGGCTGTTGTTTATATACAGTACTTAGGCTGCCCTTTGATGATGGTGAAGCTGGGTGTTGTTTTTGTGATATCTGCCACCAAGGGGAAAAATGAAACAAAAGGGAGTATTAGGAGCGGAGTAATGTGATGGGAATAGGGGTTATGGGGAGAATTTTGTTTAGGGATATGTATGGGGTTTGGGTATTTAATAGGGTAGGGTTTTTGGAGTTTTAACAAGGTAGGGTTTGGGGTTTGTATTGACCCAATAGTGGAGGGATAAGGAATATGAGTTTGGTAGTATTTTAGGGTAGTGGGAATAGGAAACAATAGCATAGGGGGATAGGGAAAAATGGTAAGGAAGGAAAATGGAACCTTGGCATCAACACCACACTTATACAACCCTAGCAACAATGACTTTGGTGTTTTTAGGTGGTAGGGTTTAAGAGTTTTTGTGCAACCATAAGCCGCCATGAACTATCATCATACTAACATAAAAATGGATCAAACACTGAGAGATTGACCCCACCTAGAAAATTCATGGGATTGAAGGCAATTGGATTCAAATTCTGAGAAAAATCGGCCTTGGCAGCGCTATGCGCCACGCCTTCCATGTGCGCCGCGCCAGTGTAAATTTACACTCGAAATTTTCTCCCAGTGCGCCACGCTCTCTATGTGCATTGTGCCATTTTCCAGGTGCCTTTTGGAGGCCTTACCGGTGTCCAAATTGGGCAAAAAATAGCGTGTTGGAAGGGTATTTGAGTCTAATTTCCAACCCAACCAGAATTTTTCAATTTGGAGTTTATTTTCCCTATAAAAAATCAAATCTCCCAAGACTGATCAAAATGTGCCAAATGAGGCTGCCTAAAGGAAGAGTGCTGTTACAGTCAACTTTTGAATGCATTCCTCAACTCAAAATTAAGCTCATGATATCTCATTGGAAAGCTACTTGTGTTCATTTATCATTTGGCTCATCAAGAAAGTCATTTGGCAAACAGAGCTAGGAGAAAACTTGATTTTCCCAAGGTCATTTCACAGGTGTATCAATTCTCCGAGGTGATTGTATTTTTGACATTTTTCCAAAACCATGACACCTGTGTAAAACGTGAAGGATTTTTTTCTTCCTTGGCATGTTTTGGACAAAAACCTCTCTCAATTTTCAAAAATTTCTCTTTTATTGCTCAGAAACATCATTTTAGTGAAACCTATCCCGATGTGTGGAACAAGGGATTTGTCGAAATGAAGCGAAATGAAGGGGATAAGCGGCTTATAAATTCTTGGAAGTAGGGAGGGATGTTGAGAAGTAGGGGAAAGCGGAATTTCAAAGATTGAGTGAGGGGAAGGGGTCCAAAAAGGCAAAACACAGGTCCAACCTAGAAAATTGCCAGGTTGTAGCAAGAAACTAGGGTTTGTGCGAAAATGAGGAATTTGGGGGATCTCAGTGATGGGAAGTGTTTGATAAGGTACTTTAAGGATAGGGGAAGGTGTATGAACTTTAGGATACAAGTTTTGCCGATGATTTGACCATCCAAAAGAAATTTCCTTCAAAACCCTAGGAGAGGGAAATGGCCTTACCTAGGCACAACTGAAGCATGAACAAGGTGTAAAATGACCCAGTGGAACTTGGCATGATAATGAAAACCCTCTGAATGATGGTACACTCAGCTGAATGGAGACATCGAATGACATTTGGACAGCTTTGATAGGAATAAAAGCAAACCCTAGATCTAATGCCTAGTGACCAAATTTTGCTTGAGGACTTACTGAAATGACAAAATTTGACCTCGACACTCTGAGACCACTTTGTAAGAGCATATTTGATCACTGGAGGAAGGCTGCAAAGAATGACACTAACGTTGGTTCCAATGGGGGATGGTAGCTCCTCGGAGGTGCTAAGAATAGCAAATCTCTGGAAGAGCTAGACAGTGCCTTCGTCCATTGGGCTATGGAGTCCATTATTCCGACAAACCAACATGACTCAATTTATTGATTGAAACTTGACTCAAAATGACTCAATGCGAACTGAAATGACTGAAAAACTTGACTCTATGCAAAAGGAAATGACTCATGACTGACTTAACTAAAACAAGAACTGACAAAAATTATTCAATGGCAGCAGTCCATCAAGATTCGAGGGTTTCAAATCATGATGACAGCCACCTGCATACTAATGCAATATGTACAATCATGTGTAACGTGTCTTCCAATGTAACCAATCAAGTAGATGCCTTGCTTACTGATTCTCCTGATCATATCTCCTGGTCAACAGTAGATACTTGTAACTGGGCATCCAAAAAGCTAATTGACCATGATCTCCTTCATCACTGAACACTTTAATAATCACCTTCACTGCTGTCTGCAACAGATTTGCCATTGGATCTTGAAAAACATGAAGATTTACCTCCTACTTAAAGAGAAAGGTGTCTTTCTCCTTTGATACTGATCTTTCTTCACACTGTACTTCAATAAGAGTATGTCCTTGGTCCTCAAAAAATTCTGAACAAGCAGATGAGTGGATTTCCTCTTCAAAGAACACTTCAAAACATGAAACATATGAGGAAGAGTCTGAAAGACAATCCTGAATGTTTTGCTCTTCAGTAGCTTGAATGTATTTTATGTCACCTTCATATGATATGACAACCATATTGTCTTTGCATTCATCAATCATGAGAAAAGAAACTTCGAATGATTCTTGAAACCCAAGCATGACATTTCTATCATCTACCAACGATTCATCCAAGGAACCTTTTTCACTTACTTGAACAAAACTCTCATCTTGCTCTTCATGAGCTGACTGGATTACCTCTTCATGAAGACTGTGTTCTGATGACATGAGAAAATTTGGATCCAAAACTCTATCTTCTTCATCCCAGATGATTTCAGCAGCAGAGTTCTCTTTCATGGGACTTAGTACAAGGTTTTCTTGGTCACCATAATCTGAATCTGGATCTGAAAGGGTTGACTTAACGTTATCACATTCTGAAAGTAGAACTGGACTTCCCTGCATGCTGTCTTCTTCTATGGACAGATCCGAAACGACACTTTTTCTTTCATCACTTTCAACCATATGGAATTCTTCAACCTGGTGAACTATAAAGTTATTCACCGGACTGTCATCCTTTTCAAAATAGGAAGAAGTTTCACCAACACTTTCTTGACCATGTGTGCATTGCAAATTTGCTTTAGCTTGAGCTAGAACATAACCGTGCAAGAGTTGACCTATCTCGTCTTCAGACAAAGGAGATAAGACCTTTTGTTTCCTTTCGCTCAAACAGTGATTGTCTTCATTAATTTCAAGTGAAGGTGTATATAAATATTCCTCATACTGCTGATCCATTTCATGTAATTCCTGTTGACTGTGAAGATGCAAAATTCTTTCGTCTTCCACCGTACTACAATCTTGATCATGCTGCAAATTTTCATGATCATCTTTACGCTGTTGAAAGGGATTTTCATCCAGGGCTTCCATGATCTCATCATCCATAAAATTATCATCCTCATAGTATTTTTCAAGGCTTTCAATAAAAGTAGAAGCATGTTTGCAACAGTCATGAACTAGATTTAATGATGGATAAGAGTCCTTATATCTTTCAATGAACATGGCATGAATATTGGGCTTCACCTTCTAGAGTGGCCATGAATATCTTCATTAAGCAATCTTCAAGAAAATCAACCTTCAACTTGCGAATATGCATGTGAAATCAAACTAGATGTAAAGCAGCGTCCTTCTTACCATCATCTTTAAACGTAGGAAAATTCCTTGACCAATCTACTTTCGGAATCTTATTTGGAAAGCCTGGAATGGGAGCGTATCTTCTTGCAACCCAATCCATCTTGAAAATCTCAAAGCTACTAACCTCTCTACCGTGGAGTCACCATGAAGCACCGATTGCTGGATTCTTCAGTGAATGGAGTCGCCAGGTGAATGATTTCAGCTGTCTTCTTATGTCTGATCGTTGTTCACCATCAACCATCATATCTGAGCTTGATAGATGTACTGGGGAAAAACAATCTTCAAGCAAACCATTTTCTCCCCAGTGGAGTCACCACTACGTTAGCACCTAAATCTGCCCTAGGCTGAAGGAAGGCAAAATTTAGGGTAACCACAAACCATGGTCAGTCTGGTTGCTAGCCCTACCAGAACAGGAGAGGGCTCCCTCCAAGTCATGCTCAGTGACTAGATAAGCAAAAAATGGTCTGAGATGACTTATAGTGAAGTATTGATCTTAGGCTAGTAAGTGAATAGGGATACAAGAAACAATTTTTATGAATGACTGAGCTTTTGGGATGGTATGGGACCAATGGTCAGCAAAGAACAGAGAATGTAATACGAAGGCACAGATTACTTCGTGAGGCAAGGCAGGCGGAAAGTGTAGCAATTTAGTTTGAAATAACGTGGAATGGAGAGATTGTTTAGGAGAGTGAAAAGGGCATAGGAACATGAATCCTTTTCAACAGAAGAAGAACACTGAACATGAAATTTTCCCTCAGGCAAAGCAATAAAATTGAATTCTACCTTATCTAACTCAGAAAATTTCACTGGAAATGAACATGAATTGAATTATGAAACATAACGAAATATATATGGAAACAAAAGAGACACATTTGCTACACCCACAACCACATGAATCTCATGAAACAGAGCCGCTGCCTCTCATTAATTCTCTGTCAAAATGTACAGTGAAGAAACAGAGTTTCTTTCCAGCAGTCTCCCAGAAGTTACAAGCCAACCAACCCTTTGAAAATGGATTTCATACAATATATAGAATTTTCCATGAAGAGATAGAACGCCCAAGGGTTGGGGAGTTACTCAAATCATTACAAAATGGAGGTGGAAAGCCAACCATTAGCTACAAGTGCAGCATTACAAACATGACAAATGGCTTGGGTGACCATTTGCCTTCCTTTGCCACTTGGATAGAAGCCAATCTAGAGTGAAAATACTTTAAATGTTCCTTAGGTTCCAAAAAACTGAATTGTAGATGAGCGGGCCCACTTGGAGAAGTCGCGAATCGAAATTTCGCGAAACGGAAGCAAAATTGGCAATTTTTCCTGTGTGCACCGCGCCATTTTCTCTATGAACCATGCTACTTTGGAGCCTGATTTGAGGTACTTTCAGGTGTCCAACATGTGCCCAAGTGTGCTTGTTGGAAAGCCTGTCCTGTCTACTTTCTAACCCAACTAGAATTTCTGAATTTGGTGCTCATTTGCCCCTCCAAATCTTCACTCTCCCAAGACTGCTTCCTGTGTGTCAAAAAAGGCGCAGAGAGGCCATTTTTTGGGTGTTTTTGACCTCCTGGAGACTCAAATCTTGCCCAAATTTCTTGTTGAAGCACCAGTAGTCATGATTTTTCATGCTGAATCCAAAAATGCAAACCATTCTCCATTTGGAGTTCCCAATTTTTAGCGAGAAAAAACCTGTGTTTTGCCCAAAAAACTTTCATGTGACCAAAATTTCCCCAAATTTCTTGAAATTTGGGCTGGAGGTCCTCTTTGAAGTGCTATGTTGTGCCAAGGAAGCTTCAGCCAAGATTCAAAGCCGATCTTGCTCTTTTGCCTCTTTTTCCTCTTTTATTGCTTTGCTCAATTTTTCCTTCAAGCTCTTTATCCGGGCCCTTCCACTCATACCTCACAACTGAAGTACTTCATGATCAATTTCATGAGTGGAGCATACTCATCTTTCAAATATCTGAATGGAAAGACTCTTGTGAGTTGACTCGAGAATCTAGCCTTAATGTAAGGCTCACAGTGTTGCCTATCCACCTTCTTCTTCTTATGCCACTATTCTCCACATTTGGTATGCCTGTTGCCACTGAGATAGTTTCGGGTGTCAATGTGAAGGTGACCCCAGCCAAGATAGACTGAACTCCATGGAGGTGAAGCACAAAAAGAAAGGCCAACTCATGATGAACTCTAACATTAGCCACCCTTTGACAAAATTCAAAACATGCTAGGTGTTGGAAACATGACATAGCAAGAGGGCATGCCTGCAATGTAGTGAGGGTGTTTGGCTCATCCCTAACATGTTTGCCACTCCTGTGATGTCTCCTGCGAGCCTGTTCTCCTGAAGCTGTATCGCTGTGAGTTTCCACCTCATACTCTGATGAACCCTCAGATGCCATGGCTGTTGTTTATATACAGTACTTAGGCTGCCCTTTGATGATGGTGAAGCTGGGTGTTGTTTTTGTGATATCTGCCACCAAGGGGAACAATGAAACAAAAGGGAGTATTAGGAGCGGAGTAATGTGATGGGAATAGGGGTTATGGGGAGAAGTTTGTTTATGGATATGTAGGGGGTTTGGGTATTTAATAGGGTAGGGTTTTTGGAGTTTTGACAAGGTAGGGTTTGGGGTTTGTATTGACCCAATAGTGGAGGGATAAGGAATATGAGTTTGGTAGTATTTTAGGGTAGTGGGAATAGGAAACAATAGCATAGGGCGATAGGGAAAAATGGTAAGGAAGGAAAATGGAACCTTGGCATCAACACCACACTTATACAACCCTAGCAACAATGACTTTGGTGTTTTTAGGTGGTAGGGTTTAAGAGTTTTTGTGCAACCATAAGCCGCCATGAACTATCATCATACTAACATAAAAATGGATCAAACACTGAGAGATTGACCCCACCTAGAAAATTCAAGGGATTGAAGGCAATTGGTTGTAAATTATGAGAAAAATCAGCCTTGGCAGCTCTATGTGCCGCGCCTTCCATGTGCGCCGTGCCAGTGTAAATTTACACTGGAAATTTTCTCCTACTGCGCCGCGCTCTCTATGTGCGTCGCGCCCTTTTCCAGGTGACTTTTGGAGGCCTTCCCCGTGTCCAAATTGGGCACAAGATAGCTCGTTGGAAAGGTACTTGAGTCTACTTTACAACTAAACCAAAATGTTTCAATTTGATGTTCATTTTCCCTGTCAAAAATAAAATCTCACAAGACTAGTCAAAATGTGCCAAATGAGGCTGCCTAAAGGCAGAGTGCTGTTACAGTCAACTTTTGAATGCCTTCCTCAACTCAAAATTGAGCTCATGATAGCTCATTGGAAATCTATTCGTGTCTAGTTATCATTTGTTTCATCAAACAAGTCATTTTGCATGCCAAACTAGGATAAAACGTGATTTTCCCAAGGTCACGTTAGAGGTGCATGAATTCTCCAGAGGCGATTGTATTTTTGACATTTCTCCAAAACCATGACACCTGTGTAAAACGGGAAGGAGGTGTTTCTTCCTTGGCATGTTATGGACAAAAAGAGCTCTCAGTTTTCAAAAATTCATCTTTTATTGCTCAGAAACATCATTTTAGTGAAACCTATCCCGATGTGTGGAACAAGGGATTTATCGAAATGAAGCGAAATGAAGGGGATAAGCGGCTTCTAAATTCTTGGGAAAATTCTTGGAAGTAGGGAGGGATGTTAAGAAGTAGGGGAAAGTGGAATTTCAAAGATTGAGTAAGGGGAAGGGGTCCAGAAAGGAAAAACACAAGTCTAACCTAGAAAATCGCCAGGTTGTAGCAAGAAACTAGGGTTTGTGCGAAAATGAGGAATTTGGGGGATCTCAGTGATGGGAAGTGTTTGATAGGTACTTTAAGGATAGGGGAAGGTGTATGACCTTCATGATACAAGTTTTTCTGATGATTTGACCGTCCAAGAGAAATTGCCTTCAAAACCCTAGGAGAGGGAAATGACCTTACCTAGGCGCAACTGAAGCATGAACAAGGTGTAAAATGACCCAGTGGAACTTGACATGATAATGAAAACCCTCTGAATGATGGTACACTCAGCTGAATGGTGACATGGACCAACATTTGGACAACTTTGACAGGAATAAAAGCAAACCCTAGATCTAATGCCTAGTGACAAAATTTTGCTTGAGGACTTACTGAAATGACAAAATTTGACCTTGACACTCTGAGACCACTTTGTAAGAGAATATTTGATCAATGGAGGAAGGTTGCAAAGATTGACACTAACAGTCCTCTTGGATGCAAATTGACCTCCACAAGGCTTATCATGACAGGTTAGAAGGATTTCAAATAATTCCTCCTCCCTGACACATCTTCTCAAAATTTGATCTGGGCCTAGCTTGGAGAGGTTTCCCCTAATCCAAGTGAATGGGGCGCTCTTCCTCACAATCTTGTTTTTCTCTTTGGAGGACAAGTTCGGTGGAAACTTTTCAGTCACCAAGTAAATTGCTATGTCAGAAAACCATGGAGAGATAAATGAAATGGTGAATAAGTGTTCATCTGGTAACTAAACATCAACTATTCCTTCCTCCCCTACAGGAAAAGTTAATCTGGATAAAAAATATGCAACAACATTCTCCTTTCTAGGCTTATCAATAATAGTTAGATAAAAATGTTGTAATAAAAGTAACCATCTAATAATCGAGGCATTCACATTATGTTTATTCATCAAGTACTTAATTGCAGCATGGTTAGTATGTACAAATGTTTTGTAACTTGTAATGTAATGCCTAAATTTGTTCAATGAATGCACAACATCTAAGAGCTCCTTTTTAGTCATTGTATAGTTCAGTTCAACCTTTCACAGATTCTTATTGATGAAGTAAATGGCATAAGGTAACTTGTCATCCATCTGGCCTAGAGTTTCTCCTATGGATTTGTGAGAGGAATCAACCTGTATGTGGAAAGAAAGGGCACAATTTGGGCTTCAAATAATAGGTGCATTGGTCAACTTGTCCTTCAGGGTGTCTACAGCCTATTAACAACTTCTAGACCATATCAATTCAGATTCTTTGGCCAATAGTCCAAATAAAGGAGAAGCTAACTTGTTGAAGTATTTTATAAATCTCTGATAGTATCTAGCTAAACCTAGAAAAATTCTGACATCCCTCTGTTTTTGTGGAGGTGGGACCCTTTGGATGATGGCTATCTTATTTGGGTCCACTTGCAGTCCTTTCTGGGATATTGAATGACCTAGAACAATCTCTGCAGTAATTAAGAACTCACATTTTTAAGGATTGAGGGACAAGTTCATTTCAATGCATTTGTTCAACACCTTACCCAAGTTAGATAGAGCATCCTAGAAATCACACCCATATGGTGTAAAATCATCCATATAAATTTCTATTGCATCATGGACTAGGTTGGCAAAGATACTCAGGACCGCCCTCTAGAGAGTGGTGGGGGCATTGCATAGGCCCAAAGGAAGGACCCTATAAGTGAAAGTACCCCAAGGACAGGTGATGGTGGTTTTATCCTGGTCTTCTGGGCTAATATGGATTTGATTGTACCCGTTGAACCCATCTAGGAAAGAGAAAAACTTTTTCCCTGCCATGTCATCTAGCATTTGGTTAATGAAAGGTAGAGGGAAATGTTCCTTCTTTGTTGCTTTGTTTAACTAAATGTAATCGACACAAATCCTCCAATTCCCATTTTTCTTTGGAACCAACACCAAAGGAGAAACCCACTCACTATCCGAGATAGGGTAAACGAATCCTGCATCTAGCAGCTTTTGCAATTCTTATTTGACTATATCCTTAAGAGCTGGATTCATTCTCCTCTGGGGATGCCTGACTGGTTCGCAACCTTATTTAATATAAATGGGGCGAGTACACACCGAGGGGTGTACTCCCTTCATTTTCTTGTAACTCCAAGTAAAGGAATCCAAATTTTCCCTTAGCATGTTGCACAACTTTTTTCTTGGTGTATAGAAAGAGAGGGGTTTATTTTCAAAGTTCTTTAGGGCCGAATTCTATGGTTTTGACACCGGTAGGGTTTGAATTAGCTAAGCATGGATCAATCTGATGGTTTCTCTTGGTTTACTTTACGAATTCCTTTGAGGACAAGGTGTTGGGAGTTGGACTTTGGAGTATGTGTTCAATCAAATCATCTTCATCTGGTTGTCCTCCTCCCATGGCTATTTCTAAGGTATAGAGTTGGGCTTAGTAGATTTCATCTTCTTCCTCCTCTTCTAGCCATAAAGGTAAGTCATGTTGTAGAGATGGTTGAGCAGGAGGTTACAAGACTAACTGCTTGGATAGAGGATCATATTTGATAGTCATGTTTCCAGCCCTGTAGCTAATGTAGGCATTGGCATTGGCTAACCAAGGCCTCCCAAGTATGAGAGCATAACCAGTAAGCTTGGCCTTAGGCTGGAGAACTAGGAAGTCTGCAGGGTACTCCCAAGAGTCAATGGAGACCATCACATCCTCAACAATCCCCTCAGGGGTTACTATGGAATGGTCTACAAGTTGCAAGACTGTTGTAGTCTTTCTTAATGAACCTTGAAGATTGAGCTTGAGCATGGTGTCCTTTCTTATTAAATTAATGGTAGCCCCAAGATCAATCATAGTGTGTGGGATAATGGTGCCATTGATGTGCACATCTACTACAGGGCTTGCAGGGTCCAAATATTTTGGGAAAATTACCTACCCTAGCATTAAGTCAGACAGATGTCAAAGGACATTAATGGTAGGGGTGTCTCTTTTTCACCTCCCTGGATGTTTGAAACACTTCTCTTTAATCAACTTGTTGTAAATAGGTACATACTTGATGGCTTGGAGAAGTGGAATTTTGAAACATATTTTTTTCAATTCACCTAGAAGTTCATTCTCTTCTGGGGTAGGCTAGAGTAGATGAGTTAATCTTTCAGGAAAGGGTGGTGGATTCACACTAGGCATGCTTTCCTCTCTTTCCTCCTCACTCTCCCTAGGTAGTAGTAGAGGTTGGTTGTCTGGAAGTATTCTCCTAGATATTAGGTTGATTTCCTGAATCTCCATAGCATAACTAGGATAGGATGTCTCTCCATTGTACACTTGATGTACCTATCTTTTGTTCGGGTTCAGATTTGGTTGGGCAAGCATCTGAGGTTGTTTAGGTGGAGTAGGGTGTAAAAGTTGTGGTTGAGTAGGAGGTGAAGGCAATAAATTTGGAGCATTGTTGTATGGGGGCCTCCACCCCTAGGGTGGTGCATTCCACTAAAGCTGTTGTGGAGTATATGGCTGAAATGACGGGCTAGTCAATTGGGAATAGTACTAAGGTGCAAAAGACTAAGGAGGAGGTGTAGGCCAGGAGGGATGAGCAGGGGGTCACCAAGAGAGAATGGATGTGTTTTGGTTATGGTTTTAATATGCATGGGATGACGTTTTCATGCCCTACTGGTATGGCCGAGGCACATGAGGTCTCCTTTGATTTATGTAGAAGATTTGTTCAGTCACCCCATCAGTTCCGTGATACATAGCTTTTAGTCCAGGTAGAGAAGGGCACTTGTATGTAAAGTGGTTTTATTCACAGACCGAGCATATTTCAATTAGATTTAATGGACATTCATTCTTAGGGTGCCTCCTTGTACATCTAGGGAAGAAAATGGCTAATGCTCTTTCTGTCTCCTCATGCTTTCTCCTGATGTACATAGTGTCAATTTATAGGGCAAGGTTTTGCAACATTTCACTCTTGAAATATTCCAGCATATTTCCAATTTCACCTTTTATGGATGTGTTTGAAGAGGATGGGCTAGCTATTGGTTGACTACCCCTACCTTTTTTCCTAGTTGCCCCAGAATGATTCCTAAAGAGAGTCTTGATATCTTCATAGGGTAGCTGTTAGATGTCCCCTCCTGCTAGTAGGTTTAGGTTATCGAGAAGATATTCCCTTACCCGTCAGAGTAGGACTAGCTTTAGTGAATCAGGATCAAATGCACATCTAGCCCTTTTGTAGCTAAGCTGGAATCTTTCTTCATAATCCTCTAGGGATTCATCATAGCCAAAGGTCATCTTAAAAATTTCTTCTTTAGTGTCTTTGGACCTGAAGTAGTCTTGATAATTGTTGTTGAAGGCTTTCTACATTTAAGACTAGGTTGTGATGATATCCATAGGTAAACCCATGAACCAGTGTAGAGTTGCATCCTTGAGAGTTGACGGGAATAGTTTCAACTTCTGCTCATCAGTGGTGTAATCTTAAGTTCTGCATATGAAAACAAAGTCAAACAAGAAAGTGTCTAGATCTTCTAAGGCCAGGCCATCAAAATGAGGAAGAGAAGAGGGGCTTATGTTTTTCATCTTGGTATCCCCACTAGTCTCTTTGATGGGAAAGGCATCATCCATTCTTTCTCTATCTCCTTAGTCATTTCTATTCTCCGCCATTAGGTCAGTTGGAATGGGTTCTCCTTCATCTTCTCCCCCTGTAGGCTCTTCAAATATCTCTGGTTGTTCGCCTAAGGGGTCCTCCAATTCACAACCACCGAAGAAGAGGGAAGGTTGGTTGTTTGAAGTGGTGGGGGTATTTGGTAGAAATTTTCCTAAGTTATCCCTATTCCTACGAGGCATGAATGAAGTGTTTTTGTTTTGTTTTGTGTTTTTTTTAAGTTTTGAGACTAATTGTAGAAATGAAATCACAAACTGAATGGAAATTAACTACTTGAATGAAATCTCACTTGAAGAATTGAAAAGAAAGCAAACTAACTTACAATTAATTTTACAGAAATGAAGCTAATAGCAGAATGTTAGAGATAAGAAATGGAAGAAAGAAAGAAGAAATCACATCTTACTTAGACACCTCCTTGGAAATGGTGCCAAAAAGTGATGAGCACCAGTATTGCAGCAAGAATGTTGCAACTCATGGGGCTACCAACTTTACTTTATCAACCCGGGGTTCATACAAACTTGGAGGTGACAGTGTTGTATACACAAGTAGATGCAATGGGTCCACTCTTTGTCACTACTAAGCTGGTGATAGACCATTATGGTTTCTCAAACTAGCCTTCTATTGATTCAGAAGAGGCTTGATTACCAATGACGAAAAGTGAAATTTACACTAACTGAATTCTTGTCTATCGTAGTAAGGAAAAATTGAGGTCAAACGCTTAAAAATACCATTCTTCTAACCGCTTCTAAGAGGATTTGCTTCAAAATAATTCTAAGTTAACATATGTGTAATCCTACTGTCCTATACAAGCAATCTGAAATAACCAGACATTCTACTGTTGTGCATGTAAATGAACAAAATAACTCTTTTTTTCTTTTTTGTATTTTCTTTGTGAAAATGTGAATGCTAAATCCTCTTGGTGATGTGACAGGTGGATTAGGGATGATCGTGAATGGTCAAAGGGATTGGGAGGCAAGTAGGGGTCTTCTCTTATCTTCCTAGGTGCTTTTTCCACAATTCAACCTCAAAACATGCCACTACAGGTCGTCCTAATGCTTCCTATAGGATGTCCTAATGCTCCTACAGGATCCCCTGTATTCTTACAGGATCCAGCCAAGAGCAATAAGAGTGCTTTGGAAGGTGGTGTAGGGCTTAAGGAAGGTGAATGGTGGGAGAAATGAGGCTAGGGAGTGGCTAGGACTCCTTCAGAGCTTAAAACAGAGTTTGTGAGATGGTTGGATTTGGTCAACAAACTTGGAGAAGTGTTTTTATGCAATGATGAATTTGGTGATGGAATTAGTGGGAAAAGTGATAGTCATGGATGGGTGAGGTTAGTATGGGGTTTCTGGTCATGAAATCCCCCTACAATGCTAAAACTCTTGCACTACATCAATCATTGGCATTTATCCATAAATCATGTCAAACAAGAAAGGTTCTCAATCAACTAAGAAAATAAATTTTCATTATCTAGTTGCCTATTTCAAGCATGGAAAAACTTGTAGAATAACGTGAAACACTATGAGATCTAATACAAGGCTGAAAACGTCAAAAATGAAAATTGAATCTTATTCTTGAAAACTGATAAAATGCTGGCCTAAGTAGCAGAAAACCCTAAATTCCATAAGAAATCAGAATTATGTTTTTTGGGGGCTGCATAGGAGTTCCTTCCTCAAACCATGGTCCCTGAAGGGAGGAGTGAGGCTAAAGCTACTTATTATCAGCTTTTTGATATTCCTTTATCTTCCTAAGATACTGCTGAAGCAATGCACTAATGGAAGCAAACTAATCAAATCCACAACTACTTGCAATGAAATAATGCTAAGAACAATTCAACCATTAATTTATGAAATCAACTAACCATATAAATGCAAGAAGAGGATCCCTTGTTGCTAGGGTTGGGCCCTAACCAAAGATCTTCAGCCCTTTGAGTCAGCTCAATTTTGGATCAAGGAAACGCTCATTCTCATTACCATATCGTAAAATTACATAACAATGTCTTCCACAAGTATTGAACTCGAAAATGCCTAGTGCTTTTACATCAAAAATATGAATCCTAATGAGGCTTGAGGCCTCTTTATTTACACAACTAAAGTCCCCAATGACTTCCTTAAAATCTTGACTCCCAAACTCAAGATGAACTGGCTCTTTATCTGTCATTGGCTCGACTACCTTTTGATCTTCATGACTCGGCTGCTTGCAACTCCGAGCTAGTGTGATTTGATGGAGTAATATTTGAATGGGCGAGGATTAAATGAGGAGGATCTATCTCCTACAATCTCTCCTCCTTGTCTCATTCGAGTTTCTGCCCTTAATTAGCCAAAATTGTCATGGTTTTCTCTCGAAACCTGCAAATAATGCACATTAGTCCCTAGACATAACATCTCACTTTTACTCATCTCATTAAGCAAAATATAATCAAAACATGTAAGGAGTTATGAGAAGGGTTGATTTAAATAAGCTTGGAGGTGTATCAAGGTCCATAAACTTACTCAATGATGAGGCTCATCAACGTCTTCATCACAAGATGATGTGGAAGTGATTATGTAATTATGTTATCATTGCAAATACAAATGAGTAGAATTCTAAGAGTCGTGTATAAACAAAATAGTCATGGAAGTCCAAAGGACATGTAACACCAAGAGTCATATGTAACTCTAAAATTAATTTGGAAGTCCAAAGTTTGTTGAAGTACAAAGGTCATTAGGTGTTGGAAAGTTAAGGGTCATGGGGATGTGAAAGGTTATTCCTCAAATTATAAAAGGATCCTCATTAGTCATGTAAAGGACTTTTAACCTTGGCTTCTCCCACAAGGCATTAGAGACATAAAGTTAGTACTTTTGGGGAGCAAGTAGTGGCTCTAATGCTGCACTATTGTAGCTAGTGATGTGTATTGTATTTATGTATCTTGGATTTTCACATATGGATTGTGGATGTTTCTAAGACTACTCTTTGAATTTTTATGATTCGTGTTTTCTTTCACATATATTGGAGTAATTGAACTATTTTGGTGACTTCGGTGCTTAACTTATTGGAAATGTGTTGTAATGTTTATAACGATCATCACATCTATGTGAACTACTTCACTTTATGTTAGACGAGTCTTTCTCATTCATGTGTGTCTCCATTAGGGTTGTATTATTACTTCTCTCTTAGAGGATCACTTTCATTTCCCTGTGTGGTGAAAGAACCTTGATACATTTTCAATCAAAAATTCACAAGGAACACTTACTTTCTCATTCAAAAGAACATGTGCACTTGTCTCTCGTGATAACAACTAAAGCCAAGGCATATCTTTAAGTAAACAACATGCAGGTTGTATTCTGGATGGGACTCATAGACTAAATGGTGTGAGGTATAATTGGGACCTCATATTAGGGAGATCCATTATATGTTGGCAGTATCTGACACCATTAACATTCTGGCGCTAGAAGGAAGGAAACTAGTTTTTAATGCTTGATAACTCTGCACACCCTAACCAGTCATCTTCCGGACATGGTAGCAATTTTCCGAGCACCATTCTCCTATTCCCAATGTAGGAGGGTTTTCTAATCCTGGTCTGGAGTTTTCATTCAAGGTTACCTACAAATAACTCTGGGCACTTCAACCAATAATCCATTAGTTTGCAAATGCAATCAGTTTACTCCCTATTACTCAAAATCTCTCGCATTATCCGAAGAAGAAAGAAACAACTTGTACCTATGTATTAGTTTCAACTATGGAATATTTGGCTTTTACTATACTTGAAGAGTTAGTGGAATCATCTGAGGACACAATTCAGTAAGATACACATCAACACATTAACAAAGTGTAAGAGGAAGACATTGTTCTTTCTGACGGTGTTTGTTGAAAATGAAGCAAGAAATTCCTAAATTAGTTTCCCTTGATTAAATTAGGAGAAATTCGAATTTCAATTTCCGCATAATACTTGTAGTTAATTAATTGAGGTGACATGGCTCTTATTACTCAGTTAACTCAGTAAATTCAAGTTGGATACACTTGAGTTCAATTATAATTGATTGATTGCTAATTTGTAGTAATATATTTCATTCAATTTTAGTTTTTGTCAATGTAACTAGTTCTCATTGTTAGTAGAATTAGCAGAGGTTCAGTCAAGGGTGTGTAACTTTTTTCACAGTGAGTGATAATCCACTTAACTGATCAATCATCCTAAATTAACTCATTCGTGTAGAGAATGCAAGTTACCTAGTTCCGATTGGAGTTCAAAGGCAATGTACTATCATTAATTTGTAAACTATTCCAAATTGTACAGGTCATACATGAAATCAGAGAAGAACCTATAGGAATTGCATAATATAAATTGAGAAATTTTCTAATTAATAGGGGGTTAATTCCTTGAGGAACATCACAAGGGAATAGGGGCTTAGAGGCTCAAAATTTTGGCTAAGTGTTAACCAAGGTCAGTTAATCAGGAAGAGGATAGAAGATACAGGTGCAGGTTGAGCTCAAACTTGAGAAGAGAATATTGTATTCATCCAGATTCTTTGATTAATGCAATAGATATAGTAAGGGGTTGATTCATGTTAATGATTTTTGTTCTCTATAGTGAATTTGATGCTGCACATCAATAGAGTATCTTCTAGTCTTGTGATTTAGTAAATTTCATGAGAAGTTTAGAATATACACATTAATTTGGTATCAGAGCTAGATTCATAGTAGAGAAAAGAATTCAAAGTTTTCATTGAAGGAGGTTCGAATTTGAAGATCAATGTTACAGGTTTTCTCTAAGACTAAGAAGATGGCCTTTAATGGACTCAGGCTTGAGCATGCTTTGTAAGGGACCATAGATTTTGTGACATGAAAGATCTGAATGGAGGTAGTATTGGATGATAATGGATGATGTAAAACATGAAGACAAATGTACCAAAACCCCCAACATATGATGCACAAGATATTTCTCAGTGGAAGAAGGATGTGGCTAAAGCGAGGAGGAGCATATTGGAGGGAGCTCTAGATAGTATTGTCTCGAATTTCCACGGGAAAGAGACTCTATTAGCGATGTGGAAAACACTAACCGAGTTTCTTAAGAGCAATAGTGACCACAAGAAGTTGGCACTCAAGGACAAGATTTGAAGTATTAAGATGAAAAATAATGAAACAATTATGCAGTACCTGAGAAATTTTGCACAGTGTTGTGATGATGTTGGTGAGGAAAATATTAGTATCCCTGAAGAATATTTAGTAGCTCTAGCCCTCTTGGGCCTTCCCAAGAGTTGACATTATTATCAAGATTCGGTAAATGGTAGAGAAAAACTACTAAGTTGGGAGCAGTTATTGTCTAAGTTAGTGTATGAAGAAATAAGACAGAGCAACAAAGATGGGACTTCATCCAAGGGTGAGGATGAAAGAAATATACCTTGGCTAGAAAGGAAAACAAAGGGAAAGGGAAGAAATCCCAATCCAAAGCATAATCTAGCCAAAGGGTCAAGAAGAAATACTTGTCCAAAATCAAGTGATTTCACTGCCATGAACTGGGATACTATGCCATGATATGTCCACATAATAAAGAAAGAAAAAATACCATAGGAGGAGTAGAGGGTGGAGCCTTGGATTCACAATTAAAACTATATTTGACCCCCATTTCATGAATGACAAGCACAATGATGGGAAGTGTGTGGTATCTCGACAACGGTGCCTCATTCCACACGATGGGAAATAAAGAATATTTTAGCGACTTGGAGGAGAAGGATCTCAATATACACATCGAGATGGAAGATGATGGAAGGTACAACATGACAGGTATTGGTTCTGTTACTTTTTATAGGGAGTTTGTCTTCCCTCTCCAGCTCAAGGATGTGATGTATGTATCGGGTTTGAAGAAGAATCTAGTTTCCATGGTGGTGTTGGAAGACCGTGGCTACAATGTGATATTCAGGAAAAGAAAGGCTTTCTTGAGACAATCATCACAGGATAAGTGAAGTAGATCGAGATTCGAGTGAAGAACCTCTACAAATTAGATGTGGACGACTATGTAGCATTGAACACAAAATTAGAGAAGGTGTAGAGCCAAGATGTCAATGAACTATGGAATAGAAGACTTGTCCCTTTTCATCATGGCGCTTTGAAGATCATGTAGCAAATTTATACAGGCCTTCCTAATGGAGCACTAGAGCAGTGGGATACATGCAAAGGATGTACATTAGGGAAGTACACAAAATACACCTTCAATGGTTAGGATAGCATGGCACATGCAATCATTGAAAGGATCCACTCTAATGTATGTGGACCTTTCTCGACAGCCTCCACTACAAAGCACATGTATTATGTTATATTTGTGGATGATTTCTCACAAAAGTGCTTGATCTACTTTGTGTAGAACAAAGACCATACATTCTCCAAAATTGGTGAGTTTAAAGCACTTATTGAGAAGGATACTGGAAAGAAAGTGAAGTCTCTCCAGAGTGATAATGGTGGTGAGTACGTGTCGAATGAGTTTGAAAATTTATGTGCAAAGGAAAGCATTTGATGGGAGTTGACAACACCTCATAACTGACAATAGAATGGGGTGGATGAGAATAAGGAAGAAATTTTTGTGGGAGAAACATAGGTGATGTTTCATGACCAAAGCCTACATCTACACGTGGTCAAAAGCATGCAACACAATGGTCTATATTCAGAACATGAGTCCTCACAGGATTCTTGGAATGAGTACACTAGAGGAAGATTTTTTTAGGGAAGAAACCAAATGTGTCACACTTCAAGGTCTTTGGATCATCAATTTACTTCCATGTTTCCAAGGAAGCAAGGAAAAATCTAGAGCTGGCAACAGAGTTTGGCATATTTGTGGGGTACACTGATACACCTCACAACTATTATGTGTACTTTCCTTCCCTTGGGATGACAATGGATTGACGGGATGTGAATTTTGATGAGGAGAAGGAAATGAGGTGTTCCCTTGAGAGGGAACTTTCGTTGTGGCTTGATCAAGAGATTTTGTCTCCAAAGGAAGAACGTCGGGAAGTTTTGGAGCAGCCACATGTAGAGGAGGAGAGAGTGGAGACATCCACTCAAGTAGAGATATTGAGAGAAGGAAGGAAGTGGACTAGGGAAGATGAAAAATTATTGTAGGATGCTAAAGAGAATGTGGAAGCACCCACATCACAGTGCAGGTAGAGGAGGTCACTGGATTCATACACTCAGTACATGGCTCTGATGAGTGAGCTAATTGAGACAGAACCATCCTCATTAGAGGAAGTAGTGCAACAACTAGTATGGGTTGATACCATGGTAGAGGAACATGATTCCATTGTCAAAAATAGTATTTGGGAAGTTGTCCCAAGGCAGGTAGACAAATAAGTGGTTGGTTTAATATGGATTTACAAGGTAAAGAATGCACAACATACTAGAGCATAGAGAAATGCAAGGCCATATTTGTGGCCAAGGGGTTCCCTCCCTATAAGACAAAAAGACATTGGTGAGGGTAAAAAATGTCACCATAACCTGATTGGTGATGGTCAAAAGAGAGTTCGTCGCCAAAAATTGAACATCACCAAAAGTATAGGTGTTATGGTGACTTTCAAGGTCCATGACCAATAATTATTTATAATGATGGATAGTGACTGTCACCATTTAACATGAGCAATGGTGACAAATTTTAGCCTTTGTCACCAAAAAAATGGACGTCACCAAAGGTGGCATCACCAAAAGTATAGGTGTTGTAGTGACATTCAAATTCTGTCACAAATAATGGTTACAATGACAGATAGTAACCATCACCATTTGATATGAACAATAACGATTTATTGTGATGGACATTTCATGGTCGTCACTATTGATGCATATATATGGTGATTTTCATTAACCGTCACAATTTCATTTTTTGGTGAGGGTCAAAAAATGTCACCATAATATCATTGGTGATGGTCAAAAGAGACTCTGTCACCAAAGGCTGCATTGACAAAATTATAGGTGTTTTTGTGACATTCAAGGTCCATCACGAATAATGATTATAATGACAGATAATGACTGTCACCATTTCATATGAACAATAGTGATTTATGGTGATAGACATTTCATGGTTTTCACTATTGATACATATATATGGCTGCATTTGTTGACCGTCACTATTTCATATTTTAGTGAGGGTAAAAAATTGTCACCATAAACTCATTAATGATGGTCAAAAGGCCTATGTCACCAAAAACCTATCGTTGCCATTACATATGAATATGAGGGCATGATGGAATTGAACCACCAACCTCCTACCTATAAAGTAGGTGCTCTTCCACTGTGCTAGTACCCTTTAAAGAATAAGACTTTGAAAAATTATACCTTGAAACTTTATAAATTGTATATTCTACAGCTTTTAATAAAAGATAAAACTTTGTAAAAAGTCTTGGAAATACTAAGGAAGAAAAATAACATTGAAGTTGCATGTCCCTACCTAATGGTTATAGAGTTTATGAAAAGTGGGTGGAGGGAAAAATAGTTACATATAAGATACTCAATATGTTTAATTGAATACTCAATTAGAAGTTAAAACGTTGAAGACATTTATAGTCTAGAATACCTAATTAGAAGTGAAATGTTGAAGACATTTATAGTCTAGAATACTCAATTAGAAGTGAGACTTGACAACATTTATAACCTATAAATGACCTATGATTATCAAACCTAAAATCTATAATTACACCAAAGATTGATTTCTCACCTTGTGAATCATGTAAATCTATTGTGACAACATAAAAATCTGCCTCCAAAAAACTTATTTGCATGCCAAAAAGTTAAACACAGTGAGTATATATGATGCAATTATGAATAATGAGCTACATGCTTGAATCCTACTGGCTATGGGGTCTAGAAAACTAATTGGGAGTGCTTCTTATTATTAATTAATTTAAAATGTCAAAATACAACAATCAATAACAATGATCCTGAAATGTAACTAATAAACAGATGTTAAAATTGTAAGCACAAATTTTGGCTAATATCTATTACAACAACAAAATATTCAAGAGGCATTCAAACACTTCCAAATCCACACCAAGCACGAGTACCCAAATATGCGATTGTATGGATACAAGGAAAGCACTCTCTACCTCTCAATGATAACTATGTCCTCCCACAAATACTTCAACTACCAAAGGGGTGTGAAGACAAGAACCTCAAAGAAAAAAAACTACAAAATACAACTAGCATTTGCACAAAAAGGTGCAAGGTCACGCTGATAGAAGTGTAGATGAATGTAGTGGCAGATAGGTAGCGCTACAAGAAACAAGGACATGGATGTAGACATGGAAACCTCTAAATAATATTTTATATTATATAATATCCTCATTCCTAAAATCCTTCAAGACTGAACCTAAACTTCACTTCATTTCAACATGTATAGAAAATTAAATTGAAGACTAATGAGGAGAAAGGATTATTATATTCATAATACAAATTTCACAGTAGAGTAAAACACAATCATGACAAGCCAACTATAAAGCAGAGTTCATATGATAAAACACCTACACTTTGCATTCCATAACAAAATTGATACAGTAGATTTTCATAAGATGTTTCCTCAGTGCATGTGCTAACATACAAGCACCCCATCTCGGCAGATAATTGCATGCTAGCATAATCAAAGGTGGATTTGTTTTTCATATCATGGTGGGAAATCAATTTATTAAATACAATCTTTCCATATTGTTTTATATAAGGGATTTGTTAACTCTCTTGTGGAAGAACTTGAAGACATGAATAAGAACTCATAATTGAAAATCCTCCCACTGGCTCAATCATGTACTTCATTCGGTCACTGATAAGCTAAACTATGTAGTTATGAAAATGTGGTTCTTGGCTAATCTCCAAGGGAAAAAAACAATTTAGGTCCATACCAATGATGACTTTACATGGATGAATTCTAGTTATGGCCCATTTTAAAGACAACTTGGCTTTGCAGCATGATATGGATGTAGAATCTAATTTGAAGTATCATAATCTAGAGTATCTATCTATCTTGGGCCATCTTCACTTATACCTCCATGAGATCTTTCCAAAGCTCAATAAGGTTCTCTTCTTGGATGATGATATTGTGGTGCAAAGGGAATTGACATAACTTTGGTATATCGATATGCAAGGGCTGGTAAATGGTGCAGTGGAAACCTGTGGAGAAAACTTTCATAGGTTTGAAAAATATCTCAATGTTTCCCATGAACTCATTGCAAATAACTTTGATCCAAATGCTTGTGGATGGGCATATTAAACATGTAGAGAGTGGAAACTTATGTGAAACTCAAGTGAATATTGTGGGATAATGGAATGTTATAATGCCATTGTATGTGCTTAATGGTTGTCATGATGTGACACAAATTGTTTCATCAAATGAAAAAAGTGGACATGGAGGTTGGCTGATTGACTTTTGCATGTGTTCTCAGTGCATGTGTTGACTTACAAGCACTCCATCACAATAGAGAATTGCATGCTAGCATAATCAGAAGTGGATTTGTGTTACATATCATGGTAGGAAATGTGTTTATTAAAACATTTACCTGGATTAGTTATCTAAATCACTATGTTGTGATTATAATTACAACCTGATGGTGATACATAAGAATGGGTTGTAAATTCCTCGGTGGCAGGAAAAAGTTCTGGTAATTAAAGCAATAGAAAACATTCATTGCCTAGTGCCTGCCATAATATGAAATGTAATTTCACTCTCCTCAACAACAAACAAAAATGTTGTTTGTTTGAGGTATTTGAAAGCCTGACAAAGGTACTTAATTTTATAGTACCATCTGCTGCATTTGGATTTTATAGCTTGGGCAAACATGATTTTAATTCAATATTCACACACATTTAACAAAAATGTTGCAGAAGGTGTCTTCAATACTTTTCATTGAATCTTGGAAAGCAAGCTCTCCATGTGCACGAGCTAAGTTAAAGAAGGGTTCTAGCATCTGTAAGGTTAGGGTTGAGGAGATAAATCTATATCCAATCTGCACAATTCTGCTACTTGGATGGAAAAGTTTGGAAACAAAAATCTCAACCATTGTCAAACCTAAAACTATTTCCTTTAATTTGATAAAGGAAAAATCTGAAATTCATAACTTAAGTTCCTCAAAACACCTAGAATATGCATTTATTTTCTAGAAGTTAAAGGTTTCTTACTTTCTACTATGTAATTTATCATATTCTAGAGTTTGTCTCCTTTTCACAACTTACATAACTTCAAACTCCTCTCTACTCAAAACTGGAGCATAGTTGTAATTACCCATACCATAATCCATATATTCTCTGAAATTTGCAAATTTTCTAAGTTAGTACAAAATTGAAATGACTCCACAAAGTTAACAGTAAGACTTTGACTCAGAATCATAAATATTCAACAAACAAACTCAACATAAAATTTGGCTTCAAAAATCAATTTAGGAATGTGCTTTTTATTCTTGGTTTAGGCATCTGTAGGTTTTTATTTTACAGTTCAAACATGACTAAATATTGCACAAGTCAAATTATGGCCAAGTCTTCTAAGACTACCTAATACTGGTAAAACTCGCTGAGATAGGATGATCTTGACCAGTTCGACAATGTCTTCAAACTGACCAAGTTATGGTGAGTTTGACCAGGTCTCCTGATCATTACACTTGACTCAACCAGTCAAACTGAGGAATACTCAGAAGACTCGCCAGGTCTCACAATTATGATCCTACATTGAAAAATATCATTTGATACATGGTTCCATATATCAATAAACAAAACACCTTATCTTTGAGTAGGAGGGGCAAAACCTGGCATATATCCTTGTGTTCCATACATATCCATTGGCATAATTTGTCCATTAAATGGCATGTCAAAAGGACTTGGTCCATAACCCATGTATGGGATGCCACCATTACAATCCATGTACGCATCTAATTCCCACTCCACACCTGACTAATAAGAATTATATGCAGTAGGTGCAACATACAACATCATACACTCTCCAACTCCAAAATCTTGTGATGCTCTCCACTGCATCTCATTGGCTGTAACAATGATAAAGCACCCAACATGCATCATTTCCAAATATATTCATTTGCTTGTAATTAAGAAAGGAAATTATAGTGAGAATGGAGAATACAAAGGTAAGAAAAATCCAATTACACTTTCCAAAACATCAGTTTCCCAAGAGAAAAGTAATATAAAGATGAATTACTAGTAGAAACTTGTCAAGCTTGCTTCTTCTTCTTTCTGCCGAAAACAAGCAAAGAAATAGGAGATTTCAGCACTAGGAAATAGGAAGAAAATTACACAAGGGAAAAGGAGCTAGATTAGGTGTGTTTGCAGGGAAGGTCATGCTTAATTGTTAGCAGTGAGAACAAGCTTGTTCTCCAGTGAAGTAATTTTTCCTTGTAAAGAGATCAATTGCTCAAATTTATGTTAATAAAATTCTACAACAAAGCAGAGGGTTATCCCAGTTGGGTTCCCCAGAAAAATACTATGTTATTGTGTGTGACTTGTTCTATATCTGTTTCTATTTCGCTACTTATTTAGTAGATAAATTTTGTGTCATGGTGACTAGAAGGTGTATCAAATTGTTCATCATAGTAGTTGCAGAATTTTTGAGGAAATTCTAGATAGTGTTTCTTGATTATGTTCACTATTGGAGTTTTATGAACTCAAAACAAGTGTTAGAATGGGATGTACACCAATTGTTTGAAATTGTGCCCAAAGACTAAAATAAAAAAATTTCAGCAACCATACGGTACAATGCAGTTGGACTGTTTATTATTGGTTTCCATTCCATTGGAAATGTAATCTGCCACAAACTTGGAAGGATTTGATTATAGATTTAGATGAGTAAATACCTTTGCATTCACTTAGCTATGATGTAACATCTCTACAATAATAGACCTATATTTTTTTATTTCCTCAAAGTTTTTGTCCAATTTCATGACTATGTCCCTATATCTCTTGATGTATGTTGTGTTTTATAATTTATTTATAATGACAGAATAAATGAAATTATTTGAGAGAGAGAGAGAGAGAGAGTTCAGCTTCCTAGAGAAAACATGTAGCTCTTGAAAGCTCCAACAACATTGGAGTTGAAGGCTATCTTGAAGGTACATTTACATATCAAAAGGTAGTGCTTCTATAATTGGTGCATGCATCATTCATCGTAGATAGATCATAAACATATATTTAGACAAGCATCCTTAGTGTTATTTCTTTTTGAGATAGTTATAAACTCTTAATGACAATAAAAATAGTCAATAAGTGTTGGAAATAATACTGAGACGGGGGGTGAAACAATATTATCAAGTCAAATATTACCTTTTTCAAATCCAGATAATATACGCTACTTCAGTTAATTAAATCGGCGTATATACGCAACTATGTAGAAGCAAACCCGCGTATATAATGCAAACTTATAATTTACTTTATCTTTCAGATGTTGATTGTTAATCTATGTATCAGAATTAAATAACTAATAACCAGAAACAGTAAAACAGAGTAGAAGACAATCACACACAAGAAGGGAGCTACAACCCCCTTAGCTCTTTCACTAGCCAAGATACTAGTACGTAGGTGCTGGCCTACAAAAGGCTACAACCTTCTCTTTCTTCCAGGGACCACGTTTCATAAATTTTCAGACTAGATCCATGAACATCAATCAATCATCAAGAATTTCTGCATCAAACAATCTCCTTTTCACCAATTAGAACTGAATCAAGTAGATACTTCTCTGACAGCTATACCCAGAACACAGTAACAATAACCACACACCAAATTCTGAACCCAAAACACTGCAGCAATAAACAGAAGCAGCTAGATCACAACTCAAAAGATATACGCTACTTCAATAACCTGAAACCTGCATGCATACGCTTCTGTGTTTTGAGAAACCTGCATATACGTTGTTTTTATTCACTGAACCAGCGTGTATATGCGCCTTCGCTTCACTGAACCTGCGTACAGACCTATAAAAGATAATTCACTCTTTCAAATATTCAGACGCTAATTAACCCAGATTATCAGATTTATAGATCAAGCATGCGCCACATATAACAGATCAAAATCATGCAAAGATATTATCATTCAAGCCTAAAGATTATGACCCATCAATAGAACTTATCCTTCTCTTTGCGCTAAGGTTCCTCCATTCAGATCCAGATCTGCACCATAACCCCAATCACCAATATTTTAGATCTAGCACTTATTAGATATTCAATTCATTTAGATTGTCCTTTGCCAAATGATCTCCTTCCTCTTTTATAGTCTTAGGCCTTTCACAATACCACGGTCCAAGACCATAATAAACAATACCAAGGACCCAATACTTGGGATCAATACTTCTGACAAGATACCATGGTCCAGACCACAGGTTCAAATACCAAGGACTAACTACCACGTACCAAAAGTAAGTTCTCCAACATATACGCGCTTTTCCTTGCGTGAAAGTGCGTGTATACGCATACGTGCCTTTGTAACGTCTAACCCGCATGTATACGCGTCTTCATCTAGGTGAACCTGCGTATATATCTTTTTCTTCATTTTGAGAGCCTGTACTGAGATCTATCACCAAAGTGAGTTTCCATTAAGGACAACACTTGTGCCATAGCTCTAAATCAATGCCATAATGCCAACGATCTTCCCCTTTGGACTTGATGGCAACCCCAAGATCCTCAAAGTCATTCTCCCCCTTTGTCATCAAGGGCAAAGGGTTGTGCTCCCCCTAAGTACATGCTGAAATTTCTGCCCTGCTGTGCTGACCATGCTCCTCCTGACTGTAGGCAAGATCTGCAAAAAGATGTTCTTCAAGAAGAACCATGACTTATACATCATAAAAGACCTTCCTATCACCAAAAGAATCAATAAATACATCCATCACCCAACCAAGTGGGGATCATCCACCCAACCAAGTGCGGATACATCAGAAATTTACATATGACAACCAAGTACATTACATCTTCATCCCAAGCATAGTGGGGAAACAAAAATAGGCCGTTACATGACCTTGACACCATGAAAGAGATACATGACATAGAGACGAAATATCTAGAGCAAGACTTATGAAAGTCACCAATAACTGATATCAGCAGCATCTGTCAATCACCATTCAGATCAGCAACCAAGATTTCCTTCTGTTCTCCCTCTGCCTTTGTTCCACCTGAAACCAACAACAATTGAGACCTTGAACCAAAAGCTTCTAAGATGATGCCAACAATGTATCATTAGAAGTTTATGTGCTCCCCCTGAACCTGTGCCGGATGGTCTCTGTCAGACCCATATTAGAATATCTTCAACTAGAGCCTGTTCCCACTGATATCCATCAAACCTCCATATATGCGACTGTCTCTGCACAAACTAGCGTATGTACGCGGATCCTCCTCAGGAAACTCACGTACACCCATTTTTCTCTGAAACAGACAAGTTTTAGCAGCAAGATGATGCATCAACTAGTCCCAGCTTCTGTCTGAGGTATTCAAAAGTTTCGCTAGGCAGTGGTTTGGTGAGAATATCAGCAACTTGTTCCTTAGAAGGAACATACTCCAATTGGACCTTTTGTTCCAACACTTGTTCCCGGAGAAAGTGATACTTGATCGGTATGTGCTTGGTCTTTGAATGCATGACTGGGTTGTTTGAAATGCTAATTGTACTTGTATTATCACATAAGATGGAGATAGGTGGTGTACAAGTGATCTGAAAATCCTGCAAGGTTTGCATCATCCAAAGGAGTTGAGTGCAGCAAGATGCAGCAGCCACATATTCCGCTTCAGCTGTAGATAAAGCAATCGAACTCTATTTCTTGCTAAACCAAGATACTAATATGGAACCCATAAAGAATGCACCACCACTTGTTCTCTTTCTGTCATCCACGCTTCCAACCCAATCTGCATCTGTATAAGCATGAAGATTGAGATCTGTATCTCTAAGATACCATAAGCCATAGTTTTGAGTTCCTTGAAGATACTTGAAAATTCTCTTCACTGCCTGAAGATGGGTTTCCTTAGGATTTGCCTGAAATCTTCCAACTATTCCCACTGCATGCATGATGTCTGGTCGAGTGTCTGCCAAATAAAGAGGACTTCCAATCATGGATCTATAGGTTGGTTGATGTACTATTGTTGATTCATCATTTGCACTGAGGCTGCATCCTGTAACCATAGGGGTACATACTGGTTTTGCATCTTCCATGCCATATTTCTTGAGGATCTACTTGAGATACTTGGTTTGAGACAAAAAGATACCGCCTTCATTTTGTTGGATTTGCAATCCAAGAAAATATTTCAGTTCTCCAAGCAAGGAAATTTCGAATTCTTTCTACATCACCAAAGCAAAGCTTTAACTCATAGCTTCTTCATTACTGCCAAAGATAATATCATCTACATACACAAGTATTAGCAATTTGTCATTTTCAATTTTTATATAAAGATTGCTATCTGCTGATCCTTTTGAAAAACCTTGTTGATGAAGATATTTGTCGAAACGGTAGTACCAAGCCCTTGGAGCCTGTTTAAGACCATAGAGATCCTTTTTTAGTCTGCATACAAGATTTGGATCATTCCCAAGAATGAAACCATCTGGTTGCTCAATGTACACTTCTTCTTCTAAGTCTCCATTCAGAAAGGCTGATTTCACGTCCATTTGAAATACTTTGAAATTCTGAAAGTTTGAGAGAGCAAGGAACATTCGGACGGCCTCAAGTCTAGCAACACGAGCAAAAGTTTCTTCAAAGTCTATTCCTTCTTGTTGAGCATACCCTTTACAAACAAGTCTGGCCTTGTTTCTAATCACTTCCCCATTTTCATTCAACTTGTTTTTAAAGATCCATTTTGTCCCTATGACATTCTTATCTTTTGGTCTAGGAACCAACTCCCAAGTGTTATTCTTTTCGATCTGCTCAAGTTCTTCATCCATTGCCTTGACCCAGCATTCATCTTTGCATGCCTCTTTTACATTTTGTGGTTCAGTGGAGGAGAGAAATGCCAAATAGCTTGAGGCTTCTACAATTGTTCTTCTTGTTTGTATACCTGCCTCTTTCTGCCCCAAAATTTGAGATTCTGGATGATTCTTCTGAACGTACCTGGATGGAGTCTTCTCTTCTATCCTTATCTGTTCCTCTAGTGTCTCTTGAGGTTCTTCTTCATCATCAGTCTGATTTGAAGGATGGTCTTCATCCTCTTCGATATTTTCATAATTTACTTGCCTAGGAATGTTTCCTTCTTCATCAACCACTACATCAATGTTGTCAACAATTCTTCCAAGTCTTTTATTGTAACACTTATATGCTTTGTTGTGGGGAGAATAACCAAGGAGAATGCCTTCAGCTGCTCTAGGTTCAAATTTGCCAAGATGTTCATCATTATTCTTAATATAGCATTTGCTTCCAAAAATTTTGAAATGTTTTACTAAAGGAGTCTCACCATACTAGAGCTCATGAGGATTTTGAGTGCTGTTCACCTAGACATTTTTTTTGTTGAGAATAACAACCGCAGCAAATGCAGCTTCACCCCAGAAGGTTGTGGGATTCTAGACTCATCAAGCATAGCATGAGCCATTTGTTGAACCATTATGTTCATCCTTTCCACTACTCCATTTTGTTGAGGAGTCCTAGCTATAGAGAATTCGCTTCTTATTCCGTTTTCTTCACAAAAATCAAAAAATTCATTTGAGGTAAACTCCCCACCTCTATCAGACCTGAGGCACTTAATTTTGTGATTTGATTCGTTTTCAACCAAGGCTTTGAAAGATTTGAATTTTTCGAAGGCTTCATCTTTGTGCTTCATAAGTCCTATCCAAACCATCCTGGAGAAGTCGTCAATGAATAATATAAAGTATTCTTCTCCTTGAGGTGACATTTTCCTAGATGAACCACATACATCTGTATGGACTAGTTCAAGAGGCCTACTAGCTAATCCTTCCTTCTTAGGGAAGTTAGTTCTGGTTTGCTTACCAAACTGACATGATTTTCATATTGTATTGTCTGGAATTCTAATGTCTAGAAGACCACGAATTGCCTAGTATTTGCATGCTTTCCTTATCTGTGAAAAGCTTAGATGCCCCAACCTCCGGTGCCATAACCAGTATTCATCATTCTTGCTCAAATAGCATTGTTGTTGTCCTTCTTCGAATATGTATAAATTATTTGGAGTTCTTATGCCTTTGATCACTGTTTTTCCTATATCAAGATCATGAACACTACATCCATTTGATCGAAATATTACCTCAGTTCCTTGATCGCACATCTGACTAACATTCAATAGATTATGCCTCAAGCCATCAACATACAAAACATTTCCAGCTTTGACTTTTTCTTTCAACTGAACAGTGCCTTTTCCTTTTATGACTGCAGGGGTATCATTTCCAAAAGAAACTTTCTTTCCTTTTTCTAAAGCACTATATGATTGAAGTTTTTCTTTATCACCTGTCATATGCTTCGAACATCCACTGTCAATGTACCATTGATTTTCCTGTCCTTCTACATATAAAGCTATCCCACATCTTTCTGGTTGCGGTTCCTTCATTCTCCATGTTCTGGCACTTGAGATTTGTTCCTTCTGAGTTGTCTTCCGAAACCTACTCCTGCATTCAGAATCTTCATGACCGAAGTTATTACAAATATAACATTCAATTTCATTTTCAAGGGCAGAAAATTTGTTATAGGTCCTTTTCGTGATTCCAGTCATACTTCTTTGTTTTTGAGCTTCTCTAGTCATGATTGTTTTATAGGCAACACATTGAGCTGCTTTGTGCCCAAAGTTATGGCAAGAGAAACATTGGCCATTGAAGAAACTCCTGTGATTATCAAATCTACCAGCCAAATGATTGTAGTTTCTATTGTCATCCATTCTTGAGGCAAATTGAGAATATTTTACCTGTGGCTGGTTGTAGCTTTTTTCCATCCTTAAGGTGGATTGCCCCCAATTTACCTAGTATTCTTTGTTTATTCTTGATCTAAATCGTCCCTGTTTTACCTGGTGATCTCCATTGAGCTTTTGCTCATTCCTCCTTGCTGCATCAAGATAAATTTTTGAGGTGGATGGTTTCTGCGCTTGAGATGCTTCTTCATTATATCCCAGACCTGTCTTGATTAGTGGGGAACGTTTCACATTGATAATCTCATCTAGAGTTTTAGATCCTTTAACAAATCTAAGATTAAGAGCTTTAGTTTTCTCAATCTCTTTTCTAAGTCCCACAATTTCACATTCCAATTTTTCATGATGTTTTTCCCTTTCAGCCAGTTGACATTGCAGAGAATCAATAATCACATTTTTCTCTTCTAAACAAATTTTGAGTTTAGAAATCTCTTCATAAAGACCTTCTTCATCTATAGCATCCATGTAATCATCATCTTCAAAAGCCATTAAAAGTTTGTAATTATTACCTCATTCATCTTCGTCACTATTTGAAAGTCCATCACTATCTTCATGAGTGTAATAGCTTTTCTTATTTGCATTCTATTTCTTGTTCCATCTAACAGGTTCCTTCCCCTTGTCAATCTTATCCTTATGAGGACATTTGGTAGCATAGTGACCGACTCTTCCACAAGCAAAGCATTTGAAAGGTAACTTACCTTGGAATCGTCCAGCACCCTATTGAAGGTTTTTGACAAAATTTGATTCTTCTTATTCTTCTGACACGTGTCCTGACTCATAGTAATCTCCTTTGCCTGAAGCCTTGAAGGCAGCTTCTCTCTTGCCTGATGGTCCTCCTTTCCTCATTTCATAAGAAGTCAGAATTCCGTGCAATTGTGAAATGGTAAGGTTTCGTAGATTCTCCTTTTCTTCTATTTCAAAAAGTTTAGATTCAAACCTAGGGGCCAAAGATCTTAGAACCTTTTCAACCACAAAAGCCTCTTTTATTTCTTCACCCAAATTTTTCATACAATTAACAATCTCATCTACATGAAGGAAATGGTTAGCCACACTTTCATCATTGTGCATTCTGAGATTTTCATACTGAATTCTGAGGGTTTGAAGTTTTTCTTGTTTTACCTGTTCATGTCCTTCATAGCTCAGAACAATCTTGTCCCATATTTCTTTTACGGATTTATACTGTATAACCTTCATGAATTTTGATTGAGATAGACATCCTAATAGAGTATTGACAGCCTTTGCATTTGTTTCATATTTCTTCTTCTTAGCCGAATCTGTAGGAGTTGCTGATGGAAAAGTGTACCCTGTATCTATGATATCCCAGACTTCTGTACCAAGAGATTGCAGATAGGTTGTGACTCTTACCTTCCAATAGACGAAGTTGGTCCCATCAAAAATTGGTGGCCTGATTGATGCTTCTCTCTCGTAGTTGCTCACGATGATGGATCTTCCTTCAAGTGATCAAGCTTCTTCAGAAGGACCTGCACTGATACCAATTGTTGGAAATAATACTGAGAGGGGGGGTGAATCAGTATTATCAAGTCAAATATTCCCTTTTTCAAATCTAGATAATATACGCTACTTCAGTTAATTAAATCTGCGTATATACGCAACTATGTAGAAGGAAACCCGCATATACAATGCAAACTTATAATTTACTTTATCTTTAAGATGTTGATTGTTAATCTGTGTATCAAAATTAAATAACCAGTAACCAGAAATAGTAAAATAGAGAAGAAGACAATCACACACAAGAACACAAGATATAAGGTGCAAACCCAATGTGGGTGAAAGCCACCTGCTGCAATTCATCTCTATCTTCTTTTAATTAGAAACTTTTTTTTACAATGTACTGGTGTAGTCCTTTACTAGTATGCTGGCTGCAACCTGCAGAGAGCTACAACCCTCTCTCGTTCTCCAGCTTCTCCTGGAAGGGAGCTACAACCCCCTTAGCTCTTGCACTAGCCAAGATACTAGTACATAGGTGCTGGCCTACAGAAGGCTACAACCTTCTCTTTCTTCCAGGGACCACATTTCATAAATTTTCAGACTGGATCCATGAACATCAATCAATCATCAAGAATTTCTGCATCAAACAATCTCCTTTTCACCAATTGGAACTCAATCAAGTAGATACTTCTCTGACAGCTATACCCAAAACACAGTAACAGTAACCACACACCAAATTCTCAACCCAGAACACTGCAGCAATAAACAGAAGCAGCTAGATCACAACTCAAAATATATACGCTACTTCAATAACCTGAAACCTGCGTGCATATGCTTTTGTGTTTGGAGAAACCTGCGTATACGCTGTTTTTATTCATTGAACCTGCGTGTATACGTGCCTTCACTTCACTGACCTTGTGTACAGATCTATAAAAGATAATTCACTCTTTCAAATATTCAGACACTAATTAACCCAGATTATCAGATTTATAGATCAAGCATGCACCACATATAACAAATCAAAATCATGCAAAGATATTATCATTCAAGCCTAAAGATTATGACCCATCAATAGAACTTATCCTTCTCTTTGCGCTAAGGTTCCTCCTTCATTCAGATCCAGATCTACACCATAACCCCCATCACCAATATTTCAGATCTAGCACTTATTAGATATTCAATTCATTCAGATTGTCGTTTGGCAAATGATCTCCTTCCTCTTTTATAGTCTTAGGCCTTTCACAATACCACGGTCCAAGACCATAATAAAACAATACCAAGGACCCAATACTTGCGATCAATACTTCTGACGAGATACCATGGTCCAAACCATAGGTTCAAATACCAAGGACTAACTACCACGGACCAAAAGTAAGTTCTCCAACATATATGCACTTTTCCTTGCGTGAAAGTGCATGTATATGCATACGCGCCTTTGTAACGTCTAACCCACATGTATACACGTTTTCGTCTAGGTGAACCTGTGTATATATCTTTTTCTTCATTCTGAGAGCTTGTACTGAGATCTGTCACCAAAATAAGTTGCCATCAAGGACAATACCTGTGCCATAGCTCTAAATCAGTGCCATAATGCCAACAATAAGGGCATATAAGAGGATAAATAATCAGTTTGTCCATATTACATGGACCATCTTGTAGGAACCTTTCACAACATCTTCTAGGAGGCATGATTTTCTGAAAAAAACAAAGTATGAGAGCGTCAAGCTCTTATAATTTGTGAATTACTAAAAACCCAATCATAAAAAATTGAATAGGCGATTTCAAGGACAAAACATTCGAAAGCGGTCAAGGATTTCTCTATATTGTATTAAATGCAAAGGTTATTATATATCTTAACATGTTTTGGTCCATTTTTTGAGTAGCAAGGACATGTATACTTTCCCATCAGATATGCCAAGAAGTTAGAACGATCCTAAATCAATCGTGCCCAACTAGTCTAAACTAGGCACTTGAATGGGCATTGTTAGGTATAAAATAGGGAGATCTTAAAGGGCTTGAAGGACATTCAATGATCCTACTGTGACTGATCTCCAAATAAAGTTACAAATGTTTTAGTTCCTAGTTCACTTCAGATTTTTTATTCCAAGATTGCAAATGTATGACTAGCACATGGAAGACCATCAATATGTATTACCAATAGCATCCCCAATCTAGATTTGCATAAGATATCAACTGGGTCTATATGCCAATACCTAAAAATGAAACCCACAAGTGTTTACTATAGGAACATCTTGAATATTTTCTCAACAGTGTTTCTCATTGATGAGACCATTAAGCTCAATGCCTTACATTGAACAATTTATTCATTGGAAAAATGAATCAAGGATGAAAAATAGCATTGGATATAATGGAAAAGAGGACCATCATCTATTTCCCTAGAGGTTTTTTTAGAGCTCAAACATAGAGCAATGCTTCAACTCTCTAACTGCATCAGATATCTTGAGAGAAACCATCAAAATCCTTTACTTCAATTCCTTGGTCTTCTTGGTAATTGTAGCACTACTCATCTTCTCTGTATCAAAAATCCTTCTCTCCGACGCCTTTGAGATCAATCTGTGGTTGAAAATTTGTCTTTTAGGTTTAGATTAGTAGAAGAGGCATCTAGGCTGCCTAAGAGAGATTTTACTAAACATGTGTGTAGGAAATTATCTAAAAGTGTTCTTTCATTGACATTCTACTTTCCTTTCTTGATTACCCTTTGGCTATTTTCCAAAGTTGTAATAGTGCACTCTGTGGCTAGAACGTATGCAGGTAAGAAACTTACAATTGCAAAGTTTATCACCATGATTCACAAGAACTAGAAACGTATCATATTGATTTATAGTTGGGTATGTATTGCCATTATTAGATGCATTGATGGAAATACATACCCAACTATAAATCAATATGTACAATTTAGCAATGAAAAAAATTTCCATTCATAATTGAATTAACCCTCACCAAAAAGGCCTTCATACTAAGGATTTAATATTACAGTCAAAATACTTCACGTTAAACCAGAAAAGGAGAAACAATATAATTGTACATGCTGAGATCTAAATAGTATAAAATGCACACAAACCTTGGTTGTGAAATAATAAATTCTCTTGATAATGCAGCAGAAGAATGTTTACAGTCCTAAAGCTTCAAGTACTAAAAGTTTGTTGCACGATTACCTAGATGTCAAAAATTCTGAACGAATGGTTTCCAGTAAATTTTTGGTCAGAGACTTCACATTCTCAAAGCTCTTAGCATTTTCACTTGAGATGTACAAATGCAATGGTTGTTGTAGTTCTGTACAAAAATTATCTTTAATTAATATAGAATTTAGCCCACAACATCACAAAAGAAAATGATTTTGTTTTTGAGTTAAGCCCATACCTTCGCCATGCAGTCCTCCATAATTTCCATAACCTCTTCCCCATAGAACAACAATAGCTCTTGTTTCAGTCATAATGTGATTTATATACTGGTCCTACATGTCCAATCCCAACCACCAACCCAAGCCAACAACACAAAGAAAGAATCTCTCCCAAAGATGTGATGTTAGGGAAAACTCTAGGAAAATAAAAATTTCTATCTTAAAACACACCATTCAATTTCATATGAAAGTTCTAATTTAAGACTCAATTTGATGAATCATGATTCATGATATGCTGACAAGGAAAATTCATGATTTGTATTATGTTTCATTAGATACCAAATATGAATCTCATAGATAAAATAAAAAACATCCACCCAGAGATAGTAAATAAAAGCAAGCAAAATTTGATGTTATGAAACCAACTCAAGAAGAGATAGAAAAGATAGATCAATGCCTTAGAATTCAGCCTCTTCGAGGGGGCAACCTCCTTTACATTACATAAATGAAAAATTCTTGGATGATTCAAATGACAAAACCTCCTTTCTATATATAGGAGTCTAAGGAGTCACAATATAATCCAGCCGACCTAACAATAATAATATAAAGCCACAAAAATAACAATAGAGGGATTCTATGGGCACATTAATAACAATATGGGGGCAATGGGGGCACAACAATATAAATAAGGGGTATAACTACAATAGTAATGGGGTAATCACTAGTATTATAGGGACCCAACATGCCCCTCTCCTTCAAAAAAGTGTTGTCCTCAACGCTTGAGTAGTTCTGGATACTTCTGCATAAAATTCTCATCCTCCCATGTGGAATCTTCAGCGGATAAGTTCTTCCACTTGATAAGATACTCTGAAATTGATCGATTTCGTAGCTGTCGAGTTCTTGTTTCTGTGACTGCTTCCGGTTCCAATATAATTTTTCCTTCCTCGTCAAGTTCTGGCAATATTGTTTGAACTGGGAGCTTGTCACCTATAACCTTCTTTAAACATGAAACATGGAAAACTGGGTGCAATCGAGAAGCTGCAGGAAGCTCCAATTTGTATGCCATAGTACCAATCTTTTGCAACACCTTGTACGGACCATAATACTTTGGTGATAATTTATTATCCTTCTTAGCTTGCTTGAGGGACATTTGCTTATATGGTTGTAGCCGTAGGAATACCCAATCACCTACATCAAAACTTCTTTCACTGCGATGTTGATCTGCCTGTTGTTTCATTCTATTCTGTGCCAACACGAGGTTATCCTTTAAGAGTTGGAGGACTTGTTGTTGATGTTCGATGTGATGTTCCACTGCCTGAACCTTAGAATTTTCTCTTAAATATGATGTGATGGATGGTGGTTGATACCCATAAAGTGCCATAAATGGGGTCATTTTTGTTGCTGTATGGAAGGAAGTGTTATACCACCATTCAGCCAGAGGCAACCATTTGACCCATTGTGTCTGTTTATCAGATACAAAGCAACGAAGATATCCTTCCAAACATTTGTTTACTATCTCAGTTTGCCCATCAGATTGAGGATGATAAGATGAGCTATGAGCTAACTGAGTACCAAGACAAGAAAATAATTTCGTCCAAAAATTTCCAGTGAAAATGGGATCTCTGTCACTTACAATAATCTTTGGGTTTCCATGTAGCTTTTGAATTGTTTCCATAAATGCAGTAGAAACTGTACTGGCTTTAAATGGATGTGATAATGCACAAAAGTGTGCATACTTGGTAAGTCTGTCAACTACCACCATGATGACACTCTTTCCCTCAGACTTGGGTAAACCTGTGATAAAATCCATTGAAACCTCCTCCCAACGTTGGCTTGGAATGGATAAAGGTTGTAATAGACCCGGTGTCTTAATTGTTTCAACTTTATTTTGTTGGCAAACCAAACATTCCGCCACAAACTTTTGAATATCTGATTTAAGGCCATCCCAAAAAAATTCCTTCTTAACCCTGTGGTAAGTTTTTAAAAATCCTGAGTGCCCTCCTAAGGGAGAAGTGTGCAATTCCATAAGAATCTTTTGTTTTAGCTGGGAATTCTTACAGAGGTATAAGCGATCTTTGTACCATAACGAATCATTTTTCCAGCTAAATGTATCAGACGTACTGGAATCTTGTTGTAGCTTTCGAATAAGTGCCCACACTTCTTCGTCATTCTTCCATTCCTCCCTTGCTTCGTTTATCCAATCTGGTTGGATAATAGAAATGGCGCACAACAATGCTTCCACATCCTCATCCTTTCTTGAGAGTGCATCTGCCACCACATTTTGCTTCCCTTTTTTGTAGATGATTTCAAAGTCATAACCCAACATCTTTGTGACCCACTTTTGTTGCTCTTCAGAGGATAATCTTTGTTCTAAAAAGTATTTAAGGCTATCATGATCCGTTTTTACCTTGAAGTGTCTTCCCATTAGGTAGGGTCGCCATTTCTTAAGTGCATGGAGTATTGCCAACATTTCCTTCTCATAAATAGCTTTGCTTAAAAACTTTCCCTTGATTGGACGACTTTCAAAAGCAATGGGTCTTTCATCTTGCATTAGAACAGCACCAATTCCATTTCCTGAAGCATCACATTCCACAATAAAGGTTTTTGTGAAGTCCGGTGTAGCTAAGACCGGTGCTTGGCACATTGCCTCTTTAAGATGTTCAAAGGCCTTTGTTGCTTCCGGAGTCCATGAAAATGCATCTTTCTTCAATAATGTTGTTAGAGGTGCTGCTATTCTCCCATAATTCTTAACAAACTTGCGATAATACCCTGTCAACCCAAGAAATCCTCGCAGATGCTTTATGGATGTGGGGATTTTCCATTCCTTAATGGCTTTAATTTTGCTAGGGTCTACCTTAACTCCTTCATGAGATACAATATGACCCAAATATTCCACCTCCTGGACTCCAAAGAAACATTTGGATCTTTTTGCATATAATTGTTTCTCCTCCAATAGTTGTAGCACCCTGTCAACATGTTCAACATGATCCTTCCAAGACTTGCTGTAGATTAGTATATCATCAAAAAATACTAACACAAATTTTCTAAGGAATGGTTTGAAAATTGAATTCATCAAACCTTGAAATGTTGAAGGTGCATTGGTAAGGCCAAAAGGCATGACCAAAAATTCATAATGACCCTCATGAGTTCTAAATGCCGTTTTCGGAATGTCTTCAATCTTCATTCTGATTTGATGATATCCTGAACGAAGATCCAACTTGGTGAAGTAAATTGATCCATGCAATTCATCCAGTAATTCATCAATGACAGGAATGGGGAACTTATCTTTAATAGTGAGCTTGTTGAGCTCCCTATAATTCGGACACATGCGCCATGATCCATCCTTCTTGTGCACCAATACTACTGGAGCAGAGAAAGAACTTTGACTCGGTTGAATTATACCAGCCTCTAGCATTTCTGCAACCATACGTTCAATTTCACTTTTTTGGACATAGGGATATCTGTACGGCCTGATGTTTGGAGGAACACTTCCTGGAATCAGATGAATAGCATGATCATGATCACGCATAGGTGGGAGACCTTTGGGAGTCTCAAATACCTTGGAATGATTGTCCAGGACTTTTTGGAGATCTGGAGAAATAGATGATTCCAATGTGGAAACATCTAGCGAACATAATTGTGCAATTACACCTCTTTGCTCCTTTTTTAGAAGCTTTGTCATACCATTAGAGCTGATTATCTTTCCTGGTTTCCCTGCAATACCCCTTAATTCAACTTCCTTTCCTTCCGTAGAAAATTTGATGAAAAGTTCTTGAAAATTAAAAGCTATTGTACCCAAGGATTGTAGCCATTGGACTCCTAGTACAACATCAGCACCTCCCATTGGAATGGAAAGCATTGGGCTAGTCAATACATATTCTCCCATGGATAGCTTGATATTATGGCACTTTCCAGAGCAATTTATTGTTCCTCCATTTGCAATCATCACTTGACACTCTGGTGCTGGATATAGGAAGCAATTCAATTCTTTTGCTACCCTACAATGAATAAAATTGTGGGTGCTTCCTGAATCAATCAACACTATTACCTTTTTCTTCTTGATTTGTCCTTCTATCTTGATGGTTTGAGGAGTGGTAATTCCCGCCAATGCATTACAAGATATGGTCGGATTTATTTGTTCTTCATCTAGGCTTTGTTCCTGGAGTATATCCTCTTCTTTTGACCTTTCTTGCTCCTTTTCTTCTTCCTCTTCACAATCTATGTAGAATAATTTCTTCTCAGCACACTTATGACCTTTAGTGTATTTGCTATCACAACTGTAACAAAGCCCTTTTGCTCTTTTTTCTTCCAATTGTTGTGGTGTCAACCTTATAGGTTGTGGAAGACTAGGGGCAACAACACTTCCGTCTTTATAGTTGTGAGTGGTATGCTTCCTGGTTGCCATAATTTTGCTTTCCATTTTTCTTGCTAACCTGAATGCCTTCTCTAATGAATCAGGTTCCCAAAGGCGAACATCATGTTGGATATTATCCTTTAAAGACCCTATGAACACATCAATCCTATGCTCCTCTGGAATATCTTTTACCCTTATGTTCAATTTTTGGAACTCCTCAATGTGCTCCATTATTGAACCCTTTTGTTTGAGACTTATCAATTGGCTAAAAAAAGTGTTGCTTTTTGTATCCTCATAATGTGCTATCAATTCTTCCGTAAAAATTGCCCAAGTGATAAATTGTTTACGAGAGCAAAGCCATTGATACCATACAAACTGATTTGGTTCCAAATATAAAGTTGCCATACGTACCTTTTGTGTGTTTTGCACATTATTGAGATCGAAGAATTGCTCCATCTGTAATATCCATGTGGCGGGATCCTTGCCATCAAACTTCCTCATATCGATTTTTGGAATATGGTGGGTCTTCGATCCAACATTAGAGTCTATGGAATCATGATTAACATTTCTTTTGTTCACATCATGAGTTTCCTTTACAACCTTTTCACCATTAGTAAGTATTTCTTGTAGAAAATTTGTCAAATCTGTCTTCAAATCTGCCATGTCTGTCTTCAAATTTGTCCTCAAATCTGCCTTCAGATCATCCATCTTAGCTTCCATGCCCTTTCTCTTATATTCCACACCATTTATCTTAGCATCTGTTAGCTTTTGTGAGCGTGACATTTGTTGCACTTGTTCTTGTAATTTTGATATATCATGTAGCATTTCTTCCTCTTCTTCATGAGTCATGCTAGAGCTTTCAGGTTCCTTACTAGGTGTTTGCATTTTCTTTCCTCGGGGCATCAGTTACCGATAATAATGCTTTACTATGCCCTTTGAATTCCTTCAAACCAAGCTTATGCAAAAATTTAAATAAAAAAAAACTACACACCTTTTTTTTCTTTGTAGAAGCCTGATATTGAATCTGATGTATCTCTGTAATTTCGAATCATCCAGTTCTGAAATTGTGACCTGTAGTAGCCTTCTATGTCCTCTTTCCAATGCCACTAGTCTGATCCAAATTGGATTCTCCAAGAAAGAGTTATACACAATCTCCCGCAGTGACCTGATTATAGACTAGTTCAGTAGAGCGAACTTGTATGAAGTGCCACGTGTCACTGTTTCAACCTTTGACTCTGAAAAATATATAAAAGAAAACTAAAGTCCGTCCTCTTTCTGTACCTTCTTACTAAATTTCAATCCGATGCTCAGAAAGAAAGTTATGACGATTTTCCCCAGGTCACCTGTTTTGAGTGTAATTTAGGAGTCTGCAAAAAGACCAACTTCCTCAGATCATATCTCCGAAAATATCGCGTGAAAAGCTCTAAAAGTTGGACCCAAGGTTCAGCACGATTTCTTCTCAAATGGGTTTTTTTTTGTGACTTCTAAAACGTCACAAAAAAAACGTTATAGCGAAAATGCCACGATGACCTGTTTGGAGCAGCGAAACCCTAGAATCCAAAGCTCTGATACCAAATGTTATGAAACCAACTCAAGAAGAGATAGAAAAGATAGATCAACGCCTTAGAATTCAGCCTCTTTGAGGGGGAAACCTCCTTTACATTACATAAATGAACAATTCTTGTATGATTCAAATGACAAAACCTCCTTTCTATATATAGGAGTCTAAGGAGTCACAGTATAATCCAGCCGACCTAACAATAATAATATAAAGCCACAAAAATAACAATAGAGGGATTCTATGGGCACATTAATAACAATATGGGGGCAATGGGGGCACAACAATATAAATAAGGGGTATAACTACAATAGTAATGGAGTAATCACTAGTATTATAGGGACCCAACATTTGATAACTGTCAAAATAATCTCTTCATTGTCTTACAGATGAAACATGTAGAAAAACCAATTAGGTTGAGACTAAAAAGTATGATGGTTGACTCAACCAAAAAATAAGATATACATTCATATGATGCATGCACTGTTGCAGTTTCAAGTTTGTACATAATTTATATCAAAAAAGAGGATTAAAAAACATTGTAGCTTACATTTGGTCCATGAATGTGGCTGACAAGATTGAGGGGAAGATCGGCCTCAAGAGCCACATAAACAATATCGTTGAACGGTGGAGCTGTCAGTCATGAAAGTGAATCGTTGGAAAAAGGATCTTGATTCGATTTCTAGTTAGGTAGACCCAATTAAAGACTTATGAATAAATTAACATCATTGCAAGAGGGAAATAGAACTAACCGATGCATGCAACCTCCTCTACTTCAAGAATATTTGAAAAAACCTCCTTACCATCCCACTAGATGATGGGAGTACAGAGAATGGGTTTGAGGCTAATTGTATTTGCTAGCCTTGTTTCATTATTTCCTCAACCATGATAGCTGCTAGATCAACAACGTTTATGTGCTTTGCTGTTTTTTTGGATAAAGAATTAAGCATCAACAAATATGTAACAAAATTAACATTTTTATTTTTTAGCCAAATAAAGGTAAGTAAAACTGCACCAAAAATTGTCAAAGTAAAAACACTTCACAAGGTAGTGACAACATATTACGCAATTTCCAAGCTACAATAAGCACAAAGATATGCAATCTTTAAAAATACAGGCATTGGAATTCAACATATAGTGACAAGGTACAAGAGGTGACATTGTCTAAAGAAATATAGAAAAGAGTGTGACCCAATTTATAATATGAAATGGTGAAGAAAAAATACACCAACGCATGCATCCAAGTTCTATGAAAAAAACTAATAACAATCACAAGTCAAATTTGCACATGGTGCTAATTGGAATTCTACAGAAAACATATAAAATTTATAACTGGGTACATTATGGACTAAATTCATAGCTTCTTGCAATTGATACATTTTGGAACAGTTGTACCCCAACTGAAGCATCAGACATATATGATTAGTTACTTACCTTTGAAAGTTAAGCTTTATAAGTTCCTTGTATGGTTGGGGGATGATTTTGTATGCCACTGTTAAAACTAATGTTCAATTATGAACACTTATAGGGTTGGAAAAGGTTGTTCATGTTTTCTAGGTTCTCTATCAGCAGAGATTTTATATTTTTCTTTCAATGGATGTAATCTTGTTTTACTACTTCAGAATCTCAGTATCATGTTTAGATATAACAACATGAACTGAGGAACAACATTTTTTTCCTGAATTGATTAGGACAACAATGGGAGATTCATGGAACTTACATTTGCTCCAATAGACATGAACTTTGAAGATAAAAAGGCTCTACATTTATATTTGTTTCTGGTGTTGTAGTGTTAATATAATCATTGTAGGGATTATGATGAGTACACTGCACTTACATGAGCTCTAACAGATATATGATGATAGAGAGGCTTTTCATTTTCAGTAGGCCCATTTGGTGGACAGTATCTACCCTTCAGCATTAAAATTTAGATAAGAATATCAAATTTATATTAAGAATATTCACTTGAAAACATGTCAATTTTAGTATTCTCACCTTGTTATAACAACATTGCCAATCTTTTCTTCAATATATAACAAAACTGTGTTGACAATCTCATTCAAATAATGAAAAAATCATAAGCGTCATGAAAAGTTTATCAAAATAAAGGCCATATACCCAAGACAATAATGTTGGGTGTGGAGCCTGATTATCTTCTTTATTCAGAGGTATCACTGCATTGGACCCCATTACGTAATGTGGTGACACCGCTGCCCACTTATGCGTGCTTCCAGGGGATCTGGGGGGGCGACGATCTTATAAAATATTGTAATTTCGTAGTCACTATGGGCTGTTCATTACGTGGAAATATGACAGTAGAAGTTATGTTTAATTTAGGTGTTTTTTCCCTAGAAGGAAACCCCTCACTATATATGAGGGAATTGTATTGCGGCTATGTAGATGTGTATTCTGAGCGAGAAAGAGAGAGGAGATTGTGTGAGAGTGAAGATTAAATTCTAGTAGATCTATTATAGGTTGTATCTCTTCATTTTGTTGGATAACATAAAAGGAAGGACTGGCTGTTTCTCTGTGGACGTAGCCCAAATTGGGTGAACCACGTATATCTGTGTCTCTCTTGTTTTATGTGTTTTCTGTGTTTATAATTCTGCAATATATTTTGTGTGTTCCATTGCTTTGTAATATATAATTTTTTAACAATTAAAAATAAATCCAAGAAAAAGGAGAACGAAAAATCTTACATACTTATCGTGTTTGACGTTTTGTCAGCTTGTATCGTACAGTAGGATCTGTGTCATTTATAACAATTTCTCTAGAAATTAACTCATCCTGAATCTTTGATTGTGGCAACAATCCTTTTGTTGCCAAATCCTTCACCCACACAAGTTAAAATATGTTGAGAAAATAAAAAATGACATTGCAATTAAAGAAAATCAGAAACATTTAAAATTCTATTTGCATAATTTTTTAAAAAGGAAAACCTCAACATGAACAAAGTTGCAACTTATTTCAAGGCCCTATATATATTGTCAACTCCAATCCAATAACACAACATCTAAAGTTGCCACTTAAGAAAACATAAATCAGAGGTCAAGAGATAGCAAGATGTAGCAATCTAGTGCAATTGATCACAAATTTGCACAACTCTAATAAATTGATATTCAAAAATACATCCAGTACCATAATAATGAGCCTTAACAATATTAGAAATAAAGAATACAAGTCAAAGATACATGAATTAACTTCAAATGCTATTCACAGTGAATTAAGTAACATGAACTCCAAATGAATATCTTGATAAAATTAGGGCACAAAAGGTAATATGTAGAACACACAATACAAAGTTATAATTCAAACACCACCCCAAAAATTATCTCATCATCAATTCATCAATTTTAGAAACCATTTCTTCTAAACCCATATTACCTGATTGATTTTATGTACAATTGCCACTACATTCTACTAAACTATCGAAGATGTTATTGTTGATGAAACCTGGGGTGTTGACATGAAAGAAGACTGTATGGAAACTGATGGAATCCCCCAACCAAGTGGAGACACCATGTCTGGCAGTCCAATTATGGGTAAAGCTCCAACCCCCAAAAATGGTAGCATTGTTAGGACAACTAATCTAGAAGATATCAACGATTCTGCTAGCTGGTCCCATTTTCTCTTCTTCCTGCAATATTACACCCACTCAACATCTAAATAGCATATACAACAAACAATTAACTATAATTGGTTATACTACAAGCAACAACACATGGTATCTTCATGGTGGAGAAAATAAAGTGTCCTATGAGATATTCTTTAGAGTTGGATGCATAAAGTTGGATTAATCTCAATCTTTACAAAAAAAACTAAATAGACCTTCGTAGCATTCGAACTGAGACAAAACACATTAGGAGAAAAAAATGCAACATTATCCTCCTCAGAAAGAAAGATCTAATAAGAAATTTAATCATCAATGAAGCCCTGACCACAAGATTTCAAACAATGGATAGCTATTCTGCCAAGGATTGAAAACATGTTTGATTTGTTGTCTAAGAAATTTACAAGGAGATGTTTATATGAAGCAACATTACAAGGTTCAAAAACTTTGGTGAGTCAGGTGGAGAATGTTAAAAAATGTTCAAGATTTTGAAATAACTTCACAAGAATTGAATAAAGGTTTTAGAAATATGGAACAAATAAAATTATATAAATTACACAATAATTCAAATAATCATAGAAAAATATATGAAGACACAAAAATAGTAATTCCAAAAATAGATACATCACTCTCAATAACATAATAGCATCATCCATAGTTTATAGTTTAAACTAAGGGTTACGAAAATTTAAACATTTGTGACACCAAAACCTACTTCAAAATCATAACCGGCGCTGAGGTTTTCATATAATTCTTCAATATTAAATGTGGGACTCAATGTAGATTTCCTTGTTGTCGAGCGATGGAAAAGGTATGTATTTACCATTTATTTCTTTATCTTTTCCTTTGACTCATAACTCCTTTACATTCTAAGATGGTAATATGTTAAAGAAATATGATAGAATTAAGGAGATTTTTTATTGATACAAAATAACTAATTATTGTGTTTTTCTATACAGAAAGTGAAGGAAATAGAAAATCACTATTCAGGAGGAAAAGACAAAGCAGAAGCAACTATTTTCCCTTTGATAGGAAGTTGTATCCATACAAGGAAATCAAGATCAAAGCACATGGTCCAGGAAAAGAAAACACGACATCAACACAAGAAGACAAAACGATAAACTGGAGATCAAAGATATAGTGAATCCCTCAAGATCCTTTGATCTTGAGGGATTGCTGCTTCAAGACTTATCTGTACTCTTGATACTTCTGCCTGGCCATTATAAAAAGGGACAGTGCTGGTAGCCCAGGGGGCGGATATTATTATCAATTTGTAGAACTTACTATTGTAATCTCAACTTTTATCATCGACTCTCTTTGAAGAGCGATAGCTGTAAACCTTTCCGTATATGATTAATATATAACTCAGTTGTTGTTCCATTATCTGATCCTAGAGTAAACGTAGCAGTTCTTCCCTGGTGGCTAAGGGCCCGACCCTAGTGGATCCACTTGCTTCTTGTATCACTATTTTACAATTAGAGTTCTGTGTGGTTTGATTTCCTTTGCATTTCCTTAATTCGCTTTATTCAGTAATCTTTTGTTTCTAAACATTTCACTGAATTGATTTGTTATATCGAAATCATAATTGGATAGCAAGATTATTATTCACAACTTAAAATTTCATGTTGTTGATTCTGAAACAATATTACACTCTATAATTTGGATTCTGCGGTTCATTTACAATTTTGATTGTTGTTCATTTAACTACGGTTCACTTACAATTGCGATTGTTGTTCATTTAACTACCGTTTAATTATAACTGCAACTGTCGTTCCTTTATACCTGTGGTTAATGTCCATTATGCTAGAACAAGATTACTGATTCAATTACTCTATAGCGGCTGTGTGGTTACACTTAATTAGGTTTGTTATTCCTTTATTAGTTAATGATTGTTGTTCATTTCATTTTAGTCAAGATTGTTGTCAATTCATTTTTGTAGATTAAGCCTGGTTGTTCGACCTTTTCAATAGATTTAGTTGCTATTCCTTTTCTGCTAATTGAATTGTTATTCCTTGTTTTCACTTTAGTGTGGATAGAAAGATTTGCAACTATAGCGAACATTAACTACTGTTGTCTAAGTTCTCAGGTTGGAGATCTTGTTTGTGATTGATTTTCATTTACATCAGTTTATAGGGGAAAGATTTATCATTACTGAATCCACGACTGATGGCTGCTGAATATATGATTTAGTTACAGAGAATTTAAGTTTCTTGCTATTACAATTGGATTTTATTTCCAGCATTCATTTACTTTTGCGAGCACGATACTGCAAAAATTACTCTTGAACAAGTGACCGCCTCAGACTGAGTACACTCTTGAGATAAAAAATCGTTCCTGGATTGATAATTAATGTATGATAAATAGGGGTTAAAAGACACCTTTTATCACTCAACATTTTGGCGACGTTCCCAAGGAGAGTGTAGCCATTTGTTTCTTTTGAAAAGAGAGTAGTGTGAGTGCTTGCTAGAAGGGAGTTGGGTTTTAAAAACAGAACGTAAGAACCTGCTTATAGAGCATGTAATAGCCCTACTCCCCCGCCCGCTTTCCTACAGATTTGTTGAATATTTTGGATAGAAATAAGTATTTGATTTGTGTGCATGACTAAGCAGAAAAATCCTGAAAAGAATCCAAAACCACTACCCAAACCTGATAAAGCTAAGGGACCGGTGACCCTTGGTTGATCAACCTTTATAGACGATATCATTAAAAAAGAAGAATCTCAGCCGCCAATAGGCCATAGAAAAGTTGCTTCTAGACAACCTACTAGCTCCCTTCGGGCCACAGAAGCACCATCTGTAGCCTTTGCTAAGGTGCACAACCAAATAGAGGAGCAAGATTTTCAAGAAATTGAGAATTCTAGTCCAAAATCATTACAAGAAGGGAACTTTAGTAATCTTTACAAGGAGAAACAGGGGAAACAGAAGAACCAAGATCTCCTCTTGGAATAGTTCAGCCACTAAGTAGCGCAGATAAGGGAAGTGTTGTCAAAATCATCCAGAACAAAGCTGAAGAACCTGAAGAGCTAAGATCCCCCCTAGATATTAGTTCAGCAAGGAACTCTCATCATCCTAGACCAAGGATGTGTTGTTAAGGCCATTCCTACTCCTTCTAGTTAGCCTAGGAATAACTCCCTAGAAATCCCAGAAGGATATTGGCACATATTTGATCAAATGGCCCAAAACCAACAAACACCTCAAACCTCCACACTGCAATATCCCATTGTAGATACTATAGTTAATGCACCTATGAAGGCCATTCCTCTCCAGCATATTCCTACATTCCATGGCCTAACATCAGAAGATCCAGATGCATTTCTGTTTGAATTCGATGTATTATGCCAGGGGTATGACTATACCACTGATCCCCAAAAGCTAAAATTATTTCCCTCCACATTAAAAGGAGCAGCTTTATGATGGTTTATGGGGTTAGGTGGAGGTGTTATAAATGACTGGGATCAGATGAAAGGTGCTTTTCTAAAGAAATATCAGGATTATTGTAGGTCTAGAGAATTAAAGGATGAAATATTTCAGATGGTAGCCAGACCTAATGAGACATTAGAAGAATATGTTGAACGTTTTCAATATAATCTTTAGAGATCTCCTTATGCATCATTACCCTTACTTGACAATGTGTTAAAAATGACATTAATTAAAGGGATGAAGGAACAATGGGTTGAAACACTAAATATAATGGGAAAAGGTGACATCTATCAAGAAAATTTTGCTAACATTATTGATTTGTGTATCAAGAGTTCAAGAGGCAGTACAAGACTAAAACCAGCGGAACATGACATGCTCACAAGGGACAACAAGATCTCCGGTGGAGGAGTAACGTGCACAGAAATTGGGAATTTACTGGAGAATTTCAAAACAGATATATTGAGGACTTTGACAACACAACTTGACATTATGTAGGCAAAACAAAAGCAAGAAGAAGCAGAGAAAAACCTAGCAATATTCTACCCTAGATGCAGAAAGAAGCACATCCATAAAGAGTGCCCACTGGATGTAGTTCAAGTCTACATTATTTGTACAAAAGATCACTCCACAGAGAACTGCCCCTCACTCTCAGGTTTGAAAGCAATGTACAAAGAAGCGAAAGAAGAATCAGAACCAATGTACCTACTTAGTCAGCACCATCAATGGCAGCCACGACAACTAGGTATGCCCTTCAATCCATCTTCTTCTTTCCAACCTCTGTACTATCATGCTCATTAATATAATACAATGTGGCAAAATCAGCCACCCTTTCTGAGCTGGTCACAACAACCATTTCCCTCGTCACCATGGCCAAATCAAACAAGCCAAACTAATTGGCCAAACTTTCCATACTCTCCACCATATTGGCAAAACAATGCATACCCAAAACAATGGTCCCCTTCCACTTCACAGAGTCAAGCTTGGAAATAAAATTGGCAAAGACCGATGAATCAACTAGCTGGAACCATCCCTCTCCCTCAACCCACATTGCCAGTGCCATATAGACTACAACAAAACCCCCAGCCCAACCCAACCTGAACCCTAATAATAGACTGGTTCAATCTGTTCAAATAATCGAAACACCAGAACTAGAAATTGACATAAGGGAGTGCAATGACCTTAAATTAAGGTCTGGGCGCATAATAGAAACAAAGGGAGATAAAAATGCTCAAGTTGAAAATCCGTTACCTGTAGAGCAACCACTACAAGAAGAGGATGTGGTCAGACAACAAACTCATGACCAAGAAACCATGTCTTCTCCGCCATTCAGAAAATGATTAATCATACCATGCCCTATAGAACATCCTGACTTTGATCTTCTGGGAGAACTAAGAAATTTGTGTATAAAAATTCCACTCCTCCAGGCTATCCAATATATTCCAATATATGCAAAAAACATCAAAGAGTTATGTATAAGAAAGCCGAAGAGGAGAATAACAACTAACCCAATCGTCCAAGTGGTTGGCACACTATCTGATCTATTATCAGGAAGAGAAGCACCTGTAAAATATGAAGACCCAGGAAATCCTATAGTGATGGTGAAAATCAATGGACAAACCTTTTCAAATGCCCTAGTTGATTTAAGGGCTGCAATTAATATTTTAACAACTACCACTTGTCAAAAACTTGGCATTACATCAATGGAACCAACCACCACCTTATTGGAACTGGCTAACTGATCGGTAGTTAGGCCAGAAGGTACACTACACGACGTAATGGTATTTGTATATTCTTGGGAATACCCTACCGAATTTCTGATAATCAACCCCAAAAACTGACTCGATGGACACCCTTTAATCTTAGGTAGACCTTGGCTTGTGACTGCTGACACTTACATTGGCTGCCGACAAGGCAGTATGACTATAACTAGAGGGAGTAATATCAAGAATTTAGCTCTATACCCATCACCCCAACCAAGTTTAACAATAACGAAAACTAACAAACAACCTGTATCATATCTCACAAAAAAAATTAGGTCCCCATTAACCATAGAAGATGCCCTTGATTTTAAAGACCAAACAGAGGATGATGTTATTAACGACTTCATTAACCAATCCAAATCAAGATCCCATGTACAATGTCACATGATAGAGGCAGCATTTGACAATGAGGTACAAGAAGAACCCCTCAAAGACACTCATGATCAATCAATACCCACTACCTCTGTTTCAAACGACAAAACTATAGAGATTGAGCTAGGAAAAACCTTGAACATTAACAGAAACTTGACTCCTGAACAAGTAGAAAAGCTAGTCCAACTACTGAGAAAATATAAGGAAGCTTTTGCATGGGATTATCCAGACATGAAGGGAATTGATCCCCAGCTGTGTATGCACCACATTTATACAGAAAAGGATGCTAGACCCATTCGCCAACCCCAACAGAGACTAAACCCTCACCTGAAAGATATTGTGGAAGCTGAGTTATAAAAACTTTTGGATGTAAACTTTATTTACTCCATATCTGATAGCAAGTGGGTCTCTCCACTAATAGTGGTGCCAAAGAAGAATGGAAAGTGGAGGATTTGTGTAGATTACTGAGAATTAAACAAAGAAACCATAAAGACCACTTTCCCCTTCCATTCATTGATCAGGTATTAGACAAATTAGCAGGAAAGAAATTCTTTTCTTTCTTAGATGGCTTCGATGGATACAATCAGATTCAGATCGCCCCTAAAGACCAGGATAAAACTACTTTTACCTGTCCTTGGGGAACATTTGCTTACAGAGTCCTACCCTTTGGCCTATGTAATACCCCTGCCACATTTCAAAGGGCCATCCTCAACATCTTTTCAGATTTAATAAATGAACGACTCGAAGAATATATGGATGATTTCACACCATATGGAGATGATTTTGAGCTAGAACTAGACACATTGGAAAAGGTGCTGCAACGATGTATTGCCACCATGCTCTGCTTGAGCCATGAAAAGTGCTATATGATGATGACCGAACGGCTCATCCTAGGTCATTATATCTCAGTAGCTGTGTTAGAAAATTATATATTACGGAGCAATGGAACACATAAAATATTGCAGAAATATAAACACAAAAAACACACAAAACAAGAGAGACACAGATATACGTGGTTCACCCAGTTTGGGCTACGTCCACCTCGAACAGCCAGTCCTTCCTTTCTATTATCCAACAAAATGAAGAGACACAACCTACAACAAATCCGCTGTAATATCCTCTGTTTTCTCTCATAGTCTCACCTCTCTGTTTCTCGCTCACAAAATACACATCTATATATCAGCCTCCAATACAATGCCCTCATACAAAGAGAGGGGTTGCCTTCTAGGGAAAAAAAACCCTAAACTAAACATGATTTCTACCGTCAGATCATTTGCCTAATGAACGGCCCAGATTGACTAGAAATTACTATACTTTTACAAGGCAATTTTACATTTGTTTTTAGCTTCAGGGGCACTACCCCCGAGCCCCCGCCAGGGGACCGCTGGCCCCCGAACCCCCCAGCCGGGGGGGATCGGCCCCCCCGGACCCCCACGGGGGGGACAAGTCCCCCCTGCACCCCCTCACGTGGAGGGGTGTACAAACTTCCTGGGGTATACATCTGGCTGAAACAAAGACCTATGAACAATCATGCTTCACACACAACAATCTCCCACTTGGAGAATGATTGTAGAAACTCCACCGCTGCTTCATTTGCTGGACAGTGACTCCTCTTTGGACCTGGTTGTTTCTCGTCTTCATCGTCATCCTTGAAGACCAATTGAAACTGAGCATATTCTCAGTTTCTCCCTGGTTACAACTTTTGTTAGCATATATGCAGGATTCTGGCTAGTGTGTATCTTTTCCAGCTTCAACTCTCCATCTTCCAACACTGATCGTATGAAATGGTACTTGAGCTGTATGTGTTTAGTCCTGAAATGAAATGCCGAGTTCTTTGCAAGATGAATGGCACTTTGGCTATCACTGTATAACGTGCCCATATCATGCTCCTTACCCAATTCACCCATAAACCTTTGTAACCAAATCATTTCTTTACTAGCCTCTATAGCAGCAACATACTCTGCTTTTGTTGTTGAAAGTGCAACAACACTTTGGATTTTTGAAACCCAACTGACAGCTGTTCCTCCAAAAGTAAATACATATCCTGTAGTGCTCCTCCTCTTATCTCTATTTTCCTCCATCTTCTTCCTTCAGCCTGTAAACCCATTTATTCTTCAATGTAGTTTTTCCTGCAGGCAACCTGACCAAGTCCCAAGTCTGGTTATGCATTAAGGAGTCCATCTCTTCTTCCATTGCTACCTCCCACTTCTTCCTGCTTTCAACCTGCATTTCTTCTTCATAACATTCGGGTTCACCAGAATCAGTCAACAATAAATAATATAATGAAGGAGAGTATCATTCAAGGGGTATACTTATCCTGGTAGATCTTCTAACACCACTTTTAGGTGTTTGGGGTGCCTGTTGTTGTTGTGGTGGTTGTTGTTGTTGTGGTTGTTGATTATTAGTATTTTCAAGCACCTTTGCTTTTTCAGTGATTTCATCAAGAACTGCGTATTCCTTGTTTTCCTTTCCCTGTTTCTTTTCCTGCAACTGATTCTTATACAAGACCTTTTCATTGAATATTACATCTTTGCTCCTAATGATTTTGTGATTTTCGTAATCATATAAGCGATAACCAAAATCATTAACACCATATCCAATAAAGGTACATTTCTTTGACTTTGCCTCAAGCTTTGTTCTATTTTCTTTATCAATATAGACAAAGGCCTCCCAACCAAAAGGCTTTAAAAAGGAGTAGTTTACCTTTTTACCTGTCCATGCTTCCTCCGGAACACCACCATCCAAGGAACTTGAAGGCCCTCTGTTTATTAGATAAACAACAGTATCTACAGCATCTGCCCAAAACTATAAAGGCAATCCTGCATGCAATCTCATGCACCTTGCACGCTACATGATTGTTCTGTTCATCCTTTCTAACACACCATTTTCTTGTGGTGTTCTTGGAACTGTCTTCTCTATGCGAATTCCATGCTCTGAACAGTACCTATCAAACTCTTTGCTGCAATATTCACCTCCATTGTCTCATCTAAGACACTTCAATTTCTTTCCTGTCTCAATCTCAACCAAAGCTTTCCATTTCTTGAAAGTATCAAATACATCAGATTTATTCTTAATACAATAAATCCAAGTTTTTCTAGTTGCATCATCAATAAAAGTAACATAATAACAAGAGCCACCGAGAGATGATACCTGAGCAAGTCCCCATGCATTTGTATGCACAAGCTCTAATTTTTCATTCTTCTTTTCTTTCCCAACTCTGAGAAATCTGACTCTCTTCTGTTTTCCATAAATGCAATTCTCACAGAAGTCCAAATCAACATTCTTCAAACCCGGCAACAAATTCCTTGAGTGAAGAATCTTCATCCCCTTTTCACTCATGTGTCCGAGCCTATGATGCCATAATGCTGCATCTGCTCCTTTGGAAGTTAAAGCATTAACAAAGTTAGAAATACCATTGCATAAATACAATGTACCAACCTTTTCGCCTTTTGCTATTACCAGGGCTCCTTTGGTGACCTTCCAAGCTTTATCTCTGAATGTTGTCACACAACCTTCACCGTCTAACTGCCCTGTTGAAATCAAATTTTTCTTTAGATCTGGAACATGCCTTAACTCCTTTAATAGCCATTGGTTTCCATTCTGTTGTTTTACAAGAACCTTACCCATTCCAACGATTTTACAGGGTTTATCATCACCCAGGCGAACTTGTCCAAAATCTCCTTGAACATGGTCATGAAAGTATTTCTTATCAGGTGTGGCATGGAATGAAGCCCCTGAATCTACCACCCGGGAATCAGTAATATTTTCGAAAGAAAGAACCAAAGCATCTTGTAACACCTCACCTATCACATTTGCTTCATGATTGTTTTCTTGCTGTGCATCTCCTTCTTTTCCCTTTCGAGATCTACAATATTTCTTTAGGTGTCCTTTCTTTCCACATTTCCAGCACACTATCCCCGATCTGGACTTGGATCTGCCTTTCGTTGATTTACTGCAATATCCTGAGCTCTTTCCTCTTTCCATTTTTCTTCCTCTAGACTCTGCACTCAAAGCATTTCCCGATGTCTCACTGGAGCTTTTCCGTCGCATTTCCTCACTAAGTATAGCACCGAAAACATCATCAAACTTAAAAGTACTAGATCCAGAAACGGAGTTACTAATGGCCATTACCAAACCATTCCAACTTTCTGGTAATGAGCACAAGAATAACAGAGCTCTAAATTCATCATCAAAGTTTACCCCTACAGAACTTAACTGACTTGTAACTGTATTAAAATCATTTAAATGGTTTGCAACAGATCCACCTTCCGACATATTCATATTAAATAACCATTTCATAAGAAATACCTTGTTTGAGGCCGAGGGTTTTTCATATAGTTTCGATAATGTCTGCATCAAACCCTCTGTCGTGGTTTCCTTCGAAATGTTGAAGGTGACTGACGCAGCAAGGCACAACCATATTGTTCCGAGTGCCTTTCTATCGAGAAGGTTCCATTCTTCGTCTTTCATACCCATCGGCATCTTTGTTTTTCCACCCAATGGTAGGTATAGATCTTTCTGATACAGATAATCTTCCATCTGCATCTTCCACAGCGAGAAGTTTTGGCCGTTAAATTTCTCGACCCTAAACTTACCATCATCCTCCATTGCTCCCACTCGAACCAGGAACCCTTCTTTCCTGCGAGTTTATCAGCCAAATAGACCTTCGGCTCTAATACCAGTTGTTAAGAAATTTACCCGAGAACACAAATTAATTACGGAAAATTACTGAGAGAAACAAATATAAAAATAAAAAGCAACAACCATAAACAAATAAACACAAATGTTTATCTCGGAAAACCCCAAATCCGGGAAAAAACCCAACTTAATAAGATCTCATTAGCATTGGCCAAAACCCTGGCCAATTCGACCAAGTGAGCCTTCACCGCTCACCTCCGGGTCTTGCATTACAATGAATTCCTTCTAGCCTTTTATAAGCTCCACTACATATAATACCATGGGCAGAATATTATGGGTGCATGTCATGCGGAAAGAGTCAATTTTGCGAACAAAACCGACCTCCCTAGAAGCTAAGGCTTTCTAGTGACAAACAAGACAATCAAGCACAATCTTTCCCTAAATATGCATTTAAAATAAAAGCAACCAGGTGTTTAAAGCATACCTTTAGTCCAACGCTCTTTGTAGCAGCGAAGCCTCTCCGATCCAGCTGAGCTCCTCCTTCTCTTTGAAACCTGCATTCACTAACAAGCAAACGATTACATAGCACCTGAATAACTCATATAATAAAACATATTCATCATAAAGACCAAGGAGTTTATGAAACAAAATATATATAACAACTTGTTGAGAAAAATGAACTTAATTGTATTAATTGGAAACAAAAGAAACCATTACAACCAGTGCCTTGGTGTTGTGCAGATCCCTCCCAGGGTCCAGCAAGAGTTCTCCTTTACTTTGATCAGCTCACCCACTTCCAAATGAAGCTAAGAAAGGATGGGAATCTCTCCTCTCAAGCTCTATAAGGGAGTCCTAATTTCAACAGCATCTACCCTTAGGAATGTTCAGCTTTCAGCGTCCCCTCCCTCTGGCCCAATGCCTATATTTATAATGCTTTGGAGGAAGTTAATCAGGTCCACCATCAATGGGATAAGCCCCTCTTTCAATGGGATAGCTCCCCTCTTGATGGGATAAGTTCCTCTTTCTTTGGGATGCATGAACCATCTGGAGGCGCTCAATCCACGTCAAACCATCTTCTAGAATACTCTAGAATCGACCACAAGTAAGTTTTTTGAAGTAAAACTTGCGCCTTTTGACCTTTACAGGAGTACGCACCCACCCCTTTACAGACAGAGCGTACAAGTACGCAGGTATTATGAACTTGAGGTGCGTACACGCAGGTAAGGGTAAGAGAAACTGCGTAACCAGAGTTATATTGATTTTTAAGGACTTTCTCTCTTTCTTGGAGTTTGACATGAGGAGTAGAGGTATAAGACTTGCCAAGGAGGACAGTATGACAATTGATGGAGCCATACTGACTGCAAATAGTCATGGTGACAAATTTTAGTGTAACAGATTGCCCCCTAAAGTGTGAAGCCTGTAGTAGATAAGGGTTTCATATCATCTAGGAAGGGTGAAGCACTTTATCATTTCAAGGATTATCTTGTGGAGAGCCCAGTCAGAACCAGCAAATATTCAACACAAAATACGTATATAAGATCATATCATCACTGAGGTAGGCATTCCCATACTCAGATTGAAAACTTTAACTAACAAACTAACTACTGCTCTGATATAGGAATGATTTCGCAATACATCATAATCGTAGACTTACGTGGACACAGTATGGACGCAACCATCTGTTTATGATTAGTCTACTGTATAATGAATACAAAACTCCTCGCAGCCTGGATGGCGGAAACTAGATCCAGTGTCTTCATTTCTACTTCCCGAAATAGTACGATTCTATCCATGCGAATAAATGAGTTGATGTCGAACATGGTAGAAACCAATTGATTACCAGTCGATGATGTAAACTGTTAACAAGTGTGAGAGAGACCACCAGTGATGTCAATGGTTCTCAAAGTACCCAGTACAATCCATGAGATGTGAATGAATGTGTTGATGTCAAACATATCACGGAATCATTCGATCGAAAGTCAATGATGTAAACTGTCGTCGAAGGCGAGAAACCTGTCGTTGATGCATGCAGATCTCAAGGTACTGACGATTTCTAGATCATCTTTCTAGATAATGTGCTGATGTCGATAGAAAGCGATCCGTTGTAGGAAAGCCCACAACACGAAATCATAGATCAAGTTGAAGAAATGTAGCTGTAAGGACTGACTCAGGGATGGTCAAGATGGATGACAGGTATTTTGCAGATGAATGGTTTATTTGCAGTGACCTCTTGAACACATAACGACACAACAGATGGCTTGGTGACAATTGAACCAAAGTTAATACCCGAAAACTGGCTGAAGACTTTCAATGTGGTTTGATCAACTATTAGGCAAAGGATTTCCCAACCCAGGTGAATGAAACATGTCGTGTTCAAGAGTGGTGATAAGGTTTTTCTGTGACAAAGGATAACAAATAGGCTCATTTTTCTCTCTTTTCCCCCACCATTTCTGGCAAGTACCTCCTTATTTTTTACAAGCTTGAGGAGGATAACATATGCTTGATTATAAGCTCATCCTTCGGATGAGTCCAACTTAGTTTAGATTCGAACCCTAAGAAGGAGTGGTCCGTTCCTGTTTGTAATCGAACAGGTCCTTTACTGTGAAATTTTAACGAGTCCAGTATAGGAGAAACTCAGCGTTTTTCAATTTTAGAGAGTTTGAAAAAACTTAAGAAGACTCCAGGGTTGACCTTTTTCATAAATTTGTGTCTCCCAAGCCCGAAAAAGTATAAAATAATACTTGAGAGAACCGCTTGATATTTACGACCAAGGAGTACTTTCATGATTAGTGTCTTTGACCTGAAAAGTAAAAAGCGATCAAGGACACGTCGTTTTATTTCCAATATCGAATTTGAAACGACAAAAATTTGACAATCTTTTCATGTTTTTACGGTCAGAAAAGAGCTATAAGAGGACCGTCTTTTAATTCTGTTTTAACGAGTGTAAAAGAAACGCTCGGCAATCTTTTCATGTTTTAGGAGTCAGAAAAGGGCTTAAAGATGACTCTGATGTTTTTGTTTGTAAAAAATGACAATTTTCCTTGAAAATCCTTTATCCTGCACAAAAACCAACACATTACTCATACCTGTTTAAAGATAAATAAAAATACTTTGAAAAATTCCTTTTCATGGTGAAAAATAAACAAATTTATCATTTATTTACCCAAAAAACCTATAAAAAGGGCTTTTACCAATTCATTTTTACCATTTTACTGTTAAGGAGAGAAAAAGGGCTTTTGGCAAGAAACTTCCCGTGGACATTGCAGAGAATCTGATCGTCGAAATCGAACGCCGTCTCTTTCAGGTAATTTTGAACATCCTCCTCTTCATTTTCATCCATTTAGAATTCTTTTTTAGGCCCTAGATTTCATTTTTTGGAGGCTTTGGGGTTTCAAGAACCGCCTCTCGGCGTACGCAGGCACCAAACTAGGGACCCGCGTACCCCGACATTTTCTCAGTTGGGAAAATGTCGGGCGTACGCACCTTGCCTTAAGGGAAGCTGCGTACCCACGCTCTGTTCCTAAAGGTGGGGTGCGTACTCCGCGCAAAGAGTTTTCAAACACCAAATTCTCTAAATTGGACCAATTTTTTTTTATTTCATGGATTCTAATGGATGTTTTCTGGTGTGTAGATTGCTCACCATGCTTGATTGGCGTGAGAGAGAGCACGAAGATGTTGATTTGGCCACCATTAATCATCAACCGTCAATTGATGCTTTGGAGGCATGCGGCCTTTATAAATACTGGGCCATACCTGGCATGAGGGCCCAAGTGAGATTTCTAGAGTGGCTGGTAGAAAGATGGAACGTTTAGGACCAGTGTTTTTATATTGGAGGGCACCAGCTTGAGATGGAGCCCGCAGATATCTACTTTCTCACTGGTTTGCCCAAGAGAGGCGAACACTTGACTCTGTTCGGGACTAGGTCGGGTGGCCAGTCCATCGCTAGTCTCCGACTAGAGTGGTGTAACACTCAGACTCAGGAGAAGGGGATAGAGATCAAAACTATATCCCGTCCTGAACTTATGGTGATTGCCTTTACAGTTACCAGACTTTGCCGGGCTGCCGCTTTACACATTGCCACTGGATCCCAGATGCGGATGGCAATTGATTGCTATCGAGGTACCATTTTCAACTGGTGTGATGCTGTGTTGGCCAATTTAAAGGGCCAATTGACTAGAGCCAAAAACGGACAGCTAAAGACTTTTGGTTATGGGCCTTTAGTTGTGAGTTTTGGCTTAGAGAGGGTTCCGATGCTGATCCCACAGTAGCTCACTGTTGAGGTTGGGCTTCCCTGAGAGCCCAAATTGATGCGATGGGTTGCGGTTATGGCCCGTCATCCTGATGAGGGCACGGAGGTTGTCCAATTTACTCCGGAGCACTTTCACTGGTTAGAGGACCAGGTCTTTTCTATACAGGATTTTCCTTATGCTGGAGTTGATTTTCGTGGAGATCCATACATGGTTCATCCACCGGGAGAACAATGGGATGACACAGATAACTTCATTTTCCACAAGTTTTTAAACTATCTATTTTTTTTTTGTTTGTTTTTATATCATCTCAAAACTGATAGTAATAATTTTCAAAATGCAGATGTAGGCCCACGACGTCCAGCTAATCTCCGGCCTTTCGAGAGGAGACTACCAGTTGCAGCGGCACCGGCCCCACAGGACGAGGCCACAGAGACATTAGCTGAGTTGGAACATGACCTAGAGCGTCTTACAGCAGATATACCGGAGACTACCATAGATGATATCCCTATCAGGCTTCAGCGCTATGTAGTCGGGGTCCCAGGACCTTTTAGGAGGTTCTTGTGTAGGGTGGCCCATGCAGTGGTGTCATATAGAGATCATCATCAGTGATTGGATGGTCGTTTTGTAGACACATGTGACATTTTGGTTTTTTGTACTTATCATTTTTGCCGATCATAAGGTGTTTTTCAACCTATGATCGAAGACGATGTATTTTTTGACACACTCCTATCTATATATATCATTATTACTGGCTTATCTTGTTTAACATGTGTGATGAAATGTTTTTAAATTTACATGTATGATTATTGCAAATGTCTATTTAACATTCGAGAAGCAATCGCATCTGCTAATGTATTTAAAGACCTCGGAATATGCTGATATTCAATGTAATCAAATTCATGTTCCAAGAGACGCACTCTCAAAAATAACCTTAATAACACTGGATTTCTAATGGCATACACTCTATTAAGCTGTAATACAACGAGTTCAGAATCTAACCTCACTATCAAACTCCGAATCCCAAATGAAATAGATTCAGACAATAACTCAATCACTGCACTGTATTCGGCAATGTTGTTTGTTGTTTGACCGAGGCTCACCCCATGCATAGAAACTAACTCGTTAGATGGCTAATAGATAACCCAAGCTGTGGAAGAGATATTCCGTGTACTACGACAAGCACCATCAGCAAATCCAATATATGTTTGAAGAGGCATCGACATCTGCAATATCAAGAGTAAAACCAAGATAAGCCAGAATAACGATGAAAAGCACACTTTCTAAGCTAAGCACACTGTCTAAACTAACAAACACACCAGCTAGAAAGAAAAACTAACCTAACTAAAAATTCTCCATACCCATCACTTAAGCATAATACCTCTTTAGGTAAAGTCCATTTCTGGGTTTACCCAAAGAGTCCCCGTCAAAGTCTACCAGCTCATAGGCCTCTTTTACTAGCTTTCGCTTGACAATATAGGGCCCATGCCACATAGGAACGAATTTTCCAGCACATAATTTATGATTAGCTTGATCATATAATAGCACTAGGTCGCCTTCCGAAAAATTTCAAGGGGTCACATTTCGATCATACTGAGCTTTCATACGTTTTGCGTGAGTCTCGATCGCCAATGCAGCATCACGTCGAGTCTCATCTAATTGAGCTAAGTATAATAAACACTTTTCCTCTTCGGAAGTAGCTGGAAGTAACTCGATGGCCATTTGCAGTGACGGGATTTCGCATTCAATGGGTAGCACAGCTTCCAAACCATAAACGAGTTGGAAAGGAGTGAACCCTGTTAATGTTTTACTGAGGTTCGGTATGCCCAAAGCGCTGAAAATAACATGTTGTGCCAATTCGACCGATGAATACCAATGATTCGTTGGATCATGATAACTAAAACTTTGTTGATGGACTCAACCAGACCATTTGCTTGTGGATAATAAGGAGTTGAACTATCGTGACGCAAACCAAGCTGGCCTGTAAGTTCTGTCATCATAACGTTTCGAAAATGGCGCCCATGGTCAGTGATTATCGCTTGTGGGACACCAAACCTAGCAATTATGTGATTGAACACGAAAATTGTTGCTGTCTTTCCATCTGCCTCGAATGTAGGCATCGCCTCTGCCCACTTAGTAAAATAATCTACCGCAAGGATGATATACGCATGCCCCCCGGCCGAGTGAGGGTTACATGTAATAAAGTCGATACCCCATTTGGAAAAAGGACCAACGACAATTATAGGGTGGAGAGGAGCAGGTGGAGCGCGCATCTTTCGATCAAACACCTGACAGTTGTGGCATTTTCCTACCGCAGTAATACAATCTTTAAACAAGGACGGCCAGAAGTAGCCAGCGCGCAATATCTTTTGGGCTGTGGCATACCCAGACATATGACCGCCACACGCTCCAGAGTGATAGTCATTCAGAACCCTTTCAGCTTCTTCATGAGTTAAGCAATGTCGAAAAACCAAGTCTGCCCCGCGACGATAAAGAGTATCTCCAATAATTTTGTACTGTTGGGACTGGAATCGAATTTTCCGACGTTTCGACTTTGAAACTTCGGGCCAAAAGGATTGGGTCTGGAGATAGATGATGATATCCCCATACCACGGATCCAAAGTGCTGATGAGAAACAAAGATTCATCCGCAACGGGCTCCTCTGCCACAGTTTCCGTGTCAGCACGCGGGAAGTCACACATTAACTCTGCAAAAACTAAAGATTTCTTAGACTTAGATTTCTCAAACTCCAAGTCAAACTCCTGCAGGATAAAAATCCATTTAGAGTACTTGCCTCCTAGCAATTGTTTAGTCAAAATGTAGATCATATGGTTGCAATCCGAAATGACTGTAGTTTTACGGAGTAAAATGTAGTGACGAAAATGTTGGACAGTTGAACGGCTGCCAATGCCAATTTCTCCACATGTGAGTATTTTAGCTCAGTTGGGTTTAACGTCCGACTAAGGTAATATATCACATGTTTCGTTCTGAATTCATCTTCCTGAACTAAGACCATCCCAATGGTGGAATGGGAGGCGGCGAGATACAAAAAGTAATGCTGGTTGTAGTTGGGAGGATGCAACAACGGTGCATGGGTCAATGCGTGCTTGAGTGCATCAAAAGATTTCTGAGCTATCTCATCCCAAGCGAATTGAGCGTTCTGTTTTAACAACCGCGTAAAACCTTTTGTAACCTTGGCGTAGTTAGGAATGAATCGTCGTAAAAAGTTTGCTTTCCCCTGCAAACTTTGGAGTTGGCGAAGACTCGAAGGAGGAGGCAATTTGATGATAGCTTCTACCTTCGAGGGATCTACGCGAATGCCGGCTTTCGAAACTACAAATCCCAGCAATCGACCCACTTCTATACAGAAGAAACATTTGTGTGGGTTCAACCGAATACGATAATGCCTACACCTCATGAAGATTGCTCGTAAATGGACAAGGTGGTCAGCTCGATGTAATGAATGAGCAGGCAAATCATCGAGATACGGTTGCACAATGCTTTTGATGTCATGAAACGCATAAGACATCGCCCTCTGAAAAGTTGCTCCAGCGTTCTTGAGCCCAAAAGGTAATTTGCAATAAGCAAATGTCCCCCATGGACAAATGAAAGCCGTTTTTGGTTGATCGGCAGGTAGAATATTGATTTGATTGTAACCGGAAAAACCGTCCATAAAGGAAAATATTTCACTGCTGGCACAATCATCAATTATTTGATCGATATAGGCTGTTGGGTAGTTGTCCTTTGGACAAGCTCGATTAATGTCCCTATAATTGATGCATATTCTTATTGTTCCCTGTTTTTTGTTAACCGGAACAATATTCGATACCCAATCTGTTAATGGGATCGAATAAATGAAACCTTCTTTCAACAGCTTCTCAACTTCTGCTTTAATTGCAGCCGCTTTTCGTGGGTGAATCTGACGCAAACGTTGCCGGACGGGTTTAGCGTCCGGGTAAGTCTTGATCTCATGGACAACAATCGCAGGATCAATTCCTGGAATTTCCTCATAGGACCAGGCAAACACGTCGCGGAATTCTTGAAATAGGGCCTTGTATGTCTGAATTTCGTCATCTGTACACGAGGCACCTATATGAATGTTCTCAACAATTCCAGGCTTGACTGAAATGTCAATGGGAATAGTTCGAGAGATGTTTCCCAAATTCAGCTCTGAATCAGGATGTTTCATTGGATTCTGAGCTTCTTTGACATATTCAGTTGTAAAGATTGATGAGAAATCATTTTCAAAACGATCATCCTCAGGTAAAAACGAAGATCTGTGATGGAGATCTTCCCATGGTAAATCGTCTACACACAGGACTTCACGAAGTTTCTCGTCAGATGACACAGCTTCGGGAAATGCTATTAACTCTGAGGTGGATGTGAAAAGTGATTCCTCACGGACCACATTCATTTGGTCCATTTTGGTTGAACGCGGGTTGGTAAAAGACTGCACGGCTTCATAGGAAAATTTCATATGGACTCAAAGGCATAGCATCACCAAATGAGTCTATCTCAGATTCAGAAGGAACGATCCGAGGATCGTCATAAACAATGGTGTCTGATGTAATCATATGAATTGAGGCAAACGAAGACAATGCGTTGATTGGAGGAAAAGGAAAAGTGCCCAGTAAACTGGCATCTTTAACTAATCCTACTCCAACATCCTTGTATGGGACAGTCGTTTTACCGACATGCTAAATACTCTCTAAAGAGGATGGGTCGGATGAAAAGTAAGCCAGCTAGTCTATTGTTACGATCTTTCCATTATGTGGAAACTTTATTACTCGGAAGACCGATGAAATGACCGCTGTCATAGCATAAGACCAACTTCGAACCAAGAGAAGGTTGTAGTCTAGAGGAGCATCAACCACCTCCACATCTAGGCTAACGGTTTTTCCTTCAACCCCTATAGGAAAATCCTGTAGAATGCCAAAAGGATGAAACCCATGGCCATCAAAGGTCTTAAGAATTGTCGGGGATTGATTTAGTGAAGGAGAACCAAGCGATCTCCAACACTGTATCGACATAATACACGTGGAAGCTCCCTCATCAATTACAATCCGATGAATAGGCATGTTTTTGACTATCACTGGGATCTGGAAAGCCATTTGATGAGGTAAACGCGGTGTACTATTTTCTAGATCAAAGATTATTAGGTTCGGGTCCTGAACATCAACAGCTCCTATAGCCGACAAAAGTAATTTGCGTTGTGCTGGGCATGATTGCAGCACTTCCAAAGCCGACATTGCTGAGGGTGAAACAGCTAAGTCCTCAACAATGTTATAATTCTGGGCCGCTCTCGCATGTGGATTGAAAGCAGACTTTTGAAGTATACCCTTGGCAGGCGGTTTGATTACTAAGTCCGGGTTAGGTTTCTCGATCTGTAGTGGATCGGAACCGGGAGCTGAGGTTGATGGATTAGAATGAGAAGATTCTACTTCTTTGCTATCAACAGGACTCTTACTACCATAATCTTGCGATCGAGTCGCAATCCTTACATGAGACATCATCAATATGGGTTCTTCACTGGCACTCGAGGAAGAACCTATCATCTTACTCTCCTGCTTTGGAAATGGATCTTTCAAAACAACAGGAGTTTGGGAACCTTTAACAATCTTCGCAACCTCTGCCTGATGAGGGCAATCTCTTATAAAATGATCCTCTTCACAAATAAGACAAGGATAACGAGGTTTGCGCTTTTCGTCATTGGTTTTCGAATTTTCAGTTTTCTCCTTTGGAGTTTTGTGTGCTTTATTCTTCTTCTTACCTTTCTTTTTCCCACCGGATTTTGATTTAGCCGTAGATGACTCTACAGCGTGAATATCGGCGGAAACCTCAGCAGAAGAATCTCCTGTCGGGGAATCAGGCAAGGTTATAATAGGAGAAGAGTTCTTCGAAGATTTCTTCTTACTTTTAGTGTTCATCGTACCAATCATACCATCAGCGGCATGAGACCCCGAAGGAGCAGCAGCGATTTGATTTGACTTAGGAAGATCTGGGATCTTTTTGTGTAACGTACCTGACTGAGTATAAACTAAGTCAAGGTACTGCGCTTGAGCAATCACTTGCTCCTCAGTAACTACTTCAGCCTTAGCTATGTCTTCAGTTATCTTCGGTAACAATGATTTAACAAACCATTCAGCTAAGATCTGGTCTGGGATAAAAACTTTCACTAACCGCCTTCAACGTCTCCATTCATGAATATGATCGGAAATATATGTGGACGTCGATTGTTTTAATGAAGTTAGTAACTCCGTGCCATAATCATATCTGACTGGCAACTGAAAATGAGTTAAAAACGAGGTAGCTAACTGGCTAAAATTATAAAAAGAGGCCCGTGGTAACTCAATGTACCACTTGGCCGCGAGACCAATGAGAGTACGCTGGAAAAGACGTAAGCGGATCGAATCATCCGAGATGGAATTAGAGGCACACCGGAGGTGGTAAGTCATCACATGATTCGACGGGTCCTCTCCAGACTTACCTTCGAACTTGGGAATGTCATTGGGCAACTTATTTGGCATTGGCGGCCAAAACGGAAGATAATTTATTGGATCGTTCGTTAGGCGCGACAAGTCTGGTAAATCCAAAGTTGCGATAAACGGTAACTGCCGATTAGGATCCCTAAAACTCTGGGTCACGAGACCAGTCCCAGGAGGAGGATATCCAGGATAACTAGGAATGGGAGTTGCGTTCGGGATATTGTATCCTCCCGGAAAACCAGGATTAACCGGACCGTACTGGGGTTGTTGTGATTGTTGATAAGTGTACCCAGGATACGGTTGATACTGGTAAACTGGCTGCTGGACAGCAGGACCGAATTGGTACTGTCCCTGGTACGGTTGATAAGTGAATTGTGGTTGACTTGTGACAACCGTACTTAAACCAGGTTGTCCTACAGGCATCTGAACCGTAGTTTGAATCGTGGATCCAGACGATGGTAAAGATGTCTGAGGAGTAGATACAGAGACAGTAGAAACCGGAGCTGTCGATACTCCAGAAGCAAGTGGGGTAGATTGAACAGATGTTGCGGTAGTTGCAGCAGTCGTTTGAGATGGAGTACGAGGTGAAATAGGCCCAGACTGAGAAACTACCGAAGGTACAGAAGTTTGAATATTAGACTGGACTGGTTGCTGGGGTGAACCAGAAACTAAGGGTTGTCCAGTTTGAGATGACAACTGTACACTTGGCTGCAATACCTATTGAATTTGCGATGGATCCCACACTATGTTCATTCCGGGGTATTGACCCATAACAGGTTGAGGATATTGAGATCCATAACCGGATTGAGGGTAGGATTGATAATTGAAAGGTACGTTTCCCATACCTTGAACATAAGATTGACCTTGGGGTGGCTGGAAACCTTGACTCGAGTACTGACCTTGGGGTAGATACCCTTGAGGTAGGTACTGATACTGGGGTTGACCTTGAGGTATAAATTGATACTGAGGTTGACCTTGGGGTACATATTGAGTCTGGGATTGACCTTGAGGAATGTATTGTACCATGGGTACATACTGTCCTTGAGGTTGCCCCCCAGACACAATTTGTGTACCTTGAGGTTGCCCCCCAGGCGTTAATTGAGGCTGCCCCCCAGGCGTTAATTGAGGCTGCCCCCCAGG